>JASDFA010000002.1:16302500-17502500 GCA_035772735.1 Datura wrightii
TATTCATTCTTCTAGGAGCCATAATTTTGCGATCGCGAATCGCACAAATTAGAAGGATGGAGAGACTTTTCATCGCACGACATAGAACATGAAAGAAGGGAACATTTCCTAAACGTCTAGTAGCCTCTTCGTCATAGGTGTGGCGCGCTTTATACCTATGAAAAAGACTCTATTTAATGCGGCTTTCAGACACCCTAGGACACTCCAAAACTATGGCTCAGATACCAAGTTTGTCACGACCCAAACGTACACTCGGATCATAGACACGGGAAAAGGGACCCCTAGAGACCCCAAGTCGACCCATGACATATGAATACATCAATTTCATTTAATAAAGTGAAATACTTTACATAAAACATAGAGGATAAATAATCATAGTGTAACAACCAGAAGTATTGGGCGTATACATAAGCTGAGTTGTATATCCTGTCTAAAAGCCTCTACTACATAAGATAGGTTGATGGGACCACATCCCTAACTAACCCGACGAATGTTGAAACATAAAATAACATGAAATTCTTCAACGACCCTAGAACATGAGGACTCACTAATAATTTGAGAGCGTAAGCTGAGATGGACTAAGGATAAGGATGAGCTTGGGATCCGGACCCTATATCATTAAATGATACAGCATAGAAAGTATGTGGTCAGTACGTGGAATGTACCAAGTATGCAAGGTAAGTAAACTGGACATTTAAAAGTAAAATAAAACTCATAAATAAATGTAGGAGAAGGACATCATGCATATATCATAAACTCCGTAAGAAAATATAAGGCTTAAAGCTTTCAAATCATTTATAAGGCATTCATAATCATAATCGTAAGTAAACTTTATCAAAACATAACTTGAGCCAATAACATAAACATAACAATGCATAAGACATGTGGAGAAATGAGAGGACTCGTCATAACTGACACCATCATGGTAGAGCCTTTCGTGATGCCCCAACAATCTTACACAAGTGGACAGAGCTGGCCTTGGCTTTCCAGGAGAGAGTCATGCATTGGGCGTGATATCACATTAGAGGGGATCATTATTAATACAATATAGCATTAGAAACCCACGGTGGCATGTGATTATGAGACACTAGCGTAGTCCTTTGAATGTCGGGCTGCTCGGTGCTATACACGGCTCCCAAAAACATGCATATAGGCTCATACATAAATTAATAACATCATGCATTAAGATTCGTTGGATAAAAGATAACATTTATCATCATTGATTCCCTTTAAAACATGTTTAGCCAAGAATCAAGACCCTTTTTGTCGGTTGACATCATAATTCGATAAATCATGTAATTCGTTCATAAATCATAAATTATTCTTCAACATGTAGGCATTGCCCAATACTCTAACATACTCAATTCTTTCAAAAATATGCTCATAAACACTGGTAACTTGAAGTCATGCTTTTCCATCATCAATAAACTCAAAATATTTAATATTCATCATAAACCATAACTTTCATAAACTCTCACCAATGGGCATTTTAGATTTAAAAAGTTTAAAACAAAATTTTCAAGAAAATAATATAAAACCTGCCCATCATTCATAATTCAATAATTAAAACTCAATTAAATCAAACCCATAAAGAGAAATCATATTTTCATGCATTTAGGTAAAACCCCATGAAATTTAATAGGAGGATTCATGATTAAATTCGAAATTTGGGCATGAGTGTGTAAGAAATCACCCATTCTAAACCCTACATACCAGGAAATGGACTAATTTCAATGTTCCTTGAATACCCACAAAGAAATTGATGGAATTTTGGAGAAGAAGACCTTGAATCTCCCTAAAACCCCTCTAAAAGCTCTTGCAAGGGAATGGGTATACATTAGGGACTTAACCCATATTATCACACTTAGAAAAAAACAAAACGATGTAGTTTAGGGTCTCGAAGCATGGGAAAGTCGAAAGTGCCCTTAATGAAATTTCCCCTAAAAACTGCTCGGGACAAACCAACTACCGATCCAACGGGTCGTTGCACAATACCACGACTCGTGGTATCAAGTCGTTGGGTCCACTTCCTCATGAAAAACCTCAGGTTCTTCCCAGGAATCATAAGGATGAGTCATTTCTTCAATCAACGGGTCGTTGGATCGATCATCATAAACTCCTTGACCAATCTGAACTTCCCTTTCCACGAGCCTCACCACGTCTAGTGGTGGCTTCCAACGAGTCGCGGTCTCAATCCTTTGTATGCACTGGAATTCTCAACCCACAAGTAACGACTAGAAACAACGGGTCGTCACATCTCACCACGAACCATGGGATGTCCCCTGGGTTCCCCATCAGCCTAAGTTCATCCCTTCCCACAACTGATAACAACGACTCGTTTCTCCTGGCAACGAGTTGTTACACCTTCTGTTGTCACCACTGCTTCCCTGAACCCATATGCCACGACTGCTTCCGACGACTCGTGGTATTCAACCATAAGTTGTTGAATCGCCCAACCTGTGATATTTTTGTCAGTTTTCTCCACTTTTCAAATTCAACTCCCTGGTCTATTCTTAGGCCTTTCCGAGTATTATAGTTCCCCGATTCGATGAGCTAATTAAGACTTTTTTGGTGGAAGCTCACAACTCAAGGTACTCTATCCACCATAGAGTCACCAAGATCTACCATGATCTGGAGCAACATTATTGGTGGGGCAGGATGAAGAGAGATATTATTGACTACGTCACTTAGTGTTTGAACTGCTGGCAAGTGAAGTACGAGCACTAAAATCTGAGAGGAGTACTTTAGCGATGCCCATTCCTGAGTGGAAATGGGAGAGAACGGCAATGGACTTTGTGGTGAGTCTTCCAAAAACATTGGGAAAATATGACTCCATTTGGGTCATAGTGGACAGACTGACCAAGTCTACCCACTTATTGCCTATTTAGGTGACTTACAACGTCGAGAAGTTGGCTAAGCTATACGTGAAGGAAGTAATTCTGTTGCACGGGGTGCTAGTGTCGATTGTGTCTGAAAGGGGCACTCAGTTCACTTCACATTTGTGGAGAACCTTGCAGGTAGATTAGGCATGAGATTGGACTTGAGCACACCTTCCGCCCTCAGATAAATGTACAGTCAGAAAGGAGTATTCAAGTGTCAGAGGATATGTTGCAGGCATGTGTGATAGATTTTGGAGGCCATTGGTATAAATTCTTACCCCTAGCAGAGTTCGCTTATAACAATAGCTATCACTTAAGCATTAGCATGGTACCATTTAAAGCTCTGTATGGGAGGGAATGCTGGTCTCCAATCGGTTGGTTTAATGCATTTGAAGTAAGAACCTGGGGAACTAATTTGCTGAAGGAGTTCCTTGGAAAAAGTTTGGATAATTCAGAACCATCTAGTAGCTACTCATAGTAGACAGAAGTAGTACACCGACAAGAATCTAAGGGATGTGGAATTCATGGAGGGAGAGCAAGTGCTGCTCATGGTATCCCCTATGAAGGGGATTATGAGGTTTGGGAAACGGGGCAAGCTTAGCCCGAGGTACGTTGGACCGTTTGAGATCCTAGGATGAGTGGGGGAGGTAGCTGATGAGCTGGCGTTGCCGCTAGGATTTTCTGGGCTACATCTGACATTCCATGTGTCAATGTTGAAGAAGTATCATGGAGATGAGAATACATTATTAAATGGGACTCCATGCTACTAAATAAGAATTTCTTTTACAAGGAGGAGCCTGTAGTGATACTAGCTAGAGAGGTTTGGAAGCTAAGGTCAAAAGAATTACGAGTAAAGGTTCAGTTAAAGAATCATCCTATAAGGAAGCCACTTGGAAAAACGTGGCTCATATGCGGATCAAACATCCTTAGTTATTCATGGAGTCTGGTACATATTCTCCTTTTCTTTGTATAGATTGTTCAGGGATGAATGGTGTTTTAATTGGCATCTGATGTAATGACCCAAATGTCATTACAGGAAAGGAATGGACTCAGAGCGCTGGAAATAGGCTAAGGGAGGGATAGAAAAGTTGTGAAATAATCTAAATAGGCTAAGGGAGGAATAGAAAAGTTGTGAAATAATCTAAGTATAAAATTGATTGATATTGGGTAGTTACTGGTTTAGGAGACCGCTGCAGCGGTAGGATGTCTGCTGCAGCGAGATCATGATGACGGTCGGAGTTTCACCGAGATGAATTGAGATGTAACTACTGGAACCGCGCAGCAGCGCCCTGGTTGTTGTAGTGGGTCTATTGTAATGGACGATAGAAATAAGAAAGTGGGTTTAAGTGGAATTTATGGTGTTTTTATACTATTATTTTCAAAACATGATCAGGAAGGTCAGAGTGAAAATTCCCTCCACGGAAGAGAATTCTTCTTCCAAGATAAGATTTACATTTCCTATCTAGTATTTTTGGTATTGTTGACCTTGGAATGCTTGTGGACCCTTTAGTGGTGGGTTTTTGAATGGAGAAACCCCTAAGTTTGTGGACTAGGGATAGATAATAAGGAGTCAATGGGTTGATTAGATTAGAAGTTTTGTCAGTAGTAACTGTTCCCCAAGGATTTCTTGCTAACAAATATGGGTTAGACGGGAATGGAGACCTAGAACTAGGTTGAATTAGAAGGTTTTGCTGTTAAAGTTCCCTGAAGGAGAGGATTTAATATTTTTAGACCATTATTTGAAGAGTAATGTCACGCCTCGCCTTGGGGGGTATGACTGGCACTTGGTGCCCTATTAGGACCTGAACTGCTAGACTACTGAGCCTAAGCACATCTGGTGCCTGGCTGGCTCTAACTCAGATTCATGGAATCAACGGGCTATATAACGGCTGTAAATACAGCCTCCGGCCGACTGGGCCTATAGCCACCTGTACTATAATATCAGTTAACCAGAATCATTCTCATATAGGGAAATCTATGCGGGCCGACAAGGCCGCCATGCTATCTAGTTAACTCTAAATCAATATAACAATTGCTGAATTGCTACGTGACCAGCAAGGTCACCACTACTGACTGGATAAGGCCTCACACGGCCAACATAAACAACTAAACATACGCATGGCCCCACACGACTGGCACAACTAACCACAGGGAAATATATACAGACTGCAAGCCTCTAGGAATACTGATAAGATGGTCGGGACAGGGCCCCAACCTACCCCGTACTATACAAAAAAAGGAAATGATGTAAACCTCTGAATATCAAGCTCCGGAAGACAGGAGCTGATGACTCTGCGCTGGCTAGGATCACGAGGAATCGGCTCCTCGTCTACGAGTTCCTGCAGGCAAGTAATGCAGCGCCCCAAAACGGGCGTCAGTACCACTGGTACCGAGTATGCAAAGCAACTGAACATAACTGAGTATAAACAATAATGCTAGTAAATTCTGAGTAGGAGGAAATATTTAAAACTGTCTAAACTAGCAGGATCTAGAATAGGCTTACCTATACTGAAGGTAAGGTAGAATCATACCTGTCGTCATGGCGACCTGTTGTCTATCAACTAATAGATATCATGTATATACATATATATATAACACACAAGAACCTATACCAGCCCCCATAAGCCGGAAGGTGCCAACCAACACACAATCTATATACCCCTATCCGGGTAAAAACCATCCAAAAATAAATCACTCCACTCGCCTACTAACTACGAGCACCTCTACCGTCCCCCTGGGTCTCCAGCTCGGGCTATGGCCTCTGATATAAATAACTGTGTCTGAGCCCGGAGGACTCCTGTATTAAAAACTGTAATTTGTATCTATATCTGTATTTGTAATCTGCCCCCTAGGTGCAAGCGCACAACAGGGTAAGCTATACTGCTATGTTGATCAGCCCGATATGCGGAATTCTCCATCCCATCTTTGTCCTACTGTGGACGGCATACCACTCCTTGGAGTAGCGTATCCACACCCTCATGGTTGGTCGACACAGTTACCAACCCAGGGGCGGTGAGGACGCTCAAAGGGTGCCCTCATAACACAAACAGGTCTCAACAAACAATAATCCCATATAGCAAGCATGTTTAAACTGAAAATATTATCCGTACTCTGATTTCTAATTCTAAACTCTTTTCTGTGTTATACTAATTCTCATACTGAACTATACTGTATCCGAGATATTATCTGACTGTCTGATTATACTGTAACTGAGATATCATCTGACTGTCTAATATTGCTTTACTAACTTTTATTCTAAATATATATCATAATATCATAAAAAATGCTTGCTAAATTCAAACTGGACTCAATTCTCGACTTCTGAGTTCTTTCTTCTATACATCATGCTATTTTCTGTACTGGGTTACTAACTTGCCGGAGGAATTAGCTTTACATACCTTCGCTTCGGAGTTCCCGACTAACTGGCGTAGTTCGGTCAATATATTTGCTATTTCTCCCAACTGCATTAATATACATATCAATTAGAGCTAAATACGCTAATATTCTGAAAGAAAACGTCACTTTTAATATATATATATATAGCCCAAACTTTGGCTTATCGAAAAATGGTCAAAAACTCGCTATTTCTCGGAAGTCCAGAAGGGATAAATACTCACTTTAGGGATAGGAGTATATTAACACTCATTTGGAGCAACTCCACTTACCTTAGTTCGGTAGCACGACGATTCACCGGCCGAATTTCACGAAACTAAATCTGTAAAAATGCTCCTTACTGCTTAATACCTCGGTATCTGGAGTTAATTTGAGTTTGGACGACGTAATCGGAAGGAAATTATCAAGAAACCTCGTCTCCCTCTGTTTTCCCTCGACCTTACTGGAAATTTTATGAAAAATAACTTTTAAAACCGAAGTGGAGGGCTTATATAGTTGGGCCTGGACAGGGCCTTCGTGACACGGAGCCAAGGCGGAGGCCCTCCCTCCGTGGCACGTTGCCATTGCAGAGGGGTTCTGCCCCGGCTCCTCCCGCGATGGTCCGACGGATTTCTTATCCGGTCTTTCCTCGGGCCTTTTCCTAGCATGTATGGCATTCAAAAACTCTTAACCAACATGCGAATAGGCCATCTACATGCCGAGAATTTATGGAGTGTAACATTCTCCCCCCCTCCCCCCCCCCGCCCCTTAAGAACAACATTCGTCCTCGAATGTGAACTTCTATTTGTAAGAATTCTCAACTTACTCAAGTTATTTTTAGAAAATTTTTGGCAGAATCTCCCCTGTACTATGGACTATCTCAAAAACCTAAAATGCAGAAAAGTCCAATACAGGTCTCCACACAATACCATAGTATCCATCTCATAAAAGACTAGAGTCGACTATCTCATTTATACATATACTACAAGGCATCATATAAAATAGCAATACTAACATACATGTTATCTGACTAGGCTTGGAACAAATGAGGATATCTGGTTTTCATATCTTCCACTACTTCCCAAGTCATCTCCTCACGGTTCCTATTACGCCACAGTACCTTGATCGACGCAATATCTTTAGTTCTCAATCTACGAATATGTATGTCTAAGATAGCTACGGGAACCTCTTCATAGGCCAGCTCTTCTGTAACTTGGACATCCTGGACTGGGACAACTCTGCGAGGGTCTCCTATGCACTTCCTTAGCATAGATACGTGGAAAACCGGATGAACGGATTCTAATTCTGGAGGCAAGTTCAATTCGTATGCCACTCGGCCTACTCTCCGTCGGATCTGATAAGGCCCAACGAATCTCGGACTGAGCTTACCTCTCTTGTCGAATCTCATCACCCCTTTCATTGGAGATACTTTCAGAAATACCCAGTCATTTACATCAAATTCCAAGTCTCTATGCCGCACATCAGCATACGATTTCTGGTGGCTCTGGGCAGTCAGTAGACGTTCCCTAATAAACTTTACCTTTTCCTCTAACTGTTGAATAATATCTGGCCCAATCAGCGCTGACTCTCCCACTTCAAACCAGCCAACTGGCGATCTACATTTTCGCCCATACAGTGCCTCAAAGGGCACCATCTGGATGGCTGAGTGATAGTTATTATTATAAGAAAACTCAATCAGTGGCAAATGCTCATCCCAGTTACCCTCAAAATCTAGCACACACACCCGTAGCATATCCTCGAGAGTTTGAATAGTGCGTTCAGCCTGTCCATCTGTCTGAGGGTGGAATGTCGTGCTCAAATTAATCTGCATCCCAGACCTCTCTGAAATGACTGCCAAAATCTAGCTGTAAATTGTGCTCCTCTGTCAGAGATAATAGATACTGGAACACCGTGTAATCTAACTATTTCTCTGATATACAATTCGGCGTAATCCTCGGCAGAGAAAGTAGCTTTCACGGGCAGGAAATGGGCTGATTTCCTCAGTCTATCAACTATTACCCAAATGGAATCATGTCTATGCCTGGTACGGGGTAATCCTGCTACAAGGTCCACGTTCACTGCTTCCCATTTCCAGAGAGGCACAGCTATGTCCTGAGTCAATCCGCCTGGTTTCTGGTGTTCCGCCTTTACCGGTTGGTAGTTAGGACATTGGGCTACAAATTCTGCTATTTCCCCTTTCATACCTGGCCACCAATAGATCTCCTTGATATCGTGGTACATTTTTGTCGCACCTGGGTGGAGAGAATAGCAGGCGTAATGTACCTCATTCATAAACTGGTGGCGGAGTCTTGAAACGTCTGGAACACAGAGGCGGCCCTTATATCTCAGCACTTCATCCTCAATTATCTGAAAATCTGGCGCTTTTCCTTGCTGAATTCTGTCCTTAAGCTGGACCAGGTCAGGATCTTCATACTGACTAATGACGACACAGCGGTGTTTTGAATTACCGCTCTGTTGTCCTCTGTTTCTGCTACACGAATGGCTAGGCTGGCTAATTGATGTATTTCTCTAACCAACTCCCGCTGCTCGGGCTGCAAATATGCCAAACTCCCCATTGATTTATGGTTAAGGGAATTTGTTACTACACTGGCTCTTCTTGATTGATACAGAATATTCACATTTAGAGAACTTGGCACATAATTTACGGTCATACTAGTTTATTATGTCGGAGAAATCGCTATGTAATCTACCGGTATAGCTAGAGCTTATCTGGCCTTCCGGCCACATGCTAAGGCTACTTGTTGCTGGAATAACCTGAACGACTGTCTGCACACCATGTGCCCGTATCTGATCAGAGGATCCTTATAATGATCATGACCTCTAATAATTTGGCTGAATAACCTTGCATAACTGAATAGCTGGGTTGAATGACCCGAATGCTGCAGTAGTCTAACGATACTCTAAATGTTCTTCTCGAAAATCTGTAACTCATGCATAACTACGGGGTTGTGGACAGCTAACTGCTTTGTTCTCCAAATTGAACAACTGTATAGTTGTGCTTAGTCCGACTTACTCTCAGGCGATCCATCCCTGGATCTTCATTGGGAACCTACCGATCTCCTTATCTCAGTAAATACTGTGCTAGCAAAGTACTACCACTTCCTTATGTCTGGTTCGTATCCACTCGGATCTATACTATTGTTCTGGGAAAATTCTCGGTCTTATGAGCAATCCCGTAAAGACTGGCCTTCTCCCAGGACTCTGTATCTGAATATCTTACGAGAACCAGCTGGGGTACTAATCCGTCACTGACTACTGATGTGGACCCTTTTCTTGGGGTATTCATGGTTTTGTCTGACTAGGACGGCTGGCTGACTTGCGGGGTGTTCCACATAATAACTGCTAGGTTGACTAAGGCCGATTCTCACCTACAAGGCTGGGAAAATGATGTACGACCACTTAACATACTGGAAAAAAAATTCTGGTATTGCTAACCTTTGAAGTATGCCTATTCGGTCTCTAATTCTGGTTCTGGCACATGCGATAATGTTACTGATCTTTAGGGATGCTTCCCTGCTAATACAGGCGCCAGCTGGTCGTTAGACCGTCTAACTGCGCCCGTATCACCAACCTCCTGACCCAGGCTACTAACTCATGTGAGCTTCTGAAGCTTAGATCTGGCAACAGGCATATAAGTCTGTTAACTCAATAAACTGAGAACCGAGAAAGTTTCTATGGCTTCATACGTGAATCACACTTAACCTGCCCCCTTTTTGGCGAGGGGTCCTGCAGTACGATCTGTATATATTTTCTAGCAGCTAACCAGAATCTGTGTGACTGTAACCCCTATGGCCAGCTACTCACAGCATATCTGATATCTGTATATACATATATGTCAATAACTACGTATAGTACATACTGAATTGTTTTTGTAGTAATACATAATCTCTGACATACTTTACTGAATTTCATACTACACATGATATACTGCTTCTACAGTTTAATGATATCTCCTGTCCTCTCGTACCATTTCATTGGATTTTCGTCCCATTCTGAAAGCAACACACACATGCACTTTAGCTATGATATGCTATTTGAAACTTCGCCACTCTTACAATGTGGGGGCAACATCCGAACCTTGTGGCCTTACTTGGCATTATATTAAGGCCCGTGACTTTCTATTGGACCTTGTTTCTGGGCCACACTAGATTAGAGTCTCTGGCTCGATACGCTCTTACCTTCTTCTGAGGAGGACGTACTGCAACATTCTAAACTACAATCTTACTGTCTCTTAGCTGTCAGTCTGAGGTTTAGTCCTTAATACACGATGTTCTATCAATCTGGAGGTGATTCTGATTTCCCCTCAAAATCTAGTATTCATGCTCTTCACCCTCATCTTCCTTAAACTGAGCTCTGGGGTTCAAGGTATCTGCCTTACATTGTCAATAAGGTTATTTGTCAAGTCTTAGCTTATACTTCTCTCTGGCTTGCAGTCAGACCCATCTGATTCACACGACCACCCTACCTTTCGGTATCACAATTGAAATCATAACTATTATCTTGCAGGTATATCCTGTCGTTGTTAGCGTTTTATGGCGGACTTGGCCTTTTTCTAACTCGAACCTAACTATTACTGGGAGTTCATCATTGACGGATCTCCTACGCCCACTTCGAGTAAGCTAGTAGTCTTACTTGCTCTTCTGACTTATTACCGTGAGGGCCTGCACAACTTACATAATCATAAGGGCTCCTTACTCTTTCTAACACTTTCTGGAATCAACCAATCCACCTTTCACTTACTACCTACTTTGGCAACATCGCCTCAATCCTTATCCCCTTTGCTATACTGGGATCAAAACTAAGGGGTAGGAATGGCTTTTTCTTACTGCAACGAAACGAAGACATGGAACTATACCACATCTGAAAGGATGGAGGTGGGAATCCTACATTTCCCTCTCTTTCTCACACTTATCTGATAATCTAATATTGTCTATTATCTTAATCAGATCTTATATATCTAACAAATAAATCAACTCATTTATACGTTATGCTTATGGCTTCCTATTCTGAAGTTATTGACATATACTGGGGATGGTACTGATAAAGGTATCACATTGGGAGGTCCCTAATACCTCCTCCTGCTGCTATAATTACCCTGTAACTGGCTGGTGCTCTTTCCTGTTCCTATATCTGAACTTCTGCTTGGGATAGGATATCGCTTGTCTGACTTGTATCTGTATTCAAAGAATATGGTAAGTTTTAAGAACTCGACCCTATACTATATTGTTCTATGGCACGACGGAATATGAAGAAAGAGTAACCATCCTATTATGCCTTGCAGCCTCCTGCCTATAGTATGTGGTGCACAACACATCCATAGACAAGACTCTACTTAGCACGGCTTGCAGACTTCTTGGGACACGACATGCTCTGATACCATCTTTTTCACTCCCCACCTTAGGGGATATGACTGGCACTTGGTGCCCTATTAGGACCTGAACTGCTAGACTACTGAGCCTAAGCACATCTGGTGCCTGGCTGGCTCTAACTCAGATTCATGGAATCAATGGGCTATATAACGGCTGTAAATACAGCCTCCGACTGACTGGGCCTATAGCCACCTATACTGTAATATCAGCTAACCAGAATCATTCTCATATAGGGAAACCTATGCGGGCTGACAAGGCCACCATGCTGTCTTGTTAACTCTAAATCAATATAACAATTGCTGAATAGCTCCGTGACCGGCAAGGTCACCACTACTGACTGGATAAGGCCTCACACTGCCAACATAAACAACTAAACATACGCACGGCCCCACACGACTGGCACAACTAACCACAGGGAAATATATACAAACTGCAAGCCTCTAGGAATATTGATAAGATGGTCGGGACAGGGCCCCAACCTACCCGTATTATACAACAAAAGGAAATGATGTAAACCTTTGAATATCAAGCTCCGAAAGACAGGAGCTGATGACTCTGCGCTGGCTAGGATCAGGAGGGATTGGCTCCTCGTATACGAGTACCTGCAGGCAAGTAATGCAGCGCCCCCAAACGGGCATCAGTACCACTGGTACCGAGTATGCAAAGCAACTGAACATAACTGAATATAAACAACAATGCTAATAAATTCTGAATAGCAGGAAATATTTAAAACTGTCTGAACTAGCAAGATCTGGAATAGGCTTACCTATACTGAAGGTAAGGTAGAATCATACCTGTTGTCATGGCTACCTGTTGTCTATCAACTAATAGATATCATGTATATACATATATATATAACACACAAGAACCTATACCAGCCCCCATAAGCCGTAAGGTGCCAACCAACACACAATCTATATACCCCTACCCAGGTAAAAACCGTCCAAAAATAAATCACTCCACTCGCCTACTAACTACGAGCACCTCTACCGTCCCCCTGGGTCTCCAGCTCGGGCTATGGCCTCTGATATAAATAATTGTGTCTGAGCCCAGAGGACTCCTATACTATAAACTGTAATCTATATCTGTATCTGTATTTGTAATCTACCCCCTGGGCGCAAACGCACAACTGGGTAAGCTATACTGCTATGTTGATCAGCCTGATATGGGGAATTCTCCATCCCATCTTCGTCCTACTGCGGACGGCATACCACTCCTTGGAGTGGCGTATCCCCACCCTCACGGTTGGTCGACACAGTTACCAACCCAGGGGCGGCGAGGACGCTCAAAGGGTGCCCTCATAACACAAACAGGTCTCAACAAACAATAATCCCATATAGCAAGAATGTTTAAACTGAAAATACTATCTGTACTCTGATTTTTGATTCTAAACTCTTGTCTGTGTTATACTAATTCTCATACTGAACTATACTGTATCCGAGATATTATCTGACTGTCTGATTATATTGTAACTAAGATATCATCTGACTGTCTAATATTGCTTTACTAACTTTCATTCTAAATATATATCATAATATCATAAAACATGCTTGCTAAATTCAAACTGGACTCAATTCTCGACTTCTGATTTCTTTCTTCTATACATCACGTTATTTTCTGTACTGGGTTACTAACTTGCCAAAGGAATTAGCTTTACATACCTTCGCTTCGGAGTTCCCGACTAACTGGCGTAGTTCGGTCAGTATTTCTGCTATTTCTCCCAACTGCATTAATATACATATCAATTAGAGCTAAATACGCTAATATTCTGAAAGAAAACATCACTTTTAATATATATATAGGCCAAACTTTGGCTTATTGAAAAACGGTCAAAAACTCGCTATTTCTCGGAAGTCCAAAAGGGATAAATACTCACTTTAGGGATAGGAGTATATTAACACTCATTTGGAGCAATTCCACTTACCTTAGTTCGGTAGCACGACGATTCGCCGGCCGAATTTCACGAAACTAAATCCGTAGAAATGCTCCTTACTGCTTAATACCTCGGTGTCTGGAGTTAATTTGAGTTTGGACGGCATTTGGCGGCGTAATCAGAAGGAAATTATCAAGAAACCTCGTCTCCCTCTATTTTCCCTCGACCTTACTGGAAATTATATGAAAAATAACTTTTAAAATCGAAGTGGAGGGCTTATATAGTTGGGCCTGGACAGAGCCTCCGTGACAAGGAGCCAACGCGGAGGCCCTCCCTCCTTGGCCGTTGCCATCGCGGAGGGGTTCTGCCCCGGCTCCTCCCGCGATGGTCCGACGGATTTCTTATCCGGTCTTTCCCCGGGCCTTTTCCTAGCGTGTATGGCATTCAAAAACTCTTAACCAACATGCGAATAGACCATCTACATGCTGAGAATTTACGGGGTGTAACAAGTAAGTAATGAATTAGTCTGACTTTGCGTAGATTTTGAATATTCCGAAGCTTTGAGAAAGGGAAAGGCTCCTGCAGAATAGTTGAATTTCCATATTCGAATATCAAGGTAAGTTATGGTTAGAGGGTTAGATCTAATATGATGACATGCATATGTGTGTGATAATGATATATCATTGGTCTTTCGATATTATTTGTTATGGAACTGCCTCATTGAATAAATTGTGAAAATCATGTTTTTATGAAGTATTGTTGAACTATTGTGAAACTATGTAGAAGTTGTGATGTGAATTATGCTTACATTGTTTCGTGATGATTGATGGTCTATAATCATGCAAGTGAAGGAGTAGATTGTAAATACCTATGTGTTTATATATTGCACCGTACTATATTCAGTGGATGGAAAATGAGTAGGATAGTAACTATCTACTGAGATGAGAGACTCATGCCGGAGGAAAGTATTCGGGCGAGCAATATTATTGAGTGGCTCGTGTTCGAGGGGAGCATCCAGATGAGCATATGAGTGGGAGCGGGTACTGCGCTGGTACAGTATATAAATTTCTAGAGTCTCCTGCAGGTTATGACTGAAATGGCAAAAATAAGACCCTCTGGCATATGTATGCACTGATATTATTATTTGAGTGTTTGGGGACATGGCGAAAGCGTGTGTCCGATATGTCACTTGTTGATTTTATTTTATGATATTTTGGTAGTTTATCAACAATTATGAATGAATATATATTAAGTGGTAGAGTTGAGCTTGTGAATCTTGTACTTGTAATCTGAGTTGAGAATGTTGGAAAAAGATTAAGTGTAAATTGATTAAATGACGATTGATGTTGATGTTGTTATCCCTGTGATGAAATTCTCAAAACGTATGTGATGATGAGCGGATGTGAATTGGTGTTAAATGCTTGTGTGCTATTTGAATTAATATCTGAATGTGTGAATTATTGAAAACTGGTGAATTGATGGAAGGTGCAGCTAAGTCAAGCTACTGCCTCAAGCAGTACCACTGCAGCAAAAGTATTTTCGCCATGGCGAGACCGCTGTAACGGTCCAGTGACCACTGCAGCGAAAGGTCCAATCCAATGAGCAGGCTGGTTGTCACCTTCGTAGAGTTATTGTACATGATATGTATATTGTGCTAATGTATGATGTTGAAGACTCGTTTTATATTATTGTTGCAATACCTATATGTTATTATGTAAGGTCGACCGATGATGCCTACCAGTATTGTATTACATACTGACCCTACTCCTGCACTTTTTTTGAGTGTAGAGTTCGAACCAGGAAGTTTCTCACGTTCTCACCTTTAGAGCGGCAGTAGTTACTTGAAAGGTGAGCGGATCAAGAAGGCAGCACCACTTTTTTGTCGAAGATGTATTTCTTCTTTGGACATTGCATTTCTTTTATTTCCCTTTAGTTAGACATTCTTAGACTTTTAGTTAGACAGTGAGGTGCAATGACAATCAGGTCTTAGGATTGTCGTTTATTTCATTTTTAAGGGAAATTTAGTTGTGATGATGATTTGTATTGTTCTATTATGAGTTTATTTCTTTATGCATGTTCAAGGGCAGGTTAAGAAATTAGGAGTCATTGGTTCGTTCACCGGATGGTTAGTGTGGGTGCCAATCACGACCATATGAGACGTGACAAAAATGCAAAATAACTCTCTCTCTCTCTCTCCCTCCCTCCCTCCCTCCCTCCCTCTCTCTCTCCTTCTATATTTATTTTTGTGACAACTTTTATTTTATAACAAACACAACATGCATGATAGGCTTCTAAAATATAAAGTGAATCCCTCATGAAACAAGGAATTGGAATGATAGACCTTTTCTTAATTTTTCTCTTATTTATTTCTGTCGTTATCAAGAATTTTATTTATTATATGTAGTGTGTTGAAATTATTGACTTATTGTGATTTGTAACACCCCAAAATAATACAATAAATGAGAAAATAATAAAGAAAGAATAAAAAGCCTAAAATTGTTTTTACATGTCTAACTTATCTAGGTGAAATAATAAGGAAATTAAAAGTCTGCAATTTAACTCATAGCTTAATGAAATTCAGAGGAATACATCAACAAAAATGGCTGAAAAGTTAGATATCATTTCTTGTGAGATATCATACTCAATGCACCTATAACTTATCATTTAATAAAAAATCAATTAATCATGTTTATTGTAGATATAAAATAATATTATTATAGATATAAAATAATATTTAAAGGGGCATTTTTTTAAATAATGAAGGGTAAAATAATTATTCAATTTTTGACGAATGTTTTAGTAATTCAATTTCACATTTTGAAACTTTTTACTTTTAGTATAATATTAATATTAATACTAAT
Source organism: Datura wrightii (assembly GCA_035772735.1). Classification (NCBI taxonomy): domain Eukaryota; kingdom Viridiplantae; phylum Streptophyta; class Magnoliopsida; order Solanales; family Solanaceae; genus Datura; species Datura wrightii. The sequence goes on from JASDFA010000002.1 coordinate 16,318,876, forward strand.
AATGAATATATGTGTTTCACGTGTATTCCATATCATATCTGTATAATAAATATTTATAATTATAAGTTTATATGTAAATCTAAAATTATTTAATTGAAATATAAATTAAAAACATGTATAAGTTAAGAAATCAATACAAATATCCTCAAATTTCAAACTATAATCATAAAAGAAATATCTATTTGTCATGAGTTCAATTAATCATACCTTGCAATAGTTTCTGCAATTCACTGAGAACCTTCTAATCTATATATATAATAAAGCTAGTCATAGGGGTGAGGTGGCGCCTCTCTATGGCCAAGAAAAATATTTTATCTTTTTTCTCCTTTTCTGATTCTTTTTTTCTCATTTTTTTTATATTCATTTCATGCCAAATATCAAAAAGACACTATCATAATTGATCCCTTACTAAATATCTTAATTGTTTCTCCTATAATTGTAAATATGTAAGAAGGGATGTCTTATGTTATAGACTCTACAAATACCATGCATGGTGAAACATAAAAGGGATATTGCTCATTTGAGAAAGTAAGACTATAATAGCTACATTGAAAGAGCTGATTTGCTTTGTTCATAATTTCAAAAAAATTATGAAATCTTAATTTGTGTTTTACAAGAAAAAAAGCTATATAAATGTGGAGTATGATTATATTGTGATTTTGATCATGCTAACTTGCGTGAATAGTAAACAATACTTCTTTTTCTTCTTCCTTCTATATAACATATTCTCTTTTTCTATGCATTCTCTTTGTGTGTGTGCTGGGGGGGGGGGGGGGGGGGAGGAGGGGGGAATGAAAATGTAGGAATTATTGTCTTTGGTAGTGATACTGCTATTTATCGTTTTTCTCTTTTTCTTCTTTTAAAAATTTTCCTATTATTTTCTTTTACTATTTTTTTCTTATTTAATAGGCTCCAAAGTCATCCTTTTAAATAAATTTATGATAACTTTTGTATTCCATAATAAATTTGTGAAATGATTAAATATGGATCATTTCACGTGTGTGTATATATATATATATATATATAAAACTTATTCAAAAGTTTATTTTTCGCTAAAGATCTATTTATCCTTGGCAAAATTAAAAGTAAAATAGACAAATGAATTTTAATTGTAAATCCGCTAATTAGATGACTTTACAATTAGAATTAGTATTGTTATTAGAAATAATATTCTCGACTTTTACACGTTCATGATAAAGTCATCCCTTTAATTAATTTATCATAATTTTTATATTCCATAACAATTAGAATTTGTATACACATTTATCTTCTTTTTTTTTTTCATTCATTTTTTTGACTTTTATTAATACAATTACTTATTTATTATGCGCAAATTGAATTTATATAGTAGCTCCATATATTTTTGGTAAAAGTGAAGCAGGAAATAAGAGATTATCTCAATAACAGGATACAAAAACGAGCAACTATTCTTTTGAATTTATTTTTATTTTATGAAAATTACGCAATTATTAATCGAATCAATGACCTATTAATATAGGATCATAATTTCAGTCATAAGTATAAGGAATAGGAGAATATTTAAGTAATTGAATAAAAGTAATTTTAACAATTATGAATGTTAATTTTTTTTTTTTAATATGTGATTTTACGTATCCTCTCTTATACATTTAAGACTAAAATGACAATTATAATGATTATATAAATATTATTCAATCAAATTCCATGACTTATGGTTAAGTTTGGCAAGCATTCACATTAATAAATGACTGATCCACTAACACGATTATATTTTTCAAGTCACTCATTATATTTTTTAGTTGTATGTATCTTTCTTTCTTAATTGAAATAAGTAGATCATGAATAGTGGATGTGGTGGTGGTATCATTACCAATTTTTTTTTATTAGTATTATTTATTATAAAATTTAGTTTAAGATGTTGATTAATTAACTTCATTATTATTTTAGTCAGAGACTCCTGATTATGTCAAGGCTACTTCAAAATTATCGGTAGAGAAATAATTATTGACATCTATAATGAAAAAATTTTAAAATTATTTTTGATATTTTTTCCTCTCATTTTATTAATAAGGTAACAATTTTGGTTCTTTTCTCTTCCCCTAATTTAAGACAATATGCATAACTATCAATATTATTTAAATGAGGTAGAAAAATTTTCAGTTAAAAATATTTATATAATAATAATAAAATTTAAATGTAATAAGCAGTGACAGAGACAGAATTTTCATCAAAGAAGTTCACCATATGAATAAGTAACATATGAAGTCGTGAAGATTGCAGAAAGATAAATGGGGCAGGGCAGGACGAGGCAGGATGGGGCGCAAAGGGAAAGTTTACTTAACCAGCTAAATTTAGCTAGCCTTGTCATGCCCGTATTTAATATTTCTTTCTACTTTGACCCTGCTACATCAAATTATTCTTTTTTAAAAAAATTGCACTTCTTTTTCTTTTCATTTGCAATATTCTACTTATTGTGAGTTTTTTTCACTTTCTTTTCCTTCGAATTACTATCCCTTTAAATATATATTATCTTTTAAAACAACCAAAATTTTTATACAAAAAAGATATTTCCATGATATGAATTACGAATGAGATGCAAATAGAAACAAAATAATAAAATCTAAATGTAATTTCTAAATTTTTGGGAAAAAGTAGAGAATATACTTATAAAAGTGAATAGTATTTAGTTTACATATATTATATTAATTATAACTATATACTATTATTAAAATAATTAAAAAATTATGATATTAATATAAATATGTTTTTATAAGAGAGTTGCAAGACTATAATGTAAAACACAATTGTATATATTTGGGCCTTACTTTTACCTATGGGGAAGAAAGTGGGGGCCTTAATGGATCTTTTACCAAGTGCATGCACAGTTGAGCTGAAGTTAAACTAAATAAAAAGAGAAAACATGGTAGCGAGTAGGAACCAAACGCGTGAACCCAAAGAAAAATTGCACCCCCTTGACCATTGAGCTATGCTTCTCGGTCGTGTCAAGAGGATTCATTATAATGTATATATACGTAAAATCAAATTTTGACCTTATATATAAAGCGTAATTCTTCGGTGAAGGGATTTCGGATGAACCCCCTCGTATTCACGTAGCTCCTCCCCTGATAATAAGGATGAGTAATCATGCAAAAGAAGAAAAAATAAAAGAACAAATAGATATTAAAGGAAAGTACTTGAAAAATGAAAAAAAAAATTGTGGCCTTTTTTAAATAGAAAAAGCTTATTTAGGTGATGGAGAAGTGGGAGGGAGAGGAATAACAAAGGAAAGAAAAAGAACTGTAAAAGAATAAAAAATGAAAAAAAAAAAGAGAGGAAAAAAATTAAAGAATTTTAGAACTTAATTTTTTTTTTTGGTAATCAAGTATATAACTTAATTAATGAAATTAAAAGAGATTGTAATTGAATTGCAATAAAAAGATCATAACAAATTTCAAAAAGATTAAAGAACGTGAAGCTTGATAAAATTTTTGTGAAAAAAAAAAATGAGGCGGCTAAGTTTTAAAAAAAATATTTAAATTTTGAGAAAATAGGTATTAACATCTATATGGACACAATATTTTGCATGTTGAAGAAATTATTTATGTGATGTTGATCTTTGTTGACATGATAAGAGTCATTTTTCTGTTTACGAGTTTAATAAAATTAATTCAAGTTCTTTATTTTTCTTGGGTCTTATAATATATAAGAAAGTTATATTTTTATATAGGATGATTTTTATTAACAGTTATATTTTACGTCTAGATATTATGTTTTAGCAGTTAGTAAAAGTTCATATTCAATTATCAAATAAAATAAAAATAAAATTAATTCTAGAATTGATAATATGGAGAGTTTTAAAGATAAATATTAGTAAAAAAATATTTATAAATATATGCATATATATTAAATTAATCTAATTTTATTCCGACTAAATTTATCACAAAATCATATCTAAAAAAATAGTTGTTACTATAATCGCGCAAAGCACGATCAAATTCACTAGTATTGTATTAAAAAAAAATCAAAACACCAATCAATGTATTGAGATAACTTAAAATGCACTATAAAAATTAGATTTATATTTAAAAATACCATGAAGGTCATGTTTCCTTTTTGCATTATAATTACATACAAATACTTTTGTTAAAAAAGAAGATAAAATTAGAAAAAATAATATCCTATAAATTTAGATTTAAAATGAAAAATCAAATTAAGAGGAAAAGAATAAAAGAGTAGAAAATATTCACCTAAATATGAACAATGAACCATGTTAAATCAAAAAATGAATTGGAGAAAAAATGAGTAATGCAAAGGTGAGAGTCGCTGAAGAAAATTAGACAGATAAAGGGTCTGTATTGAATGAAGAAAAGATAACATTTTATTTTCTCCAAAAAATTTATACTTGTAAGATAACTAATGTAAATTTTATTAATTTAATGGTTCATAAGTAAATGATACAATAGAGGCATAGTTATTGGGGGCAGTGAAAAATACTCTTAATGAAATTATTTTTTTTAAGGTAACTAACATTTTTCATTAGTGTAACGATCCGTCTGTCATCACCGGGGAGAGGGGAATAAGATCGATCACCTCCCTCTAGCCTAAGTATTGGTGGGAAAGTGATAAGTAGGGGTTGGTTGAGTGATAGTGAAAATTCTGAGTTGGGAAGTGGTTTGAGTGCAGGATTTTGGGAGCTACTGCTTATGGGAGACCGCTGAAGCATGGGAATTTACACTGTAGCAAGACCGTTATCATGGTCAGAGTCTTGCCTCAACAGATCAGGAGAATAACCATTGGATCTGTTGTGGCGGTGTCCTGACCGTCATAGCGTGTCCGCTGTAGCAAAAAAGTGACCGCTGCAACGGATGAAGAGAATTAGTAAGTGGATTTCAGGGGTCATGCCTCCTTTATCCTAAGGCATGAAGTTCTAGAACTAGTGGCGATTTACTCAAGAGTAGAGTCATTTCCCTTGTCAAGGTAAGAAACTTGACTTGATTCTTCTATTTTTGATTCCCTAGCCTTGTAAAATTGATATGGGGCCTGTTATGGTAGAAATCCTAGGCTGAAAAACCCTAGAACGAGGAAAGTAACGGAAATTGATTAGGTGTTGAAGGATGATTGATTTCGAGGTCTGTAAACATGTAATTGTTGCTTCTATAGTGAATGTGATATAGAACTTCATTTATATGATAGTTTGATATCTAGAAATTAGTGAAGTTGGAACCTTTAATCTTAAAAAATATTTTAAAGAGGTTTACAGGAGTAGAAAACTCCATGAACTAGGTTGGAATGATCATAGCAATGGTGGATTAGGAAAATTTAACCTTGAAATATTGAATTGACCATAATAACAAGTAGAATTGAGTGGGTTTGGATTTCCATCCCTTAGTCGAAGAAGTGAATGATGGATGTCATTTTATTATTGTTTTCCACTTGAAACGTTTGGCAGCGCTGAGGAAAGGCAAAGCTCCAGTAGAGTGATTGATATTCGACCCTCTAAATCGAGGTAGGTTATGGTTCAATAGGAGTTAGACTTTGGATAATAGCATACATGTGTGTGGAATTATTTTGTGTGCATTGTCCTCTAGAAATTGCTTGTTGATGTAGTCTATAGTTGAATTCTATCATTGAATAATTTTTTATAAATCTTTAATTATGTAATATAGAAGTTTGATGCTAAGAGGTTGTTTGTCCTCAGTTGTATTATCTGACATATGATTTGTGAATTGTGTGAATAATTCAGTTAAGGGAGGTAAGATAAGACCTCCCTAGGTCATAAACTAGTTGTGTGGTAAACATTGAGTTGTATGAATGAAAGTAGATACTATGAATGTCCTGAGATGAGTAGCTTATACCCGAGTGGAGCATTCGGTTGAGCAATTATGGTTGAGTGACTCATGTTTGAGGGGCTCATGTCTGAGGGGAGCATCCGGACGACCAGATGAGGGGGAGCGGGTACCACGTCGGTATAGTATATGGATTTCTAGAGTCCCCTACAAGTCATAAGAAGGGCATAGATAAGACCCTTTGGTATGCGTGTACATCGATGTTAAGTGACTGACTGTTCATGGTGATGTGACAGATGCATGTGCCGACATATCACCATTCATTGTATTATTTAATTTACTATAAGAATCGGACTGAGTATGTGGGTACTTAACTAAATTGAATCTCCGGTCACGTGGTTTCCTGTCTGAATTGTTGAGGTGTTGTAATGACTTGATGGTTGATATAGTTAAATGAGGACGCATGATTGAGTTATGAAACCTTCCGTGAATGATTCATTCTATCTTCTATGTGGATACGTGGTGTCAATTCTCTACTGATGACTATGAATAGCGTGGCTGATTATAATGAATAGTATGTTGAAAAGAGTTAATGAAATGGTGGGTGTGAAACTAAGTCGAGATACTGCCAAGGTAGTACCGCTGCAGGGGAACTTATTTCGCCGAGGCAAGACTGTGGCAGCAGTCAAGCGACCACCGCACCGATGGCCCAATCTAGTGAGCAGACCAGCTAGCACCTTGAGCACATTTAATCCCCGAATGAGTATTGTCTTTATAAATGACGTTTCTGAGCTAGTTGCATATTGTTGTGTCACATGTATGTATGTATGTTATTATTTAAGGTCGTTTGATGATTCCTTCCAATACTGTATTTGTGCTGATTCTACTCTTGCACTTCTGTTTTGAGTCCAGACCTCGATCCCGGAAGCTTATCCCGACCTCACCTCTAGAGCAGCAGCAGATTAACTGAAGGTGGAGGACCCGGATGTGCTACTCGATTCCATTGCAAAAGATGCCTTTTCTTTCCAGACATTCTTTACTTTTGAATTTTCTCAAATTACTCCTTTAGATATTGTTAGGCAGATGTCCTCAAGTACAATGACATTCAGGTTTTGGGGATATAATAGTTAGACAGTGATTATGTTCTTTAATTATTCAAGGCTTCCGCAAAAATTGTGTTATGTTATTTATTTATATTGTTGCAAATGGGTAATTGGTTGAGACTCATTGGTTCGCCCACTGAAGGAGATAGTGTGGGTGTCAATCACGACCACTTGGATTGTGACAAAATTAGTTTTAAAGCACTAGGTTTGTTGATCTCATTGTACGAGGACGAGTCGTAGAGTCTCCAAGATTGGTGCAGAGATGTCCGTTACTTATATTCAGGAGGCTACAAGACTTTAGAAAAATACCCTTCTTTCTTCCTTTTTTGTGCTATTACTTGATTCCAATTGGTATCTGGTGATCCAAATTGGTAACTAACAATTCTTCTTTCTTTCTCTTAGATATAGTGAGAACACATGCAGGCAAAAATAGAGAGGAAGCATCCGAGCCATCAGAAGCTGCTAGAACTCATAGCAGAGGTTGTGGGAGGAGACTTGCTGCTACTAGACGAGGGGCCTGTGGTCCTGCTCCAGTTCGAGAGAGATCAGTATCTCCAATACCACCAGCGGTGCAAGAGAGGGTGGTTGTGGAGGTGGAGGCTCCTACTCAGGGAGAGGCTGTAGCCGCTTTAGCATCCTCTGAGGTCCTAGATTAGGTGCTTAACATTCTGAGTAGCCTCGTGGGTAATGTGACAGCGCCAGTGACTCCTGTAGGGCAGCAGTCGGGGATACAACATGCAGCTACTGTAGCTCCCCGTATTGCTGATATGTTAGAGACTGTGATATTCTCGAGGTCGGTAGTTGGATCGGTAATTATTGAAGAGGAACATGAATTCTTTTGGAGGTTCACCAAGACGAAGCCTCCTAGCTTCTAAGGTACTAAGGCAGAGGACTCCAACGAGTTCATCATTGACTGTCATGAGAGGCTCTACAAAATGGGGGTAGTTGAGAAGTACAGGGTAGAGTTTGTCACCTTTCAGTGGATGGGTGATGCTTAGCTCTAGTGGAGGACTTTTGTGGAGTGCATACCAGAGGGGTCGCCACTATTGACCTGGACGCAGTTCTTTTTCGCTTTTCTGGAGAAGTATGTACCACTTACCTTGAGAGATTGGAGGCGAGATGAGTTCACCACCATTGAGAAGGGGAGCTCTTTAGTTGCAACATACGAAGCCCGATTCCGCTCACTGTCTAGGTATTCTCTGCTCCTACTGCCCGCGGAGGAGGAGAGGATTAAGTGATTTGTTAAAGGCTTGAATGTGGGTCTCCAGCTATTATTCCTTTATATGGTTTTTGCAGGTAAGACCTTTCATGAGGTAGTTGAGTTTGTGAAAACTGTGGAGGGGGTGAAATAGGATGGTTACACAAAGAATGCTCGAAAGGTGGGTTCTTATAACAGCTCTTTTACTAGGAATCTGGTACCTTATGGCTACTTTTCACGCCCTGTTGAATCAGCCATGCAGGTGTCAGCTGGGGGTCCGTCAGGGACCACTCCGCGACCAACAGGTGCACTTAGAAGTAACCAGATAGTGCGCTTGGATTTTAAGGCTCATATTATATCTTCTTTTCCGACTCAAAGACCAGGGATTGAGAAGGTGTTTCAGGAGTGCGGAGAGTATGGCCATATCCACAGATGGTGTCCGAAGTTTGGTTAGGGCTGACAGATTATTGCACACCCAACTCCTCGAGTCCGACTCTTGCCGAGAGAGGAGGGAGTGCTTTCAGCAGGAATCGCCAACAGTTAGGGAAGGGCAACTAGCCAACAATTAGAGGTGGCACCCAGTCGGTTAGAGGATGTTCCTAGGCCGGAAGGGATGGCAATTAGTATGGTAGAGGGGTTGCACAGCCCAGTAGGGGGGGGTCTCAAGTGAGTAATCAGGCCCATTTCTATGCATTTTCGGCTAGGCCCGAGGTAGAGGCTTTTGACGTCGTTATCATAGGTATAATTTTCGTATGAACAAAATGGATCTGACTTTGTTTGATCATGATTCTACATTTTCCTACGTGTCTCCTTATTTTACTTTGGATTGGATCTTGCTTGTGTATACTTGATACTCATATCCATGTGTCTACTCCTATTGGGGATTCTGTGATGGTGGATAGAATATGTCATGATTGTATTGTTGACATCATAAGTCATAATACTTTGGGAGATTTGGTGATCTTAGACATGGTAGATTTTGATGTGATCCTGGGGATGAGTTGGTTGTCTCCTTACCATGCCATTCAAGATTGCCATGCTAAGACAGTTACCATATTGATCCCAGGGTCATCCAGGTTGGAGTGGAAAGGGAATTGTATCCTTGATCTTGAGAAACTCATCTCTTATATTCGTGCCTGAAAATTGATAGGTCAGGGGTGTTCAGCATATCTAGCTCATATTCGGGATACCAGTTTCAAGGGTCTTGCCATAGAGTCCGCTCCGGTAGTTTATTAATTCTTAGAAGCATTTCCTGCAAGTCTGCTTGGCATGCCACTGAACTGACATATTGATTTCTGCATAGAATTAGAGTCAAGGAACCGACCTATTTCTATACTGCCATATACAATGGCAAGAGCTGAGTTTAGAGAACTCAAAGAGAAGTTGCAGGAACTACTTAGTAAGGGGTTTATCAGGTCGAGTGTCTCTCTGTGGGGTGCCGCAATTTTGTTTGTGGAAAAGAAAGATGGTCATATATGGATGTGCATTTATTACCATCAGTTAAATAAGTAACCATCTTTAATAAATACCCTCTTTCTCGAATAGATGACCTGTTTGATCAGTTACAGTGGGCGGCAATGTTCTTAAAGATTGACTTGAGATCAGGCTATCATCAATTGAAGATTCATGCTGAGGATATTCCCAAGATAGCTTTTTAGACCAGGTATGGACATTATGATTTCCTAGTCATGTCCTTCGGACTCACTAATGCTCTAGCAGCGTTCATGAGCTTGATGAATGGTATCTTAAAGCTCTATATAGATTCATTTGTAATTGTGTTCATTGATGATATCTTGGTATACTCTAGGACTAAACAAGAACATGAGAATTATCTAAGGATTTTGCTGGGGTTGCTAAAGGAGAAATAGTAGTATGCCAAGTTCACCAGATGTGAATTTTGGCTGGATTTTGTACCTTTTCTGGGACATGTAGTCTCTAAGGAGGGGATGAAGGTGTATCCAAAAAAGGTAGAGGTAGTCCAAAACTGAGCTAGGCCTACTACATTGACGGAGATTTAGAGTTTCATGGGGCAGGCTAGTTACCACCGCCGATTCATGAAGGAATTTGCATCCATTGTCTTAATGTTGATAAAGTTGAATCAAAGGATGTGCCTTTTTAATGGTCTGAGGAATGTGAAGAGAGTTTTCAGAAGCTTAAAATCATGCTAACCATGGCACCAATCTTGGGACTACCGGTGGAAGGTAAAGATTTGGTAGTTTATTGTGATGCCTCACAATCTGGGTTGGGTGCTTTGTTAATGCAGGAGGGACAAGTCATTGCTTATAACTTTGAGGCATTTGAAGGTGCATGAGATGAATTACCCACCACATAACCTAGAGTTGGCAGCGGTGGTATTCACCCTAAAAATCTGGAGGCATTACTTGTATGGGGTTTGTTGTAAGGTGTTCATTGACCATCACTGTCACGACACAAACGAAGGCCCAGATCGTAGACACGGGATAAGGGACCTTGAGAGACCCCAAGTCGACTCATGGCATAAGCATTTAACTAACTCATTCAATAAACATGAAGAAAACATAATTATAAACTCAGCGGAAGTCAAACTTAATATAACAGAATAAATATTTGAAGTTGAATACACGTCTAAGTATGATAGGCCTCTAATCTGGACGAGCTAATGGGACAACACTCCCCAACTAGCTCAACAATACTCAAACTGAAAGGACATCTAAAACAACTGAAGGTCTAGTCCTCGAAAGATGAGGACTCAAAAAATAAGCAGGTGCTAACTCTGAACAGCGACTACAAACAGGGCTAAACCTGAGAACCGGATCCTGCATCATGAGACAATGCAGCATAGAAGGTATGTGATCAGTACGTGGAATGTACCGAGTATGCAAGGTAAGTAGAATCTCTTAAGTAAAATAAATCATTTAAAACATTTCATAACATATCATAATCTCTTAACTGCAAGTTTTAGGCCACATGCATTCATTCTGAAATCGTACTCTTATCATAACATGACCATGCATAGCTTTAGAACATCATGACTGACTCGAATGACTCAAAGCCGAAACATACAATTATATCAAAAGTTGAACAAGACTCGAATGACTCAAAGATGAAACATACATTTATATCAAAAGCTGAACAACGAGTCAAACCTTGCTTTTTGAACATGCATGCATAAGATAATTATCATGAGTGATGAATATGCAACCTGAATGATTTAGACAGTGGGAGACTCGTCACTTAACCGACATACCACGATAGAACTTACGTGGTCCCGACTATCACACTCAAGTGGGCAGAGTCGTCCTGAACCTTTCCAGGGCTAAGGAGCTACCATAATATCACTATCAAGCTGAAGGGACAATCGTACCGGGGATAGCTCACAAGGGAGGTCCCAATATTATATTAGTATCAAACTACGTTGGCGAGTTGTTCTAGGGCATAGGGTGATTGACCCTTAACCCGCTCGGTTCTAGACTCTTCTCCCAAAACATGCAATGCTCTACTTTGTATATAACAAAGCTCAACATCGTCTATTGACGAAGCTCAACATGAAATCATGCATAACTCAACATCGTATGAAACGAAGCTCAACATCATCTATTAATGAAGCTCATAATGAAATCATGCATAGACTAGACATCTTATGGATATGAAGCTCAACATTGTCTATTGACAAAGCTCAATAATGACCGACATCTCAATTATGAAATTATGAATATGAGAAGCTTTATTTCGAAACATACCACAAGCTCAATTATCGGTGGGAGCATCTACTCCAAATCATGTGGTTAGCTACGTGTAGAAATATTTACTCAACATACCACAAGCTAGAATTTATAATAAATATTGAGAAATTTCACTTCAAACAATGTGGTAAGCTTATGTCGGAAAAATCATCACTTTAAATCGACATGTGGGCATCACCCAAATCTCTATAATACTTGGATCTAATCAATTCATTTTGAAAACAACACCATAGATCATGAGTAGTTTTAGAAACATGATTTTCATCATCAACTTCATCATACCACAAATCACCTCTTTTATGAACTCTTCACCCATGGGTATTTTCGATTCAAATGTTAGAAAATAATTTTTATAAGGGAAAAACAATTTCGAGTCCGCCCAAGCTTCATAAATCATCAATATAAATATAATCTAATCATACCCATGTATAGAGATTGAACAATCATGCAATTGAGTAAAACCCCATACTTGATCATAGATAATTTAGTATAGTTTGATAGGGATTGTGCATGGGTGTGGAAGAAAACACCCACTCATAGCCTTACATACCTGGGAATGGTGAATTTTAACACCCTCTAATTGCCCAGCTGAGATTCCAATTGGAAACCTTGAGATTTCACCTTGAACCTCCTCTTCAAACCTTCAAACTTGCATGTATGAGAATAATGGCTTAGAATAGGTTTTCTCCTGCTAAAAACCCACTAAAACGAGCCTTAAACGACGTAGTATAGGCCTCTAGAACATAGGAATTATGAAAAGGCCCTTACTGAATTCGTAGGAAAACACTGCCGCGGGTCACCTGACGATTCGTCAGGACGGGCAACGACTCGTCGAGTCGCCCATCAAGTGCACTACATAGCTGGTCTGTTGGGCTCGTAACGGATAACTTAACGACTCGTCCCCCATGGCCATGACTCATGGTCACCTCAAATCAGGTATAATGCCTTAACATCAATGAAAACCTACTTTTCTTGCTCACGACTTACCTCACGAGTCTTTGGCGCGGACCACGACTCGTTGGGTTCCATCCGTTAGATACACTGGACATCCTCCAGTTAAAAGTCCAACTCTACCCCACTATTGACATGATGACTTATGCTGGCTAACCACGAGTCGCTCCCTCACTCGTGGGGACCTCAATCCTTTATTTTCCCAGGCCTCCCTACGAGCCACCTGGTGACTCGTGGGGTCTCCTCATGAGTCGTCCCACGACTTGTCCTGTGCCTGCAATGTCAGTTTTACAATTTTCCCGTTTTAACTCCCGGGTCTGATTTTTGAGCTTCCAGGGTATAACAATATCTCCCCCTTAGGGGCATTCATCCTCGAATGTTAGAAACGCACAGGAAACACAGAAACATGCAATCATCATATGCAAATACTAATTGTACTAACTGAAAACTGATGGAATGACTACCTCCAAAAAGAACTACGTAGCTGAATTGAATTAAGACATCACATACATTTATTATAACATAATTCGAACTTGTGCACATGAACTGAACATGGAAACTGATTAGATAATTAGGGTAAAAACTGATACCTCAAATTGAAACTGAGCCGATAGGAAACAGGTGGGGCTACTTAGCCATCATAGCCGCTTCGGCTTTGTACATAGCTCCCTCAACATGCTGGTTTCTCCACAACACCTTCACTGAAGCTACTTCCCTGTTCCTCAGCCTCCGAACCTGACAATCCAAGATTGTAACTGGAATTTTCTCATAACTGAGGCTATCTCCCACACTAATGCTTTCCACCGGGACTACTAAAGCGGATCACGCAAGCACTTTTTTAAGAGCGATACATGAAAGACAGGATGAACTAAAGATAACTTTGATGGTAAGTCCAATGCATACGCCACCTTACCAACTCTTCTCATAACCCAGTAGAGACCAATATAGTGGGGACTGAGTTTTCCTTTCTTTCTAAACCACATGACTCCCTTCATGGGAGATACCTTTAGAAATACTCAATCATCCACCTCAAACTCCAAATCCCTTCTTCTCACATCGGTATATGACTTTTGACTACTCTGAGCTGTTTTTAGCCTATCCCTTATCAACTGAACCTTTAACATGGCCTCATGAACCGAATCAAGCCCTATTATAGCTACTTCCCCAACCTCAAATCATTTGATGGGCGATCTACACCTCCTCCCATAAAGAGCCTCGAACAGTGCTATCTGGATGCTAGAGTGATAGTTGTTGTTATAAGAAAACTCGATCAAGGGCAAGTGGTCATCCCAACTATCTTTGAAATCCATCACACATGCCCTCAACATATCCTCGAGGGTCTGAATTATTCGTGCCACCTGGCCGTCTGTTTACAGATGAAAGGCTGTACTGAGCTTAACTTGAGTCCCAAGTCCTTTTTGAAAAGAATGGCAGAATTAGGAGGTCAACTGAGTACCTCGATCTGAAATAATAGACAAGGGCACTCCATGAAGTCGAACCAACTCCCGAATATACAATCTGGCATAATCATCCACTAAATCTGTGGTTTTGACCTGTAGAAAGTGTGCAGCCTTGGTCAACCTGTCGACCACCACCCAAATGGAATTGTAGTGTCGGCGAGTATGAGGTAGGCCTGTAATGAAATCTATATTAATCTCTTCCCACTTCCATGAAGGAATGTTAATATCCTGCAATATGCCTCCCAACCTTTGATGCTCAACTTTCACTTGCTGACAATTCGGGCACATAGCCACAAATTCTGCAATATCCTTCTTCATACCGTTCCACTAATATATTTCCCGCAAATCATGATACATCTTTGTGGCACCCAGATGGATGGAATACCTGGACCTATGTGCCTCATGCAATATCCGGTCCCTAAAATTATCAACATCTAGAACACATATATCACCATGGTACCGCAGCACCCCATCTCTCTCTTGGGAGAAAACCTCCACCTTCTGACTTCCAACGGCTTCCTTTAGCTTTACTAGTATTGGGTCCTCATCTTGCCTGGCCTTCACATCCGTCACCAAGGATGATTTTGATCTATTTTGCACCACAAGGCCACCATCAGGTCCAGTCGACCAATCTAACTCCTAACATTGTAAGTCGATGGACATCCTTCACCAACTCTTTCTGGCCCTTATCCATGTAGGACACACTCTCTATAGAGAGTCTACTAAGTGTGTTCATCACCACACTAGCCTTACCCGGATGGTAAAGGACACTGATGTCGTAGTCCTTTAGTAACTCCAACCACCTCCTTTGCTGAAGATTGAAATCTTTCTGCGTGAACACATATTGCAAGCTCTTGTGATCCATAAATATATCCACGTGGACCCCATACAAGTACTGCCGCCATATCTTCAACGCAAACACCATCGAGGCCAATTCAAGATCATGAGTCGGGTAGTTCTTTTCATGAACTTTCAACTGTCTTGAGGCATATGCTATCACTTTCCCATGTTGCATCAACACATACCTGAGTCCAACTCGCGAACCATCGCAATACACTACAAAGCCATCCGTACCCTCGGTAGAGTCAACACTGGTGCTGAACTGAGTCGAGTCTTCAACTCTTGGAAGCTTTTCTTGCAAGCCTCTGACCGTTGGAACTTCACCTTTCTCTGAGTCAACCTAGTCAATGGGGCTGCAATGGATGAAAAACCCTCAACGAATCCCCGATAGTAACCCGCTAAGCCCAAAAAACTCTTGATATCTGATGGGTTCACTGGTCTGGGCCAATTCTTTATCGCGTCAATCTTTTGATAATCCACTTTTATACCCTTGCTTGACACCACAAGGCCTAGAAATGCCACAGAATCCAACTAGAACTCGCATTTGCTGAACTTTGCATACAATTACTGGTCCTTGAGGGTCTGAAGCACTATTCTCAAGTGAGCGGCATGCTCCTCCTCGTTCCGAGAGTATATAAGGATGTCATCAGTTAACACAATCATGAACATGTCCAAATATGACTTGAACACCCTGTTCATTATATCCATAAATGTTGTAGGGGAATTGGATAGTCCAAATACATAACAAAAAATTCGTAGTGACCATATCGAGTCTTGAAAGAGGTTTCAGGATGTCACTCTCCCAAACCCTGAGCTGGTGATACCCGGACTTGAGATCAATCTTGGAGAAACACTTGGACCATTGAAGCTGGTTAAACAAATCATCGATCCTGGGTAAAGGGTACCTGTTCTTGACGATGACCTTGTTCAACTGCCGATAATCAATGCACATCTGAAGCGAATCCTCCTTCTTTCGGACAAATAACACAGGTGCACCCCATGGGGACTTGCTCGACCTAATAAAGCCCTTATCTAGCAGGTCCTTTAGCTGATCCTTCAACTCTTTTACCTTGGCTGGAGCCATTCTGCAGGGCAGAATAGATATAGGTTGCGTGTCAGGGAGGAGATCTATGCCGAAATTAATCTCCCGCTCAGGAGGGACACCTGGCTACTTATCAGGAAAGACCTCTACATCACGTACTACTTGTACTAACTAGATAGTTGAGGTTTCGGACTGTACGTACTTAACCCAAACTAGATGGTACAAACAACCTTTAGAAATCATCTTTCTGGCCTTAAGGTCGGAAATAAATTGACCTACAGACACCGCTAAACTACCCTTCCATTCTAGACTGGCTCACCCGGAAATCTGAACTCTACTGACCGGGTTCTAAAATTTACCGAAGCATAACATGCAAATAGCCAATCCATGCTGAGAATAACATCAAAATCGGTCATGGCTAACTTTAACAAATCTGCTGAGTTGACCTTATGAAGGACTAAGATCGGGCAATCTCTATATACCCTTCTAGCTATAACTGAGTTACCTACTGGGGTAGAAACTGAGAAGGGCTCGAACAAGACATTGGGACTAACTCAGAAGCTACTGGCTACATAAGGTCTCACAAAAAATAGGGTAGCCCCCGAATCAAGCAAAGCATACACATGAACATGAAAACTCTCAACATACTGGTGACTATATCTAGTGAGGGCTCTTGCTCCTGGATAGTGGCTAAGGCATAGAATCTGTTCTGGCATTGCCCACCATCTGTGCTAGTAGATGCCCCCTAATGTGCTTTGCGTGGGGGAGGGTCTACTGAAGTAGAAGCTGGGCCTTGGCCCCCAACCTGATCCTGCCTCGCAGCGGGACAATCTTTGAGCATATGTCTAGGCTACCCACATCTAAAAAAAGCTCCCGAACCTGCCAAACACTGGACTGTGTGTCCTCGGCCGCACCTGCGACACGCTGGAATGTTGGAGTCTGTGGGTCTACTGCTATGACCCCTCGAGCCTAACACTCGCCCTCTCTAATCATGTCTGGGCCTAATGGCACACTCAGTGCTGAAGATTCTGGGGATGATGATCTGTGGTGGTTCTGCTGTCGGTGCCCACCACCGGACCTCTGTTGAGAGAATTTGTGGTCCTCAGTCCTGGCCCTCTTGGCCTCTCTTTCCCTTGAGTGTGCCGCATCCATCTGCTGGGCGTACAACACAATGTGAGGGAAGTCCATGTCTTGATGGAGCATAGTTGTCCTGCAGTCCTTGTCCAAATATCCAGCTATACCATGCAGAAATCTGCTCACCCACGCCAGCTGGTCGGTCACTAACTCCGGGGCATACTTAGATAGGTAGGTGAACTGAAAGGTGTACTCCTGAACAATCATCCTTCCTTACTTTAGATTCACAAATTTAGCTGCTTCAACTCCCTCATCTCTCGAGGGGAAAACTGATCGAGAAATGCAACCTAAAACTCCTTCTATGTGATCGGACCTGCTCTTGTGACCTTGCTGTCCTTCAATTGGAAGAACAAAATATGCGCAACCCTATTCAACTGGTAGGAGGCCAACTCTGCACACTCAACATTGCTCACCCCCATGACATGCGTGATCTTGACAATCTCATCAATGAAGTCATGTGGGTTCTCATTTACCTTGGACCCTAAGAACTCCGGAGAGCTCATTCTTAAGAAGTCTCGGAATCTGGCCACCGCCACATTACCGTTTTGAGGAACATGCGCAACGGCCTATTGATTGACCTGAGTGGTCAAGGCCTGCGCAAGAATCTGAATGGCAGCTAGGAACTCAGCATGAGCGGCTGGCTCCGGTGCTTGAGGCTCTTGAACTAGTGGGGTTGGCTGATGCTCATGACCGTTTCCCTTATCGTGGACTTCACCACCTCCATTCTTCCTTCCATTCATCCTTCTAGGAGCCATGATTCTAAAATCAAAAATAGCACGAATTAGGAGGATAGAAAGGCCTTTCACCGCATGACATAGATCATGAAAGAGAGGAACATTTCCTAAAACGTCTAGTAGCCTCTTCGTCAAAAGTGTGGCGCGCTTCACCACCATGAAAAAGACTCTACCTAATGTGGCTTTCAGACTCGCTAGGAAAATTTAAACCTATGGCTTTGATACCAACTTTGTCATGACACGAACGGAGGCCCGAATTGTAGACACGGGACAAGGGACTCGAAAAGACCCCAAGTCGACCCATTGTATAAGCATTCAACTAACTCATTCAATAAACATGAATAAGACATAATTATTACCTCAGAAAAAGTCAAACTTAATATAACAATAGAATAAATATTTGAAGCTGAATACATGTCTAAGTCTTATAAGCCTCTAATATGGATGAGCTGATGGGACAACACTCCCCAACTATCTCAACAATACTGAAACTGAAAGGACATCTAAAACAACTGAAGGTCTAGTCCTCATCTTCCAAATAAGTAGGTGCTAACTCTGAAGAGCGACTACGAACAAGGCTGAATCTGAGAACCGGATCCTGCATCATGAGATTATGCAGCATAGAAGGTATGCAGTCAGTACATAGAATGTACCAGTATGCAAGGTAAGTAGAACCGCTTACGTAAAATAAATCGTTTAAAATATTTCATAACATATCATAAGCTTTTAAGTGTAAGTAGAAGGTTGAATGCATTCATTCTGAAATCCTACTCTTATCATAACATGGCCATGCATATCTTTAGAACATCATGACTGACTCGAATAACTCAAAGCTGAAACATACATTTATATCAAAAGCTAAACAATGAGTCAAACCTTGCTTTTTGAACATGCATGCATAAGATAATTATCATGTGTGATGAATATGCAATTTGAATAATTTAGACAGTGGGAGACTCATCACTTAATCAACATACCACGATAGAGCTTACGTGGTCCCAACTATCACACTCAAGTGGGCAGAGCCATCCCAAACCTTGCGAGGGATAAGGACGCTGCCATGATATCGATATCAAGCTGAAGGGACAATTGGGCCGGGGATAGCTTACAAGGGAGGTCCCAATATTATTTTAGTATCAACCTAAGTTGGCACGTAATTTTGGGGCATAGGGTGATCGACCCTTAACCCGCTCGGTGCTAGACTCTTCTCCAAAGACATGCAATTCTCTACATCATATACAATGAAGCTCAATATCGTCTATTAATGAAGCTCAACATCATCTATCGACGAAGCTCAACATGAAATCATGCATAGCTCAACATCGTATGAAAGGAAGCTCAACATCATTTATTGATGAATCTCATAATGAAATCATGAATAGACTAGACATCATATGGATAAGAAGCTCAACAGTTCTATTGACAAAGCTCAATAATGACCTACATCTCAATTATGAAATCATGCATATGAGAAACATTATTTCAAAACATACCACAAGCTCGATCATAGGTGGTAGCATCTACTCCAAATCATATGGTAAGCTACATATAGAAATATTTACTCAACATACCACAAGATAGAATTTATAATAAAAATTGAAAAATTTCATTTCAAATAATGTGGTAAACTTATGTCGGAAAAATCATCACTTTAAATCGACATGTGGGCATCACCCAAAGCTCTATCATACTTGGATCTAATCAATTCATTTTGAAAACAACAACATAGATCATGGTTAGTTTTATAAACATGCTTTTAATCATCAACTTCATCATCATCACACATTTACCATAAATCACCTCTTTTATGAACTCTTCACCATGGACGTTTTAGATTCAAATTTTGGAAAACAATTTTTATATTGGAAAAACAATTTAGAGTCCTCCCAAGCTTCACAAATAATCAATACAAATACAACCTAATCATGCCCATGTATAGAGATTGAAGAATCATGCAATTGAGTAAAACCCCATACTTGATCATAGATAATTTATCACATTTTGATAGGGATTGGGCATGGATGTGGAAGAAAACATCCATTCATAGCCTTATATACCTGGTAATGGTGAATTCTAACACCCTCTAATTGTGTAGATGAGATTCCAGTTGGAAACCTTGAGATTTCACCTTGAACCTTCTATTCAATCCTTCAAACTTGCATGCATGAGAATAATGGCTTAGGATAGGTTTTCCCCTACTAAAAATCCACTAAAAAGAGCCTTAAATGACTTAGTATAGGCCCCTAGAACTTAGGAATTACGAAAAGGCCCTTACTGAAATCACAGGAAAACATTGCCAGGTGACCCTAATGGGTGACCTAACGATTCATCAAGACGGGCAATGACTCCTCGAGTCACCCGTCAAGTGCACTGGATGGCTCATCTGCTGGGCTCGTAATGGATAACTGAACGACTCATCACCCGTGGCCACGACTCGTGGTCACCTCCC
The DNA here is from genome assembly GCA_035772735.1 of Datura wrightii. NCBI lineage: Eukaryota > Viridiplantae > Streptophyta > Magnoliopsida > Solanales > Solanaceae > Datura > Datura wrightii. The sequence continues at coordinate 16,339,274 of JASDFA010000002.1, forward strand.
ATCAGGTACACTGCCTTAACATTAATGAAAACCTACTTTACTTGCTTATGACTTGCCTCACGAGTCATTGGGATGGACCACGACTCATGGGGTCCCATCCATTAGATACACTGGACATCCTCCAGTAAAAAGTCCAACTCCAACCCATGATTGACATGACGACTCGTGGTGGCTTACCACGAGTCGTTCCCTCACTCATGGACCTCAACCCTTTATTTTCCCAGGCCTCCCCATGAGCCACCTGACGACTTGTGGGGTCTCCTCACGATTCGTCCCACCACTCATCCTGTGCTTACAACATGAATTTTACAATTTTCCCATTTCAACTTCCGATTCCGATCTTTGAGCTTTCGGGTATAACAATCACAACCTGCAATATGTGTTCTCCTAGAAAGATCTTATTCTGAGATAACGAAGATGGATGTAACTGCTTAAGGATTATGATGTTATAATCCTGTACTATCTAGGGAAGGAAAATGTGGTAGCCGATGACTGGAGCTGAAAAGTAGTGAGTATGGGCAGTCTAGCTTGTTTGGAAGCTACTCCGACGGCCGATGGCCAAAGAAGTCCAGACACTAGTGAGTAGCCTGATGAGATTTTCATTGACCTAAATAGGTGGGACACTAGCCATCTTGGAGGCTAAGTCATCACTGTTAAAAGAGGTTAAAGCCAGGCAGTTTTAGGATGTAAAGCTAATTAAGATTCGAGATAAGTCCTGTGGGGGGAGGGGGAGCTAAGGAAGTTGTTCTAGATGACGAAGGGGTCCTGAGGATGATGGGGCGTGTGTGTATCCCCCGGGTTGATGAGCTAATTAAAACCATCCTCTCAGAAGCTCACAACTTAAGGTACTCCATCCATCTTGGGGTTACTAAAATATACCACGACCTGAAATGACATTATTGGTAGGGTAAAATGAAGAGAGACATCGTTGATTATGTTGCTTAGTTTTGAACTATCAGTAAGTGATGTACGAATATCAGAAGCCTAGGGATGTATTTTAGAAAACGCTCATCCCAGAGTGGAAATGGGAGCGGATAGCGATGGACTTCGTGGTTGGTTTTGCAAAGACATTGGGGAAGTTTGACTCCATTTGGGTCACTATTGACATACTAACTAAGTTTTCCCACTTCTTACTTATTTAGGTGACTTACAATGCTGAGAGACTGGCCAAGCTATATATGGAGGAGGTGATCCAATTGCATGTGGTGCCAGTTTCGATCGTGTCAGAAAGGGGTACTCCGTTCACCTCCCATTTATGGAGGACTTTGCAGGTAGAACTAGGTACCAGGTTGGATTTGAGTGCAACCTTCCATCTGCAGACAGACAGACAACTGAAAAGGACCATTCAAGTGTTAGAAGATATGCTCCGAGCCTATATGATATATTTTGGTGGCCATTGAAATAAATTCTTACCCTTGGCAGAGTTTGCTTGCAACTGTAGTTATCACTCGAGTATTAGCATGGCGCCATTTAATGCTCTATATAGGAGGAAATATAGGTCTCCAATTGGATGGTTTGACACATTTAAGATGAGCTCTTACAGTATTGATCAACTTAAAAAGTCTTTAGAAAAGGTTCAGGTGATTCAAGAGAATCTGGTAGCTTCTCAAAGAAGGTAGAAGCAATATACAGAAAGAAAAGTGAGAGACATAGAGTTCATGGTGGGAGAGCAAGTGTTGCTCAAGGTATCCCCCATGAAGGGGTGATGTAGTTTGGGAAACGGTCCAAGCTTAGCCTGAGATACATTAGGCCATTCGAGATTCTCCAATGTGTGGGAGAAGTAGCCTATGAGTTAGTGTTGCCGCTAGGTCTGTCAGGAATACATCCAACCGTCCATGTTTTCATATTGAAGAAATACCATGGAGATGGGTCATACATCAATCAAATGGGACTCAGTGTTGTTGGATGAGAACTTGTCCTATGAGGGGAGCCAGTGGTGATAGTAGATAGAGAGGTCCACAATTTAATATCAAAGGAGATTGCAATGGTAAAGGTCTAGTGGAAGAATCATCACATAGAGGAAGCCACTTGGGAAACTAAGGTGGACATGCAGAACAATTCCTCAACTATTTGTGGGACCTGGTATGTTCTCATCCTTGCTTTTATAGGCCATTGGGGGATGAAAAGTATTTTCATAGGTATATGATGAAACGATCTTTCTGTCCTTATGTAGGAGAAAATAATCGAACACCTATCTCTAGCCTAAGTATTGGTGGGAAGGTGATAAATGGGTGTTGATTGCATTATAGTAAAAATCCTGAGTTGGAGAGTGGTTTGAGTGTAGGGTTTGGGGGCTACTGCTTACCGGGAACCATTGCAGTATGGGGATTTTCGATGTAGCGAGACTATTATCAAAGTTAGAGTCTCGCCATAATGGATCAAGAGAATAACTATTGGATCCGTTGTGGCGGTGTCATGACTGCCATAGCGTGTCCACTACAGCAGAAAAATAATTGCTACAGCGGAGGATGCGAATCAGTAAATGGGTTTCAAGTGGATTTGAGGGGTCATTCCACCATTATCCTAAGCCACGAAGTTCTAGAACTAAAGGAGATTTACCCAAGAGTAGAGTAATTCCCCTTCTGAAGCAAAGAAACTTGACTTGATTCTTCTATTTTTGATTCCCTAACCCCATAGAATTGATAGAGGAACCTGTTATGGTGAAAATCCTAGGTTAAAAGACCCTATAATGATGAAAGTAAGGGGAATTGATTGGGTGTTGAAGGATGATTTATTCTGAGGTCTATAAACATGTTATTGTTGCTTCTAGGGATGAATGTGATGTAGAACTTTGTTTATATGATAGTTTGACACCTAGAAATCGGTGAAGTGGGAACCTTTAACCTTAAAAACGTTTTTAAAGGGATTTAGAGGAGTAGAAAACTCCATGAACTAGGTTGGAATAATCATAGAAAGGTTGGGTTAGGATAATTTAACCTTGGAATATTGAATTGTACATAATAACGGGTAGCATTGGGTGGGTTTGAATATCTAATCCCTTGGTCGAAGAAGTGAATGATGAAATGTTATTTTATTATTGTTTTAGACTTTGAACATTCGGAAGCATTGAGGAAAGACAAGGCTCCAATAGAGTGATTGACATTTGATCATCTAAATCGTGGTAGGTTATGGTTCAACAGGAGTAAGACTTTGGATAATAGTGCACATGTGTGCGGATTGATTTTGTGTGCATTGGTCTCCGAAAATTGTTTGTTAATGTAGTCTATTGTTGAATTCTATCATTAAATTATTTTATATGAAATTATTAATTATGTAATGTGGAAGTTTGCTAAGAGGTTTTTCTCCGTGGTTGTATTATTTTACATGTGATTTATGAATTATGTGAGTAATTGAGTTAAGGGAGGTAAGATAAGACCTCCCTAGGTTCATAAAATAGATGTGTGGTAAAAAATAAGATGTGTGAATGAAAGTGGATACTATGAATGTCCTGAGATGAGTGTCTTATGCCTGAGGGGAGTATCCCAGCAAGCAATGATAGTTGAGTGTCTCAAGTTCGAGGGGCGCATCCGAATGAGCAAATGTGTGGGAGTGGATACCACGTCGATACAGTGATTGAGTTTTGAAATCTAGATTCCTTTACAGGTCATGACCGGAAGGGCAGAAATAAAACCCTCTAGCATGTGTGCATATCAATTTTCAGTGATTGAGCATTCACGGTGATGTGATGAAGGCGTGTGCCCGACATGTCACCATTCATTGTGTTATTTGAGTTACTGTAGGAATGTAAGAATCGGTCTGAGTATGTAGGTACCTGACTGAACTGAACTTGTGATCATGTGGTTGTCAGTTTTGGATTGTTGAGGTGTTTTAATGACTTGATGGTTGGTATAGTTAAATGAGGACCCGTGATTGAGTTGTGAAATCTTCCGTGAATGATTTATTCTATATTATAAGTGGTTACGTGATTTCAATTGTCTATTGATGTCTGTGAATTGCGTGGATGATTATAATGACTAGTATGTTCAAAAGAGTTAATAGAATGATGGGTGTGCAGCTAAGTTGATCTACTGGCAAGGCAGTATCGCTGCAACGGGACTTATTCCACCGTAGCGAGACTGTGGTAGTGGTCAAGCGACCGCTGCAGTGATGGCCTAATTCAGTGAGCAGGCCAGCTAGCACCTTGAGTAGATTTAATCCCTAAATGAGTATCGTCTATACAAATGTTGTTTCTGAGCTAGTTGCATATTGTTGTTCTATATGTATGTATGTTATTATTTAAGGTCGATTGATGATGTGTTCTAGTACTATGTTTGTACTGACGCTACTCTTGCACTTCCTTTTTGAGTGTAGACCTCGATCCTGGAAGCTTATACTGACCTCACCTCTAGAGCAGCAGTAGATTAACTGAAGGTGAGTGGACCCGGATGTGCTTCTCAATTCCATCACAGAAGATGTCTTTTCTTTCCAAACATTATCTAATTTTGAAGTTTCCTAAATTACTTCTATAGATATTTTAAGGTGGATGTCCTCAAGTACAATGATATTAAGGTTCTGGGGATGTAATAGTTAGACGATGATTATGTTTTTTAATTATTCAAGGCTTTCACAAAAATAGTGTTATGTTATTATTTATATTGTTGCAAATGGGTAATTGGTTGGGCTTGTTGGTTTTCCCACTGGAGGGGATACTGTGGTTGTCAATCATGGCCACTTGGATCGTGACAATTAATAACCTGAATAGCAATTACAAAACATCTGAAATCCACATTCAGATTAGTCTTACTAGTTCTGTTCAACTTATCCTCCTTACTGACAATGATCCTATCTTAATCCTGTATTAGTGAAGAAAGAAATAATTTATAGAATCCAAGATTGCACTATAGTTCTAGTTCCAATAGCTACTCTCACATTACATGTGAAAGAAGAAATGTGTCTAATGATTAGCTCAGCATTACCAAACTTCTGCCAAAAAATCCTTTGATTTCTCTCTATCCAAACAGATGAATAGCTTCAGCATAAACCGTCTTGAATATTTGTTTTCTTTAGGTCTTCCCTTTTTGACTTCTTAACAACCCATTTCAAATGATGATCCTATGTAATACCTATATTAGTTTGTCACCGCATCCAAGCTAGTAATCTAGACCATAGTGTTTTGGTAAAAAGGCATTGCACAAATAAATGCTCTCTTGTCTTAGTTCATACTTGACACATTATACACTGGGTTCAACCTTGATATCCCACTTCAGTAATCTATCATTCGTTAGCAGCTTACTTTGTAATTGTAACCACATGGAAAAGATAGCTTTGATCTAGTAGTATTTTCAAACATTAGACACTCCCATTGCATCCTGGTTTTGCTTCCAATCATCTTCAAGCATATATCTCTGATTATGTTAGTCTATTTGAGTACAATACACTGTTCCTATTCCCATAACCTCCCAGACTTCAATATTTTCCTTGTCATCCAGCACGCTTGAGCTAGTATATCCATGGTATTTACTGATTGATTTTTTATATAATAAGTGTGGATCCACTAAATCCGTATCTTATCATATTTGTGAGCAAGATTCCAAAAGGCTTTTGCTGGACCTGGCTTATCCCATATGTGAAGATTAATAAGATTGATGTCGTCAACTAGTTTTGGTAAGTAAACTTTATCCTAGGCTACTAATGCTTCTCATGGTTATAGTGTTTGCTCCTGAGCACATATAACTTCTGCAAAAAGTCTCAATGGTCTTCACTACTTTACTAAGAAGTAAGAACAGTTGAGATCAATAGGATTGGATGCCAAATTATATTAACTGGACCAGTTGTGTTCTCCATACATAAGAGAAATTTTGGTCTGTCCATGGAGATATTCTCTTATCTATCCTATCAATGAGGGGTTTCCACTGTATCAAGGTCAATTTCTTTGTAGATATTAGTACTCCTAGGTACCTAAAAATGCAAGTCCAGAAGCATATCCTGACTGCTAAGTTATGCTATCTTTAATATTTTGTTTCATCCCTTCAAAGTAGGCACAACTCTTATCTACATTTGCCTTTAGCCCAGAAATAGCAGAAAACAGTGTGAAGCACTCATTCAATGTAGTAATAGAATAAAGATCACCTCTTGCAAATAGTAATAAGTCATCAGTAAAATATAAGTGTGTGATGCCTAGTTTAGCATATTTCGGATGATATTTGAACTTCTTATAAAGTTTAAGATCATTCAAACTCTTACTCAAATATTCCATGGCAATAGCAAAAAGATAAGGTGATATTGGATCCCTTTGTCTTAGCCCTTTTCTTACATCAAATGGTTATGTATACTCCCCATTAACTACCACTAAGCAATTAATTGTATGCACACACTCCACTACCCAGGCAATGAACCTCAAAGGGAAGCCCAGTTCTTCCAACATTTGCTTCAAACACACCCAATTCCGCACCATCATAAGATTTTTTCAATATCAATCTTGAGCATACATCTTGCTGAGATATGTTTTCTATTATAGGTCTATGCTAGCTCATGGGCAAAGATAATGTTATAAACTATCTTCCTTCCTGGAATGAGACCATCTTGAGCCTCACTAATCACATGATTGATAACTTTTTACGTCCTAGCTTCCAGAACCTTAGAGATAAGTTTGTGCATTATAGTACAACAAGCTATTGATCTATATTCTTTCATAGTAGTTGGATAGGCAGTTTTTGGGACTAATGTTACAATAATACAATTAACTGGCCTATACATGACTCATGTAATAAAGAATTCTTTCACAGCTGCAATAACATCATTCTAGATGACTGGCCAAGAACACTTAAAGAAAGTAACATTGAAACCATATGCTCCAGGAGCTTTGTTAGTGTGAAGAGTCTTCAATCCTTATAGGATATCATCACTTGTAATATCTTCACAAAGTGATAATTGTTGATCATGTGCTACCTGGACCCTTTCTCATTATTTGCCTATTCATAGCGGGTAAAGAAGACGAAGTATTCCCTATTAAACCTTGATAAAATTGTACAATTTTTATTTGATTGTTGCAGTTTCTACAAGTTTATCTCTTGAAAGAGAGGTCAACTCCACCTCTATGTTTTTTCATTCATCACTGATGTAATATTTGGTATTGACATTACCTAACTTAATCCAGCCAACTCTAGCTTTTTGACACATCATACTCTCTTCAATCAAAATCAGTTTTTCTAGCTCCAACAGTAATTGCTTTTCCCTTACTAGGAGGCCGTCATAATAATCACTTCTTATATTTTCTTGCATTACTTGAAGCTCCCATCTATGGATCTTTATCTTCTATTAGACTTGTTGAAACTCCTCCTTGTTCAATTTCCTAAAGGCAAGCTTGAGTGCTTTAAGATTATTTCAAACATGTTTCATATATCCACTACTATCTTATGTTTCCATTCATGAGTCACAATAGTGAGAAAATGAATATGAGTGGCCTATACATTGAAGAACTTAAAATGGTACCTTAATATTCCATGTAACTGATCTAATAGCCAGTATCATAAGATTATAATAAGAAATATGTGGTAGTCCATAATTTGTGACAATGTGCCCCTATTTCATCATCTATGTGTCAGTCCTAAACATCCTGTCAAGTCTACTGAAAATTCTGTCAACAACTTGTTGTCTATTTGTACAAGTGTAGTAGTCCCCTTTCCATGGCAATTCTGTGAGGGTGGCATCCTGAATGCATTCACTAAAGTCCTTAGTTTCTGCATAAGATACAGGGTTACCAAACAGTCTGTCTGTCCTATAATGATAGCACATTATTAAAGTCACTACCTATCAACCAAGGCATTGATATTTCAATAGTGTCCTTATATCACTCTATAAGCTCTTCCTCTGCTCCATAATATTAAAACAATATACTACAATTTGCATACACTCTATACTATTAAGCCTATAATTGAACTTGACAATGAATGAGTTTAGTTGTAGCTATCACCTCTACCTCTCTAGAATCCCATAGTATCCAAATTCTCTCATTTATTGCACGCTAGTTATCCAAAGACATCCAGGCTAGAGCAATATGTTCAACAATCTTGTTAGTATTAACCTCTTTAACTTTTGTCACAACCATACCAGCTAACTGAACATGCTTAGTCTTTAAGTAGTTCTCAATTCCTTCTGTTTGTACCATTTATTAGCCCCCCTCACATTCCATACTAGCTATTTCATTTAGATGCTGGCAGCTCACCTCTAGAAGTGGGCAAGTGATTATCAGGTACATTCTCAGCTTTAGACAAAGATTCAAACATATTTCTAATAGGAGTAGTTCTCAACTCAGGGAACTTCTCCAAGCTCAGTCCAAGAACTTGTCCCCCCCCCCCAGTAACTAGGGCTTCAACCTATTGCTCAGGCAATGGATTCTCCTTTGTCTTCTAATGACTGGGACTTTTCTTAGTAGGGACCAGTACTAGATCCATAGTTTTGGGCTTCTACTGCATCTCAATTCTCTATGGCTTCTTCTTTCGCTTTAATGTTTCAAATATTTGCTCCTCCATTTGGTCTCCAACCTGTGGAGCTTGTCTACCAGGCTAATTTGGTTCACAGACATGACCAACTTTAAGACATACATTATAGAACTTAGGTGTCTATTCAAACACAACCTCCTGCTGAAATTGGCGACCATTAAGATCAAACACTATCACTTTATTTGGCAAAGCTTTTGTCACATCAACTTCAATAAATATTCTAGAAAATGATATTCTTGTCTTCTTCGCTATACATTCATCTGCATTAATGGGCTAACCAATAGCATTTGAAATTCAACTAAGGTAATTACAACTCCAACAAATCATTGGTAGCTAAGAGAAGTTGACCACAGGGGAATCTCAGTAAGAAACTCTTTATTAAAGTCAAAATCAGCTGCCCATTACTTTAAAATTATTGGGCACCAATATATCTCCTTATTAATGGTACGAGGTCTAGAGTGTAGGATCTCATGCATATCCTTTATACTCTTAAATTTAACTACATAGTATCCATCATCATGGAGAAACATATTAGGCTTCGCAACACTACTCTATACCTTGTCAACATACCTTCTCATGTAGTTATAGCCAGACACTTCCCCCGTAATTTACGCAATCAATGCACATCTCCACTTAGCTTTCTCAGTCTCCACTTCCAGTTTATTAAGTTGAACCATAATTTGACCATTCACAATTTTAGGAGGTATATAGTTTAGAGACATACCATGAGTAGCCATTTGATTAGCCTATCTAGTTTGTCTTCCCTATACATATTTATGACCAAGCTGCCCAATGCCACACTCATTGAAATTCATATTCAACACTTGTTGAAGAGACTTGCCTGAATCCATAGTCACTAGCGAAGGAGTTGGCTGCCTAGGTATACTATTCAATTAATCGCACATTTCCAGGTCCAACTTCTGCCAGGTCTAAGATCAACTTATGAGAAACAACAGTCTGTATACTAGAATATGCCATAATTTGAGTTCGAAGTTCGTTATTGTCACATCAATTGTGCCCTACATAAGCACTACCAGGTGATTCAGTAAACTGTTCCATTGAATTTGAGCTAATCCATGTCACTTCAGGAGCCATCTTCCCTCTAGTAGTAATACCTGATGTTGCTAGTATCTGCTTCTTGTATTTCCCACGTCCACGCCCCCTACCTCGCGCTTTTCCCATGATGAAAACACAGAGGCTCAAGTTAGATTAACGTGCATCAAGAGCATGAGAAGAGAGAGAGAGCATATCAATTATTACTTAATGAAAACCCATTTTAAGGACATTAATGCTTATCAACAATTAATAGAGTAGGAAAGAGTGACATATAGGAATTTATAATTTTATAAATAGGCAAAAGAAATAAATATTAAATGGTATTTTTATAATAAGTAGTGGAAGATGAAATTAATTTTAAGAAATAGAATTTCAAAAATACTATGAAATTGAATAAGTTGCAATAAATGGCATTTGTTACACCGTGAAAATTTTTTTAGTGATTATTTGATGTTAGTATACTATGTTAAAGGAAGTGCAGGATATATATTGATCGTAGATGAGGAGGAAAACATGTATGAAGGGAAGAGTGAAGAGTATGTGAATTTCACAAGTATTGGTCAATTTTAAACAATCAAATCTCCCAATCTATAAGGTGTTACAAGTCCTACAACCTATCAAATTAAAGGTATTTGCGTCCAGTTATAAGAATATTAAATTGGCCATCAATTGGAGTTCAGGGTAAAATGTTATAGGCATTTTACAATGGCACTGTCAAGCACTGACATGGCCACCACCCTAAAATACCTTCACTGCCCCAAGTGTGTGTATGTGTTTTCATCAAATGCTTGGCTAATACTTCATTTTCAAATTTTCCAGCATTGAAAGCTTGTTTATGCTCCATATTTCCTCTATTTTTCTGCAACAAAGTTCGAGAAAACCTCAAGAAAACTTCACCAAAAATCACAACAAGTAATAGAAACTTGATTGAGAAGGCAAGGAGAGCCTGGTGAAGAAGTTGTTGTGTTTTTATTGCGTCGCTGCTGCTTTTGGAGGTAGTAACAAGCTAGTAATAAACTCTCTTTTAGTAAGAATTTGATACAGGGGAGGAGGTAATAATTCTACCTTTTAAACATGCAAAAAAATCCTAGCTAAGAAGCTTGAAATTGGAAGTTAGACTATGCTTCCATTTTGGCATCTTTTTGATGAAGCTTCTGTCCATTTTTCTAACGATTGGAGCATTATTTTTTGCTGAAAATATACTTCATGTTGTGAGGAATAATTGTTGGAGAAGTTAGGTAATTTTTTCTCTTCTTTTTCCCTTTTAAAATTTAGTAGAATAATGTGTAGATAGGTGACTAGATTTTGGTGTTATTGTGGCTGCCGACTGTACTTTGGCACAAATTAGACTTGTTTTTTGTCTATAAACTCAAGAAATGAGGAGGTTAAAGTATGGTTATTGAAGGTGAAGGTTGGCTAAAGAAGCACATTAGAATAAGATATTTAAAGGCGTCGTAGTCCTTATTTTTCATGCACAATTTTATACCATTGGAGGGAATAGTATCTCCACGTAACTGAAATCATATTGAGGTATGTAAAATTCTGTCCAAAAGAGTTAGTAACACTTAGCCTTAATCTTGAATGGTAGAAAGTAATGAAATGATCAATTGCAAAGTGAAAGATGAATTGTTTACGATTATTGTCGCAGTTTTTAATTGAGTATAAAGTCCCCATATTGTGAGTACCATGAGCTGGTCCTTTACTGTATATATGTATGTGATGTTGTATGTGTTTACAACATAGTTTCCGAATGAAAAGAGTAACATATCCAATCGCTAAATTATGAACGAACTTAAGACTAAGGAAACGCTCTCAAGCCTAGTAAGGGAAAATGAGAACACCTAAATAAAAATGCCTTAACATGGTTGCTTATACTTTTATTTATGGAGTATGTAAGGTTGAAGAGAGACCCCCTAATTCCTCTCCCTTAATCCAAACGTTAAATTAGTAAGCTTCCGGGTTTCAAGGTCCCTTCAAACATTATTTATGCATCTTGTAGAAACTCTTGGGTCGTATGCATCTTTTTATGATCTTATAAGACTAGATGTACGTGTATCTATGTACTAAGTCTTTTATTAACTGTTATACTGTCACTACCCGAACATGGGTCTGGATCTAGACACGGGATAAGGAGCCCCAAGAGACTCCAAGTCGATCCATGGCATGGATATACATCTAACTCAATCAATAAAATCGAAATATTAACATAATAAACATAGAGGAAGTATGAACATAACATAACATCAGACCATACAACACGAGTCTGAAGGTGAATACAATCTATTTCTGAAAAGCCTCTACTTCAGATGAGTTAATAGGACAACACCCCAATTAACTCTCTAAATCTGAAACTGAAAATGTAAATATAACTGATAAGGGATGGTCCTTGGGAGATGATGACTCAGAAACTGAAACTAGATATGCTACTCTGGAAGGCTGGCTAGCAATGAGGCTGAGTCTGAATACCAGAACCTGTATCATAAAAGGATACAACATAGAGTATACGGTCAGTACTTGGAATGTACCGAGTATGCAAGGTAAGTGAAATGGATAGTTAAAATACATAAGAGTTCATAAGAGTAGGACAACATTATCATAACATAAATATCATAATGTAAACATAAAGGCTCAGGATTTTCAAAACATTCGTAAATCAATCTTAATAATAATCATAAAAGAAAAGCCTTACTAAACATGACTTGAGCCAAAGTATATAATCATAAGCATGCATAAATCATGAGGAACAGTCGGAGATTCTTATAACCGACATACCCCATATTAGCACATATGGAGCCCAACCTATAAACCCCTAGGAAGGAGGGTGTTCATACCTTGCCAGGGGTAGAACCATGAAAAGAGGCGTGATATCACTCATGAAAGGCCCATTTGGGCAAAAGGTATAGTCGCAAAGGAGGTCCCATCATGGCTACGTTGGCGCGTAGTTCTGAGACTCGGAGTATGCTTGGACCCTAGGTTTACTCAGTGTTAAGAACTACTCCCAAAATATATATAGTGCTTATAGGATAATAGGAAAACATACATAAGATTCATGGGCTAGTTAAATCATCATAATCATAGCATGCTTGATAATACCTGAACTAGCCCTGGAATAAGGCCCGTGAGTCGGTCATAATAATAAATCCATAAATCATGATATTCATGCATACTTGTAAAACATGTATGTTCTTGATATCTCATAAATCAATGATATGTACTTAGAGAATTCATATCATAAATCATGGTTGGGCTAATTTAGATCGAGATCATAGCAAAATCATAACTTAACTTTTCATAAAACAAGCATAATTGAGCACAATTGGATTTAAACTCAAATCTGTCAGTTTATATTCAAAATAGTCTTAAAATCTGCCCATAGATTGTAAAAGATGATTTAATACATGAAGGAGATTTACCCATCGATAGAACATATCAAATTTCATAAGAATTGTCATAAACCTCATGGATCATGGAACTTGCCTTTTAGAATTTAAATTCATGGAATTTGAGAAAAGTTTAGGGAATTATAGTGAAAGGAACTCTTATTAATAGCTTCACATACCTGGGTAAATTGATTCTACTCTATTCCTTGAACACCCAAAGGAAATTCAAAAAGAATTGATGAAGAACCTTGATGAACTGTGCTTGATCACTCTCTAAACCCTCAAACTTGCATGCATGAGTTTTGAATAGGCTAGAATGACTTTACCCATCTTAATACCCTATATTCTAGACTTAAAAACGATGTAGTTTAGGCTTTAGAAACATAGGAATTACAGAAAAGCCCTTACTAAACTCGCAGGGAAAAACAGACTGCCAGTCCTAATAAGGGACTAGACGAATCGTCGTCCATGGCCATGAGTCGTGGCCTGCCATCCGTTTTCTTCATTGGAAACTGCATACTAACAGTCACCACGAGGCACTTAACGATCCGTTACTGGTGCCATGACTCATGGTCACCTTCCGTCATCCTTAATGCCGAAAGACACTTAGGTGTCACCACGGGCGACACCACGACTCGTGGTGTTCCCGACGAGTTGTGGTAAGGACCCGTTAAGTGCACTATCCAAATTTTCAAACTTTCTTCCCACTCTTGACCATGACTCAGATGACGACTCGTAGTGTTGACCACGACTAATAGTCATACCCATGGTCACTTAATTTCCCAAATTTCAACCAAGTTCAAGCCTCTCCCTATGAGTCACTTGACAACTCGTAGGTTCCCTGACGGGTCACTAGACGACTCGTCCTGTGACCTGGTGTAGAAATTCCTATTTTCTCCGTTTCAACTTTCGGGTCTAATCTTAAGGCTTTTGGGGTATTACAATATCTCCCCTTTGAGAACATTCGTCCTCGAATGTTGAATATAATACAGAAAAGCAGAGAAATGCAATCACCATACTCAAATACTGAGCATACATGCTGAAAACTGACGGAGTGACTAACTCCGATTTGAACTACATGACTGAACTAAATTCACGAACCACACATATATCCATTTACATGAAAGAAACTGAGGCACATGAGCTAAACATGAAACTAAATAGTGTATTAAGGAGGAAACTGATAACTTAAGATGAAACTGAGCCGGTAGGGAATAGATGTGGGTATTTAGCCATCATATATGCTTCGGCTTCCCATGTAGCTCCCTCAACATGTTGATTCCTCCATAAAACCTTGATTGAGGCTACTTCCTTGTTCCTTAGCTTCCGAACCTAATGATCCAGTATTTCTACTGAAACCTCCTCATAACTAAGGTTTTCCTTCACACTTACACTCTCCACTGGAACAACTAGAGCTGGATCACCCTAACACTTCTTTAAGAGAGTACATGAAAAACTGGATGAACTGAAGCTAATTCCGACGGCAACTCCAGCTCATATGCTACCTTTCCAACCCGTTTCACAATTTGGTATGGGATGACATAACAGGGACTAAGTTTCCCTTTCTTTCCTAACATCATCACTCCCTTCATAGGAGATACCTTCAAAAACACCCATTAATCAACTTCAAACTCAAGATCCCTCCTCACTTTCGCATAGGACTTTTGGTGACTCTGATCTGTTTTCAACCTATCCCTTATAAGCTGAACTTTCTCCACATGGACTGAATTCGGCCTATCATCGCAGCCTCACCAACTTCAAACCATCCAATAGGCGATCTACATCTCCGCCCATAGAGAGCCTTAAATGGAGCCATCTGAATGCTGGAATGGTAGTTGTTATTATACGCAAACTCAATGAGAGGTAAATGATCGTCCCAACTACCCTTAAAGTCAATCACACATGCCCTCAACATGTCCTCGAGAATCTGATTAGTCTGCTCCGCCTGTCCATCCGTTTGCGGGTGAAATGTTGTACTGAGCTTGACTCGAGTACCAAGTCCCTTTTGAAATGATCTCCAAACTGGAAGGTAACTGAGTACCTCTGTTTGATATGATGAACAAGGGAACTCCATGCGACCGAAATAGCTCTCGAATGTATAGTTTGGAATAATCCGCCGCTAAATAAGTAGTTTAACCGGTAGAAAATGAGCGGCTTTGGTCAACCTGTCTACAACCACCCAAATGGAGTCATACTGTCGACGAGTGCAAGGCAACCCTATGATGAAGTCCATATTTATCTCGTCCCACTTTCAAGTAGGAATACTGATGTCTTGAAGCACACCTCTTGGTCTCTGGTGCTCAACCTTCACTTGGTGTCAATTCGGACACCTAGCCACAAACTCTTCTATGTCCCTCTTCACGCCATTCCACCAATAGACTTCCCGTAGGTCATGGAACATCTTGGTGGCACATGAATGTATGGAGTATTTGGAACCATGAGCCTTATGCAATATCCGATCTCTCAAATCATCAACATTTGGAACACACAAGTGACCCTGATATCGAAGCACACCATCTCCCGCTTTAGGGAAGACCTCTACCTTTTGATTATGAACAACTTCCTTCAACTTTACCAAAATGGGATCCTCATCCTGTCTAGCTTTCACATCAGTCACCAAGGATGATTTTAATCCGTTCTGAATAATAACTCCACCATCGGTCGAGTCAACCAAATGAACTCCCAACCATGTAAGCCGATGCACATCCTTTACTAGCTCCTTCCTCTCCTCATCTACATGGGACACATTCTCCATAGAAAGCCTACTAAGAGCATCTGCCACCACATTAGCCTTGCCTGGATAGTAAAGGACACTCATATCATAATCCTTGATTAAATCCAACCACCTCTTTTGACATAGATTTAGATCCTTCTGGGTAAACACATATTGTAGGATTTTGTGGTCCGTGAACACATCTACATGGACCCCATACAAATAGTGTCTCCAAATCTTCAAGGCAAATACTACCACTGCCCATTCAAGATCATGAATCGGGTAATTATTTACATGGACCTTCAGCTGCCTGGAAGAATATGCTACAACCTTACCATGCTGCATCAATACACAACCAAGGCCGATCCTCGAAACATCACAATATACCACAAACCCATTGGTACCCTCGGGTAGGGTTAACACCGGTGCTGAGGTGAGTCGAGTCTTTAACTCTTGGAAGCTCCTCTCACAAGCCTCCGACCATTGGAACTTCACTTTCTTTTGGGTCAGTTTGGTCAATGGCGCTGCAATAGATGAAAAACCCTCAACAAACCTTCGATAATAACCAGCTAAGCCCAAGAAACTCCTGATATCCAAAGGATTCACCAGTCTGGGCCAATTTTTTACCGCCTCTATCATTTGAGAGTCTACCTGTACCCCCTCACATGACACCACATGACCCAAAAATGCCACTGAATTCAATCAAAACTCGTATTTATTGAATTTAGCACACAACCGGCAATCCTTGAGGTTTTGTAGCACCACCATCAAATGAGCGGCATGCTCCTCCTCGCTCCAAGAGTATATTAGGATATCATGTATGAACACAATCACAAACATATCTAAGTATGGCTTGAACTTTTTGTTCATCAAAACCATAAAAGCTACAGGAGCATTCGTTAGTCCAAAAGACACAACTACAAACTCGTAATGACCATACTGAGTCCTGAAGGTTGTCTTCGGGATGTCACTCTCCCAAACCATGAGATGATGGTATCTGAATATGAGGTCTATCTTTGAGAAACAATTGGCACCCTGAATTTGATCAAACAAATCATCAATATTAGGGAGAGGATACCTGTTCTTGATGGTCACCTTGTTCAATTACCGATAATCATTGCACATCTGAAGGGAATCATCCTTCTTTCGGAAAAATAGAACTGGTGCACCCCATGAGGATTTTGTAGGTCAGATGAAGCCCTTATATAGGAGGTCCTTCAACTACTCCTTCAACTCCTTTAGCTCGGCTGGAGCCATTCTATAAGGGGGAATGGATATTGGCTGCATATCAGGAATAAGGTCAATACTAAAATCAGTTTCCCTTGCGGGAGGGATTCCCGGTAGATCATCGAGTAACACTTCTGGATACTCACATACTATTGGAACTAACTAGATAGTTGAGGTCTTGGTCATAGCATCCTTAACCCTAACTAGATGGTACGCACAACCCTTGGAGATCATCTTTCTCTCCTTAAGGTAAGAAATGAAACGACCTATAGGAAAAATTGAACTACCCTTCCATTTTCTAAGGCTTGCTCACCTAGAAATCAGAACTTTACCATACGAGTTCTGCAATTAACTGAGGCATAGCACGCAAATAGCAAATCCATGGTGAGGATAACATCAAAGCCGGTCATGGCTAACTCTACTAAATCTATTGAGGTGATTTTCTGAAGGACTATGACAGGGCAATCTCTATACACCCATCTAGCTATAACTAAATAACCAACTAGAGTAGAGACTTAGAAGGGTTCTGATAGGATTTCGGGACTGGCTCCGAAGCTACTAACAACATAGGGTGTCACAACAGAAAAAATAGCCCCTGGATATAACAAAGCATATACATCAAGGTGGAAAACTCGTAACATACTAGTGACTATGTTTGGGGAGACCCCCTGCTCCTGGTGGGATACTAGGGCATAGAATTTGTTTTGGTGTTGTCCGCCACCTGTACTAGTAGAAGCACCCTACTGGAAGGGACGTGCCACTGGAGCTACTGAACTAACGACTTGGGTACGGGCTCCACCATCACCTGATATGGCTGAAGGGCAATCTCTGAGCCTGTGTATAGGTTTTCCACACCTGAAACAAGAGACTGAGCAAACTAAACACCTCCCTATGTGGTTCTTGCCACACTTCGCACAAGCTAGAAATGTGCGATCTCCAAAAATCCTCCCCTGGCCCCTCGATCCTGATGCTCTACCTCTCTGATCATGTCTGGGTCGGGATGGGACACTAGCTGATGATGGTGTTGCAGCTAATGATATTTGATAAAATTGAGGGCGGTGACCACCACCGGATCTCTGCTGAGTGAACCCAACACTATTCATCCTGTCCCTCTTGGCCTCTCTTTCCCTCAGATGCACTACTTCCATCTACTGTGCGTGCAAAACTATTTGGGGAAAATCAGTATCCTAATGAAGCATGGCCTCCTACAATCCTTGTCTAGGTAGTGCGCCACTCAATGCACAAACCTGCTCACCCAAGCTCTCTGATCAGCCACTAGCTCTGGGGCATACTTAGATAAACGAGTAAACTCCAAAGAATACTCTTCGAAATTCATGCTACCCTTCTTTAGGTTTACGAAATCCGTTGCCTTAGTCTCCATCATCTCATAAGGGAAGAATTGCTCCAGAAATGCGGTATGAAACTCCTCCCAACCAATGAGACCTGCTCCCACAATTCAGCTATCCTTCCACTGTTTGAACCAAATGTGCACGACCCCCTTTAATTAATATGAGGCCAAATTGATACACTCCTCTCTAGTCACCCCCATATTCTGGGTGATCTTTAAAATCTCCTCATTGAACTTATATGGATCCTCATCCACCTTCGATCCAAGGAACTCAGGAGAGTTCATCCTCAAGAAGTCTCTAACTCTCGCTGTCACCGCATTCCCATTCTGGGGGACATGCGCTACTGCCTGCTGATTGACCTGGGTGCTTAGGACCTTGGCTAACATCTGATTGGCTGCCCTGAACTCCATGCGAGCAACTGCCTCGGGGATATGCTCTGTATGGACTTGTGGGGCCTTTTTGTGCCCGTCTCCATTGCCACCTGATCTTGGGTAGAATTATATGCCCAAGTGATACTCAAATGCTCTATTTCATCTTGTTTATGTATCGTTATTTGTACATTCTCCTGTGATTTGTAGTTAAAATGTGAATTTATACTAACCAACATGATTAGTGTTGTTTTGCAGGAAAAATATAATTTTAGGAAGCTAAGTTGCATGTTGGTTAAAATCGGGAATGGACTCGGAAGTGAGCAGTGGAAAAGGTCAAGGACAAGCAGCAAATAAAGGGGCTCCGCGATGGAGCCGTGTCACGCTACCATCGCGGAGGGAGTTTGCCTCGGGTGGGTTACTTGGACAAATTCCAGTGAAGGTCCACGTCGGGGCCGTGGCACGTTGGCCAAGCCCCGCGTTGCATGCTGTGGCACGTTGGCCATATTTACCTGGAATATGAAATTCCAGTGAGGGTCCGCGTTTGCACCGTGTCACGGAGGCAGTGCTCCGCGATGCACTCCGTGACACGTTGCTTGTTATTCCGAGAAACATTTCCACTAGTATAAATAGCACACTTAGGTTTATTTTTAATTATTCTGACTTAGTTGAGCAAGAACGTGGGTTACAGGCAGTTGAGGAGACGAAATTCTTAGGGTTCTTCTCTAACTCTTTCTCCTTTATTTCAATTGTTTGTATGATTTATACTCATTTGATGATGTTTAATCCACATATGAGTGGCTAAATTCACTTCTTGTTGAGGTTAAGAACATTTGGAGTGGAATGTAATTGTTGATAATTTTGGTTTTTCATCTTTTCTTCCATGGTTGTTCTATCAATTCTTGTTCTTACTGCATTAATGTCTGGCCAATGTTAATGTATATCTAAAAAGTCCAATTTTATCTTGAAAGAGAAAGAAATTGGAAAGTTGTGAATTGGTAGGATATGATCTCTTCTTAGTTTGGGAAAATTGAGAATTGATTTACCTTCAGAATAGAAATATATCTGAAAGTCGTATTAGTCAATTAAGGAATCGGTTTCGTATGGCTAGAACATGAAATTCTTTTATCACAGAAATGTAGGTTGAAGGTTCATGATTCTTAAGTTGGATAGAATACGAAAGTTTCTCTCCATGGGCAATAATTCTTGACTAGCAACCGAAGGAAAGATTAACCAAATTGTATCGACAAATTACTTCCCCGCATGTTCGTTTTAGCCT
Source organism: Datura wrightii (assembly GCA_035772735.1). Taxonomy (NCBI): domain Eukaryota; kingdom Viridiplantae; phylum Streptophyta; class Magnoliopsida; order Solanales; family Solanaceae; genus Datura; species Datura wrightii. The sequence goes on from JASDFA010000002.1 coordinate 16,359,087, forward strand.
CAGCTTGCTCATTACTATAGTTCAGACTCACTTTATAATTTTGTTTTAGATTAGTATAAATTAGGAAACAAACTCTTCAAAATCTTCTTTAAACTGTTGTCTGCATTTTTAGAGTTAGAGTTCATTAACACTTAATTCGATTATTATCTTGGTTCAGTCCCTGGGGGATCGATACTTGGCTTACTTAAGCCATTTTACTACTTGTTTGACCACGTGCACTTGCGTGTAGTTGTGAAATACACTTAAAAAGATTTTTTGGCGCCGTTGCCGGGGACTGGAAATTGGTAAAATTGTTTTCTTAAGTGTTAGTTTACGATTTTTATATTGTGGTGACAACTTGATCTTAGCCTGCCTTTTGCAGATATTGAATTCTGTTGAACACTGGCAAGAGACAAGGAGCTGGTGGATTCATACTTAGAGCCGGAAAGACAATTTCATCGTCAAAGGTCAGAAGCTCTAGAGCAGAAGCTGCAGTTGCTCAGACAAACAATTGTGGAGCAACAACAGAATCCACCACTTGTAAGGGCAGTGTTAGTGCCTGAAGAAATGGCAGCTAGGCCGGTTCGCGAAGTGGCAATCCCACATGCTAACAATGTCACATCAAGCATTCGCAAACCTGAACCAGGAGGGAGGTTTGAGCTGAAACAGAATATGGTGCGATTGCTGCACACCAACGGGCAATTCACAGGTCTCCCTCACGAGGATCCACAACAACATCTCCAAAACCTTTTGGAGATAAGTGACACTTATATCCCCACTGGAGTATCATCTGATTACGTAAGGCTTACATTGTTCCCATTTTCACTATTGGGAGAAGCAAAGAGGTGGTTGAAAGCTGAGCCACCAAATTCCATCACCACTTGGGATGATCTTGCAAGAAAATTCTTGATAGGGTTCTTTCCATCCGGGAAAACAGCAAGACTTAGAAGTCAGATTCTAAGTTTTAAACAAAGAGAGGGGGAGAATCTGTATCAAGACTGGGAAAGATTCAAATCCGTGTTACGAGATTGTCCTCACCATCACCAGTCCAATGATGTGCTGGTGCATACTTTCATAGAGGGTTTGGAACCCCACACAAAAATTTTGCTAGACTCAGCAGTTGGGGGACAAGCATTAGAAAAGACTTATGAGGAGCTGTATACTTTGTTAAATCGTATTTCGTAGGGAAATCCAGAGTGGAATGCGGACTCTTCTAGAGGAGGAACAAGGAAAGCGGCAGGAGTCTTGGAAGTGGATAGGTTTACAGCTATCGCTGCACAGATAGTTGCGTTGCAAAATCAACTCAACACCCACTTCAGCAACATGATCTTAAATCAATCTCATGCCCCAGTTAATGTAGTGCAGCAGATTTGGTGTGAAGTATGCGGTAGTAATGAATACTCAGCTGAGTGTTGTGGTGCAAATCCAGATCCAGTGAACTTTGTTGGTAATGTACAGAGAAATAATCACCAACAGTAAGGAAACAACTAAAACTCTAATTGGAGGAATCATCCGAATTTTTCCTGGGGTAGTAACAACCATCAAGGGCAGAGTTCGAATTAGGGTGCACAGAGAAATCAAGGAGGGCAGCAGAACTATCAAACTCAATACAGAAGCAACAATGCACCTCCTCCACCACCATTACCCAACATTGAGGAAATGTTTAAAATAATGATAGCTAACCAAGCTTAATTGCAGGCTGACTATGTGAAGTTGGAGGCAGATGTAAAGAATAATCAGTTAGCTACAAAGGTGTTGGAGTACCAGTTTGGGCAACTAGCTGGATCTCAAAACACCAGGCCAAAAGGAGGACTACCAAGTGACACTAACCCAAATCCCAAGCAAGTGAATATAGTGACCACAAGGAGTGGTTTACAACTCAAGGAGGTGGAACCAGAAAGACCACCTCAGCAGTCAGGAGCAGTGGAGAAAGAAAGGGAACACGATGATGAGATGGGGAAGAAAAAGGAAGCTGAACCAGAAAGAGCACCACCCCCGTTCCCTCAAAGATTAAAGAAACACAAGGAGGAAGCATGTTTCAAAAAGTTCATGGAGGTGCTTAAACAGGTACACATTAATTTACCTCTTGTTGATGTTTTGTAGGGAGTGCTGAAGTATGCGAAATATATCAAGGACATCGTGGCAAACAAAAGCATATTGACGAAGTATGCTACGGTGGCGCTTACGGAGGAGTGCATTTCCCGGATATAGAACAGGTTGCAAACAAAGCTCAAGGACCCTGGGAGCTTTACAATCCAAATCACAATTGGGCAAAGTATCTGAGCTCGTGGACTATGCGATTTGGGAGCGAGCATTAACTTGATGCCGACATCGGTATTCAAGAAGTTGGGGCTGGTCAGTCCTAGACCAACTATAGTGATCTTACAGTTAGCGGATCGTTCTTTGGCTAGACCAGATGGCATTGTGGAGGACGTGCTGGTGCAAGTGGGCTCCCTTATCTTCCCGGTAGATTTTGTTGTGCTGGATTTTGAGCCGGATGCGGAAGTCCCATTTATTTTCGGACATCCTTTCTTGGAAACCGGGAAAGCTTTGATTGATGTAGCCGCAGGGCAGCTAACCATGCGGGCGCATGACAAGGTGGAGTTACTTGACGTGTAGAAGGCCATGAAGCTTCCGACCGTATATGAGGAGCTTTCAGCTATCAACATGCTTGATCAAGCAGATAATGTTCAGATTGTTGATTCTCAAGATCCATTGGGAAAACCACCGATTGAGGACACCCCGCACAGGGCAGTGGAGTTGTGGCAAGAAGATCGAAGTGCCATGCTCTTGGTTAATGGGCAGCGGTGTAAGCATTATTGGGGTGAGGACGTTATTCGAGAGAAAACGTCCGTCACTCTTGTGGATGATTGAGCTTTAATGACGTCGAGCCGCGACGGTAAACCAGGCGCTGCAAGGGAGGCAACCCGTGAAATTTTTGTAATAGATGAGTAGAATTAATTTAGAAAAAGAAGAAAAAAAAGAAGAAAAGAAAATAAAAATAAAAACAAAAACAAAAAAAATATTTTTTTCATTAGTATTTGAAACCTATAAATTCTAACCAATTTCTTGTTGTGAGATGATTTTTAGGTGTAACGGAGGGCAAAAATGCAAAGGATCGCAAAGGAAAAAAATTGAGGTGAGTAAAAATTAAAAGTGGCAAAACAGTGAGCTTGCGCGATGGCTCCGTGTCACGGAGGAGGGCCTCCACGTTACCCTCCGTGACACGTTGAAGGTGTTTTGGAATTTTTTTTACAAATTCCAGAACCCCTGCGTGATGGCTCTGTGTCACGGAGGGGGTGCTCCACATTACCCTCTGTGACACGTTGAAGTGTTATTCGCAATGGGTCATACCGGTTCGCCAGGTGACCCGCGCGAAAAACCTTCTTTTTAACCCCGAAAACACCCAATTTTTCCCATTTTTCACTCCCCTCTGCGACAAACTCCCCAAAATCCCCCCTCCCCCAACGTGACACGGACTTAGGATCAAATTTTCTTCAACTTTTCTTCAACTTCATCGAATTAAAGGTACGTTCTTGAACTTAACCTCAATAATTACCGAAATTTTCAAATTTTGAGCATGTGAGGTAACTAAAGCTTGCCCTAAGTAGAAATTGAGCATGAATTCATTTAAGTTATTGTTGATTGATGTTCGTAGTATCGTTATGATTGTATGAACTCGATAAATACATGTTTGATTGAATTTGTGCGAAATTGGTAGCTAGGGTTGGAATTTGAATAGGAAGAACCTAAATTTGGTTGAAAATTTGAAAATGATTGGGTTGTGCATGTTGGGTGATGTAAATGATGTTTTGAATATGGATGAATATGCTAAATAAACAAGGGAATTTTCGGGAAAATGAAATTGGTGAATTGTATAGGTTGTTGTTGTTGAGAAAAAGTTTGGCTAAGTGCTATGTGATGTAATGAAATCGATGGTGAAATTGTGATTAGTTGTACGAAGTCTGAGTAGTACTTAGTCATTATCCCATCGACTTATCTGAATGCACGAGGCATGTTGGTTGACAAAAATTGGAATGGAATGATGTCTTGCCGAATTGTTTTCATTGTGGCTAAAGATTATGTGTGGGGTGGCCTAACTCAACACAACCTTAATCGAAGAAAATTTTTGACTTGAATAACATTGGGACTGTCTGTTTGATTTGACAGGAACGATGGCAAGCAGGCAAGACAAAGGAAAGGGCGCATCTACATCAGGCGTCGGGAGAAAAAGAATTAGACTGGGAACGGCAGTCCCAGCAGCACCAGCGGTTCCACGAGGCCAACGCCGTCAATATGGAACCCGATGGGTGACGGACAAAGGGAATAAATGGTATGCCAAACATAAGGAGACCAAATACTTCCCTGAGGAGCACATTTCAAGGAAGCCATTTGCTCAGGAATTCCCCAGAATAGTACACCGAATTGACGCTGCCGAGCTGAACTTCATCTTTGAAGAGCCCAAGGAGTTGCAATCTCCACTTGATTCGGGAGTTCTACGCAAACTAGAACCCGACACTCCGTAGTCACACTGTCAAGATAAGGGGGCAGGTTGTCGCCTTTGAGCCCCACCACCTAAATGCCATATTGGGGGCGCGGGACACAGACACCCATGTACTCCGGTAGCTAAACATAACTCCACCCTATGTAGATATCAGACGCACTCTGTGTGGAGCCCGTTCGACAGCACGATGGAGCAGGAACAAGGAGAGGGGCTATCATCAGACGCTGCCCTACTCTCAAATGAACAGGGAAGCCAGGATTTGGCTTAAGTTCGTGTGTTCCTGCCTGATCCCGGGGGTGCACATGACAGATGTCACCCTGGATCGTGTGTGCTTGGTTTATGCCCTGATGAAAGGGCTGGAGATTAATGTTGGGGCGGTGATCATCTCCGCCATGAAGAGAGCCCGTTTGCATCAAGAGCACAGGTACGGGTTTGGTGGTTTGTTGACCACATTACTGAGGGGCCTAGATGTCGAGTAGGAGTCCCTAGACTACATCCCACAGATGGATAGGCATGCCTTGGACATCACCAAAACTAAGTCACCCATCACCACTCACGGGCCAGTTCTCACACTAGCCGAGCGACATGCTCGGGATGATCAGTATATGGCCCACATGTACGGGATGCAGATGCTGCAGTTGTGCATAGGCGGGAGGCCAGCAACAGAAGATGAGCTATGGCAGCTCGATCTAGATTACCGCTTTGGCGAAAATGCCAGGGCTCTATGCCGAGTGGGGCCTGCTTTTGTGGAGCCTATTGATGATGATGTCCCCACGGATGAGGAGACACGCCGCAATGACTCAGATGTTGAGTCAGATGAGGATAGAGGGGGCGATTCAGATATGGGGGATGAGGAAACAACACCTGACAAAGAAGTTGAATACTTTGATTGATCAGGGAGTTTCACCACCTATTTCTGTGCTATGTTGAATTTGATGAACACCGGGGACAGTGTTCGGTTTAAGTGTGGGGTGGGAGTAGTTAGGTGTCGGTTGTTTTGTTGTTGTTTATGTTTATGTCTTGTTGTTGTGCCAGTGAAAAAATTGTGACCCTGTGATTTTGTGAGTATGTTTTGTATTGTAATTCGGTGTGTAATGAATGTTAAGTTGTTGTGTGCTGTGTTGAATTGTTGTTAGATGGTTGTGTAAATATTTTTTTCCCTATCGAAATTATCGATATTTTTAAAACTTTTTTAAAAAAAATTTTTTTGTTGATTTTTTTATGATTGGGTTTCTCAGCCTTTGTTTTCGGTGCTTTTACCGAGAATAGTCCCATTGAACCGAAGTCGTAAATAGTGACCATTCCCTATGATGGATGGATGATGACCGTCATAAGGGAAAAGGGAAATGTAGTCGATAGGAGTAGTTTTTTTCTTTGTTTTGATTGTTCCCCAAATGTGTCGCTACTTTATGGTTCGGAACTCTTGTTGCATGTTGTACATGATATTGAAGATGCAAAGATGATTCGTATGAAAGCATGTAGTTGTGAAACATGTTGAGATACCTAGGCCATAGAGTTAGATTCAGTATGATTGACGCTTAATATTGAATTCTTGTAATTATCTAATTGAAGAATCTGTGAATAAGTCATGAGTTGAGCATGTGCAATGAGTGTGAGGTGAGGTTTCGATTCTTCCATGATATTGTGAAGTGTCTAGAACTTGCCTAGTGTGTATACGAAATGAAATGAAGGATGTGTAGTGTAGGAAAGGATGTAGGCATTTCTTTGAGTAAACCGAAAGTTTTTTTTCTCTTATCATACCTACCTTGAATGTACATTAGCCCCATTGAGCCTTTAGCCTATTTTTTTCTTTCACTGAAGAGGTAGAAACTGGGTTTAATCCCTTCTTTTCATTAGCCGCGAATTTGATCCAAAACTCTTAAGCGCTCAAGAAAAAAAAATAATTTTCCCACAGAGTCCAGGAGTCAAAAGTGTGAAAAATAAAGGAAAAGTAGAAGTGGTGAAAGTAAAGATAAGATCAAGGGTGCACTTGTCGAATATAAATAAAATGAAGATGTATAACTAATCTTTGTTAGTAAGTCGAGTGTGCATAAAGAAATGGGAACAAAAATAAAGAAAGACTTCAAGAATGGGAGGATGAAGGAAGAAACAATGCTCACAATGATGGTGGGATGTATTGAAAAGCGCTTAAGGAGGCTAGTTGTTATTATTGGTTAGCCCAGTATTTACTAGTTCCTTAGCTTACATTACAACCGTCAAGTCCTACGTGATCTTACATCACGCTTCCTTCTATTAGTGGAGTAATACACTAGAGGCAAGCCTATGGTTCATGACATGATGCATGTGAATTCTTTTGGTGAGAGAGCGAAATCGTGTTTATATACCCCTACATGTAGTGCTTTGGCAATCATATGATTGAAAAAGGGGTAATTCTCTTTGTTGTGAGGGCACATGCTTGACGAGAGATTGAATTTCGCGTCGGATGTCTTGATCAGCTGATTTGCATGAGTTTGCCGAGATCGCGAGTCGATTCTTGAGTCTAGGAGGTCTTAGTGTGTTGAATGTCAGTGTGTTTTTGAGACTATGCATGTTTTCTTGATGATTTGCTATATTAAATAATCGGTATAACCGTAGCTTGAATTGTCGAGCCAAAGTAGCTATACGTGGGTGTCAATTGCATGAGATATGAGATTATTGTTCGAGGACAAACAAGGTTTTAAGTGTGGGGTAAGTGATCTTGGGCAGAATTATATGCCCAAGTGATACTCAAATGCTCTATTTCGTCTTGTTTATCTATCATTATTTGTACATTCTCATGTGATTTGTAGTTAAAATGTGAATTTATACTAACCAACATGATTAATGTTGTTTTGCAGGAAAAATGTAATTTTAGGAAGCTAAGTTGCATGTTAGTGAAAATCGAGAATGGACTCGGAAGCGAACAATGGAAAAGGTCAAGGACAAGCAGCAAATAAAGGGGCTCCGCGATGGAGCCATGTCACGCTGCCATCGCAGAGGCAGTCTGCCTCGGGTGGGTTACCTGGATAAATTCTAGTGAAGGTCCATGTCGGGGCCGTGGCACGTCGGCCAAGCTCCACATTGCATGCTGTGGCACGTTGGCCATATTTACCTGGAAAATGAAATTCCAGTGAGGGTCCGCGTTTGCCCCATGTCACGGAGGCAGTGCTCCGCGATGCACTCCGTGACACGTTGCTTGTTATTTCGAAAAAATTCCCACTAGTATAAATAGCACACTTAGGTTTATTTTTAATTATTCTGACTTAGTTGAGCAAGAACGTGGGTTACAGGCAGTTGAGGAGACGAAATTCTTAGGGTTCTTCTCTAACTCTTTCTCCTTTATTTCAATTGTTTGTATGATTTATACTCATTTGATTATGTTTAATCCACAAATGAGTGGCTAAATTCACTTCTTTGCTGAGGTTAAGAACATTTGGAATGGAATGTAATTGTTGATCATTTTGGTTTTTCATCTTTTCTTCCATGGTTGTTCTATCAATTCTTGTTCTTACTGCATTAATGTCTGGCCAATGTTAATGTATATCTAAAAAGTCCAATTTTATCTTGAAAGAGAAAGAAATTGGAAAGTTGTGAATTGGTAGGATATGATCTCTTGTTAGTTTGGGAAAATTGAGAATTGATTTACCTTCAGAATAGAAATATATCTGAAAGTTGTATTAGTCAATTAAGGAATCGGTTTTGTATGGCTAGAACATGAAATTCTTTTATCACAGAAATGTAGGTTGAAGGTTCATGATTCTTAAGTTGGGTAGAATACGAAAGTTTCTCTCCATGGGCAATAATTCTTGACTAGCAACCGAAGGAAAGATTAACCAAATCGTATCCATAAATTACTTCCCTGCATGTTTGTTTTAGCCTCAGTTTGCTCATTACTATAGTTCAGACTCACTTTATAATTTTTCTTTAGATTAGTATAAATTAGGAAACAAACTCTTCAAAATCTTCAGTAAACTGTTGTCTGCATTTTTAGAGTTAGAGTTCATTAACACTTAATTTGATTATTACCTTGGTTCAGTCCCTGTAGGATCAATAGTTGGCTTACTTAAGCCATTTTACTACTTGTTTGACCACGTGCACTTGCGTGTAGTTGTGAAATACACCGAACACCACCCTCATGGCCATTTTCATTCCCATTTCTCCTTCCGTTAACTTTGCAGGGAGGCATGATTCTGCAAATGTGAATAGCACGAGTTAGAATGATAGAGAGACATTTCACCGCACGACATAGATCATGAAAGAAAGGAACATTTTTTGAACGTCTCATAGCCTCTTCGTCATAAGTATGGCGCACTTCACACCCATGAAAAAGACTCTACTTAACGCGGCTTTCAGACACCCTAGGACACTTCAAAACTGATGCTCTAATACCAAGTTTGTCACGACCTGAACATGGGTCCGGATCGAGACATGGGACAAGGATCCCCGAGAGACTCCAAGTCGACCCATGGCATGAACATACATCTAACTCAATCGATAAAAATGGAAGATCAATGTAACAAACATAGCGAAAGTCTGAAAATAACATTACATAAGAACATATAATGCGAGTCTGAACCTAAATAAAATCTATGTCTGAAAAGCCTATACTTTTTATGAGTTGATGGGACAAGACCCCAATTAACTCTATAAGTCTGAATGTAAAAATGTAAAGATAAATGATAAGGAATGGTCCTCGAGAGATGAGGACTCATCAACTGAGACTAGATATAATACTCTGGAAGGCGGGCTAGCAACGAGGCTGAGTCTGAATACCGGAGCATGTATCATAAAACGATATAGCATAGAGTATACAGCCAGTACTTGAATATACCGAGTATGCAAGGTAAGTAAAACGAACATTAAAAATACACAAAAAGCTCATAAGAGTAGGACAACATGATCATAACATAAATATCATAATGTAAACACAAGGGCTCAAGGTTTTCAAAACATTCGTAAATCAATCATAATCATAATCATAAGAGAAAAGATTTACTAAACATGACTTGAGCCAAACTCTATAATCATAACAATGCATAAATCATGAGGAACAATGGAAGATTCTTATAACCGACATATCCCATATGAGCATACATGGAGCCCGACCTACAAACCCTTGGCCGAGAGGGTGTTCGTACCTTTCCAGGGGTAGAACTATGAAAAGAGGCGTGATATCACTCATGAAAGGCCCATTTGGGCAAAAGGCATAGTCACAAAGGAGGTCCCATCATGGCTATGTTGGCGCATAGTTTTGAGACTCGGGGTACACTTGGACCCGGGGTCTACTAAGTGTTAAGTACTACTCTCAAAATATATATAGTGCTTATAGGATAATAGAGAAACATACATAAGATTCATGGGCTAGTTAAATCATCATAATCGTAAGCATGCTTGAACATACGTGAATTAGCAATGAAATAAGGCCCGTGAGTCGGTCATAATCATAAATTCATAAATCATTATATTCATGCATACTTGTAAAATATATATGTTCTTGATATCTCATAAATCCATGATACGAAGTTGAGAGAAATCATATCATAAAGTATAAATCATGGTTGGGATAATTTAGATCAAGATCATAGCGAAATCATAACTTAACTTTTCATAAAAACATGCATAATTGTGCACAATTGGATTTAAACTCAAATCTATTAATTTATATTCAAAATAGTCTTAAAATATGCCCATATATCGTAAAATATGATTTAATACATGAAGGATATTTACCCGTCGATAGATCATATCAAATTTCATAAGAATTGTCATAAACCTCATGGATCATGGAACTTGCCTTTTAGAATTGAAATTCATGGAATTCGAGAAAAGTTTAGGGAATGAGAGTGAAAGGAACTCTCATTCATAACCTCACATACCTGGGTAAATTGATTCTACTCTCTTCCTTGAACACCCAAAGGAAATTGAAAAAGAATTTATGAAGAACCTTGATAAACTATGCTTGATCACTCTCTAAACCCTCAAACTTGCATGCATGAGTCTTGAATAGGATTGAATAAATTAAACCATCTTAATAGCCTCTATTCTAGGCTTTAAACAATGTAGTTTAGGCTTTAGAAACATAGGAATTATAGAAAAGCCCTTACTAAACTATCAGAGCGAAACTAACTTCTAGTCCCAACGAGGGACTGGACGATTCGTCATCCATGGCCATGAGTTATGGCCTGCCATCCATCGTCTTCACTGGAAATTGCATATTGATAGTCAGCAGCACTTAATGACCCATTACTGGTGACCACGACTTGTGGTCACCTTTTATCATCCTCACTGCCAAAAACCACCTGGGTGTAACCACGACCGATACCATGACTGTAGTGTTCCTGATAAGTTATGGTGAGGACCCATTAAGTGCACTATCTGAATTTTCCAAATTTCTTCCAATTCCTGACCACGGCTCAAATGATGAATCGTGGTGTTGACCACAACTCGTGGTCACACCAGTGGTCACTTAATTTCAACCAAGTTCAAGCCTCTCCCAATGAGTCACTTGACGACTCGTGGGTTCCTTGACGGGTCACTGGACGAGTCATCCTATGACCTAGTGCAGAAATTTCTATTTTCTCCTTTTCAACTCTCAGGTCTGATCTTAGGGATTTTGGGGTATTATATATATGTACTCACTTGTAGTTGTGTGCTACAAATGAGGCCTACCTAGGCCAGAGTACTATGATTTCTCATTGTTTATGCTAGGTATGTTATATTGGCTCAGTGTTAGCTGTATCGGTTTTATTTATGATGATTATATGAGACTTATAACCTCACCACCGACCTAGTAAGGCTGGTGGGTAGTTGTACTTTGGCGTATTTGATGATATGTAATGTATGACCTCACCACCAACCTGGTACATCTGTGGACAGTTGTCCTATGGCATATTTTATGATATGAGACTTATGACCTTAATACTGACCTAGTACATCTGGTGGATAGTTGTCCTTTGATATATGAGACTTATAACCTCACCATCGACCTAACACGTCTGGTGGGCAATTGTCCCTTGGTTATAAGACCTTCGAGATAGACCCCTAGGCAGGGCAGTATTTGCTTTATTTAGTTGAATTAGTGTTTGATTATGTATATCTTATTTTTAAGAAATTGTGACTTGCAGATGTGCCTACTTGGTTATATTAATGTAATGTATTACATTTAGCTCCGATATTAGTTTCCACATTCTTGGCCGGCTCTTATCTTTTCTTTGACCCTCAGTATTTTTGATATATTTATATTTTTAGTTGCAACATTTCATACCAGTGCATTTCATTTTCACTAACGTCCCTTCACTTGGGGACCCCTTTTTCTTGCAATCATGTTGTAGGTATCGACAGAGGCTTAGACCGTTAGATGTAGTAGGAGTCCAAGTTCATCAGGATAGTGGTATGCTCCCCTCCTCCAGGAGACATATCCCAGTGTTGTTTATTTTTAGTTTTGTGTGCAGTTTGGGTAGGCCGGAGCCCTATCTCGTGCATTCAACTCATTACTCTCTAGAGGCTTGTGTAGACTAGTTGTATAGTTGTTCTGGTTGTGTGTCCTTGCGGCCTTCCATTGTGTAGTTTAACTTCTTATTTCCTATTCTACTTTCCAGTCACCTTTTTTATCGTCGAGATCATGACAGATGACTAAGTTGGCCTTTATGCTAGAGTTATAGACAGTATATAGCCAGTTTCTCGATCATCTCTGAGTCCAGAGCTAGTTGCATCCTCTCCCAGTTTTGAGGCTTAGAAAACTTGGTATCAGAGCGAAGTTGTGTCCTGGGAAGGCTACAAAGCCGTGTCTAGTAGGGTCCTGCTTGTGCGTATGTGATGTGCTATGAGTTTACAACACTTTCGACGCTCAAAACTAAGAAAATAGCATGGAATTAGGTATATTTATATGGATATAAGGCACTTTTTCTTGGTTACAGGATAAATAGGTTTTGGAGCAAAAATGTGCAAAAGATAGCCTGAAAGTTCAGAAAATAGGCTTAGCTCACAGTCCTCAGTATGAGCCGTAGGAAGGTGCTACGAGCCATACTGCAGGTCGTGAGAAGTTTTAGAATGCTAATGATGAAGAAGTGCATCCTACGACTCTCAGTGCGAGCCGCACAGAGCTTGTACCGGCTGTAGTGAAGAAGTCATGGAAAGATTCAAAAGATTTGCACAAGAGGATGACTCCTGCTACGGATAGATAGTACGTGTCATGACATCAAGGTACGAGTCGTACCAAAGCACTCGTGATGAACATCAGAAAAATTTCAAAGTCTTAGAGCCAAGCCACGAAAGCTCAGTACAACTCATAAGAAGCATGTACGAGTCATACCAAGGTCCAACACTTAGCCAAATTTCATCCAGCCAATGACATACGGGAAGCAGGTACGACCCGTACATACCTGCTATGGGTCGTAGGACAAGTCGTGATGCAGGCGGCTTTAGTTATGGAAATTCACGCCATTAGCCTAGGAAAAGGATTTTTGTGTTTGTATAAATATGTTTTATGTTTTATTTTCATTGGAGAGGTGATTAGAAGTGATTAGAAGTAATTAGAAATCAAGTTAGAGAGAATTAGATGTGAGCATTGAGTTGTTCGACTTGTGAGCAACCTTTTATTGTTTTTCTTTTGATCTTCATATTTTTATTGAGGATTTTTTTATTAATACAAAGAAGTTTTTCTCTCATACGTAATTGTAAGTATTGAATTATGTATTTCATTATGAATGCAAATCACAATCTTGCAACTATGAGAGGCTAAAACCTCCATAGCTAGGGTTGTGGAAACCATGGTAGATTAACAAGTTAGGGTTAAATAAAAGTGATTCAAAACAAATGCAAAACACTTTTATTGTATTCTCTTCATGCTTAAACGTTTCATAATGGTGTACAACATTAGGACATGCCTGAATTCTTTTCCTTATTAAGCCTTGAGAGGTAGAGATTGGAAAAAGAGAATTACAACAAAGTCTTAATCTGATGATCATTGTATTAACTTGAGTTGTGGTTGCAGGATAATTAAATTTGGGACATAGTAATAACGGTTAATTTGCAATCGCTCATGAGATCTGACCTGGTGATTGAGTATAGTCATTCAATAGGGACGAACCAGTCGTTTGGATGAACCTAAGTTATTAGTTCTACAAGTAAGCATTGGTGATGATCACGTATGTATACCCGAAGCAGTTATGAACCTATGGGGAACACAAAACCCTAGTTATCTTTCATTCTTGATTTCAACAAAACTTTTAACTGTGTTTTTAATTATTGTTTTCTTTAGAACCCCCAATTTGGAGTAACTATCTAACAATTTCACTTACCGACTTTAGTCTAGCTCTTCCATATTCCCTGTGGGTTCGAACCCAACCTCTAGTTGGGTTTTTTATTGGCAATGTCTACTTCATACTTTAGTAGGAGGTATGGTTTGAGCGTTATCAAAAAGTGGTGCCGCTGCCGGGGAATACGGCTAAGCCTAGATTATTTTCTTGTATTTGACATTTTTGGTAGTTATTTCCTTAATTACGTTTTCTTTTTGTTTTTGATACCCGCAAGTTGTTTTCCGGTGAATGCCAAGCACTCGGAGTAGTGGAGATCCCCTGATTTCGTTGAACACAAAAATTGAACGAACACTGCACAGGATGGAGAACCAGGAACAAAGAGATGCTCGCATAGATGAAAAAGCTAGGAAAGCTAAGCTAGCTCGGCAAGCTGCACTTCAGGATGTAGAAGATGTCAGAAAAGAGGTAGTTAATGTTTGTCGACATGGGAGGGGCAAGAGAGGTTCTAGATTTACCCCTCAATCATCGATGATGAGGACCCATACATTGATGAATTTGGGTCAACTTGAGTAATTGTTCCACCACCACTGCTCGCTGGGGCCAAATTTGACATTACAAGCACCATGATCCAATTGTTAAACATGAAAGGGGTGTTCAGTGGTCATGCAGCGGATGACGCCAACCTACACTTGATGAACTTCATAGGAATATGCAAGGAATACAGGTTGCCCGGAGTTAGCCCAGATGCCATTAGGCTCAGGCTTTTCCCCTTCTCTCTATCAGGGGAAGCCACTTTATGGTTATTGGAGTTGCCCAACGACTCGATAACCAACTGGAGGGAACTCAAGCAAGCCTTCTTGGAGAGATTCTTTCCCCCCTCCATAATGTTGCAGCTAAGGGATGACATCTAAAATTACTGACAACTCAAGACAGAGGCACTTCATGAAACCAGGTTGAGGTTCAAAAAGAAGTTGACAACGTGCCTGAACCATAAAATCCCAGTTGACAATTTGTTGGAAATTTTTTATAGGTCTTTAAATAATAGCAAAAAAGTTGTGGCAGACACGGTGGCAGGAGGAGCATTAATGAGTCAAACCTAGGAGCAAGCTGGTATAATCCTTGACAGAGTGACTAAGACAAACAGGGTATGGCACACAAGGGAGGCTGATGAAGCGGTCGGAACATATTCTATTGGTTTGACTGCAGGCCAATGTAGGAAGGAAGAAGAATGTGACCAAGAGTTGGCTCACATGCGCACATCGTTGGATTTTCTTAAAAAGCACATCATAGAAGCAGGAGCCAATAATGTAAATGCGGTGGAGACACAAGGAATGGACCCGGGAGCTGATCACTCTGATTCCAAGGAAGAGGCAAATTTCCTGGATAGCCAAGTGGCGGGTTTTTGAGCCAACTCCCAAGCATCTAGACAAGACAATTGACCGCAAGGATCTGGAAACCAAGGTTGGAACCAATACAGAGACAACTACAACTGAAACGGGTACAAATATAGGAGCTGCGGTCGTGAGCGTAAGGGAGAATGGAGAAGAAACGATGGCTACCGTATTGACCGGGATAGAGTTTATGTGCCTACCAATGCAAGAGATGGGGAGGCTGGGCAACCAAAGTTAGAGAGCATGATGACCGAGATGCTGAAGAAGGTGAGGTCCACTAATGAGAAATTGAAGGAGATCCATGGTGACATATCACGTATTGGCCAGAGGGTGGAATCTTATGCAACCGCCATCAAGCAGATTGAGCAGCAACTTGGGCAGCTGTCAGCATCACTGAACCCTTGACAAAAGGGTACACTACCTAGAAACACCGTCTAGAACCCAAAGAATGATGGTCACTACATGGCGGTGATGACTAGGAGTTGTAAGACCATAGTTGACCCCCTTTTCTAGTTGTAGTTGAACGGAAGAAAGAGAGCATTATTGAGGAAAGTGATAAGAGTGCTGAGATGGAGAGTGTTGAGTTGCCAGAGGCCCGATAGAGGAGAAAGAATCTGACATAAATCAAGGAGAAACTCAAGTGCACAGAGCTATCCCACGACCACTACCACCGTTCCCTCAAAGAAAGAAGAAAAAGGCGAAAAATGGTAAGTTTCAAAAATTCCTTTCAATGCTTAAGCAACTATCTATGAACATACCATTGGTAGAGGCGTTGGAACAAATGTCAGGGTATGTCAAGTTTATGAAGGACTTGGTGACGAAGAAGAGGTCCATAAGATATGAGCGATAGACAAAGTACATCACTGTAGTGCCATAGCTACACGAGTCCTGGCTCAAAAGAAGGAATACCCAGGAGCTTTCACTATACCATTCACCATTGGCAATGTTGAGTTTGCAAGGGCACTTTGTGATTTGTAAGAAAGCATCAACCTGATGCCCTTGGTGGTATTCAAGAAATTGGGCTTAGGAGCCCTACACTGACCACTATGCGACTACTGATGGCTAAAAGAACTATGAAGAAGCCAGTGGGGATCCTGTTTGATGTACTAGATAAGGTGGACAAATTCATATTCCCAGCAGACTTTGTGATTTTAGATTGCGAGGTTGATTATGAGGTCCCCATCATTCTGGGGCGTCCATTCCTTGCGACGGGGAGGGCCTTATAGATGTGGAGGCTGGCTAGCTGATGTTCAGACTAAACAAAGAAGAGGTCACTTTCAACATCTGTCGAACAATGCAGAAAATCAAGGAATACAGTGTAATCTCAGCACTAGACGATGAATATGAGTCACTTGACGAATTCTGAGTAGACAAGAGACTTGCATCATGCCGCGATGTTGAATCAGGCACTTCTTGGGAGGCAACCCAAGTAATTTCTTGGAGAAGTCTAAGTAACTCAGCCACCTACATCGTGTCGCAATGTTAAATCAAGCGCTTATTGAGAGACAACCCAAGTTATTGAACTAATGTGTGCTCAGTGTGCAGGGAAAACAAAAATAGGAGGCAGAAAAACTACTGAAAAGCAGCTACTATGGCTCTTAGTATGACTCGTGACAGCATCCTATGAGCCGTAGCAGGAGTTGTGGTGATGTTTAGAGATGTAATTCAAAATCAACGACCTACGAGTCCTCATATGAACTGTTCCCACCTTGTACGAGTCATAGGATGTACTCGTAGGTCCCCAGGTAAGTTTTCAAAATCTGACTTATGGGTCCAAGGGACAAGTTGTACTTCCTTCCTACAACTCGTGGTACGAGTAGTGGTGGGTCAAAATTTGTAAAATTACCCGACTCGACCTAGGTTTTCACATCTGCCCTTTTGCTATTTTAAACCAAAGACCTAACATGACCATTCTGCCCACGCAAACAAAATCAAAACCACGAACCTTACCTATGAATTCCTCACACCCATAACTCAAAGCAAGGAAGCTACAAGCTATTTCTTGCTCAAATTAAGTGTATCAACCCACATTTGTGATTACCAATCGAAGAAAAAAGCAACAAGTAAGTAATGCATTGAATGTCGAAAAATCCAAACTTGCTTGAAGTTATCACTGTCAAAACCCCTGTGAGTAGTGGTCGTTGCTCGAAAAATCTCTAAAATACAATGATCAAGGATGTTATCGAACCATGAACGACTGGGAAAGCATTATATTTTTGTTGGGATAAACTTTTGAATTGAAGCCTTTCAAATTTGAGTTACGAGTAGTGATTAAAAGGGGAGGGATGAGTGTTCGGCTATTTGGAATAACCAGACGCAAGTGCACGTGGTCGAACAAGTAGTAAAGTGGCTTAAGTAAGCCAAGTATTGATCCCACAGGGACTGGGCTAGGGTAACAATCTACTCAAGTGTCACTATACTTTAACTCTAAAAATGCAGACAACAGTGTGAATAAGAGTTTGGTACTTTGGTTTCTAATTTTATGCTAATTATAAAACGAATATACAATTTGAGTCTGAACTATGAATATGAGCATGCTGAGGCTAAAATGAACATGTAGAGAAAAAAATTTGTCGATACAATTTGATTAATCTTTCCTCCGGTTGCTAGTCAAGAATTATTGCCTATGGATTAAAACTCTCGTATTTAACCCAACTTAAGAATCATGAACCTTCCACCTACATCTCTGTGATAAAAAGAAATTCATGTTCTAGCCATACAAAACCAATTCCTTAATTGACTAATACGACTTTCAGGTATATTTCTATCCTGAAGGTAAATCAATTCTCAATTTTCCCAAACTAAGAAAAGATCATATCCTATCAATTCACAACTTTCCAATTTCTTGCTCTCTCGAGTGAAACCGGACTTTTTAGATACACATTAATGTTGGCCACACATTAATGCAGTAAGAACAATAATCAATAGAACAACCATGGAAGAAAAGATGAAAAACCAAATAATCAATAATCACATTTCAATACAATTGTTCTTAACCTCAACAGGAAGAGGATTTAGCCACTCATTTATGGAGTAAACATCGTTAAATGAGTGTTGATCATACAAGCAATTGAAATAAAGAAGAAGGAGATAGAGAAAAACCCTGAGATTTTCGTCCCCTCAACTGCCTGTAACCCACGTTCTTGCTCCACCAAGTCAGAAATATTAAAAATGAACCTAAGTGTTCTATTTATACTAGTGGGAATTTTTCCCGGAATAATAAGCAACGTGTCATGGAGTGCATCGCAGAGCACTGCCTACGTGACATGCCACCGACGCGGACCCTTACTGGAATTTGGTTGTCCAGGTATTAAGTCTCAACATGGCATGACATGCAACACGGGGCTAGGCAAACGTGCCACGCCCCCAACGCGCACCTTCACTAGAATTAGGCAAAAATTCCATATCCAGGTAGAAGGCATCCGCGATGGCAGCGTGACACGGCTCCATCGCAGAGCCCCTTTAATTTGTGCCTTCAAGTGCTTTTTCCCTTGCTCGCATCCGAGTCCAATCCCGATCTCTCCCAACACACATTTTAGCTTCCCAAAATTGAATTTCACCTGCAAAACAACGCTAATCATGTTGGTTAGTATAAATTCATATTTTATTATCAATCACATGAGAATGTATAAACATCAATAGATAAACAAGGCTAAAATGACACATTTGAGTATCACTTGGGCATATAAATTTGCCCAAGATCAATGAGTAGTGGTTAATTGATTGAATGATATGCCTAGAGCTAGGGAAATATAAGTACCCAAATTGTGAAAAAGAATACCTGCAAACTGAAAAAAATTGAATAAGTCAAGAAAGTGGTATGAAACACAGTATGGATTGTGTTTTGTCACTATGAGTCATACTGTGCGTTCGTACCCAAGATCTGAACACGGTTAAGTCAGATGAGGGAGAAGAGTCCTTCCTATGACTCGTGAAATCGACCTACGGGTCGTACCTCGAGTCATGGAAAAATATAGAGGAAATGGTAGTATTGGGGCTTCATCAGATGACTTAACATACGGGTCGTACCTTTGTGGTACGAGTCGTACCTGTGAGCCATAATATGCATATAGAGTTTCTGGGCCTTCATACGAGTCGTAGCTTCATGGTACAACCCATACTGTAGACCTGTGTTAAGAATCGGAAATTGTGTTTTTCTAGTTCTTTTTTCTCAAATATGGAATTCTAACTTTCTTCTCTACAAGAACAATGACAATGAAGCAAAAAGCATCCAAAACAACAGCCCGGAGAACATGAATTGATGAAACATCCGAGTTCGAGGCTGGGCAAGCAAGCAACTCCCCTAGTGGTTCGGCTGAGGATTACCAGGTAGATACTTCAGACACTGATAGAACTAGAACCACTAGGGAAAAAGAAATAGCACAAGCCGAAGCAGCTACTGCCATATCTGCCCAAGCTCCCAGTCTGAGAAGAAGCTAGAAGAGGTAATCAGGAGTCAGGAAATGACTCACACAGAAGAAAGTTCTAAGGCGACCCAATCAGGTGAAGAAATTGGCAGTGATGAATCAGAGGAGGAGGCTCCAAATGCTGCACAAGTACAGACCCTATCCAGAGAGAAACACATAGTCTGGTGGAGAGTGTCGGGAGTCAGAGAGATTTATGAGCAAGGCATTTCTCTCACTACCAAGAACAAGACAAGGCGGAGCATATAGGAAGAACCGCAGATCCTCACAAACTCACTAAATGAAATTGAGGAGATGAAGCGGATATTCAGCTTCTATGGTTTCGAGTGGATGACCAAGACTTCAACTCAGTATACAACAGAATTGGTCAGGGAGTTCTATGCCAACTATTTGGCCACCATGGAGCAAAAGGAAAAGTAGGGAAAATACCAGCCCCGACTGAAGAGTGTGTTGGTCTGAGGACGAGAGGTAGACATATCAGAGCAGACCATCACTAGAGTTCTATATGGACCACAGTTCATGCCTACACGGATGATGCCTGCGTATGACTACAGGATGGAGGCAATGAAGCAGATCAAGAACATGGTCTTGCAGGAAAGGCAGAGGCAGCTATACTGGTTGGCAGGGGTGATTGCTGAAAATAAGGACGAAGCTAAATGGGTTACTAGTGGAAAGCAGGTGACAAAGAACTCACTCAACTTCATAGAAAAAGCCTTTTGGGCACTAGTACGCCACCAGTTAGCACCCAAGATCAACGACAATACATTAAGTGTTGACAGGGTAGCTTTGGTGGCATGCCTCGTGTCCCGTTATCCTATTAACATCCCAAGGATCATCGCAGAGGAGATACGAGATCGGGCGATGGTAGTGAGAACTACCATCCCATTCTTGAGTCTTGTTTTCAGGCTATGCACAGAGGCAGGGGTGCCAATATGACGGGGTAAGGAGTGTCTGATTGGAGGTCAGAGGATTGCAGACATCAGCCTTATTCAGGATGAGATGAACCCAGTAAGTCGAGCCAAAATTCCCACTGCAATTCCATCAGTCCAGCCAATAGGGGGTTCATAGGTGAATGTCCCCACCTTATGGGAGCAGAGTGAGACACCGACTATAGATATCGTTCATTAGAGTTAGCTCCTAGAACTTCAGCTGCACCACAGCCTAGCCTGTAGACTCAGACTCCAGCAGGGCATATTTTTGTGCCTCATGACTTGCTCTAGAAATTGGCTAAACGGTTGGCCATGGCTGAATGAAAAATTCAAGCTATGTTGGAAAACATAATGCCATGGGTTAAAGCGGAGATAGATACAGCAACTCAGGCTCTACATGCTCATTTGGATAGATTTGAGAGCTGATTCAATGTGCAGATGGCAATGAAGATGAACACCAGTAGTCTCTGTGAGGAGTTGGGGGCTCTTCGGAGCCAAGTAGCCGAGTTGTCATCACGACAATTGGTAGTCATAGCAGCCCCCACTCTTCCAGACATAGATGTAGAGCTCGATGAGGAGATTGACTTAGCAGCTTATTAGGAGCTGACGGTAGCTGCTGGAGATAAGGGAAACAAAAGAGCTTCTAAGGATGTTGGAGAGAGAGTTTGAGGAAGAAGAGGAAAAAGGAAAGGAAAGAACACAAGCGGGCTAGAATAGAGAGCCTGCAGATTCATGACTCACATATGTCAGAGCTGCAGGAACGATCTAGAGGAGCAGTAAGCTCCAACATGACTCAGCCCAATCTTGCCAGTGGTCGTGACCTTACGGATGAGCCACCTTTAGCCCAGATTGATACAGAGTCTGTAGAATGAGCCAAGACTACTGAGGGGGTAACCACTCCCCTTATGGATACTTCATTGAGTGCGTTGGCCATTTCTAGTGCCACGATTGAAGCGGATATACCTCCTTTGTAGGATGACAGGAGTGCCTTGAGCGCCACAGGTATATTCCCTTCCCTATGTTCTTGTAGTTCATGCTTCGGGAGGAAGCTTAATTTTCAAAAACGGGAGGGGTGTACCTGGGATTTTTGATTTGTCCGAGTATTTTTTTTGTCGTGTTTCTTTTTCCTCTGATATGTTATCTATTAGAACTGACATGTTTAATATTTTAATATTTTATTTTGTGATTTTTGTTTAATTAGGAAATGACTTAGAAGTACTCAGCCAATGAAAATGCACAAGTTTTGATTTTTGAAAAAAATTGACCCCATTTAAATTTTTTTTGATGCATTAGATATGTATTTGTTATTGCATGCATGATTTTTATAGATCTTTTGGTGTCAGTTAGTTTATTAGAATGAAGAATCTTGTTAAGCCATGTGTAAACTAGACAGGTGAGGTGAATATAAGTCATGTACCATGAGTGAGTGAGGTGTAGTACTTAGTTCAGTATTGTGTTGAAGATCTAGAACTTGCCTGGTTGGTCGTTGCATAGGTTAAGGATGGTTAGTTAGGATATAATCATAGGAAATTTTTTATAAGCTCACTTTTAGCCTAATAATCCTACCAAAATGATATGATTTCGTTGATCCCAATTTTGAGCCTTTAATATACCATTTTTCTTTAATTAACCGATTAATCGTACTCATTTCTTTATAATGAACCTATTTTGACTCTGGTCCTTCCTTGGATATTGTGAACCTCAACATAGGCAAAATTCCTAAGCTGAGGGTGGCTAGAGTAGGGGTGCATAAATGATGGAAACAAGAAAAAGGGAGAGAAAAGAGAAGAGGTTAAAAATGAGGTGTGGTGTGAAAAAAAAGGGATGAAAAAAATTGAAAATCTTGAAAAAGAAAATTCAAAAGAAAAAAAAAGTGTTAGAAAAAGTTGAAAATGCACCACACCCATACAAATATACATAAAAGAGGTGAAAAGGGAAGAAAAGGAATGAAAAGCATAAAGGGTGAAATAGGTGAATGATGTAGCCAATGTATATAGTGCCAAGGAAGGGATAGTCACTTATTAAATCTTTCATATTTATCATGTCCAGACCTAAAGCCTACATTACAAGACATAACAAGTCCTATAGTGATCCTAATCCGACCATCTGATAAACCGAAGCAGAGAAATAAGGGCAAGCCTATGGTATCTGATACATAATACTTGAAACTCCTTTGTGAGAGTGAGCGCCTTGCTTGTTTAATCCCATGAAATATTTGACACTATATATGTGAGTGGGGACTTTATTTGTTGTGAGGGTACATGGATTATGTTTATTTTTACCATTGCTCTGTGTGGAAAGCATCAGTGATGACTTGATTGCCTGTTGATAGCTAGATGACATGTCTTGATCCCTGTTTATCATGTTTTATGGTTCATTGTGATACATTAGCTGATGTTGGTTCATGTAAAAGGATTAGAAATTGTTGAATGCATAGTGCAAGTTTTGTTTAGTATTAGTTTTAGTATCCTAGATTTATTTTCTAGTTGAGTGTCGTATTTAGTTTTCTTTTTTTTTTGCCGGAGGACATGCAAAAGTCTTAAGTTGAGGGTGTTGATGTGCTGTGAGTTTATAGCTCTTCTGACACTCAAACCTAAAAAAATAGCATGGACGTAGGTATATTTTTATGGATATAAGGCACTTTTTCTTTGGTTACAAGATAAATAGGTGTTGGAGCAAAAGTATGCAAAAGATAGCCTGAAAGTGCAGAAAATAGGCTTAGCTCACTGTCCTCAGTAACAGTCGTAGGAAGGTTCTACGAGTCATACTGTAGGTCGTGAGAAGTTTTAGAAGGCTAAGGATGAAGAAGTGCATCCTACAACTCTTAGTACAAGTCGTACAAAGCTTGTATTGGCCATAGTGAAGAAGTCATGGAAAGATTCAGAAGATTTTCTCAAGTGGTTGGCTCCTGCTACGGATAGACAGTACGAGTCGTGGCATCAAGGTACGAGTCATACCAAAGCACTCGTGATGAACTTCAAAAAAATTTCAAAGTCAAGTCTCAGAGTCAAGCTAAGAAATCTTAGTACGACTCCTAGGAAGCATGTACGAGTCGTACCAAGGTCCAACACTTAGCAAAATTTCAGCCAGCCAATGACATATGGAAGTAGGTACAACCCGTACATACCTGCTATGAGTCGTAGGACAAGTTGTGACGCAGGCGTTTTCAATTATAGAAATTCACCCTATTGTCCTAGTAAAATGATTTTTATGTCTATATAAATACGTTTTATGTTTTATTTTCATTAGAGAGGTCATTAGGAGTGATTAGAAATAATTAAAACTCAAGTTGCAGAGAATTAGACGTGAGAATTGAGTTGTTCGACTTGTGAGCAACCTTTTCTTGGTTTTCTTTTGATATTCATATTGTTCTTGAGGATTTTGTTGATTAATACAAAGAAGTTTTTCTCTCATCCATAATTGTAAGTATTGATTTATGTATTTAATTATGAATGCAAATCACAATCTTGCAACTATTAGACGCTAAAACCTCTAGAACTAGGGTTGTGGGAACCATGGTGGATTAACAAGCTAGGGTTACATAAAAGTGATTCAAAACCAGTGCAAAACATTTGTATTGTATTCTATTCACGCTAAAACATTTCTTAACGGTGTACAATGTTAGGACATGCCTGAATTCTTTACTTGCTTGAGCCTAAAGAGGTAGAGATTGGGAAAATAGAATTACAACAAAGTCTTGATATTGATGAATATTGTATTAACTTGAGTTGTGGTTGCAGGATAGTTAAATTTGAGACATAGTGATAACAGTTATTTTGCAATTGCTCATGAGACCTTACTCGGTGATTGAGTATAGTCATTCAATATGGGACGAACCATTCATTTGAATGAACCTAAGTTATCATTTCTACAAGTAAGCATTGGTGATGATTACGTATGTATACCCGAAGCAGTTATGAACTCATGGGGAACACAAAACTCTAGTTCTCTTTCATTCTTGATTTCAACTAAAGTTTTAACTATGTTTTTAATTATTGTTTTCTTTAGAACCCCCAATTTGGAGTAACTACCTAATAAGTTCATTTACTGGTGTTAGTCTAGCTCTTCCATATTCCCTATGGGTTCGATCCCAACCTCTAGTTGTGTTCTTTATTGACAACATCCGCTTCATAATTTGGTAGGAGGTATGTTTTGAGCGTTATCAGTATGTTATGCACCATACTTATGAACTAGAGGCTACAAGGTATTGAGGAGTTGTTTTACTTCTTTTTACAAATAGTTTATGCTTTAGATCGAAGTCATAAGTATTGTGATATCTAAATCATGTTATTGTTTCCGAATATGCCAGTGACAAGGAAGATGACTATGCGATTGATCGGTATAGTTGTGGGAGAGGGTGCCAGTCGCCCTCCAGTGGATTAGGGAGACAGATCAGAGGCTCATGGTGAGTCTCCTACCCCAAATACTACAATTCCTCTAGCCCTAGTTAGGGTTGCAGCAGATAGACCTGCAGTTTCTCCCACCCGGAGATACATGAGGGTGATAGAGTGGTAAACCCTCTAACACCTGTAGCACCCCCGCTTGGTCCAAAGGGACAAGGTTGACAGAGATCCTTTCAGCTAATGTCTCATATAGCTACAAGTCAAGAGCAGCGATTTGAGGCGATAGAGGGGCGTAGAGGTCAGGTGATCGAGAGTTCTAGAGCCCCCGATTTCTTGAGCTTGAGCCCCCTATTTTTTTAAGCAGACCTGAGTGAGGATCCTTAGGAGTTCATTGATCATACATATAGTGTAATGAAGGTGATGCGAGCCACACTGACTAAGAGAGTAGAGTTGGCGGCCTTCAGACTATGTGATGTGGCTATATTATGGTATGAGACTTAGGCTCGTTTCAAAGGAGCCAATGTATCACCAGCTAAGTAAGAAGAGTTCCTAGAGGCCTTTGTGCACCAATATATACCTTGGGAGCTTTGACAGGTTTGAGCTGAGCAGTTTTCGCAACTAGAATAGGGTAATATGAGCATCGCGGGTATAGCCTTCCGTTTAATTCTTTGGCCCAGCATGCTCCACATATGGTTCATACAATAGAGGATAGAGTTTACCAATTTGTGAGAGGGCTAGGGCTTCATATATATTGTGAATATTTGGGGGTATATACCCAGGAGCGCATGGACATTGCACGGATTTAGGCTTGCACCCAAATGGTGGAGGATTTGGTTCATCAGTTACGGGATGCTCGGAGACAACAGGAGCAGAGGAAGAGAGCTAGGATGGTGAGTCCTTACAGAGGGCTGCAGAGTGACCAAGGAGTTCAATCGTCTTAGTAGTCAGTCATACTAGCTGGGACTACCCTACCTCAGCTTCAAGGACAGAGGGGAGACTAGGGCCTAGCTCTATCAAGCTCACGGCTTTAGGAGCAGGTCGGGTAAGGGAGCATATTGGTATTGCATTGTACTTAGAGTGGGAGCTCCCACTCAGGTATGTTCCATCAAGGGTAAAACATATGTTATAATTGTCGGCAGCTTGGGCACTTTATGAGGGATTGTCAAGATAGGGTTGCGGCAAACCCAGTGTGACCAGATTGATCAGTAGTTGCTTTTTCATCTTCAGATTAACCTCCTAGACCTGATCCTCAGTTTGTATTAGGCCATGGTAAGGGAAAAGGGAGAGAGGCTTCTGGTTTCAGGGTAACACAAAACTGATTGTATGCTTTTTGCGGTCGAAAGGACAAAGAGATATCACTTGACATTATTACAGGTACTTTGATTATTCATTCTCGTTCATTATATTCCTTGCTTGATCTTGATTCTACACTTTCTTATGTCACACCTTAGTTTCGAGTCAATTAATACAGTCCCTAAATTATTTTCAAGACCATTAGTTGTTTCTACGCCAATTAGCGAATATGTGTTAGAAAGACCGGTTTACCGAAATTGTATAGTGTAGGTATGTGATAAACTGACCCTAGCTAGTTTAGTTGAGCTTGAGATGAATGATTTTGATGTAATTATGGGTATAGATTGGTTGGCGGCATGTTATGCTAATTTGGATTATAGGACCAAATTTATTAGATTCTATTTTCTCAGCAAGCCAGTCTGGGAGTGGCAAGGTAATGCTGCTATACCTAAACATAAATATATTTGATACCTGACGACTCAGAAGTTGATATCTGATCTTGGGCAGATTTATATGCCCAAGTGATACTCAAACGTATCATTTTTACCTTGTTTGTTGTGCAATGTGTATATAATATCATGTAATTAGTAATAAAATGCGAATTTATACTAACCAACATGATTAGCATTTGTTTTGCAGGTAAATGTGATTTTTAGGAGCTAAAATGCATTTTGGAATTATGTCGGAGTTGACTTGGATGCGAGCGTGGAAAAGATCTTGGAATGCACATTTTATAGGGGCTCCGCGATGGAGCCGTGCCACGCTACCATCGCGGTAGCACACTGCCTGAACATGAAGTAAAATGGCAAATTCCAGTGTGCCTTCGCGTCAGCTCCGTGGCACGGAGAGAGGCCTCCGCGATGGCCTCCGTGCCACGTTGAGGTTAATTTACCGGACCCTGGAAATTCCAGTGAAGGTCCGCGTCCACGCCGTGTCACGGAGGAAGTGCTCCGCGTCGGCCTCCGTGACACGTTGCTTGTTATTCCGGGAAATATTTCCCACTAGTATAAATAGCACACTTAGGTTTATTTTAATAGTTTTTAGTTTTTAGACTGAGTTCAGAAGTGGAGAGCAGGAACGTGGGTTAGTAGCAGTTGAAGAACGAAAAAGCTAAGGGATTTCTTCTCTTCCTTTCTTCTTTCTATCAATTGTACGTATGATTTACACTCATTTAAGGATGATCAATCCAAGACTGAGTGGCTAATTTTCTTCCTTGCTGAGGTTTTGAACATGTGTAATGAATTTTGATTGTAAATGATATGGTTTTCTTCTTATTCTTTAATGTTGTTCTATTAATTCTTGTTCTTACTGCATTAGTGCATGGCCAACATTAATGTATATCTAAAAAGTCCAATTTCACTCGAAAGAGCAAGAAATTGGAAAGTTGTGAATTAATAGGGTATTGTTCTTAACTTGATTTGAGAAAATTGGGTTTTGATGTGCTTTCCTGATAGAAATATACTTGAAAGCCATATTAGTCAATTTAGGAACCGGAATTGTAGTGCTAGGTCATAAATTACATTTGATCACAGAAATGTAGACGGATGGTTTATGATTCTAAAGTGAAATTAAATACGAGAGTTTTAATTTCTAGGCTAATGTTCTTGGCTAGCAACATGAAGAAGAGATTAACCAAATTATCATGATTATCAAGTTAATTACTTGTTCTTAACCTTGGCATGTTCATATCCATTGTCTAAACTCACAAGTAAATAGTTTGTAGTAATTGTAGTATATATAGTTTAGAAACAAAAACTCAAGTAACTCTTGGTTACATTGTTGTTAGCATAATTAGAAGTGAAATAGGAATATAGTAAACTAGGCAATTTTACGTATCTTGAGCCTCCTTGGATCGATACTTGGCTACTTAGCCACTTTATTACTTGTTTGACCACGTGCACTTGCGTGTCGGTTTATAATATATAATACCAACCCGAACAGCAGAGCGAGCAAGTTTTTGGCGCCGTTGCCTGGGAGGCTAGGCGATTTGTAAAATTGTGTTTAGTGTAAATTTACTGTATTTGTATTTTTATTTTCTTAAGTGTTAACAACTTGGTCTTATCCTGTATTTTGCAGATTTTGTTTCTGTGAACACTGGCAAGGGACAAAGAGCTGGTGGAATCTTACTTAGAGCCTGAACGTGAATTTCATAGTCAACGTAGAGAAGCTCTTCGAAAGAAGCTGCAGTTGCTTAAACAGTCTATGATGGAGCAACCAAATCCACCAGTTGTGCGGGCAGTTTTAGTGCCCGATGAAGCAGCAGCAAGGCCGGTTCGCGAGGTAGCAATCCCACACGCCAATAATGTCCATTCTAGCATCCGCAAACCAGAGCCTGGAGGGAGGTTTGAATTAAAGCAGAATATGGTGCAACTTTTGCACACAAGCGGGCAATTTACCGGATTCCGTCATGAAGATCCACAACAACATCTCCAGAACTTTTTGGAGATAAGTGACACTTATATACCCGCTGGAGTGTCACCTGATTATGTTCGGCTCACCTTATTTCCATTTTCCTTACTTGGTGAAGCCAAGAGGTGGTTAAAAGCTGAACCACCCAATTCTATATCAACGTGGGATGATCTTGCACGGAAGGTTTTTGATCAGATTTTTCCCTTCTGGTAAAACAGCCAGACTTAGAAGTCAAATTCTATGTTTTAAATAGAGGGAAGGGGAAAATCTATATCAAGCCTGGGAAAGATTTAAATCCATGTTGCGGGACTGTCCTCATCATCATCAGTCCAATGAGGTGTTGGTACACACATTTATTGAGGGTTTGGAACCCCACACTAAAATTCTGTTAGATTCAGCAGCTGGAGGGCAAGCGCTGGAAAAGACCTATGAGGAGCTGTACACTTTGCTCAATCGAATTTCACAAGGCAATCCAGAATGGAATGCAGATTCTTCAAGGGGTGGAGCAAGGAAAGCAGCGGGAGTGCTTGAAGTGGATGGATTCACAGCTATCGCTGCACAGATAGCTGCTTTGCAAAATCAGATAAACACTCACTTCAGCAATATCAATTTGAACCAGCCATCAGCTTCAGTCAATGCAGTTCAACAGATGTGGTGTGAAGTGTGTGGTAGTAGTGAGCATTCAGCTGAATGCTGTGGTGCAAATCCTGATTCTGTTAACTTTGTGGGCAATGCTCAGAGAAATCAGCAGCAGTTTGGTAGTGGCTACAACTCAAATTGGAGGAACCATCCGAATTTTTCGTGGGGTAGCAACAATCAACAAGGCCAAAGTTCAGGGCAGGGTATGCACAGGAACCAAGGAGGGCAATAAAATTATCAAGCTCAATTCAGAAATCACAATGCCCCTCCTCCACCACCATCACCGACTATTGAGGAGATGTTCAAAACCATGATCGCTAATCAGGCACAATTGCAGGCTGACTATGTTAAATTGGCAGCCGAAGTGAAGAACAATCAGTTGGCGACCAAGGCTCTTGAATATCAGTTTGGGCAGTTTGCTAGTGCCCAAAATACTAGACCCAGAGGAGGACTACCTAGCGACACGGATCCTAATCTGAAGCAGGTAAATGCAGTGACCACGAGGAGTGGTTTACAGTTGAAGGAGGTGGAACCGGAAAGACCGCCTCAAAAGTCAGGAGCAGCAGATGCTGAGGGAGAGAAAATCTCAGATAAGGGGAAGACTAAAGAAGCTGAACCAGAAAAACCTCCACCCCCGTTCCCTCAACGACTTAAGAAACACAAGGAGGAGGCGTGTTTCCAGAAATTCATGGAGGTACTTAAACAAGTACATGTTAACTTACCTCTTGTTGATGTCTTGCAGGGAGTGCCAAAATATGCAAAATATATTAAAGACATCGTGGCTAACAAAAGTCGTTTGACTGAGTATGCCACGGTAGCTTTAACGGAGGAATGCACTTCCCGTATTCAGAATAGGTTGCCCACAAACCTGAAAGACCCTGGAAGTTTTACTATCCAGCTTACTATTGGGCAAAGTATCCGAGCGCGTGGATTATGCGACTTGGGGGCAAGCATAAATTTGATGCCATCTTCAGTATTCAGAAAGTTAGGTCTAGGGAGTCCTAGACCTACAACAGTAATCTTGCAGCTAGCAGACAGGTCTTTAGCTAAGCCGGATGGCATTATTGAGGATGTGTTAGTGCAAGTAGGCTCCCTCATTTTCCGGTCGATTTCATTGTTCTGGACTTTGAACCAGATGCTGAAGTCCCATTTATTTTGGGACGACCCTTTTTGGCAACCGGAAAAGCATTAATTGATGTAGCTGCGGGTAAACTTACAATGCAAGCACTTGACAAGGTAGAGGTATTTGATGTGTTAAAAGCCATGAAGCTGCCGACTATACATGAGGGGCTTTCGGAAATCAGTGTGGTTGAAGATGGAGAAAGTAGGCAGGTTGTTGAATCTCAAGACCCATTGGAGAGAGCGTTGACGCATTCTGATCATTTTGGGGATAGAGAAGCTTGTGGAATGGTTAAATTGTTGGATGGAGCACCTAATCATCCAAGAAAACAGGAATTTCAGTCATTGATGAGATCACTAGAGCCGTTGCCGAAACCGTCTGTTGAGGAGGCACCGAAATTGGAGCTGAAAGAATTGCCTCCCCATTTAAAATATATCTTTTGTGGGGAGGGAGAGACGTTACCAGTTATTATCTCTGCAGACTTGACAGAGGAACAGGAAAAGGCAGCTTTGGGGGTCTTAAGGAAGAGGAAGAAAGCAATGGGTTGGCAAATGTCCAACATTCAGGGTATAAATCCAGCTTTCTGCACGCACAGGATATTCATGGAGACAGGAGCCAAGCCAATTGTTCAGCCGCAGAGGAGACTTAATCCAGCAATGAAAGATGTGGTAAGGAAGGAAATAATCAAGTGGCTTGATGCAGGTGTAGTCTACCCAATTTCAGACAGTGAGTGGGTCAGTCCCGTTCAATGTGTTCCTAAGAAAGGGGGGATGACTGTAATCACTAATGAGAAAAATGAGTTAATCCCTACACGAACCGTCACAGGCTGGCGAATTTGTATGGACTACAGAAAACTAAATGAAGCCACGAGGAAAGACCATTACACCATTCCTTTTATTGACCAAATACTTGACAGATTGGCAGGGCAGGAGTATTATTGCTTCCTTGATGGGTACTCTAGCTATAACCAAATAGCCATCGCTCCTGAGGATCAAGAGAAGACTACTTTCACCTGTCCTTATGGGACATATGCTTTCAGGCGGATGCCTTTTGGGTTATGCAACGCACCCGCCACATTCTAGAGATGCATGATGGCTATTTTCCATGACATGGTTGAGGATTTTGTTGAGGTATTTATGGATGATTTTTCTATTTTCGGTAATTCATTTGCTACTTGTTTGCAGAATCTTGACAGGGTGCTGGCTCGATGTGAAGAATCCAACCTTGTGTTAAACTGGGAGAAATGCCACTTCTTAGTGAAGGAGGGGATTGTCCTGGGCCACAAAGTGTCTAAAAAGGGGTTGGAAGTCGATCGTGCTAAAATTGAGGTTATTGAGAAATTGCCACCACCAGTATCAGTGAAAGGTGTACGCAGTTTTCTGGGACATGCAGGATTCTACAGACGATTCATTAAAAACTTTTCCAACATTTCTAGACCGCTATGCAGGCTGCTAGAAAAGGAGGTCAAGTTTGAGTTGAACGATGAGTGTGTTGTAGCATTTGAAAAGTTGAAGCATAAATTGATAGAAGCACCCATACTTACCTCTCCTGATTGGGAACAACCATTTGAGCTGATGTGTGATGCCAGTGATGTGGCTGTGGGAGATGTATTGGGACAAAGGAAGAATAGAGTTTTTCATTCTATTTATTATGCAAGCAAGACACTGAATACGGCTCAGAGCAATTACACAGTCACAGAAAAGGAAATGCTAGCTCTGGTGTTTGCCTTTGACAAGTTTCGGTCTTATTTGGTGGGTTCGAAAGTGGTGGTGTACACTGATCATGCAGCTATTCGATACCTATTCAACAAGAAAGATGCTAAGCCCAGATTGATCAGATGGATCTTATTGCTACAGGAGTTTGACCTTGAGATTAGAGACAGAAAGGGGAGTGAAAATCAGGTAGCAGATCACCTATCACGACTGGAAAGTCGGTCGCATGTGATTGAAAGTGATGACATTAATGAGGACTTCCCAGATGAGCAACTCTTGGCAGTGGGAGAAGCTGAAGTTCCCTGGTATGCTGACATAGTCAACTTGATAGTGAGCGGAGTTTACCCACCTGAAGCAACAGACCAGCAAAGAAGAAAATTGAGGCATGACAGCCGATATTATGTATGGGACGAGCCATATTTGTTCAAGCAGGGACCAGACCAAGTGATGAGAAGATGCATTCCAGAGAGTCAGATAGCAGAGGTGTTAAGGGGCTGCCATTCTTCGTTGTATGGAGGGCATCACGGAGGTGTGAGAACAGCACACAAGGTTCTTCAGTCAGGTTTCTTTTGGCCGACCCTGTTCAGAGATTCTATGGAGTATGTCAAAATGTGTGATAGATGTCAGCGGACAGGAACAATTGGCAGAAGACAAGAGATGCCTTTGCAGAACATACTGGAAGTTGAGCCCTTTGATGTATGGGGCATTGATTTCATGGGTCCATTCCCACCGTCATTTGGAAATCGTTACATCTTGGTGGCTGTAGACTATGTATCAAAATGGGTGGAAGCAATAGCTTGCCCCAGGAATGATAACAAGGTAGTAACGAAGTTTGTGAAGAAACACATTCTCACAAGGTTTGGGACACCCCGAGCAATTATCAGTGACGGAGGGGCTCAGTTTGTCAATGCAAGCTTCAAGAAATTACTGACTAAGTATGGGGTGCGCCATAAAGTGGCCACAGCATACCAACCACAAACTAGTGGGCAAGTAGAGGTGTCAAATAGGGAGGTAAAATAGATTCTTCAGAAAACGGTGAACGCACAACGGAATGATTGGTCTAGTAAACTTGATGATGCGTTGTGGGCTTACCGAACTGCTTATAAGACACCAATTGGAACGTCACCATACCGATTGGTCTATGGAAAAGCATGTCATCTCCCAGTTGAACTTGAGCATCGAGCTTTTTGGGCTGTCAGAAAGCTAAATATGGACTTAGAGCTAGCGGGTAAAAAGAGACTGATGCAGCTTAGTGAATTTGATGAATTTCGCTGGCATGCCTATGAGAGTGCGAAGTACTACAAGGAAAGAACCAAAAGATGGCATGACAAGCATGTGGTGCATCGTATTTTCGAACCAGGACAGAGAGTTTTGCTTTTTAATTCAAGATTGAAATTGTTTCCTGGTAAGCTGAGGTCTAAATGGTCTAGACCGTTTGAAGTGGTGAGAATGACCCCTCACGGGGCGGTAGAATTGTGGCAAGAAGATAGGAGTGCTACGTTCTTGGTAAATGGGCAGAGATGCAAGCACTACTGGGGGGATGACCATGATCGGGACAAATCGTCCATCTCCCTAGTAGACAAGTGAGCTTAAAGGACGTCGAGCGGTGAGGGTAAACCAGGCGCTGCACGGGAGGCAACCCGTGAGAAAAATATTTTATTTTTTTTTCTTTTTGCACAGTGTAGTTAATTTTTATCTTTATTTTTGTTTTTATTGTCTATTTCCAAGTTTTAGTTTTCTTTTTCTTTTCTTGATTAGGTTTAGATTTTCATTTTAGTTAATATTTTTTATTCTTAGTTAGGGAAATCTATTAATTTAACCAATTTTTATTTAGTGAGGTGATTTTCAGGTATAACGGAGGAAATATACACGGAATCGAGAAAATGAGGCAAGGTATGAAAAATCAAATTTATCGAAGAAACAGTGCACTGGCGCGTTGGCGCCTTGTCACGGAGGTAAGGCACCGCGTTACGCTCCGTGACACGTTGAAGGCAAAATCTGGATTTTTCTAAAATCCAGTAAGCCAACGCGTTGGCTCCGTGTCACGGAGGAGGGGCTCCGCGTTACCCTCCATGACACGTTTCCCCTTATTCAGTGCCGGGTCACACCGAGTTGCCGGGTGACCCGCGTGTTTTCTATAAATTAACCCCCGATTTTTGCCCATTTTTCCCCATTTCCCTCTTCCCTCCGCGACCAAACACCCGTTTCTCCCTCCCCAAGCACCGTGCCACGTTCCTAGGCAAGGAAAACGAAAATTTTCTTCGGTTCTTCAATTCTAAGGTATGTTTTCATCGTCTATCTCAATTTTTTGGCGATTTTTGTCAATTTTGGGCATGTGAGGTGAGATATATCACCCTAGGTAGAAATTAAACATGATGTTGAATTATTTTGTGATTGATTATGTTCGGGTTGTTGTAGTTAGCGTTTGAACTTGTCGATTGTGTGAATAATTCAAAAATTGATTGTAGAATTGTATTCTAGGGCTTGGATTGTTGAATTTGCCTTGGGCACTTGATAATTTGATGAAATCGATGCCGGGTTGTGTTTATTATTTGAGAGAAGTCGTGGTAAATATTGTGTAAATGTTAAAAGACGACTAATTCTCGAATTTTTGTGGGAAAATGCATAAAGTGTGAATTGGTTAGATTGTTTAGATTAGTTTGTATATAAAATGTCTTTATAGTTGTTTTTATTTTTGTTGTTGTTTTTGTTGCTTGTGCGATGTGCAAATTGTTGGCGATAGTAGGATTGAGATTAGCTGTATGAAGTCTGAGTAGTATGCTAACCGTTATGCTGTCGAAATTTTGTTGCGAACGCACTAAGCAATATGTGTATAGTTGTTTGTGTTTGGGGTTGTAAATAGAGCTATCCTTGCTGTAATTTCGTAAATATTGTTAGGACTAAGTGTGGGGTAAATTTTGTGTAACCCGACCTTAGCCGAAGCTAACAAGTTTTTAGCTTAACGTTGTGCTTGTTTGTGTAAATTGACAGGTACAATGGCTAGCAGACAAGATAAAGGCAAGGGTGGTTCTACCTCAGGCACAGGTAGGAAACGGATGAGACTGGGCACCGCAGTCCCAGCTGCACCCGCTGTTCCGCGCGGCCAACGCCGCCAATACGGAACAAGATGGGTCACCGATGAAGGGAAGAAATGGTACGCGAA
Organism: Datura wrightii; assembly: GCA_035772735.1. Taxonomy (NCBI): domain Eukaryota; kingdom Viridiplantae; phylum Streptophyta; class Magnoliopsida; order Solanales; family Solanaceae; genus Datura; species Datura wrightii. Next base: position 16,394,229 of record JASDFA010000002.1, read on the forward strand.
ACACAAAGAAAACAAGTACTTCCCCGAGGAACATATTGCTCGGGAACCACTTGCACAGGAGTTCCCTCGCATTGTACAGAGAATTGAAGCAGCTGGGCTCAGCTTTATTTTTCAGGAGCCCAAGGAGTGCAACCTTCACTTGGTCCGGGAATTTTATGCAAACTGGAACCCGGCCATCAGAAGCCACACCATAAAAATCAGAGGGCAGATTGTCACTCTGGAACCCCAGCAGCTGAATGCCATCGTTGGAGCGCGGGACACAGACGCCCACGTTCTCCGCCAGCTAAACATCACCCCACCGTACGCCGACATCAGACGTACGTTGTGTGGGGCTTGATCCACAGCCCGATGGAGTAGACATAAGGAGAGGGGGTACCACCAGACTCTGCCTTATTCGCAGATGAACAGGGAGGCCAGAATCTGGCTGAAGATTGTATGTTCGTGTTTGATCCCGGGAGTCCATATGACAGATGTGACCCGAGACCGTGTCTGTTTGGTGTATGCCCTTATGAAAGGGCTCGAGATTAATGTGGGGGCGGTCATAATATCCGCCATGAAGAGAGCCAGACTGCACCAGGGCCACAGATACGGGTTTGGCGGACTCATCACCACCTTCCTCCGAGGCCTCGACATTGAGGAAGAAGCCTTGGATTATATTCCGCAGTTGGAGCGGAGGGCCCTCGACGTGACAAAGACTAAGGCCCCCGACACTACACACGGACCAGTATTGACTTTGGGCGAGCGACATGCTCGTAACGATCAGTACATGGCCCGTATGTTTGGCATGCAGATGCTGCAGCTACGGATAGGTGGGAGACCAGCCACCGAGGAAGAATTATGGCAGTTGGAGCTGGACTACCCCTTTGGCAAGAACGCCAGAGCCTTATGTAAGGTGGGGCCAGCCTTTGTGGAGCCGACAGATGACGATGTCCCTACTGATGAGGAGACACGTTGTTAGGACTCCAATGTGGAGTCCGATGACGACGATGGCGCTGATTCAGATATGGGCGACGAGGCCGCAGCACCGGATGAAGAAGTCGAATATTTCGACTGAGCAGGTAGTTCCACCACCCAAAATTTTATGCTTTGTATTATTGTGAACACTGGGGACAGTGTTCGATTTAAGTGTGGGGTGGGGAGTAGCTAGGTGCTGGGTCAAGGCTCTAATTTGCCGTATATTTTTCCTTGATGTTTATGTATGTTTGTGTTTTCCCTGTGGCGAACTGATTTGTGACGTATGTGTATATATTTGTTTTGTGGCTGATGATGTGTGTTTTTGAAAGTTATGGTTGCTAGTGTAAATATTTTGTAAATTTTGTAAATATTTTTTTTCTCTATCGACATGATCGATATTTTTCAAAATTTTTGCGAAAATATTTTGCACTTGTAAATATTTTCTTTCTATCGAAATGATCGATGTGTTGCAAAAATTATTTTTTTTTGATTTTTATTTTTGGGTTTCTCGGAGTTTGTTTTCGGTTCTTTTACCGAGAATAGTCCCATTGAACCGATGTCATAGTTAGTGACCGTTCCCTATGATGGATGGATGACGACCGTCTTAACGGAAATGGAGTCGGTAGGAGTAGGATTTTTAATTGTTTTTAGTTTTCTTTGGTGGATTGCATCAATGAACTGTAGTTGCTTATGGTTGCTAAAATGTCGTTGCGTGTTGTAATTGATGTTCAAAATGTGAAAATGATTCTTTTGAAAGCATGCAATTCTGTAAATACGTAGAGTTACCTAGGCTATAGAATTTGGTTCAGTATTATTGAGGCTTAATCTTGAATTCATGTAATTGACTAATTAAAGAGTCTGTGAATGCATCTTGATTCGAGCATGTGCATGAAGTGTGAAGTGAGGTTTTGCTATTCCATGTCATTGTGAATTGTCTAGAACTTGCCTGGTGTGTATACAAAACGAAATGAAGAAGGTGTAGTGTTGGAAAGGATGTAGGCATTTCTTTGTTTTAACCGATAGTTTCCATTTTTTCTTGTCAAATTCTACCTTTTTATATGTTGTATACCCTAGTCAGCCCGTTGAGCCTTTAGCCGATTTCTTTCTTTTGTCCAAAATTGTATGAATTAAGCTTTATTCCTTCTTTTCATTAGCCTTAAAGTCTATAAGAAGCTCTTAAGAGCTTGCAAAGAAAAGAAAATGTTTCCCAAAGTGTTAAAGAGTGAAAAGAGTGAAAAGAAAAAGAAAAGCAAAGTGAAGAAAGAAAAGATGATGTTGAAGAGGCACTTGTTGTAATTAATTGATAGTGAGGGTACATGAAAACCCTCTGTTTTGTGTCAAGTGTGGTTGATGAAATGGGCTGTATGAAAGTAAACCAGCATGAATGGGAGAAAAAGAGAAAAGAGAGGAACAATGTCCATGAGTCGATGGGAATGAGTTGAAAAGGCGCTTAAGGATGCTAGCGACTATTATTGGCTAATCCAATATATATATACTAGATCCATAGCCCCGCTACAACCCATTAAAGTCCAACGTGATCCTATATTGCATTTCTTTATATTAGTGGAGTAATACACTAAGGGCAAGCCTATGGGTCATGACATGATGCATGTGAATTCTTTTGGGAGAGAGTGAAATTAATTTTTATATGCCCCTACTTGCATGTTTGTGTGCTGCATGAACATAAAGGGGAAGTTTCTCTCGAGTTGTGAGGGCACATGCTTGATGAAAGATTGATTTTTGTGTCCGATTTCTTGATTAGCTGATTTGCATGAGTTTGCCGATATCAAGAATCAATTCTTAAAAGTCTAGGAAGCCTTGATGTATTAAAGGTCATTGTATTGTACGACCAAGCATGTTTTCTTGATGATTTGCTAAAATTGAATAATCGGTATGACCGTAGCGTAAATTGTTGCACCATAGTGACGAAGGTTGGGATGTAATTTGCATGATTTGTGTATGTGTTGTTCGAGGACGAACAAGGATTTAAGTGTGGGGTAAGTGATGTTGGGCAGATTTATATGCCCAAATGATACTCAAACGTATCATTTTTACCTTGTTTGTTGTGCAATGTGTATATAATATCATGTAATTAGTAATAAAATGCAAATTTATACTAACCAACATGATTAGCATTTGTTTTGCAGGTAAATGTGATTTTTAGGAGCTAAAATGCATGTTGGAATTATGTCGGAGTTGGACTTGGATGCGAGCGTGGAAAAGACCTTGGAATGCACATTTTATAGGGGCTCCGCGATGGAGCCGTGCCACGCTACCATCGCTGTAGCACACTGCCTGAACATGAATTAAAATGGCAAATTCCAGTGTGCCTTCGCGTCAGCTCCGTGGCACGGAGAGAGGCCTCCGCGATGGCCTCCGTGCCACGTTGAGGTTAATTTACCGGACCCTGGAAATTCCAGTGAAGGTCCGCGTCCACGCCGTGTCACGGAGGCAGTGCTCCGCGTTGGCCTCCGTGACACGTTGCTTGTTATTCCGGGAAAAATTTCCAACTAGTATAAATAGCACACTTAGTTTTATTTTAATAGTTTTTAGTTTTTAGACTGAGTTCAGAAGTGGAGAGCAGGAACGTGGGTTAGTAGCAGTTGAAGAACGAAAAAGCTAAGGGATTTCTTCTCTTCCTTTCTTCTTTCTATCAATTGTACGTATGATTTACACTCATTTTAGGATGATCAATCCAAGAATGAGTGGCTAATTCTCTTCCTTGCTGAGGTTTTGAACATGTGTAATGAATTTTGATTGTAAATGATATGGTTTTCTTCTTATTCTTTAATGTTGTTCTATTAATTCTTGTTCTTACTGCATTAGTGCATGGCCAACATTAATGTATATCTAAAAAGTACAATTTCACTCGAAAGAGCAAGAAATTGGAAAGTTGTGAATTAATAGGGTATTGTTCTTAACTTGATTTGGGAAAATTGGGTTTTGATGTGCTTTCCTGATAGAAATATACTTGAAAGCCGTATTAGTCAATTTAGGAACCGGAATTGTAGTGCTAGGTCATAAATTGCATTTGATCACAGAAATGTAGACGGATGGTTTATGATTCTAAAGTGAAATTAAATACGAGAGTTTTAATTTCTAGGCTAATGTTCTTGGCTAGCAACATGAAGAAGAGATTAACCAAATTATCATGATTATCAAGTTCATTACTTGTTCTTAACCTTGGCATGTTCATATCCATTGTCTCAACTCACAAGTAAATAGTTTGTAGTAATTGTAGTATATATAGTTTAGAAAAAAAAACTCAAGTAACTCTTGGTTACATTGTTGTTAGCATAATTAGAAGTGAAATAGGAATATAGTAAACTAGGTATTTTACGTATCTTGAGCCTCCTTGGATCGATACTTGGCTACTTAGCCACTTTATTACTTGTTTGACCACGTGCACTTGCGTGTTGGTTTATAATATATAATACCAACCCGAACAGCAGAGCGAGCAATATCCAAGAGTTGTATTTTTCACTTGGTTCGGGTAAAAAATTTGGAACGTGAACCCGCCACTCTCCTATCAGTTCCTATCGTAAATGAGTTCCCTAAAGTTTTTCCAGAGGATTTTCCTGGAATCCCTCCTAAAAAGGAAATAGAGTTAGCTATTGATATGCTTCCAGGAATTCAGGCAATATCCATACCTCCTTACAGAATGGACCTAGAAGATATAAAATAGTTAAAGGAACAGTTGTTGGATTTTCTTGAGAAGGGTTTTATCTGGACTAGTGTGTTACCGTGGGGTGCACCAGTGTTGTCCGTGCGGAAGAAAGATTCGTCATTAAGAATGTACATTGACTATAGGCAGTCAAACAAGGAAACCATTAAGAATAAATATTTGTTTCTCCGGATTGATGATTTGTTTGATCAGTTACTGGGTGCCAAATGCTTTTTGAAGATTGATTTTGAGATATGGATACCATTAGCTTCAAGTTAGGGAGGTTGATATCTCTAAGACTTCTTTTAGGACCTAGTATGGCCATTATGGGTTTTTGGTGATATCATTTGGGCTTATTAATGCCTCAACAGCTTTTATGAATCTAATGAATCAGGTGTTTAGGCCCTTTCTAGATGTATTTATGATTGTCTTCATTGACGACATTTTGATTTATTTACAATCAGAGGCAGAGCAAGCAGATCATTAAGACTAGTATTGCAGACTCTCTGAGAGCACATGTGTATGCTAAATTGTTGAAATGCGAATTTTGGCTGACATCTGTAGCTTTTCTTATTCATGTGATCACATATGAAAGTTAAAACTTGATAGCCAGAAAATAGAGGCTTTGAAGGGTTGTCCCAGGCCCTGGAATCCGATAGAGGTTCGTCGCTTCATGGGATTAGTAGGCTATTACCGTAGGTTTTTAGAAAGCTTCTCTTCTATCTATGCACCATTGACAAAGTTGACTCATAAATTAGCTAAATTTTAGTGGTCAGAGGCATGTGAATGGAGTTTCAAGAGTTGAAGGATAGGTTGACTTCAACACCTATCCTGAATCTTCTAGAGGGTAAAGAGGGCTATGTTGTCTACTGTGATCCTTCTGAGTTGGCTAGGTTGTGTTCTGATGCAACACAACAATGTTATCGCTTATGCTTCTAGTTAGTTAAGGAAGCACAAGGAAAATTACCCTACTCACAACCTAGAGTTGGCAGCGGTAATGTTCGCACTAAATATTTGGTGTCACTACCTATATGAAGTACATGTTGACATATTAATAGACCATAAGACCCTCTAGTACTTGTTCCAGCAGAAAAAATTGAATTTGAGGTAAAGAGATGGCTAGAGCTGCTAAAAGATTATCATTTGAATATTTTAATTTCTATCATTTGGGTAAGGAAAACATTGTAGCTAACGCACTAAGCCGCAGATCTATGGTTAACATGAGTCATTTCCAAGATGATCGACTTGAAATGTCAAAGGTCCTACAATAGTTGGCTGACTTTCAGATTTGGTTGCTAACTATCGGCGATGGGAGTGTTTTGGTACAGATTAAAATAGAATCATCATTGGTAACTGAAGTTAAGAAGCATCAGTATGACAACCCAGAATTAGTGTCACTGAGGAATAGTATACCGCAGCAAAAGCAGAAACTATTTGACTGCAAACTAGATGGAGTCCTTAGATACCAAGTCTGTTTATGTGTGCCTAGAGTGGGTGAGATACGGGAAGGGATTATGAATGAGGTTCATTATTCTAGATATTCAGTACCCCTAGATGCTACATAGATGTATCATCACCTAAGGCAACTGTATTGGTGGAATGGCATGAACAAGGATATCACAAGTTTTGTGGCTCAATATCCTCATTGTCAATAGGTAAAGGTCGAGCATCAGTGGCCTGGAGGCCTGACTCAGAACATAGAGATCCTAGCGTGGAAATGGGATATAATCAATATGGATTATATTATAGATTTTCCTCTGAGGCACAAGAAGCATGATTTATTTGGGTTATTATCGATAAGTTGATGAAATTAGCTCACTTCTTGCCTGTCAGAACTACTTATGTTGTTGAGGACTATGTAAGACTTTATATTCATGAGATAGTTCTACTTCATGGTGTTCCCTTATCTATTATTTTTAACAAGGTTGCTCAGTTTACAGTGAACTTTTGGAAATCTATCCAAAAAGGCCTAGACACTTAGGTAAGTCTCACTACAACATTTCATCCTCAAACAAATGGACAGGCTGAATACACCATTCAGACACTCGAAGATATGTTGCGTGCCTTTATATTTGATGTTGGAGGAAGATGGGATAATCATGTATTCTTGATAGAGTTTTCCATTAATAACAACTACTAGGTGAGTATTCAGATGGCGCTATATGAAGTTTTATAGGGACATAAATGCAGGTCAACGGTGGGTTGGTTCGAACATAGTGAGGTAGAGGTATTGGGGCCAGACTTGGTGCAACAGGCTACTGATAAGGTGAAACTTATTAGAGATCGACTTTAGACCGCTCAGAGTAGGAAGAAGTCTTATGTAGATGTATATCACTGAGTATTAGAGTTTGTAGTTGGTGTTGGGTGTTCCTAAAGGTGTCGCCTATAAAGGGCATTATGTGTTTCGGCAGAAAGGGAGAGTTAATCCCTAGGTATGTTGGGCCTTATAGGATCATCCTTAGAATAGGAGAAGTTGCCTTTGAGTTAGAGTTACCACCGGAGCTAGCTGTAGTCCATCATGTATTTCATGTTTTGATGCTAGGAAAATGCATCGAGGATCCCCATATTATGCCTATTGTTGATGTTTAGATTTCTAAGGAAATGACCTACACAGTGGTCCCATTTGCCATTATTGGCCGACAAATTAGGAAGCTTCCAACGGAGGAAGTCGGTTCAGTTAAAGTACTATGGTGAAGTAACAATGTTAAAGAAGTAACTTGGGAAGCAGGGGAGGAGATGAGGAGGAATTATTCTCATTTATGAAGTCGACATGATAGTTACATATTTACTATGTTTCTACCTTAAGTTTCTAGTTATATGTTCCCAGAACGTGTTAAGTGAAGTTAATCCTTATTCGAGGAAGAATATTTCTAAAGGGGAGAATATTACACCCCAGAACTTCTTTCGGTGATTATTTGATGTTTGTATGCTATATTAAGAGAAGTACAGGCTATATATTTGCCATAGATGAGGAGGGAAACACGTATGAAGGGAAGAACAAAGAGTATGTGAAGTTCATAAGTAAGGGTCAATTTTAAATGACCATATCTTCCAATCTATAAAGAGTTAAAAGTTCTTACAACCTATCATATTAAAGGTATTTGAGTCTATTCTTCAGAACAACAAACCACTCACCAATCAGAGTTCAGTTTAAAACGTTATAGGTATTTTACGATGGCACTATCAAGCAGAAACGTGGCCACTACCCTAAAACAGCTCCACCTCCCCAAGTATGTGTGTGTGTGTGTGTGTGAGTGTGTAAATATGTATATAAACACACACACATACATATATATTAGTTCATTTTTCAAAAGTTTCAGAATTGAGCAGCTTGTTTATGCTCCATATTTCCTCTATTTTCCAGCAATAAAGTTCAAGATATACCTCAAGAAAACTTCTCCAAAAATCACAACAAGTAATAGCAACTTCATTGAAGTAGGTTGCTGCATTGCTGCTGCATTTTGGAGGTAGTAACAAGCTGAGAATACACTCTCTTTTAGTAAGTATTGGATTCAAGGAAGGAGGTAAGAATTCTACCATTTAAACCTGCAAAAATCTTTGCTAAGAAGCTTGGAATCGAAAGATAGACTAGACTGCCATGTTGGTGTCTTTCTGCTGAAGCTTCTGTGTCCATTTTTTTTAAAGATTGGAGCAGTGTTTGTGGCTGAAAGAATACTTTATGTTGTGAGGAATAATTTCTGGTCTTTCCACCTTAAAGTCAGTAGAATAAGGTGTAGAAAGGTGACTAAATGTTATTATTGTCGTTGGTTATTGGTGGTGGTGTGGCTGCCAGCTGGGAACATGTTTTGGCTGCATAATTTGGAAAAATTAGATTTGTTTCTTGTCTATTAACTCAAGAAATTGAAGAGGTTAAAGCCTAATTGTTGAAGGAGAAGGTTGGGTAAAAAAGCACATGGGAATAAGGTGTATAAAGGTGCCTCGTCCTTATTTTCAAGCATCATTTTTTATCATTGAAGGGACTAGTATCTCTATATCTTTGAAATCATGTTAGTTCATGTAAGATTCTATCCAAAATAGTTAGGAATTAATGTCTCCAAGAGCACACACAAGTGTACGTCTTTGTAAAGTAATATACAACAATGAAGTCTCGATATCGTACCCACAGAGACTTGTAAGATTAATTACTTAAGTTGAATCATTATTTCACTATTCAATGAAATGCAAATAAAATTTAGAAAGAACTTTGAGATTAATTTCTACTAAACTTGAAATGTAAATCAAAGATAATAAAATAAATTAATTTGCAAGAGAGTTGTAATTTAAATGATGATTAAAATCCAGGGTCTTGGAACTGTTACTTTTAGGTTGAGTTTTAGGATTCAAATATGCTAGACTAAATCCTTCAAAAGACTGCTAAATGCAAGTCATGAACTCACTTCTCAACTATTCTCCCGAATAGCCAAGAACTATCTCATGAACCCTAACACCTATATTCCTATGGTTGTAGGAGAAACATTAGACGACTGTTAAAGATACTTGTCTCAACTAAGTAGGGTTGCAGGGTATATCCCTATCCTCAACAATGAAATCAACTCTTGAACTTTTTGACAAGATATTGAAATCTACTCTATGCTTCTTTTAGCACTAACTAGTTCCCTCTGCCGGTTGAATTAATAAGCTAATAGATAATATTTGAAAGGTGATCAGACTAACGAATAAACATAAAATCAAGTGAGCATAAATAATCTTGAAAAGAAGAATTAATTATCTAGCATAAATGAATATTCAAACTACAACCATCAAGCCATGGATAAAACCCTAGAATAGGGAGTTTAACCACTCATGTTTAAGTGCAAACCCAAAGAAATCATCATTCGAATCACAAAGATAAAGAGTATAAAGAAGAAAAACCTAAGAAGAAAATGGACTTCTTGTCTCTTTCTCAAAAACTGCATACAATGATTGATTGATGCCTAACAAATGCCCTAGCAAAGTATTTATAAGCATGGCTACAAGTTCCCCTTTTGCCCTTAAGTAATTAAAATTTTGAACATAGAAAAATATTTCTCGGATAATCCCTAGGGCTCCATTTCATTCATCTCGAAGACTTTACTTTAGTTTCTTCTGAAGTTTGGCTTCTAGCATGCCACTTCTACTATCTCACCAAGAAGTTAGTCAAAATTTTGCAATACAGGACTTGGCACACCACTTCTCTCAATGCACCAGAGTGTTAGAAAATTTTCCCAAGCTAGGATCCTATCTGGTGCGCCACTTCTCTTATTTTGCCAAGGTGTTGATAAAAGTTCTTCCGAAGTTCGAGGTATGGTGCTCCATTTCAGCCATAGCACCAAGCTGAGTATAATTTCTCTAAAGTTTAGTGGCTAGCGTGCCACTTTAGCCATTTCATCAGGCCAACTTTTCCTGGAATTCTTCTTTCTTCACACTTTGCACCATTTTAAAGTATTCTTTAATGTGTTACCTGCCAAAATCATCTAAAAACATCTGCTAGCTCTTTTTACACACACATTCATGAAACCTTGCATTTATAAGGATAAGCATCTCAAAATATGATAAAACATGGGTAAAATAATGGAAAATGGGCATAAGAATATGCCCAACATCACCAACCCACACATAAACCATTGTTCGTCCTCGAACAATCCTTACTTTCATGCAACAAACACTTATTTTCACACGACTTGTCACCTCTATCAATTCTCACTCAAGCAACTAGAAAAAATCACATGAATAAGTGGTTCATCAATTCATTAACAATCCACAACATATACACAAGAAGTTTTTCACATTTGAGACTACATACGTTCTATAACTGACTCTCTTATTTAAAATGGGGCCAATATGATTTAATATGAACAATGTGACACGTAATACACCAACTCCAACCATCTTTTGTCCCCACTTATTTTAGTGATGCTCCTTCCCTCATATTATCAATTGACGAACTTGGATCATAAGTAAATAAGGCACACTCACTCTCATAAATGATGTTTCATACATATGCAATATATCATAGTCTTTCCTCTCATGTATAGCCAGATTACTTAGTCACTTCAAAAAGAATAAAATTATAAGGACTTTTTTTGGTTGTAATGTTGGCAAAGGGATAGGTAGGAATGATTTTTATCAATAGTGGCTACCAATTCTAAGCACTTTAAGACATTTTTACTTCATCTTTCTTGTCTCATCATTTGTCCTCACTGCTCACCCTTTCTTTCACTAATCCCCTTTTCTTTTCTCATGCCCCTTTTTTCACTACTTGACTGCTAGTCTCTGCTTATATGATCAACCAAGATAATTAACTATTAACAATATATTCTTTATGTTCTAGCAGCAAGTAAACATTTTATTTTGTGGGCACCACTCTTTCCTATTTTTTTCTTGCCCTCCACATTCTCTTCTTTCCTTTTCCTTAACATTATTACATTGGTGGAACCTTCATTCTTAAATATCGAAGTTCCTTAGACTATCTTTGGATCAAAAATTTTGGAGGTCACACAACAAAGGGAATAGGCTTCTTTTGTGGCTAGAAAAAATATAGGCTTACAGCTCAATGGGATTGACTATGGATAATTTTAAAGGAGCTACAAAAACAATGGTCAAACATGGGTCTATCAAAAAAATGTCTTAATCATATCTTACCTCTTTGACAACTAGCTATCATGCATACATGTTAGGCAAGTTCTAGATGTTACTCTATGTACAAAACACAATAATTTCAAGCTAATCCCTCATGGCATCATGATCTGAGTTAGTTTCTTATGGCCACATATCCATATAATCATATTGAATGAATTTCATTATTAAGCCTAAAATTTTTTTTCTTGAGTCAAGTTAAATAACCTATGTGTTTCTCATGGAATTTGTACTTTTCATGCATTGAAGATGAATACTTCGTGCGTTTAGCTTAAATTCTAAGTGAAATGTCAAGAGCACACAAGTGGTAACTTTTGAATCCAATGTAAAAAAAAAAATGACTGATTCTCCCTTAAGACGATCGTTATCCATCCATCATCGGGACCAATCACTACACTTATGTCGGACTCTAAACAAATTTGACTCTCGATTAAACTAAATAAACAACCAGAGACGAACAAAAACATATAACATCATTTAGTTTCAATAGTCATCCACATACTAACTATTACAAACCAAGCTAACTAACACAGAAGTTTGATAACCATTACTACAGCCCACTCTAACAGTTTAGCAAAGATAAAATAAAAAGAAAATCTATTTCCTCCACCCCATACTTAAACAGAGCACTGTCCTTAGTGCACAAACATATCATATCAAGTAGGGAGACAAAAAAAAATCTTGGGGCTCTAAGAACAATCATCATCATCAAGATTAAAATCCTGATCATCATCATCATCTTTTGCATCATTAACTAAAATTGCTCTAGTGGTGGAATCATCCTTATCATCACCATCAACTACATTTGTCAGCACCGTAGGCTCTTCACATCTAGTGGCTCCTCAAAATCCAGTCCTACCATGCACATCATCAAAGCACTATCTGTGAGTGGGTACCAATTCTATACTGCAGACATCTCTTTAGCAGTCGCAGATCTACCCCCAATCTTCAACTATAGTTCAAACATCCCAAACATAGGACCTCTCCAACTGTCATCCCGAGCATGGCACTCAGCTGGAGTGAGAGTTGGGCCAGATGTACTTCTTAGCTCCTTGACCTTTGTAACATCAATCATCTTTCCTTCCAAGTGCCCTACTAGGGCTAGGTGAAGGTCAGCCTCCACTTCCTAAATACCAAGCCCCCTCAAGAACTGCATTAACAAGCTACCATAACAATACTTTCATCGGTAACTCCCTGGACTGCAACGTGTTGTCCCAAAGCACTGAGCCAAAGTTAATTGGCAGCCCCTTCATTAATATGTACACCAATACTACCCTTTCTCTAGTGACCTCTGTGGTATGTTTCCCCGGGAGGAGTATAACACAGACCAACTTAACCCAAACTCTGCCCCCTTAGTCAAGTAGGAGAAGGAGAGTGTTGAATGAACACCTATCTCACTTCTTTCCCACCAGCAGCTAAATGCTCTCCGCACAATGTGTGACAAATATCACGATATGAGGTCTTTTCAAGCAACAAGAAATACATCTCTAGGTACACTATTGCCGCACCAAGGAAGGCATTAAAATACTTAGTGAAACAGAACACTTGCCCCATACCTTGATCTTTGTGCACTCTCTATAGGTGGTGTTTCAATTGGCGTAAAATTCCCTCACTAAGGTAAGGTTGCACTCCTCAGGCTCAGAAAACACATACCCCAGCCCCAACTCATGGACGATGTCACTAATGGTGGGGAACTCAAGTACCAAATGGATTTCATCAATCCAATTTTTGAGTATATTTAGCTTCTATCTGTGTATTTAACCACTTGAGTCAATGCTCCTCCTCAACCATAGCTCCAAACCTCATGGCAGGGGGCGCCCTTGTGACAGAGGAACTTCATGCAACTCTTTTCATTTTGAATCCATTGCTTGAGGTTGCCACCTCCTTGCCTTTGTTTGCTTGTGAATCCATTACAACTTCCAACAAAAAATTGATGTCAACACAAAATTAGTTCACGAACATCAAGGTTATATAATTAGGTGTAGAAGATGAAAAATGATCTCACACTTAATTCGTTAGCATAATTGTGAGAATTTGTCAAATAGGGTACTCAGACATTTTTTATTATCATGCCAAATCTCATCAACCCAATCTATTCACAAACTTTATACCACAACTCACATATGTAATTTCATCACACTACTCTTATAGTTTTTTCTATTTTCTATTCACAAGAGTGCTTCAAATTAGCCACTCATTTCATTTTCTAAATTTTTAATTAACAATTTACAACAACCCAAGTGTAGAAGTAATCACAATATGCATTCAACTAATAATTTACTTGATTTTCACTAAATTTCCACAATTAATTGGTATGAATTTTTAGCAACACCATATTTTCAAAATTAAAACATAATACTATTCAAGCAACTTCTTCCTCAACAAAACTACTTCAAATTTAAGAATTTCATAAAACTCTCTACCATCCATCCACCACTTCTCTTCATACCCATAACTTAAAATCATGAAAAATTCAATCAAAACAATCAACCCAATTAAGGATACAACATTATTATGAAAGACATGAGATTTTTATGCCAATCGAGTGATCTCTGTGGTATGTTTCCCCCGGAGGAGTATAACACATACCAACTTAACCCAAACTCTGGCCCCCTTAGTCAAGTAGGAAAAAGCAGAGTGTTGAATGAACACCTATGTCATTTCTTGCCCGCCGGGCAGCTAAATGCTCTCCGCACAATGTGTGACAAATATCACGATATGGGGTCTTTTCAAGCAACAAGAAATACATCTCTAGGTCCACTATTGGCTCGCCAAGGAAGGCATTAAAAGACTTAGTAGTGAAACAGGCCACTTGACACCGTAGCTTAATCTTTGTGCTCTCTCTATAAGAGGTGTTTCAATTGGCATAAAATTCTTTCACTAAGGTAAGGTTGCACTCCTCAGGCTCAGCAAACACATACCCCAACCCCAATTCATGGGAGATTTCACTAATGGTGAGGAACTCAAGTACAAATGGCCTTCATCAATCAAATTTTCGGGTATATTTAGCTTCTTTTGTGTATGTAACCACTTGAGTCCATGCTCCTCCACAACTATAGCTCCAAACCTCCTAGCAAGGGGTTCCCTTATGACCAAGGAACTCGGTGCAACTCCTTTCATAAGACTTTTGAATCCCTCGCTTGAGGTTGCCACCTCCTTACCTTTGTTAGCTTGTCAAGCCATTACAACTTCCAACCAAAAATTAATGCCAACACAAAATTAGTTCATGAACATCAAGGCTACATAATTAGGTGTACTCAATTTTTTTTATTATCACGTCAAATCTCATAAACCCAATCTATTCACAAATTTTATACCACAACTCACATATGTGATTTCATCACCCGACATTTATATTTCTTTTTCAATTTTCTTTTCACAAGAGTGCTTCAAATTAGCCACTCATTTCATTTCCCTAATTTTTAATTCACAATTTACAACAACCCAAGTGTAGAAGTAGTCAGAATATGAATTTCAACTAATAATTTACTTGATTTTCACTAACTTTCCTCAATGAATTGGTATGAATTTTCAACAACCCCATATTTTCAAAATTAAAACATAATACTATTCAAGAAACTTCTTCCTCAAGTAAACTACTCCAAATTTAAGAATTTCATAAAAATCTCTACCACCCATCCACCACTTCTCTTCGTACCCACAATTTAAAATCAGAAACAATTCAACCAAAACAATCAACCCAATCATGGATACAACATTATTATGGAAGACATGTGATTTTTAGGCCAATCGAGTGATCTCTGTGGTATGTTTCCCCTAGAGGAGTATAACACAGACCAACTTACCCCAAACTCTGCCCCCCTTAGTTAAGTAGGGGAAGGAGAGCGTTGAATGAACACCTATCTCACTTCTTGCCCGCCAGGCAGCTAAATGCTCTCCGCATATTGTTTGACAAATATCACGATATGGGGTCTTTCCAAGCAACAAGAAATACATCTCTAAGTCCACCATTGGCGCGCCAAGGAAGGCATTAAAAGACTTAGTAGTGAAACAGACCACTTGACTCTGTACCTTAATCTTTGTGCTCTCTCTATAAGAGGTGTTTCAATTGGCATAAAATTCCCTCACTAAGGTAAGGTTGCACTCCTCAGGCTCAGCAAACACATACCCCAACCCCAGTTCATGGGAGATTTCACTAATGGTGGGGAACTCAAGTACAAAATGGCCTTCATCAATCACATTTTCGGGTATATTTAGCTTCTTTTGTGTATTTAACCACTTGAGTCCATGCTCCTCCACAACTATAGCTCCAAACCTCCTAGCAAGGGGTGCCCTTATGAACAAGGAACTCGGTACAACTCCTTTCATAAGACTTTTGAATCCCTTGCTTGAGGTTGCCACCTCCTTGCCTTTGTTTGCTTGTGAAGCCATTGCAACTTCCAACCAAAAATTAATGCCAACACAAAATTAGTTCATGAACATCAAGGCTATATAATTAGGTGTAGAAGATGCAAAATGATCCCACACTTAATTCGCTAGCATAATTGTGAGAATTTTTCAAATAGGGTACTCAAACTTTTTTATTATCATGTCAAATCTCATAAACCCAATCTATTCACAAACTTTATACCACAACTCACATATGTGATTTCATCACATGACTCTTATATTCCTTTTTCTATTTTCTTTTCACAAGAGTGCTTCAAATTAGCCGCTCAATTCATTTCCCTAATTTTTAATTCACAATTTACAACAACCCAAGTGTAGAAGTAGTCAGAATATGCATTTCAACTAATAATTTACTTGATTTTCACTAACTTTCCTCAATGAATTGGTATGAATTTTCAACAACCCCATATTTTCAAAATTAAAACATAATACTATTCAACAAACTTCTTCCTCAACAAAACTACTCCAAATTTAAGAATTTCGTAAAAATCTCTACCACCCATCCACCACTTCTCTTCGTACCCACAATTTAAAATCAGAAAAAATTCAACCAAAACAATCAACCCAATCATGGATACAACATTATTATGGAAGGCATGTGATTTTTAGGCCAATCGAGTGATCTCTGTGGTATGTTTCCCCTAGAGGTGTATAACACAGACCAACTTACCCCAAACTCTGCCCCCCTTAGTCAAGTAGGGGAAGGAGAGTGTTTAATGAACACCTATCTCACTTCTTGCCCGTCGGGCAGCTAAATGCTCTCCGCATAATGTGTGGCCAATATCACGATATGGGGTCTTTTCAAGCAACAAGAAATACATCTCTAGGACCACCATTGGCGCGCCAAGGAAGGCATTAAAAGACTTAGTAGTGAAACAGACCACTTGACTCCGTACCTTGATCTTTGTGCTCTCTCTATAAGAGGTGTTTCAATTGGCATAAAATTCCCTCACTAAGGTAAGGTTGCACTCCTCGGGCTCAGCAAACACATACCCCAACCCCAATTCATGGGAGATTTCAGTAATGGTAGGGAACTCAAGTACCAAATGGCCTTCATCAATCAAATTTTTGGGTATATTTAGCTTCTTTTTGTGTATTTAACCACTTTAGTCCATGCTCCTCCACAACTATAGCTCCAAACCTCCTAGCAAGGGGTGCCCTTAGGAACTCGGTGAAACTCCTTTCATAAGACTTTTGAATCCCTTGCTTGAGGTTGCCACCTCCTTGCCTTTGTTTGCTTGTGAAGCCATTGTAGCTTCCAACCAAAAATTAATGCCAACACAAAAATTGTTCATGAACATCAAGGCTATATAATAAGGTGTAGAAGATGCAAAATGATCCCACACTTGATTCGCTAGCATAATTGTGAGAATTTTTCAAATAGGGTACTTAAACCTTTTTAATTATCATGTCAAATCTCATAAACCCAATCTATTCACAAACTTTATACCACAACTCACATATGTAATTTCATCACACGACTCTTATATTTCTTTTTCTATTTTCTTTTCACAAGAGTGCTTCAAATTAGCCACTCATTTCATTTCCCTAATTTTTAATTCACAATTTACAACAACCCAAGTGTAGAAGTAGTCAGAATATGCATTTCAACTAATAATTTACTTGATTTTCACTAACTGTCCTTAATGAATTGGTATGAATTTTCAACAACACCATATTTTAAAAATTAAAACATAATACTATTCAAGTAACTTCTTCCTCAACAAAACTACTCCAAATTTAAGAATTTCATAAAAATCTCTACCACCCATCCACCACTTCACTTTGCACCCACAATTTAAAATCAGAAAAAATTCAACCAAAACAATCAACCCAATCAGTGATACAACATTATTATGGAAGACATGTGATTTTTAGGCCAATCGAGTGATCTCTGTGGTATGTTTCCCCTAGAGGAGTATAACACAGACCAACTTATCCCAAACTCTGCCCCCTTAGTCAAGTAGGGGAAGGAGAGTGTTGAATGAACACCTATCTCACTTCTTGCACGCCAGGCAGCTAAATGCTCTCCACACAATATGTGACAAAAATCACGATATGGGGTCTTTTAAAGCAACAAGAAATACATCTCTAGGTCCACCATTGGCGCGCCAAGGAAGGCATTAAAAGACTTAGTAGTGAAACAGACCACTTGACTCCGTACCTTGATCTTTGTGCTCTCTCTATAAGAGGTGTTTCAATTGGCATAAAATTACCTCACTAAGGTAAGGTTGCACTCCTCAGGCTCAGCAAACACATACCCCCACCCCAATTCATGGGAGATTTCACTAATGGTGGGGAACTCAACTACCAAATAGCCTTCATTAGTCAACTTTTTGGGTATATTTAGCTTCTTTTTTGTATTTAACCACTTGAGTCCATGCTCCTCCACAACTATAGCTCCAAACCTCCTAGAAAGGGGTGCCCTTATGACCAAGGAACTCGGTGCAACTCCTTTCATAAGACTTTTGAATCCCTTGCTTGAGGTTGCCACCTCCTTGCCTTTATTTGCTTGTGAAGCCATTGCAACTTCGAACCAAAAATTAATGCCAACACAAAATTAGTTCATGAACATCAAGGCTATATAATTAGGTGTTGAAGATACAAAATGATCCCACACTTAATTCGCTAGCATAATTGTGAGAATTTGTCAAATAGGGTACTCAAACTTTTTTTATTATCATGTCAAATCTCATAAACCCAATCTATTCACAAACTTTATACCACAACTCACATATGTAATTTCATCACACGACTCTTATATTTCTTTTTCTATTTTCTTTTCACAAGAGTGCTTCAAATTAGCCACTCATTTCATTTCCCTAATTTTTAATTCACAATTTACAACAACCCAAGTGTAGAAGTAGTCAGAATATGCATTTCAACTAATAATTTACTTGATTTTCACTAACTGTCCTTAATGAATTGGTATGAATTTTCAACAACACCATATTTTAAAAATTAAAACATAATACTATTCAAGTAACTTCTTCCTCAACAAAACTACTCCAAATTTAAGAATTTCATAAAAATCTCTACCACCCATCCACCACTTCTCTTTGCACCCACAATTTAAAATCAGAAAAAATTCAACCAAAACAATCAACCCAATCAGTGATACAACATTATTATGGAAGACATGTGATTTTTAGGCCAATCGAGTGATCTCTGTGGTATGTTTCCCCTAGAGGAGTATAACACAGACCAACTTATCCCAAACTCTGCCCCCTTAGTCAAGTAGGGGAAGGAGAGTGTTGAATGAACACCTATCTCACTTCTTGCACGCCAGGCAGCTAAATGCTCTCCACACAATATGTGACAAAAATCACGATATGGGGTCTTTTAAAGCAACAAGAAATACATCTCTAGGTCCACCATTGGCGCGCCAAGGAAGGCATTAAAAGACTTAGTAGTGAAACAGACCACTTGACTCCGTACCTTGATCTTTGTGCTCTCTCTATAAGAGGTGTTTCAATTGGCATAAAATTACCTCACTAAGGTAAGGTTGCACTCCTCAGGCTCAGCAAACACATACCCCCACCCCAATTCATGGGAGATTTCACTAATGGTGGGGAACTCAACTACCAAATAGCCTTCATTAGTCAACTTTTTGGGTATATTTAGCTTCTTTTTTGTATTTAACCACTTGAGTCCATGCTCCTCCACAACTATAGCTCCAAACCTCCTAGAAAGGGGTGCCCTTATGACCAAGGAACTCGGTGCAACTCCTTTCATAAGACTTTTGAATCCCTTGCTTGAGGTTGCCACCTCCTTGCCTTTATTTGCTTGTGAAGCCATTGCAACTTCGAACCAAAAATTAATGCCAACACAAAATTAGTTCATGAACATCAAGGCTATATAATTAGGTGTTGAAGATACAAAATGATCCCACACTTAATTCGCTAGCATAATTGTGAGAATTTGTCAAATAGGGTACTCAAACTTTTTTTATTATCATGTCAAATCTCATAAACCCAATCTATTCACAAACTTTATACCACAACTCACATATGTGATTTCATCACACGACTCTTATATTTCTTTTTCTATTTTCTTTTCACAAGAGTGCTTCAAATTAGCCACTCATTTCATTTCCCTAATTTTTAATTCACAATTTACAACAACCCAAGTGTAGAAGTAGTCAGAATATGCATTTTAGCTAATAATTTACTTGAAATTCACTAACTTTCCTCAATGAATTGGTATGAATTTTCAACAACCCCATATTTTAAAAATTAAAACATAATACTATTCAAGAAACTTCTTCCTCAACAAAACTACTCCAAATTTAAGAATTTCATAAAAATCTCTACCACCCATCCACCACTTCTCTTCGTACCCACAATTTAAAATTAGAAAAAATTCAACCAAAACAATCAACCCAATCATGGATACAACATTATTATGGAACACATGTGATTTTTAGGCCAATCGAGTGATCTCTGTGGTATGTTTCCCCTAGAGGAGTATAACACAGACCAATTTACCCCAAACTCTGCCCCCCTTAGTCAAGTAGGGGAAGGAGAGTGTTGAATGAACACCTATCTCACTTCTTGCCCACCGGGCAGCTAAATGCTCTCCACACAATATGTGACAAATATCAAGATATGGGGTCTTTTCAAGCAACAAGAAATACATCTCTAGGTCCACCATTGGCGCGCCAAGGAAGGTATTATATGACTTAGTAGTGAAACGGACCACTTGACTTTGTACCTTAATCTTTGTGCTCTCTCTATAAGAGGTGTTTCAATTGGCATAAAATTACCTCACTAAGGTAAGGTTGCACTCCTCAGGCTCAGCAAACACATACTCCAACCCCAACTCACGGACGATGTCACTAATGGTGGGGAACTCAAGTACCAAATGGCGTTCATCAATCTAATTTTCAAGTATAGTTAGCTTCTTTTTGTGTACTTAACCATTTGAGTCCATTATCCTCCACAGCCATAGCTCCAGACCTCCTAGAAAGGGGTGCCCTTGTGACCGAGGAAATCGGTGCAACTCCTTTCATAAGACTTTTGAATCCCTTGCTTGAGGTTGCCACCTCCTTGCCTTTGTTTGCTTGTGAAGCCATTGAAACTTCAAACAAAATCGATGCCAACACAAAATTAGTTCATGAGCATCAAGGCTATATAATTAGGTGTAGAAGATGCAAAATGATCCCACACTTAATTCGTTGGCATAATTGGTTGAATTTGTCAAATAGGGTACTCAGACTTTTTCTATTATCATTCTAAATCTCATCAACCCAATCTATTCACAAACTTTATACCACAACTCACATATGTGATTTTATCACATATATCTTTTTTCTATTTTCTTTTCAGATAAGTTCTTCAAATAAGCCACTCATTCCATTTCCTCAATTTTTAATTCACAATTTACAACAACCCAAGTGTAGAAGTAGTTACAATATACATTCAACTAATATTTTACTTGATTTTTACTAACTTTCCAGAATGAATTGGTATAAATTTTCAACAACCCCATATTTTCAAAGTTAAATCATAATACTATTCAAGCAACTTCTTCCTCAACAAAACTGCTCCAAATTTAAGAATTTCATAAAAATCTCTACCACCCATCCACCACTTATCTTTATACCCATAATTTAAAATCACAAAAAATTCAATCAAAACAATCAACCCAATCAAGGATACAACATTATTATGGAAGATATGTGATTTTTAAGCCATGAAAAACCCACATTATGAAGTTCAAAATTCTTGCCCAACAATGCTGATTTTGGATTTTGGATTTTTGATTTGGTGAAGAGAGGGTGATGGGAGCATAATCAAAAAAATAAATACTAAATGAAGGAAGAAGCTTACTTACTTGAGTTGAAAAATCCTGCTTCACCATGTTTTGGAGAAGACAATAATTGGGGGGTGGGAGAAAGTTACGGCTATGATAGAGAGAGAGAACTTTTTTTTCTTTATTTTACCTTTTTATCGAGACAGGATGAATGAGAAATAAATAAAGGTTATATATGAGAGATTTATATTAATTTAGAGTCCTTGGGTCGGATTTGACCCATGGACCAAAAACATTCCCAAATTACCCCTGGTGCAGCGCACCAGTCAGTTCACCATACACTTAGAAAAAAAATGTCTTGGAGAATTAGGCCTTGCACGGTGCGCCAGCCATTATGCCAACCTGAAAAAATTCCTTTGAAGTTTAACACCTCATGCATCACGCCAGGTATTTCACCCCAAACTAATTTTTTTCTTCAACTTTCTTTTACTTCTTTTTCTTCTCAAATACCTTGTTCATCTCTACAAAATAAAAATATTCTAGAAAGATGGGCTTCCTCCCATCAAATTCCTTATTTATAGTCATAGCACGATATTCATGGGTTGTTTCTCATGCAACACCTGATTTAACATTGTAGCATGACACAAGACTTCTCACTCTTTAAACTGAGCGAGATGATTTGTAACCTGAGTTCCTGCTGGTTCTTCTTGAGACACTTGCTACTCTAAGGCTTGCTTAGACCTTCTATACTCTGCCATTATGACGGTCTTTAGCTTCTCATAGAGGGGTGGCAATCGTGCTTCCCTAAATATATCAAAAACTTTTTCCTGACCATCCATAGTGATCGACATCTTACCTGACCTCACACTTATAACTGCATCAGTGGTAGCCAAGAATTCTCTTCCCAAAATGATGAGAACTTCTTCATCAGCTTCATAATCAAGGATGATAAAGTCCACCAGCAAGATGAATAGTCCCACTTTAATCAGCACATCTTTAATGATACCTTGGGGATAAGTGATAGAGCTGTCGGCCAACTATAGTGTCATTGTAGTTGGATGTGGTTCTCCTAACCCTAACATTCTGAATGATGATGTAGACATAATATTAATGCTTGCACCCAGATCATACAATGCTGAGCCAACCTCTCTGCTTCCAATGATGACTAGAATAGTGAAGCTCCGGAGGTCGTTCAATTTTGGTGAATCTTGTTTCTCAATTGGGAACTGCCTTCCTTTGTAAAAGCTATATTTTCAAACTCTATGATCCATCTTTAATTATCCACAAAATCCCTAAGATATTGTCATACTTTGGAACCTCCTGTGACAACTCTACCAGTGGTAGATTCACATGCACCTGCTTCATGACATCTAGAAACTTCTTACAAGTTGCATCCTCCTTCTTCTTTCTAAATCTCTGTGGAAATAGAGGAGGTTCCAAATGCTTTTTGAAGATTCATTTGAGGTCTTGATATCATTAGATTCGAGTTAGGGAGGTTGATATCCCTAAGACTTCTTTCAGGACATGGTATGGCCATTATGAGTTTTTGGTGATGTCATTTGGGCTTACTAATGCCCCAAAAAATTTTATAAATTTGATGAATCGGGTGTTTTGTGTGTATTTTTAATCATCTACATTGATGATATTTTGATTTTTTCATGATCAGAGGCTGAGCGCGCAGATCATTTGAGATCAGTGTTGCAGAGTTTCCGAGAGCACATGTTATACGCTAAATTTTCTAAATGCAATGTTTAGGTGACATCTGTAGCTTTTCTTGATCATGTGATCACATATGAGGGTATAAAACTTGATAGACAAAAAATAGAGGTTGTGAAGGGTTGGCCTAGACCCTTGAATCCGATAGAGGTTCATAGCTTCTTGCGATTAACAAGTTATTACCGCAGGTTTATAGAAGGCTTCTCTACTATCTACAGGCCATTAAAAAAGTTAACACATAAAGAAACTAAATTTTAGTGGTTAGAGGTGTGTGATCGGAGTTTCCAAGAGTTGAAGGATAGGTTGACTTCAGAACCTGTCTTGACTCTTCCAGAGGGTATATAGGGCTATGTTGTCTCATGTGATCCTTCTAGAGTTGGGCTAGGTTATGTTCTGATGCAACATGGAAAGGTTATTGCCTATACTTCTAGATATTTAAGGAAGAATGAGAAAAAATACCCTACTCACAACCTAGAGTTGACAACAGTAGTGTTCGCAGGGAAGATTTCACATCACTACCTATATGGAGTACATGTTGACATATTAACAGATAATAAGAGCCTCCTACACTTGTTCTAGCAGAAATATCTAAATTTGAGATAAAAAAAAGATGGCTAGAGCTACTAAAAGATTAAAATGTGAATATTTTAATTTGTATCATTTGGGTAAGGCAAACACCATAGTTGATGCGTTGAGCCACAAATCTATAAGTAGCTTGAGACATTTCCAAGCTAATCAGATTGAAATGGCAAAGGCCCTACAATAGATAGCTGACTTATAGATTTAGTTGCTAAATATGGGGTGTTGTGTACAGAGTACAACAGAATCATCTTTGGTAACTTAAGTTAAGCAGCATCAGTATGACGACATAGAATTAGTCTTGCTGGCGAATAGTATACCACAGCAAAATTAGAACCTATTTGACTGCGGAATAGATGGAGACCTTAGATATCAGGGCTATTTATATGTACATAGTGTGGGTGAGCTATGGGAAGTTATTATGAATGAGGTTCATTATTCCCAATATTCAGTACTCCCAGATGCTACAAAGATGTTCATGACCTAAGGCAGTTGTATTGGTGGAATCGCATGAAAAAAAATATCACAAGTATTGTGATTCAATATCCTAATTGTCAGTAAGTGAAGGTCGATCATCAGTGGCCTAGAGGCCTGACTCAGAACATAGAAATGAGAGATAATCAATATGGATTATATCACAAGTTTGCCTTCGAGGTGCAGGAAGCATGATTCTATTTGGGTTATTATCAATAAGTTGACTAAATCAGCTCACTTCCTGCATGTTAGAATTATCTTATGTTGCTGAGGACTATGCCAGACTTTATATTCATGAGATAGTTCTCCTACATGGTGTTTCCTTATCCATTATTTTTGATAGGAGTTCTCAGTTTACAATAAACTTTTGGAAATCATTTCAAAAAGGCCTAGACACTTAGGTAAGTGTCAGTATAGCATTACATCCTCAACATTTAGATGCTCGAAGATATGTTGCGTGCTTGTTTGTTGGATAATGGTGGAAGTTGGGACATGCATTCTTAATAGAGTTTTCCTATAATAATAGTTACCCGGCGAGTATGTAGATGTCCCCATATGAAGATTTAACGGGCAAAAATGTAGGTCTTCATTGGGTTGGTTTGAACATAGTGAGGCAGAGTTATTGGGGCTAGACTTGGTGCAATAGGATATTGATAAGGTGAAACTTATTAGATATCGACTTTAGACCTCCCAAAGAAGGCAAAAGTCTTATGTAGATGTATGCCATCTATTAGAGTTTTCCATTGGCAATTGGGTGTTCCTAAAGGTGTCGCTTATGAAGGGCGTTACATATTTCTGTAGAAAGGGAAATTTAAGCCCTACGTATGTTGGGCCTTATAGGATCATTCGCAGGATACGAAAAGTGTCCTATGAGTTAGTGTTACCACCACAACTAGTAGCAATCTATCCCGTATTTTATGTTTCGATGCTACGGAAATGCATCGAGATCCCACCCATATTATGCCTATTGAAGATATTTATATTTCTAAGGATATGACCTACATAGAGGTCCTATTTTCCATTCTTGACCGATAAGTTAGGAAGCTTCCAACTAAGGAAGTTGTCTGAGTTAAGGTATTGTGGAAAAGTAACAATGTTAAAGAAGTAACTTGGAAAGCGGGGAAGGAGATGAGGAGGAATTATCCTCACTTATTTATGACGTCAACATGATAGTGAGGTATCTATTTGTTATGTTGCTACCTTAAGGTTTTGGTTATATGTTCCCAGAACGTGTTAAGTGAAGTTAATCCTCATTCAAGGACGAATGTTTCTAGAGGAGAGGATGTTACACACTAAAAAACATTTTAGTGATTATTTAGTGTTTGTACGCTATATTAAGAGAAACTAGGGGTTGTATATTCGCCGTAGTTTAGGAGGAAAATATGTACAAAGGGAAGAACAAAAAGTATGTGAAGTCTATATGTAAGGGTCAACTTTAAATGAACATATCTTCCAATCTATAAGCAGTTAGAAGTTCCTACAACCTATCAAATCAAAGGTATTTGAGTTTAGTTTTCAGAACATCAAATCGCTTATCAATCAGAGTTCAGCATAAAATGTTATAGGTATTTTTCGGTGATACTATCAAGAAGTGATGTGGCCACCGCCCTAAAACAGCTCCACCACCCCAAGTGTATGGGTGTGTGTGTGTGTATAAAATGTTTGGCTTATAATTCATTTTTCATATTTTCCATAATTGAGAAACTTTTTTAAGATCCATATTTCTTCTATTTTCTAGTAACAATGTTCAAGAAAAATCTCAAGGAAACTTCACCAGAAATCACAACAAGTAATAGCAACTTGATTGAGAAGGCATAGAGAGCATGGTGGTGAAGTTGTTGTGTGTTGTTATTTTACTGTAGTTGCATTACTACTGCATTTTTGAGGCAGTAAAAAGCTGGAAATACACTGTATTTTAGTAAGGATTGGATTCAAGGAAGTAGGTAAGATTTCTACCTTTAAAACTTACAAAAAACTTAACTAAGAAGCTTAAAATCGGAAGATAGACTAGGCTGCCATTTTTGTGTCTTTTTGCTGAAGTCATTTTTGTTAAAGATTAGAGAAATGTTTTTGACTGGAAACACTTAACCTTAAGCTTGAATAGTAGAAAACAATGAAATGATCAATTGTGAAGTGAAAAACGTATTGTTTATGATTATTGTCATAGTTTTGAATCGAGTCTGAAGTCCCCTTATCATGAGCACCGTTTGCTAGTCCTTTACTGCATATTATATGTATGTAATGTTTTATGTGTTCGAAACTTAGTTTATAGATGAAAAGAGTAAAAGAGTCAATCGTTAAATTGTGAACAATCTTAAGACTAAGAAAATGCTTTCAAGCCTAGTAAGGGAAAACGAGACCAATAAAATGAAAATGCCTTAACATGGTTGCTTACCCTTTCATGTTTAATTTGTGGAGTAGGTAAAGGTTGAAGGGAGGCCCTCTAGTTCCTCTCCCTTAAGCTGAATGTCAAATTAGAGAGCTTCCGAGTTTCAAGGTCCCTTCAAACTTTATTTATGCATCTTGTTGAAACTCTTGGGTCGTCTACATCTTCTTATCATCTTTATGAGTCTAGAATACATGTAATTATGTACTAAGTGTTAGCTTAACATGTTGTATGCACTCACTTATAGTTGTATGCTACAAAGGAGACCTACCTAGGCCAGAGTACTATGATTTCTCATTTGTTATGATTGGTATGTCAGATTGGCTCAATGTAAGAAGTATCAGTTTTATTTATGACTATGATATGAGTCTTTTGATCTCACCACTAACCTTGTACATCTGGTGGGTAGTTGTCCTTTGGTATATTTGATGATATGAGACTTATCACTAGGCGTGTTCATAGGTTAGTTTGGTTCGGTTATTGGTCAAAACCAAAATTAAACCAAATTAATCGGTTTTAAAATTATTAAAACCAAATCAAGCCAACTAAAAAACATATTTATCAATTTGGTTATTACCGGTTTCAATTTGATTTGTTTCGGTTATTAGATTATTTATCATACACGAATATAAAGAAACCAATAATAAGACTATATAATGAATAAAAAAACTACATTACTAGAATGAATAGATGAAAGAACATGTCACGACCTAAACATAGGCACGGATCGAGACACAGAACAAGGAGCCCAGAGAGACTCCAAGTTGACCCATGGAATGAACATATATCTAACTCAATGTATAAAAGCAGAAGACTTGACTTATAAGCATAACGGGAGTCTAAACATAACATATCATCAAAATACAAATGCGAATCTGAAGCTGATTACAATCTATGTGTGAAAAGCCTCTATATTTGATGAGTTGATGGGACAAGACCCCAACTAACTCTCTAATTCTGAAACTGAAGATACATAAACATAACTGAATAGAAAGGTTCCCTCGATAGATGAGGACTCACCAATAGAGACTAGATGCTAACTCCGGAAGCTGGCTAGTGATGGAGCTGTGTCTGAAGATCGAAGCCTGTATCATAAAATGATACAGCATAGAGTATGCAGTCAGTACGTGAAATGTACTGAGTATCCAAGGTAAGTAAAACCTCTTAAGTAAAATCATTAACACATGCATAATATAAAACATAATCAAGATAAGAATCTGAGAGTAGGGCTATTTTTTGAAATCATGATCTGACCATAACTTAACATCATAACTGAATCAAATGATCTATAGTTGAAATCTGATAATCATAAGTAAAATTGAACATTGGGTCAAACCTGTTTTATAACATATATATATATATATATATCATGAATGATAAACATTCATAACTGAAATCATGAGGAACAATGGGAGACTCATCTTATCACTGACATTACCACGATAGAGCTTACGTGGTTCCGACTATCACACTTAAGTGGACAGAGCCGTCTAAAGCCTTGCTAAGACTAAGGACGCTACCATGATATCGATATCAAGTTGAAGGCCCCTTGGGGCAGGGAAAACTCACAAAGGAGGTCCCAAATAATCTTATCATACCTACGTTGGCTCGTAGTTTTGAGGCATAGGTTGACTGACCCCTAGCCTACTCAGTGCTAGACGCTACACCCAAAAATATGCATATGCTCTCCATCATTTTTCAGCTAAGCTGACCGTCGTCTAGTGACGAAGTTGAATAATCATGTACATATAAAATCTGAAATCTTACATGAGGAGCCTTGGCTCTAACCATACCACAAGCTTAACATAATTGGGAGTCTTGACTCCATACTATGTGGTAAGCTAATTGACATGTAATCATAAATCATACTTGAACATATGGGCTTTCCCAATACTTAAACATTCTTGAAACACTTGATTCACTTGAAAACATGATCATAGACATGGGTAACTTGAAACATGCTTTTCACCATAAATATCTCATCATACTGGAACATACATCAAAGATCTCAATTTGCATAAACTTCTCATGGATGGACATCATAACTTGAAAACATGATTATAATTGAAAACATTATAAAACTTGTTCATGAATCATAATTCAATAATAGAAGCATACTTAAATCATACCCATGGTAGAAACTTAGGATATTCATGCATTGGGTTAAAACCGCATAGGATAAACATATAGATTTTCATGAATTAGAGAGGAATTGGGCATGGGTGTGAACAAATTCACCCATTCATAATCTTACATACCTGAGAGAATCTGATTCTATAACTCATCTGATTGCCCAAGGAAGAATTGAGAAGAACTTGGAAGAAATTGAGCTTGATCACCTCTCTAGACTTCTACACTTGCATGCATGAATAGGAATAGCTTAGAATGAACTTACCCCTCTTAAAACTCACTATTCATATCTTAAAACAACATAGTTTAGGCCTTAGGATCATAGGAATTATGGAAAATCCCTTAATAAAATATAGAAAAACAGATTGTCAGTCCCAATGAGGGACTGGTCAAGTCGTTGCCACGGACCACAACTCGTGGTCAAGAGTCATTACGTACACTGCCAGTTTTCCTCAAAGGGTCCCCACGACGGACCTAACGAATCTCCACTGGTGACCACGACTTGTGGTTACCTCTCGTTACCTCTACTGCCCAAAACATTTAATCCTCGATCAACTGCTGACCACGACTCACCTAACAAATCATGGCATTGACCATGACTTGTGATGTTTAGTCGTGAGATACACTGTCGGCCCTTCCTTTATCCTTCAACTGCACTTGACCACGGGTGACCTAATAGCTCCTGGGGCTGACCACGACTCGTGGTCACACCCGTGGTCACCCCAACTGAAAATTTCCAAACAAGTCAAACTCCTTACCATGAATCACTTAACAACTCGTGGTCATCCTGATGGGTCACAGGATGACTCATTCTATGACCTGGTGCAGAAAATCTTATTTTCTCTGTTTCAACTCTTGGGTCTAATCTTACGGCTTCCATGGTATAACAATATCTCCCCCTTGGGAAAATTTATCCTCGAATGTTGAAAATCATATAGAAAAGCAAAGAAACGCAATCATCATATTCAAATACTTATCATATAAACTGGAAACTGACGGATTGACTACCTCTAAACTAAACTACATGACTAAACTGCATTCATGAATCATACATACATCCTTTTACATGAAGGAAACTAAGGTACATGAACTGAACATGAAACTGAATAGAGTTTTAGGACAAAAACTGATACCTCAAGTTGGAATTGAGCTAGAAGGGAATAGATGTGGGCACTAGCCATCATATCTGCTTCGGCTTCCCATGTAGCTCCCTCAACATGTTGATTCCTCCATAGAACTTTAACTGAAGCTACTTCTTTGTTCCTTAGCTTATGAACTTGCCGATCTAGTTTCTCTACCCGAACTTCTTCATAACTAAGGTTGTCTTTCACACCGACATTGTCCGCCAAAACAACTAGAGCTGGATCACCCCCAACCCTTCTTTAAAAGCGATACATGGAAAACTGGATGGACTGAAACTAATTCTGAGGGAAGCTCCAACTCATATGCTACCTTGCCAACCTGTTTCACAATCCGATACGGGCCAACATAACGGGGACTGAGTTTCTCTTTATTTCCAAATCTCATCAATACCTTCATGGGAGATACCTTCAGAAACACCCAATCATCAACTTCGAACTCAAGTTCTCTCCTCCTTACATCCGTATAGGACTTTTGGTGACTCTCAGCTATTTTCAACCTGTGCTGTATGAGCTGAACTTTCTCTAGGCCTCATGGACTGAATCTGGTCCTATCATCGCAGTTTCACCTCCTTCAAACCAACCAATAGGCGATCTACACCTCCGCCCATAGAAAGCCTTAAACGGAGCCATCTAAATACTGGAATGATAGTTGTTGTTATACGCAAACTCAATGAGAGGCAAGTGATCATTCCAACTACCCTTGAAATCAATTACACACACTCTCAACATGTCCTCGAGAGTCTGAATAGTTTACTCCTCCTGACCATCGGTTTGCAGATGAAATGTTGTACTGAGCTTAACCTGAGTACCAAGTCCCCTTTAAAATGATCTCCAAAACTAAGAGGTAAACTAAGTACCTCTGACTGATATGATGGACAAGGGAACTCCATGCAACTGAACTAGCTCTTGAATGTATAGTTTGGCATAATCCTCAATTGTATCAGTGGTTTTGACCAGTAGAAAATGAGCAATTTTAGTCAACCTGTCCACGACCACCCAAATGGACTCATACTGTCGAGGAGTGCGAGGAAACCTGTGATGAAGTCCATAGTAATCTCCTCTCACTTTCAAGTAGGGATACTGATGTCTTGAAGCTCACCTCCCGGTCTTTGATGCTCAACCTTCACTTATTGACAATTTGGACAATTAGCCACAAATTCTGCAATGTCCTTCTTCATGCCATTCCACCAATAGACTTCCCATAGGTCACGGTACATCTTGGTGGCACTTGGATGTATTGAATATCTGGAATCATGAGTCTCTTGAAATATCTAATTTCTTAAATCATCAACATCCGGGACACAAAAGCAACCCTGATATCGAAGCACACCATCTCCCCCTTTGGAGAAGACCTCTACCTTATGATTCTGAACGGCTTTCCTTAAATTTACCAAAATAGGGTCCTTGTCTTGTCTAGATTTTACATCAGTCACCAAGGACAATTCTGATCCATTCTGGACAATAACACCACCATCGATCGAGTCAACCAAGCGAACTCCCAACCTCGCAAGTCGATGCACATCCTTCACCAACTTCTTCCTCCCCTCATCTACATAGGACACACTCTATAGAGAGTCTACTAACTGATGGTACCCAGCTAAACCCAAGAAGCTCCTTATATACGAAGGACACACTGGTCTAGGCCAATTATTCACTGCTTCTATCTTTTGAGAGTCCACCTTTATACCCTCACTTGACACCACATGGCCCAAAAATGCCACTGAGTTCAACCAAAACTCGCACTTGCTGAATTTAGCATTTAATTAGGGATCCTTGAGAGTCTGTAGCACCACTCTCAAATGAGTGGCATGCTCCTTCTCCTCTGAGAGTATATCAGGATGTCTTTTATAAACACTATCACGAACATATCCAAGTATGACTTGAAAACCCTGTTCATCAAATCCATAAAAGCTGCAGGAGCATTTATTAGTCCAAAAGACTAACTACAAACTCGTAATGACCATACCGCATCCTGAAAGTTGTCTTCGAGATATCACCCTCCCGAACCCTGAGCTGATGGTATCCGGATTTGAGATGTATCTTTGAAAAGCACTTAGCACCCCGAAGCTGGTCAAACAAATCATCAATCCTAGGGAGGGGATACCTATTCTTGATGGTGACCTTGTTCAATTGTTGATAGTCAATACACATATGAAGCGAACCATCTTTCTTGCGGACAAATAGAACTGGTGCACCCTATGGGGATTTGCTCCGTATAATGAAACCCTTATCTAATAGGTCCTTCAACTGCTCTTTCAACTCCTTTAACTCGGCTAGGGCTATTTTGTAAGGAGGAATAAATTAGGCTACTTATTATGAGAAGATCAATACCAAAATCAATCTCCCGCTCGAGAGGGATTCCTGGTAAATCATCTGGGAAGACCTCTGAATACTTACATACTACTGAAATGGACTGGATAGTCGGGGTCTCGGATGTAGCATCCTTAACCCTAACTAGATGGTACCCGCAACCCTTGGAGATCATCTTTATGGACTTAAGGTAGGAATGAAACGACCTATAGATACAGTTGAACTACCCTTCCATTCTAAGACTGGCTCACCCGGAAATCAAAACTCTACTACACGGGGTTCTACAATTAACTGAGGCATAACATGCAAATAGTCAATCCATGCCGAGGATAACATCAAAATCAGTCATGGCTAACTCTACTAAATCTGCTAAGGCAATTTTATGAAGGTCTGTGGTAGGGAAATATCTTTAAACACGTCTAGATATAACTGAATCACCGGCTAGAGTAGAGACTAAGAAGGGTTTTGACAAGATTTCGGGACTGACTCCAAAACTAATAGCCACATAGGGCATCACAAAAGACAAAGTAACCCCCAGATGTAACAAAGCATATACATCAAGATGGAAAACTCATAACATACCAGTAACTACATTCGGGGAGACCTCCAACTCCTAGGGAGATGCTAGGGCATAGAATCTATTTTGGCGTTGACCGCCACCTATGCTAGTAGATGCCCCCTGCTGGGCTGGACGTGCTGGTGGAGCTGCTGAGTTGGAAGCTTGGCCTCGGCCCCTATCATGGCCCTGTCTAGCTGCGGGGAAATCTCTAAGCATATGTCCGGGCTTACCACACCCGAAGCAAGCACCTATACCTGCCAAACACTAATATGTGTGTCTCCAGCCACACCGGTCGCAAGCTGAAATACTGGAATCTACGGGCCTGATGCTCGTCCCCTCTGGTCGTGCCTAGTTCTTGAGGGAACACTCATAGCTGAAGATGTCGGGGTTGAAGATCTCTGGTGGGACTGTTGTCGGTGCCCACCACTTGGTCTCAGATGAGAGAACCTATAATTGTCTGTCCTAGACCTTTTGGCCTCTCTCTCACTCAGATGCGCCGCCTCCATCTACTGGCCATAAAACTATCCGAGGAAAATCCATATCCTGATGGAGCATGGCAGTTCTGCAATCCTTGTCTAGGTAGTCCGCCACTCTATGAACAAACCTGCTCACTTAAGCCCTTTGGTCAACCACTAACTCTGGGGCGTACTTAGATAAACGAGTGAACTCTAGGGCATATTCCTGCACAGTCATCTTTCATTATTTTATATTCACAAACTCAGCTTCTTTCAGCTCTGTCACCTCACGAGGGAAGAACTGATCTAGAAAAGCAATGTGAAACTCATCCCAACTGATAGGGCCTTCTCCGACTTTCCTACTACCCTTCCACTTCTTGAACCAAATATGTGCAACCCCTTTCTGCTGATAAGAGGATAGCGGTGCACTCCTCTCCATTCACCACCATGACTTGGATGATCTTTAAAATCTCGTTGAAAAACTCATATGGTTCCTCGTCCACCTTTGACCTAAGAAACTATGGAGGGTTCATCCTTAGAAAATCTATTAATCGTGCTGCCATCGCATTCTCATTCTGAGGGACATGTGCCACCGCCTGCTGATTGACTTGGGCAGTTAAGGCCTATGCTAGTGTTACACCTCGTAAGTTTTTTATGTTTAATCAGCTTATTCATATGTTGGTTAAGTATTTTAGAGTGTCATACATACGAAGAAAGGGCCCGGGGAAAGGCCGAATGAGTGCAAAGATGAGATTTCGCAGGAGGAGGCCGAACCAAGCTGCCCAGAGGAGAAAAGTGGCATGGAGCTGCTCCTCTTCGTTAACCAATGTGGCATGAAGCAAAATTAGCACGTTGGGCAGCGTGCCACATTGCCTTGTCTGCTGCCTCAAGTATGTAAAGGTCTGACACTTAGAAATGAGATAATAACTCATATAATCACGACCAACAAAGGGTAGAATAAAGGGAAACATTCAATTTTCATCCGATTACATCACTAAATGCCGTCCAAATCCAAATAACTTCGGGTATCAAAGTATAAGGTTGCAGAGAGCATTTCTATAGAGTTAGTTTCGTGAAATTCACCTGGCGAATCGTCGTCCCGTCGAGCCAAAGTTGATGGAATTGCTCCAAAATAGTGTCAATACGACCCCAGGCTTAAAGTAGGCATTTCTCCCTTCTATACTTTCAAGAAATAATGAGGTTTCGACCGTATTCCGTAAAGTTGGAATATAGATAATATTTATATATAAAATTTTGCTTTTTGCCGAATTTAGTGTTAAAACTAGTCCTATCTTTCCAGTAACATGATTTAAGTTGGGGAGAGTTATTAAATACTAATTGGAACCTATCAGTTAATAAGAAACCAGCAATCGAGGTATGTTAAGGCATTTTCTTTCGGCAAGTTAGTTTCTTCAGCATAGTAATCCAATATGAATTCCAGTAAAGCATGTCAAGAGTATGTTATCATGTCTATTTGTTGTTGTCAGTCGAGACTCATAAATTGTATTGTTTTGGGTTGGATTATACCTGTATAGCTTCCTTGACCACCCCAGGGTTAATAGCTGTGTCGCCGCCCGCCAGGGGCGAGGATACGTCACTCTACAGAGCGGCATGCCATCTGCAAGGGACGAAGATTGGGATCTAGATCCTCATATTGCCATGGTTGACCTTATACACACCCCCGCCGAGCGTTTACGCCGGGGGTATAGATATCAAGAGTCCTCCGGACTCAGACACAGCTACAGTCAGGGGCCGAACGGGCCTAGTTGCAGACCTAGGGGATCGGCAGGTATGCTTATAGCTAGTAGTTGACTCAGTATGACCTGGATAAGGGTATATAGATTGAGGTGTACTCACTAGGGCTAATTGGGACCCAGGTGGGTTGTTCTGTGCTGATTGTACCTTCCGGCTTATAGGAGCCAGGTAAGGTTTGTGCTTGCTTTAGTTACTGATAGTTAGATAGTAAGACATCTCGTTTGTCAGGTATGACCCCTACCCTCCTTATTACATTTATGTTTAGTCCTGATTTCACAACCTCAGTCATCTTCAGTCCGTTTCTTTACTTCAGTCACTGTTAGTTCTATTACTTACTTTCAGTTATTTTAAGTTACTGCTTTACATACTTAGTGCCTATGGTACTGACGCCCTCTTCTGGGGTGCTTCATTGCTTGCCTGAAGGTGCAGATAGACGAGGAGCAGGTCCCTCGTAGTTCCAGTCAGCCATACAGAGCCATCAGCTCCTTTCTTCCGAAGCTTGTGCGATAGAGGTTTACTTCTTTTATTTGTATAGTATGGGTAGGTCGGGGCCCAGTCCCAACCATCTTATTACTCCTAGAGGCTTGCAGATTGCATTACTTCCCTGTGGTTAGATGATATCGACCGTGTGGGGCCCATATGTGTTTTAGACTATGTGTGTTGGCCGTGTGGGGCCCTATTTAGCTGTTGATTGGTGGCCTTTATGGTCATAGCTCAGTTTAGCATCTGATTTTGCTTTCCCGATATAACTAGGTATCATGGTGGCCTTGTAGTCCTGCATAGGACTCCCTATGTTTATTTGTATCTCGTTAGCTTTTTATTTTTCACAGGTGGCTATAGGCCTTGTCGGTCAGGGGTTATATTTATAGCAGCTATATATCCCGTTGTTTTCTTGATTCTAGCGTTAGAGTCAGCCCTGCACCAGAGATGCTTAGGCTTAGTCAGCTCAGCAGTTCAAGTCCTAGTAGGGCACCAGGTGCCAGTCATGCCTCCCATGGTGGGGCATGACAAACTTGGTATCAGAGTAGATCGTATCTCAGGGAGTTTGCAAGCCGTGCTAAGTAGAGTCTTGTCTATTGATGTGTTGTGCACCACATACTATAAGCAGGAGGCTGCAAGGCATGATAGGATGGTTACTCTTTCTTCTTATTCAGTCATGCTATAGAGCGATACAGTATAGGGTTGAGTCCCTAAGCTCATTATACTCTTTTATTTATAGAGAAATGTCGGACCAGCGACACCCTACGACAGGAAGGAGGTTAGATGTAGCAGCAGGAGAGCGCACCAACAGGGTGCCTCAGCCTCGGTCAGAATCGGCCCGATCTGAGGATGATACGGAGTTATCATCTCGACCTCCCCAGCAATCTCCACCATGCCAGGAGCCGCTTGGGACAGCCGGTGTGACGGCACCGCCTCCGACAGTTTCTATACCCATACCATCCGACCAGGAGGTTAGCAGCGCGGTGGTTATGCTAGCACAGATGATGGCTGCTCAGCTCCAGCCATTGCCACCTATAGTTGTAGAATCCGTAGGAGGGCCTGGTCGCTCGAGGGTCCGAGAGTTTCTAGCACTAAGTCCCCCGCAATTCATAGGGACAGATCGGACCGAGGACCCTCAGGACTTCTTAGACCAGATGCAGAGGATTTTCAGGGTAATGAATGCTAAACCCACAAAGTCAGTTGAGTTGGCGGTATTCCAACTACGGGACACGCTGTACTGTGGTATGAGAGTTGGGAGAGGTCCCGAGGGAGAGATGTTTCCCCTCCGACCTAGACCAGCTTCTCAAAGGCTTTCTTGGATCATTACCTACCGCGGGAGATTCGGCAGGCCTGGGTTGATCAGTTCCTACACTTGGAGCAGGGGTTGATAAGTGTTTGGGAATATGCTATGCGGTTTGATTCCTTTGCTCGATATGCGCCAGCCTTTGTGGACACAATGCAAGCCAGGGTACACCGCTTTATCATAGGGCTGAACCTAGAATATGTTGTGACCTGCATCACAGCCACACTACGAGAGGATACGGATATCGCTCGTGTGCAGGCTTTTGCTCAGAATATTAAAGGTATCAGACAGTGGCAATGGGAGATTAGGAGGAGAAGTTAGGAGCAGCGCTGCAGGGACAGACCGGATGAATTACAGGAGGAGTCCCGGGGAGGACCTAGGCCACGGTTATCAGATAGGCCGCCTAGACCCCCACCTCCACTACAACGGCAGAGGAGCAGGTCTAGTCGCAGAGGGCAGCCAAAGCCTGGCGAAGGTTCACGAGCAGTAGGTTTACAACAGTAGAGGGGAGTGGAGCAGAGTGGGTTTATACCACATTGCCCTATTTGCAATCGAAGCCACTCTGGAGGATGCAGGTATGGTTCCACAGCATGCTACATTCATGGACAGGAGGGTTATCAGATGAGGAATTGTCCAGCTAGGGGTCAGGGTGACCGGGATCGACAGGATAGGTCCACGGTAGGATCACAAGCTCCAGCATCCTTGGTAGGGCGTAGGCCTTCAGTTTCAGCCGGCAGAGGCCGAGGCAGATCAGGGGCTTCCAGTTCAGGTGCCGGCCCAAACCGTACTTATGCACTACCGGCGCGACAGGAGTCAGAGTCGTTACCAGATGTTGTGACAGGTATGCTGAACATTTGCTCTCATCCTACTTATGTGTTGATAGATCTAGGATCTACCTTGTCCTATGTTACACCGTTAGTGGCTCAGAAGTTTAGTATTATGCCGGAATTGCTTTGGCGAACTTTTTGAGTGTCTACACCCATTGGTGACTCTATTATAGCCAGAAGGGTCTATCAGGTGTGTACAGTAGAGGTGGCCAGTTGTCAAACTACAGAAGACTTGATAGAACTAGAAATGGTTGATTTTGATGCTATTATGGGTATGGACTGGTGCTATGCCAATGTCGAATGTTGGACCAAGATTGTCCGATTCCACTTTCCAGGGGAGGCAATACAGGAGTGGAAAGGTAGTACAGCCACGCCAAAGGTAGGTTTATTTCCTATCTTCGGGCGAGAAAATTGATAGCAAAAGGGTGCATTTATCATATTGTCAGAGTTTAGGATGTTCGGGCAGAGCCTCCGACCCTTCAGTCTATCCCAGTGGTTAATGAATTTCCCGACGTATTTCCAGAGGAGCTTCTTGGTATTCCCCCAGAAAGGGAAATTGATTTTGCAATCGATTTATTACTAGGCACTCAGCCTATATCTATTCCTCCATATCATATGACTCCTGCTGAACTCAGAGAACTAAAGGAACAATTGAAGGATTTGCTAGTCAAGGGCTTTATCAGGCCGAGTACCTCACCATGGGGTGCTCCAGTTTTGTTCGTGAGGAAGAAGGACGGCTCCCTCCGTATGTGTATAGATTATCGACAATTGAATAAAGTCACTATCAAGAATAAGTACCCGCTTCCCAGAACAGACGATTTGTTTGATCAGCTATAGAGAGCGAGGTATTTTTCAAAGATTGACATAAGGTCAGGATATCATCAGGTCCGGGTTCGTGAAAGAGATATTCCACAAATTGCCTTCAGGACCAGATATGGCCACTTTGAATTTCTAGTCATGTCTTTCGGATTGACAAATGCCTCAGCAGTGTTTATGGACCTGATGAACAACATTTTTAGACCATACCTGGACTTGTTCATGATAGTATTTATCGATGATATTCTGGTGTATTCCCGCTCAGAGGCAGATCACCAGGATCATCTACGGACAGTGCTCCAAATTCTCAAAGATCGCCAGCTATATGCTAAATTTTCTAAATGTGAATCTTGGCTGAATTCAATATCCTTCTTGGGTCATATTGCGTCAGATGCTGGTACACAGGTAGATACGCAGAAGATAGAGGCAGTGAAAACATG
This sequence comes from Datura wrightii, assembly GCA_035772735.1. NCBI lineage: Eukaryota > Viridiplantae > Streptophyta > Magnoliopsida > Solanales > Solanaceae > Datura > Datura wrightii. Next base: position 16,432,998 of record JASDFA010000002.1, read on the forward strand.
TCCTAGACCTACCACTCTGACCGAGGTACGTAGTTTCCTAGGGTTAGCCGGGTATTACAGAAGGTTCGTGGAAGGATTTTCCACTTAGCAGCACCTTTAACCAAACTAACACAGAAGGCAGCAAAATTTTATTAGACTGAGGCATGTGAGCAGAGCTTTCAGGAACTGAAATACAGATTGACATCGGCACCGATGATAGCATTGCCAGAAGGAACAGAGTGTTATGCAGTCTATTGTGACGCTTCGGGTGTTGGGTTAGGATGTGTTTTGATGCAACATGGTAAGGTGATTGCCTATGCTTCCAGGCAGCTGCAGAAGCATGAGAAGAACTACCCTACCCATGACCTAGAGTTAGCCGCAGTGATTCATGCCTTGAAAATATGAAGACACTACCTGTATTTCATCCACGTAGATATTTTCACTTATCACAAAAGTCTGCAGTATATTTTCACCCAGAAAGAGTTGAATTTGTGGCAGCGTTGCTGGTTGGAGCTGTTAAAGGATTATGATGTCAATATTTTGTATCACCTAGGAAGGGCCAATGTTGTAGCAGATGCCCTTAGGTGTAAATCCATGGGAAGCCTGGCATATTTACAACCCGAGCGACAGGAATTGGCCCGAGAATTGCATCAGCTAGCCAGTTTAGTCATTCACATAGTAGATTCAGGAGATAATGGAGCGGTAATCCAGAATATTGCAGTGTCATCATTGGTTCTGGAAGTGAAAGAACGGTAGTATGAAGATCCTAGCCCGGTTCAGCTCAGAAATAGGGTCCAGCGAGGGGAAGTGACAGATTTCCAGGTAATCGAGGACAGAGTTTTGAGATATAGGGATCGCCTCTGTGTTCTAGACGTGGCAGGGCTTTGCCAGCAAATTACGGTTCAGGTACACCATACCCGTTACTCTCTCCATCCAGGTTTAACAAAAATGTACCATGATGTAAAAGATATTTACTGGTGGCCGGGAATGAAAAAGGGGATAGCAGAATTCATAGCTCAACGTCCCAATTGCCAATAGGTGAAAGTTGAACATCAGAAACCAGGCGGACTGACACAGGATATAGTTGTGCCTTTATGGAAATGGGAGGCAGTTAATATGGATTTCGTAGTAGGGTTACCTCGTGCCAAGCATAAATATGATTCTATCTGGGTAATTGTTGACAGGTTGACATAATCAGCTCACTTTCTGCCAGTAAGGGCTACCTTTTCAGATGAAGACTATGCTGAGCTGTATATTAGAGAAATAGTCCGCTTGCATGGTGTTCAGCTGTCAATTATCTCTGATAGAGGGGCCTGGGGATGCAGGTTAACCTAAGCACAGCTTTCCATCCTCAGATAGACGGGCAGGCAGAACATACAATCCAGACACTCAAGGATATGTTATGGGCATGTGTGCTAGATTTTGTAGGCAGTTGGGATGAACTTCTACAGCTTATTGAATTTTCCTATAATAACAGTTATCATTCAGCAATTTCGATGGCGCTTTATGAAGTGTTATATGGGCAGAAGTAAAGATCTCACGTTGGTTGGTTTGAGGTAGGAGAATCGGCATTGATTGGGCCAAATATTATTCATTAGTTAGAAGAGAAAGTAAAGCTTATCAGGGAACGTCTGCTGACAACTCAGAACCGCCAGAAATCTTATGTTGATGTGCGGTGAAGAAACCTAGAATTTAATGTGGGTGACTGGGTATTCCTGAAGGTTTCACCGATGAAGGGTGTGATGAGATTTGGTAAGAAAGGCAAGCTCAGCCCGAGGTTTATTGGGCCTTATCAGATTCGCCGAAGGATAGGCTAGGTGGATTATGAATTGGATTTAGCCCCAAAATTGGAATCTGTTCACCTAGTTTTTCAAGTATCAATGCTGAGGAAGTGTATAGGAGATCCCTCCCGGATTGTCCCAGTTAAAGACATCCAAATCACTAAGGAGTTAGCTTATGAAGAAGCTCCAATAGCCATATTAGATCGGCAGATTCGTAGACTGAGAACTAAAGATGTTGCTTCTGTTAAGGTTCGTACTTGGGAGGCAGAAGATTATATGAAAACAAGATGTCCTTAGTTATTTCAGACTTAGTCAGATTGTGCAGCTAGAGGTATGTTGTTGTTGTTGTTTCATAAGTTGCATTATATACATGTATATGTGGAGTAGTTGACTTCAGTCTATTGTGAAATGAATTCCATAGTATTGTGTGGAGTACGTCTATTGGACTTTTTTGCAGTTCATGGGTTTTGGATAGTCCATGTTACATGGGAGACTTCGCCGAAATTTTTTCAGAGTAAGTAATTGCAAGGTTAAGGTTCTTGAAAGTAGGAGTTAACATTTGAGGACGAATGTTCTTAGGGGGGAGGATGTTACGCCTGTAAGTTTTTAACATTTAATCAGCCTATTCGTATGTTGGTTAAGTGTTTTAGAGTGCCATACGTACGAGGAAAGGGCCCGGGGAAAGGCCGAATGAGTGGAAAGTTGGGATTTCGCGGGAGGAGGCAGAACCAAGATGCCTAAAGGGTCAAAGTGGGACGGAGCTGCTCCTCCTTGTTAGCCAACGTGGCACAGAGCAGAATCAGTGCGTTGGGCAGCGTGCCATGTTGCCTTGTCTGCTGCCTCAAGTATATAAAGGTCTCACACTTAGAAATGAGATCATAACTTATATAATCACGACCACTAGAGGTGAGAACGAAGGGAAACATTTAATTTTCATCCCATTACGCCGCTAAACACCGTCCAAATCCAAATTAACTTTGGGTATCAAAGTATAAGGCTGTAGAGAGCATTTTTACGGAATTAGTTTCGTGAAATTCGCCTGGCGAATCGTCGTCCCGCCGAGCCAAAGTTGTTGGAATTGCTCCAAACTAGTGTCAATATGATCCCAGGCTTAAAGTAAGCATTTCTCCCTTCTAGACTTTTGAGAAATAACGAGGTTTCGATCGTGTTCCGTAAAGTTGGAATATAGATAATATTTATATATAAAGTTTTCCTTTTTGCCGAATTTAGTGTTAAAACTAGTCCTATCTGTCCAACAACAAGATTTCAGTTGGGGAGAGCTATTGAATACTAATTGGAATCTATCAGTTAATCAGAAACCAGCAATCGAGGTAAGTTAAGGCATTTTCTTTTGGCAAGTTAGTTTCTTCAGCATAGTAATCCAGTATGAATCCCATTAAAGCATGTCAAGAGTATGTTATCATGTCTATTTATTGTTGTCAGTCGAGACTCATAAATTGTATTGTTTTGGGCTGGATTATACCTGTATAGCTTCCGTGACCACCCCAGGGTTAATAGCTATGCCGGCGCCCGCCAGGGGCGAGGATACGTCGCTCTACAGAGCGGCATACCGTCTGCAAGGGACGAAGATGGGGATCCAGTTCCTCATATTGCCGTGGTTGGCCTTATACACACCCCCGCCGAGCGTTTACGCCTGGGGTGTAGATATCAAGAGTCCTCTGGACTCAGACACAGCTACAGTCAAGGGCCGAGTGGGCCCAGTTACAGACCTAGGGGATCGGCAGGATGCTTATAGCTGGTAGTTGACTCAATATGACCTGGATAGGGGTATATAGATTGAGGTGTACTCACAGGGCTAATGGGGGCCCAGGTGGGTTGTTCTATGCTGAATGTACCTTCCGGCTTATGGGAGCCATGTAATGTTTATGCTTACTTTAGTTACTGATAGTTAGATAATAAGATGCCTCATTTGTCAGGTATGACCCCTACCCTCCTTATTACAGTTATGTTTAGTCCTGATTTCACTACCTCAGTCATCTTCAGTCCGTTTTCTTTACTTCAGTCACTGTTAGTTCTATTTCTTACTTTCAGTTATTTAAAGTTACTGCGTTACATACTCAGTACCTGTGGTACTGACGCCCTCTTCTGGGGCGCTGCATTACTTTCCTGCAGGTGCAGATAGATGAGGAGCAGGTCCCTTGTAGTTTCAGTCAGCCGTACAGAGCCATCAGCTCCTTTCTTCCAGAGCTTGTGTGATAAAGGTTTACTTCTTTTGTTTCTACAGTATGGGTAGGTCGGGGCCCTGTCCCGACCATCTTATTACTCTTAGAGGATTGCAGATTGCATTACTTCCCTGTGGTTAGATGATATCGGCCGTGTGGGTCCCATATGTGTTTTAGACTATGTTTGTTGGTCGTGTGGGGCCCTATTTAGCTGTTGATTGGTGGCCTTGACGGTCATAGCTCAGTTTAGCATCTGATATCTCTTTCCAATTATAACTAGGTATCATGGTGGCCTTGTCCGCCTAAATAGGACTCCCTATATTTGTTTGTCTCTGGTTAGCTATTTATTTTTCACAGATGGCTATAGGCCTTGTCGGTCGGTGGTTGTATTTACAGCCACTATATAGCATGTTGTTTTCTTGATTCTAGCGTTAGATTCAGCCCTGCACCAGAGATTCTTGGACTCAGTCAGCTCAGCAGTTCAGGTCCTAGTAGGGCACCAGGTGCCAGTCATGCCTCCCAAGGTTGGGCGTGACAGCTAGCATTTAAATGATGCCCTGAGTTCAGCATGGACAACCGGCTTCGGTGCATGGTGCTCATAGGCCGGTGGGGCCTGTTTGTGCCCGTTCCCATTTGCATCCTCGTGGTCATTTTCATTTCCATTTTTTCTGTTGTTAACTCTGTGGGGAGGCATAATTCTATAATCGCGACTAGCACGAGTTATAAGGATAGAGAGACATTTCACCGCACGACATAGATCTTGAATAACGGGAACATTTCCTAAACTTCTGGTAGCCTCTTCGTCATAAGTGTGGCATGCTTCATACCCATGAAAAAGACTCTACTTAACACGGCTTTCAAACTCCCTACGAAACTTCAAAACCTAATGCTCTGATACCAAGTTTGTCATGACCCGAACATAGGCTCGAAACAAGACATGGGACAAGGAGCCACAGAGACTCCAAGTCAACCCATGGCATGAACATACATCTAACTCAATCAATAAAAGTGGAAGACTTAACATAATAAGCATAACAGGAGTTTAAACATAACACATCATCATAATACAATCGCGAATCTTAAGCTTATTACAATCTATATCTGAAAAGCCTCTAGGTCTGATGAGTTGATGGGACAAGATCAACTTTCTAAGTCTAAAATTGAAGATACGTAAACATAACTAAATAGAAAGGGTCCCTCAATAGATGTGGACTCACCAATAGAGACTGGATGCTAACTCCGAAAGCTGGCTAGCGACGGGGCTGAGTCTAAAGATTGGAGCCTGTATCATAAAATGATATAGCATAGAGTATGTGGTTAGTATGTGGAATGTATTGAGTATGCAAGGTAAGTAAAATCACTTAAGTAAAATCATTAAACATGCATAATATAAAACATAATCAAGATAAGAATCTTAGAGTAGGGCTTGCATGCTATTTTCTGAAATCAAGATTAGAACATAACTGAACATTATAACTGAATCGAATGACCCAAGCTGAAATTTGATAATCATAAGTAAAACTGAACATTGGGTCAAACCTACTTTAGAACATATATATATATATATATATATATATATATATATATATCATGAATGATAAACATGCATAACTAAAATCATGAGGAATAATGGGAGACTCGTCTTATAACTGACATTACCACGATAGAGCTTACATGGTCCCGACTATCATACTCAAGTGGGCAGATCCATCCAAAGCCTTGCCAGGGTTAAGGACGCTACCATGATGTCGATATCAAGCTGAATGCCCCTTGGGGTAGGGAAAGCTCACAAAGGAGATCCCAAATAATCTGATCATACCTACGTTGGCTTGTAGTTCTGAGGCATAGGGTTGACTGACCCTTCGTCTACTCGGTGCTAGACACTACTTCCAAAACATGCATATGCTCTCCATCATTTTTCAATAAAGCTGACCATCGTCTAGTGATGAAGCTGAATAATCATGTACATATAAAATCTAAAATCATACATGAGGAGCCTTGGCTCAAACTATACCACAAGTTGAACTTAATTGGGAGTCTTGACTCCAAAACCATGCGGTAAGCTAATTGACATGAAATCATATATCATACTTGAACCTATGGGCTCGCCCAATACACAAAAATGCTTGAAGACACTTGGTTCACTTGAAAACATGATCATATACATGGGTAACTTGAAAACATGCTTTTCATCATAAATATCTCATCATACTTGAACATACATCATAGATCTCAATTTTTAAGAACTTCTTATGGATGGACATCATAATTTATAAAACTTGAAAACATGATTATAATTGAAAATATTATAAAACTTGCCAATGAATCATAATTCAATAATAGAAATATACTTAGATCATACCCATGGTCGAAACTTAGGAAATTCATGCCTTGGGTTAATACCCCATAGGATCAACGTATAGATTTTCATGAATAAGAGAGGGATTCGGCATGGGTGTCAACAAATTCACCCATTCATAACCTTACATACCTGAGAGAATCTGATTCTATAACTCCTCTGATTGCCCAAGGAAGAATTGAGAAGAACTAGAAAGAAATTGTGCTTGATCACCTCTCTAGACTTCTAGACTTGATGCTTGAACAGGAATAGCTTAGAATGAACTTACCCCTCTTAAAACTAACTATTCATAGCTTAAAACGACGTAGTTTAGGACTTAGGATCATAGGAAGAAATGAAAAGCCCTTAATAAACTCGCTGAGAAAAATCGACTACCAATCCCAATGAGGGACTGGACGAGTCGTTGCCATGGACCATGACTCGTGTACAGGAGTCATTAGTACACTGCCAATTTTCCTTAAAGGGTCCCCAAGAGGGAACTAACAAATCATCACTGGTGACCACGACTTGTGGTCACCTCTCGTTACCTCCGCTGCCAAATCATTTAATCCTCGATCAACTGCTAACCACGACTCACCTGACGAATTGTTGCATTGACCATGACTTGTGGTGTCCAGTTGTGAGGTGCACTGTCATCCCTTCCTTCATCCTTCAACTGCACTTGACCACAGGTGACCTAACAGCTCATAGGGCTGATCACGACTCATGGTCACACCCGTGGTCACCCCAACTGAAAATTCCCAAACAAGTCAAAACTCCTCACCATGAGTCACTTAACGACTCGTGGTCATCTTAACGGGTCACTGGAAGACTCATTTTGTGACTTGATGCAGAAAATCCTGCTTTATCTATTTCATGTCATGACCCGAACATAGACCCGGATCATAACATAGGACCAGGATCCCCTAGAGACTCCAAGTCGATCCATGGCATGAGCATACATCTAACTCAACCAATAAAAGGGAATACTCAACGTTATAACATAGTAGAAGCATAACCATGACATACATAGAAAGCTGAACATAATTCATACATTACAGTTTGATACTACACATAGTCTGAAAGCCTCTAACATATCTGATGGGTTGATGGGACAACACCCCCAACTAACTCGGCAAGTCTAGGAACAAAACTGAGCATGAAAAGATAACTGATATCAAACCGATCCTCGGAGAATAAGGACTCACCATAGAGCTGGATGCTAATCTCCGAGACGTGCTAATCTCTGAGACGCGCTAATGACGGTACTGGGGCCTGAAGATCGAAGCCTGTAGCATAAAACAATACAGCATAGAGTATGCAATCAGTACGTGGAATGTTCCGAGTATGTAAGATAAGTAAAATGGACATTTCAAATACATAAAAGCTCATAATAGATCATAAGAGTGGAACAACATGCTCATAACATAAATATCACAAGATAATATAAGGCTCAAGGTTTTCAAATCACTCATTATCCATTCATTATTACAATAATAAGAGAAACTTTATAAATCATCACTTGATCCAATATAACATAAAAATAATAATGCAGTAAAACATGCAAGAACAATGGGAGGACTCGTCATAACTGACACCATTATAGTAGAACCTTACATGATGCCCTAACTATCTCACTCAAGTGAGCAGAGTCGTCCCTGGCTTGCCAGCGAAGGAACGTGCATTATGTGATATCACGAAAGAAGGGATCAATTAATATTATGATGTATCATCATGAACCTCCGATGGCACATAGTTATGAGACACCGGCGTAGTCCTTTGAACCCCGGGCTACTCAATGCTAAATGTTGCTCCCAAAAACATGCACATTAGGCTCATACGTAAATCAAAAATATCATTCATGAGATTTGCGGCTAAATAAACATTTAACATCGTTGATCCCCTTTCAATACATGATTATCCATGAATCAAGGGCCCTTTAATCGGCCAATATCATAAATCGATCAATAATGAAATCTATTTCATAAATCATAAATCATGCTTGAACATGTGGGCATTTCCCAATACTTTAACATGCTTGAAAATACTTAATTCAACTTGAAATCATGATTATAAACATGGGTAACTTGAAAACATGAATTTCATCATCAATACTTCATCATACATGAACATTCATCATAAATATTAACTTTCATGAACTTTTCATAAATGAGTATTTTAATTTATAAAGATTGAAACATGATTTTTTTTAAATTGAAAATAATGTAAAACTTGCCCATGAATCATAATTCAATAGTAGGAATACGTTTAAATCATACCCATGTAGAGAATTGGAAATTTCATGCATTTGGGTTAAAACCCCATAAAATTGACATAGAAAATTCATGATTTAGAGAGGGATTGGGTATGGGTGTGAAAAGATTCACCCATTCATAACCCTATATACCTGATTATAACTGATTCTTACACTTTCCTGATTGCCCAAGAAGGATTTGAGAAGAATTGGAAGGGCTAAGGCTTGATCTCCTCTCTAACTTGCATGCATGGGTTTTAAATAGGTTAGAATGAATTTATCCATCTTAATACACTCTGAATATAACTTAAAACGATGTAATATAGGACCTTAGAGCATAGAAATGAAGAGAATACCCTTAATAATTTCGCCAAAAATAACTGCTCGTCAGTCCCCATGAGGGACCTAATGAGACGTCACAGGTGACCACGACTCGTGGTCACCACTCCTCACCTTAACTCTCAAATTATACCTATCATGCTGACCACGACCTATCCCAAGATTCGTGGTGACTGACCATGACTCGTGGGGGCCTAACGAAGGGTATACTGCCTAGTCCCCTTCACTTTCCCGACCTCCTTGCCCACAACTGACTCAACGAGTCATGAGGTCTAACCATGAGTCGTGGTCATGTCCATGGGGACCTTAAATCCCAAATTTCAATTTCACATCCTGAGCCTCACCCTACGAGTCATCTCATGACTCGTGGTCTATCCCCATGGGTCACATCATGACCCGTTCCGTGACCTGATGCTAGATTTTAAATTTTCTCCATTTCAACTCCCAGGTCTGATCTTTGGCCCTCTGGGGTATAACAATATCTTTCCCTTGGGAACATTTATCCTTGAATCTTGATAATCATACATAAAAGTACAAAAATGCAATCATCATACTCAAATACTGATCATTTAAGTGGAAAACTGACGGAATGACTATCTCCGATTCAAACTACGTAGCTAAACTGAATTCATGAATCATACATATATCCATATACATAAAAGAAACTTGGGCACATTAACTGAACATGTATACTAATTAGGGTACTAGGGAAAAACTGGTACCTCAAGCTGAAGCTGAGCTGGTAGAGAATAAATGTGGGTATCTAGCCATCATGTCTGCTTCGGCTTCACAAGTAGCTCCTTCAACATGCTGATTCCTCCATAACACTTTGACTGACGCTACTTCCTTGTTCCTTAACCTTCAAACCTGAAGATCCAGTATTTCCACCGGAACCTCCTCATAACTAAGGTTATCTTTCATCCCGACGCTGTCCAACGGAACAACTAGAGTTGGATTACCCAAACACTTCTTTAAGAGCGATACATGGAATACAGAATGCACAGAAACTAATTCTGAGGGCAACTCCAATTCATATGCCACCTTGCCAACCCATTTCACAATCCGGTACGGGCTGACATAGCGGGGACTAAGTTTCTCCTTCTTTCCGAACCTCATCACTCCCTTCATGGGAGACACTTTTAGAAATACCCAATCATCAACTTCAAACTCAAGTTCCCTCCTTCTCACATCAGCATAGGACTTTTGATGACGTTGAGCTATTTTCAACTTTTCCCTTATCAACTGAACTTTCCTGATAGCCTCATAGACTGAATCCGGACCTATAAAGGTAGCCTCACCAACTTCAAACAAACCAATAGACGATCTACATCTCCACCCATAGAGAGCCTCAAATGGAGCAATTTGAATGCTAGAATGGTTGTTGTTGTATGCAAACTTAATGAGAGGCAAATGATCATCCAATCTACCCCTAAAATCAATAATACGGGCTCTCAACATATCCTCAAGAGTCTGAATAGTCCTCTCCGCCTAACCATCTATTTGCGGGTGAAATATTGTGCTAAGCTTGACCTGAATGCCAAGTCCCTTTTGAAAAGATCTCCAAAACGAGATGTAAGCTAAGTACCTCTATCTAATATGATGGACAAGGGCACTCCATGCAACCAAACCAACTCCTGAATGTATAATTTAGCATAATCCTTGGTTGAATGGGTAGTTTTTACCGGTAGAAAATGAGCCGCCTTGGTCAACCTATCTATAATAACCCAAATGGAATCATACTATTATACCCCGTAGAATTCCCGGCACCTAAATGACCTATTCGCACGTTGGTTAAGCATATTTGAAGGCCATACGTGCTAGAGAAAGGCCCGGGAAAAGATCGGACGAGAAACCTGTCGAACCATCGCGGAAGGAGCCGAGGCAGAACCCCTCCGCGATGGCAGCGTGTCACGGAGGTGAAGCCTCCGCGTTGGCTCCGTGACACATTGGCCTTGTCCAAGCCCAAATATATAAAGCCCCACTTCGGTTTTAAATGATTAAAACACTTAGAAATTTCTAGGAAACAGAGCAAACCGGCAGAGAAGGAAAAAGGAACGAAGAAATAATATAATTTTCGTTCGATTACGCTGCTAAACGTTGTCCAAACTCAAATTAACCTCAGATACCGAGGTATTTAGCAGCAGAGAGCATTCCTATGGATTTAGTTTCGTGAAATACGGCCGACGAATCATCGAGCTACCGAGCTAAGGTAAGTGGAATTGCTCTAAATTAGTGTCTATGTTTTCCTAGCTGTGAAGTGAATATTTCTCCCTTCTGGACCGCTGTAAAAAATAGCGAGTTTTCGACCGTCTTTCGATAAGCCTAAGTTTAGGCTATAAACTATATCGAAAGTGACGTTTCTCTTTACAATAAAGCTGTATTTAGTATTAATTGACATATTTATGAATGCAGTTGGGAGAAAATAGTTGAAGTACTGGCCGAGCCTCGTCCGACAGCCGGATTGTTTGAGGATAAGGTATGTAAAGTTAGTTTCCTCGGCAAGTTAGTAATCTTGGTACGGTACAGTAATTTAAAGGCCAGTAGAATATTCAGAAGCCATGTATGATGTTTACTATGAATGATGGTACGATATTAGAAACGTCATGTTATGATCAGCGCGAGACTTGCTAGCACGATATAGATTTTAATAAAAGTGTTAGAAACTGCACAGCATGCTTAGTACGTGATGTGACACAGAATGTTAGGATAATATCGTATTCAGTTGAAACCCAGTAAAGCAATGTAATATCTGTAAGACATCTCAGAAGCAGAATGATGAGTTAAAATGAGGTTAGAAAGCATATTAGGAAGAGTAAATCATGTTACTATAGAAACTCAGTATACAGCATAGTTTTAAGCAGAAATACTATATCATGTTTAGCATTAGACTCAGTACAGTATGGAAGAAGATTATATTTATGTATATATACTATGTTCAGTCTCAGCATGTATTAGATACGTACATATCACTATCGCTAGTTCAACATGCAGTATGTACAAACACTTTATTATCGTTAGCTTCAGTATGTGGTATATGCAGATAGTATTACTAGTTGAGACTGTTGTATTGTTTGGGGTTGGATTACCTAGAATCCATGACCGCCCCAGGGTTAGTAGCTGTATCGACTCGTTCGCTAGAGGACGATGATACGTCGCTCTACGGAGTGGCATGCCGTCCCACAGGGGACGAAGATGGGATGCCAGTTTTTGCCCATATTGTGCCTTGGTCGGCCCTTATACACCCCCGTCAAGCGGATACGCCCGGGGTGTTGATTCAGGAGTCCTCCGGACTCAGGTACAGTTATAGTCAGGGGCTCAGCGAGCCCAAGTGCATAACCAGGGGACCGGCGGGATGCGTATAGCTATTATAGGAGATGGGATGACCGGGGTAGGGGTATAGATTCTGTGTTGGTTGTACCCCCGGCTTATGGGGGCCGGGTAAGGTTTGTGTGTGCTATGTATGTTATGATATGTTGTGTCGTGTTATAATAGATACGAGTAGATCGATAGTAGAACGATAAATCTCCAGGTATGACTCCCACTCCTTCCAGTATAATTAAGAGAAGGTATGACTTACATTATCAGACAGTTAATCTATTCCTTCCTACTTCAGTTTCATCAGTTATATTGTTGTTTTCAGATATTTCTTTCAGTTATTGCTTTACATACTCAGTACCAGCGATACTGACGCCCGGTGGGGCACTGCATTACTTGCCTGCAGGTACTCATAGACGAGCAGGCGATACCACGTGATTCCTGTCAGCGACCGAGTGTTCAGCTCCTGTAATCCGGAGACTGAATTCCAGAGGTGTATTTCATTTTCTTTTGTTGTATAGTACGGGTAGGTCGGGGCCCTGTCCCGATCATTTCTATTGTTATTCCTAGAGGCTTGCGGTCTGTATATATTTCCCTGTGGTCAGATGAGCCGGTCGTGTGAGGCCGTGCAATTGTATAGCTGTTAAAACTTGTGTTTCCTTTATGTTGGTCGTGTGGGGCCATAGTTTGATAGTAGTGGTGACCTTGCCGGTCACGTAGCTATCCAGTACTTCATGATTAAGTTATAGATACTAGACAGCATGGTGGCCTTGCCGGCCCGTATAAGTTTCCCCTATATTGAGATGTTTCTGGTCAGCTGTTAGTACAGGTACAGGAGGCTATAGGCCAATGGGCCGGGGGCTGTGTTTACAGTCGTTTTATAGCCCTTTGTTTCCAGAAATGTGAGTTAGAGCCAGCTAGGCACCAGATGTGCCCAGGCCTAGCGGTCCAGCAATTCAGGTTCTAGTCGGGCACCAGGTGTCAGTCATACCCCCCAAGGCAAGGTGTGACACATACTATCTGCCAGTGCGAGGCAAACCTATTATAAAGTCCATATTGATCTCTTCCCACTTCCAAGTAGGGATGCACATATCTTGGAGCACATCTACGGGTCTTTCGAGCTCAACCTTCACCTGTTGACAGTTTGGACACTTAGCCACAAATTCAGCTATGTCCTTCATGCCATTCCACCAATAGACTTCCTGTAGGTCACGGTACATCTTGGTGGCACCTGGATGTATAGAATACCTGGATCCATGAGCCTCGTGCAACATCTGGTCTCTCAAATCATTAATATTCGAAACACATAAGCGACCCTAGTTTCAAAGCACACCATCTACCCCTTTGGAGAAGACCTCTACCTTCTGATTCTAAACAACTTCCTTTAATTTTACCAAAATCGGGTCCTCATCTTTTATGGCTTTTACATCAAACACCAAAGATGATTCCGTTCCGTTTTGAACAATAACACCGCCATTAGTCGAGTCAACTAACTGAAATCCCAACATTTCAAGTCGATGCATGTTCTTCACCAGCTCTTTCTTCCCCTCATCCACATGGGACACACTTTCCATGGAGAGTCTAGTAAGTGCCTGTGCTACTACATTTGCCTTGCCTGGATGGTAAAGCAAACTCATATCGTAGTCCTTAAGTAGCTCTAACCAAATTGAGATCCTTATGAGTGAACACATATTGTAGACTTTTATAATTTGTAAACACATCCATGTGGACCCCATACAAATAATGTCGTGATATCTTTAAGGTGAATACCACTGCGGCTAATTCAAGATCATGGGTCGAGTGATTCTTCTCATGAACTTTCAGCTATCTGGAGGCATATGATATAACTTTTCGATGTTGCATCAATACACACTAAAGTCCAATCCCCGAAGCATCACAATACACCACGAACCCATCGGTACCCTCGGGTAGGGTCAACACTAGTGCTGAGGTAAGTCAAGCCTTCAACTCTTGAAAGGTCCTCTCACAAGTCTCCGACCATTGGAATATCACCTTCTTCTGGGTCAATTTGGTCAAGGGTGCTGCAATAGAAGAGAAACCTTCAATAAAACTCCGATAGTAGCCCGCTAAGCCTAAGAAACTCCTGATATCTAAAGGATTCACTGGTCTAGGCCAATTCTTCACCGCTCCTATTTTCTGAGAGTCCACCTGTATGCCGTCACTTGACACCACATTCCCAAAAATGCTACCGAGTTCAACCAAAACTCGTACTTGTTGAACTTGGCATATAATCGGCGATCCTTGAGATTTTGTAGACCACTCTCAAATGAGCGGCATGCTACTCCTTTCTCCAAGAGTATATTAAGATGTCATCAATAAACACAATCATGAACATATCCAAGTATGGCTGAACACCCTGTTCATCAAGTCCATAAAAGTTGTAAGAGCATTTGTTAGCCCAAAAGACATAACCACAAACTCATAATGACCATACCGCATCTTCAAAGCTGTCTTCGGGATGTCACTCTCCCGAACTCTTAGCTGATGGTACCCAGATTTAAGATCTATCTTCGAAAAACACTTGGCACCCTGAAGCTGGTCAAATAAATCATCAATCCTGGGTAGAGGATACCTGTTCTTGACGGTGAACTTGTTCAATTGTCGATAATAAATACACATACAAAGAGAACCATCTTTCTTCCAGACAAAGAGAACTGGTACACCCCATGGGGACTTGCTTGGTCTGATGAAACCCTTATCCAAGAGATCCTTCAGCTGCTCCTTCAACTCTTTTAGCTCAGCTGGAGCCATTTTGTAGAAAGGAATAGATATAGGTTGTGTGTCGGGAAGAAGGTCAATACCAAAATTAATTTCCCTCTCGGGAGGAACACATGGTAAATCATCAAGGAATACTTCTAGGTACTCACACACTACCGGAACTTACTGGAATATCGGGGTCTCAGACTCAACATCCTTAATCCTAACTAGGTGCTACACAAAACCCTTTAAAATCATCTTCCTGGCCTTAAAATAGGAAATAAAATGACCTACAGGCATGGCCAAACTACCCTTCCACTCCAAAACTCACTCACCTAAAAAGGGAAACTCCACCGCACGACTTCTATAATTAACAGAAGCATAACACGCATACAACTAATCCATGTCGAGAATAATACCAAAGTCATTCATGGATAACTCTACAAGGTCTGCGGAGGTGACTTTATGCAATACTATGATCGAGAAACTTCTATACACCCGTGTAACTACAACTGAATCACCAATGGGAGTAGAGACTGAGAATGGGTCTGACAAAATCTCGGGACTTACTCCAAAGCTATTAGAAATATATGGTGTCACAAAGCTATTACTCCAAAGCTATTAGAAATATTTTTGTATTATAAAAGTGTCAAATGGCTACCATCTACATTTCAGAGAAAAGGAAATATGCATCTACATTGCAGACCTCCGATCAAATTTTATAACTTTATAAAATCTTACAATCATGAAGTCCATTTAAATATATTATTCTGCAAAATTTAGCTTCTTGTGTTTAAACATCTAAAAGAATCTTTGAAAGTTAACCATATCAATATGTAATCCATTATAATTAAGCAAAGAAATCAAATAACTGGTCTCACTGAAATGTCATGTTCATTAAAAAAATAATCCCAAAAATAAAACATAACAACTATTCATAATAATTAAGTCTTGGAACCAAAATAGTTGGTCTCAGTGAAAATATTTTATTCATAACAAAACTAAATCTCAGATATAAAATAAAAATTATTTGGATCAACTTGTATTTATTGGTCTTATATTTCGCGTTATTTCGATGAACAATAAAAATTTTCATGGTATACAATCCTAACTCATTTTTTTGTGCTCCAAACATAGGGATAGCATACCTACCACAGTTGCGTGGATACGATCTCCGTGCAAAAAAAATCCAATATCTATATTATATCTGTAAGAAGTTAGTCAACATATGTATTTATAATGATAATAAGATGATGCAAATACTTTTTCATCATGTAGTAACAACTCCATTGAATTTGATTATTTCTCTTTTCGCGATCAGGAACCATCCATAATTAAACAACACAAACTTTCAATCACCATTGCGTCTTTCTTTCAGATATCTCATTAATAAAGTCAATTTTAATAGACATTTTTTTCGAAGAAAGTAATGGCTTCAAGATATTTTTTTCCCTATATTGTATAATATGAACCATTAGTATTATGTTGAACGAATCCTCCTATATATATATAATATTTCATATGAATCCTTCCTATTAGAATAACTATAATTACGACATAGTTGTTTTTATATACATCATATAATTGCTAATTACTAATCAATTAGAACATTTTCTAATTAGAATGACACAAATTATTATATAATTTATTTTCATATATATCATATAATTGTCAATCAAATAATTATATATTCTATAATTGTCCATCAAATAATGATACTTAATTTAATATATTATCATATAATTGCTAATTGCTAATCAATTAGAATATTTTCTAATTAGAATGATTCAATTATTAAATGATTCTTTTTCCATATATATCATTTAATTACATCATAATTAGTTCTAAGCAATAAATTTTTACAATCTTTCTTGATATAATAATATCAATTAAATAATTATAATTAGTTAAATGCAAATATTGCATATAATCAATTTTGTGTTGTTTATGTATTATAGGAAATTTTCTAATCTATATATTATAAATTATATTAATTTTTCATAACAATATTACATTTAATTCCAAATATATCACACCACAATTAGTGACTTTGCAATAAATTTTCACAATAATTTTTTTGTCTTGCAATACTAATTAATTGATTATAATTACTTAAATGCGATTATTAAGTCCTAAAATTATGTGTTGTTGATGTTGGCAATATTCTAATCTATATATTATAAATGATATTAACTTTTTTTCATAATTATATATATATATTAAATTAAAATATATCAGGCCATAATTAGTACTTTACAATAAATTTTCACAATTATTCATATTTCTAGCAATACTAATTAATTAATTGTAACTAGTTAAATGTAAGTGTTACATCTTAAAATTATGTGTAATTTTAGGAATCAAATTAATAATCTTAGTTAATATTTATGATTCTTATATTTTATCATACTATAATAATCTGAAATACTTTTTGTTGTAAAAGTGTCAAGTGTCTAGTTCTCAATACGCCACTTAGCTTAACCTTATGCTTCACTACCCTCCTTTTAATAATATATATAATATAATATACAGATATAAATAATAATTAATTAATTATAATGAATTAAATGTGAGTGTTACATATTAAAATTATTCGTAATTTTAGGAATCAAATTAATAATCTTAGTAAATATTTATGATGCTTATATTTCATCATAATATAATAATCTGATACTTTTTGTTGTAAAAATGTCAAGTGGCTAGTTTTCGATACGTCACTTGACTTAACCTTATGCTTCACTACCCTCCTTTTAATAATATATAGATTTTATTCTTTTTGTTACAATGATGGCTTATTGATTTTTTTTCTTTATTAGTTCTGTCGGACTACATCCGTAAATATTGTAATTCTGATGTAAAGCTTCTAAATATTGAAAGACACTTAAAATTATGGATGCAACTTGCTAGACTCTACGGAGCATCCTATGAGGTGGTTCATGACTTCATCTTTGATAGGATGAGGTCCATTAGACGAAATCTAA
Source organism: Datura wrightii (assembly GCA_035772735.1). Classification (NCBI taxonomy): domain Eukaryota; kingdom Viridiplantae; phylum Streptophyta; class Magnoliopsida; order Solanales; family Solanaceae; genus Datura; species Datura wrightii. Next base: position 16,450,886 of record JASDFA010000002.1, read on the forward strand.
GTATACAAAATATCTCTTGTAGTCTAGTGGTCTCTATGTATTAGAGAATGGTATGCTCGTTTACTTAGGTTATCTTATTCAAAAGAAGTTGAATCTGAGTTAAAATGGTATACGTTTATGTAGATGCATGAATCATGATATTATTGCATATAAATATGCTAGAGATTGAGGAAGATGGAATGATCTGATTGCAATAATGACAATGACTCTTTTACCCGGTACGATATGTTAAGTTAAACTAGGGATAGTAGAAGAAAGATAGTGGGCCAAGCACTCGGGCATGTTATGAGCAACATGCCAATTAATATAGAGTATACTAGAAGCACTATACTAAGAAATTGAGTTGCAAAGGAATCGACACAAAAAGCCAAGTCACAATACCATTTGAAGCATACCCATGCATAAACAAATCAGCCTAGTTCCAACATCAAAAGAGAAAAAAATAACTAAGAAATCTAAAAATAATTGAAACATGTGCCATACCGGCAGGGACAACAATATGGACCTAAAATTGAAAATAAGTAATTGAAAGTGAAAAAGAATAAAAGGAATTTTTGATGGCTCTTTCTCTCGAAATTAGAACACCAAACGGGTACAAAGATCCAAGCGAACGGTGAAAACTCATGTAACAACCACACATATCTCTGAATTCTTAAAACACACAAAAAAAAAATATCTACGTATCACTTTTAATAAAAATAAATGAGACACTTGTGTAGCTGTAAAATCGTTCTTTCATATAAAACTGAATGTTTATATATGATAACTATGTTGATTATCATCTTGAGTCGTCTTTAACTCTAACTCTCAATTAACTTAGATATATAGGCAATAAAATCAGATAAAATAACTCGTAATTCTTAACAAACTATTTTTGGGAATCAAATAGTCAGCATCAAATTAAAGGAGAGAAGATATTATTATACACATTTTCTATCTTGTTAAAAAAATAATAACCACCTCATCAAAAAGATGGGCATCAACAGTGAGACTTTTGTGGGGAAGTTAATTATTTAAGAGTGAACATCTTTTCTTTATAATACAAGTGAACATGAGTCCATTATGGAGTTTTGTAGTTCGTTCAAATATTTTAAGTATTCTTAAAAAAAGAAAAGAAAAACAGATTAGTATTCTCAGCTCCTGTTATTCTCACAGCAGTAGTCTAAACACCAATTAAACGTGAGATTCATAAAGGGGCAAAAAATCATAAGCATCTTATTGTAACTCTCTCCTGACTCATTATCATATTAATTCATAGCATTTTTATATGGCGACGGGCGAGATTTGTTAGTAAAATATATACATCACCATGTCAATTAGCTAGAATATGTAATAGAAGGAACCAACTAGAAAAACGAAACACCAAAATGAAAATGAAATGACTCTTCAAATTAATCAAATTAATGAATTTGTATCTTAATCCAAGAATACCTTCGGCATTAAAGGGTTGCGGACTGACGGTCAGAAAAGCCAAAGGATCAACAGATTAAGTTCTACTACAATTACTTGAAATAAGTTTGGAGGAGTAACAAAGTATATAACTGAACGATTCTTTTAGATACCATCAAATTCTTGAGATAATATATGAGATGGTTACTCAACTTGGAGTATTTCTCTCAAAAAACCACTGAACTTTATTTTATAACCTAAAAGTCACTCAATTAAGGGTGTTTCTCTCGAAAAAATCACTCAACTAAGGGTAATTCTTTCAGAAAATCTCTCAACTACTCACCTAGAAAGTGATCTAACCAATTTAAATGATTTTCCTTATTAAATTAATTTGCTAAAATAAAAATTTTATTTTAAGCTAAATTTTTAAGAAATAAAATAGTACCAATTTTTTAATCATTTTATTGATCCACTTCACTTGATACAACCCACTAAAATTATATGAATCATCTTTACTTAATTATATAATATTAAAAAATACATTACATATTTTTAACACAAAGTTTAGTATATCCATTCAGCACAAAAAAACACTCTTCTGTGGTATATATATCTCATTCAAATGAAGTCCCCATCATTAGCCTAAAATCCCACTCCCTGGTAACTTAGTTATTAGTTTTGTTTCCTTAGACAAATTTAAACAAAAGATGCTGGTGCCGATTTTCTTTTCTTTTTTTCTTTTTTAAATTTCTTTTATATAATACACGCTATTTAACATGCTCAAATTTAATTATTTAAAATTTTTAATATAATTTTTTATATTTAAATATTTAAATCTTTAACAACATTAAAATATGTTGATGCCCATAATTAGTTTTTAATCTTTTCATAATTATGGTATATTTTCTCCACATTGGATCAAGAACAGGATCAGAAAGATCAAAAACCACTAATTCATACAGAGGCATCGAAAATATAAATGTTTTACATTTTAAACATGCCATTAATTTTGATAATATTTTAAATATAATAAATCGCAATCATGCATATTCTAAGAAAATATTGCTATACTTTATTTATATTATTAAAATAAAATCAAATTATGCTCTTTGAGAAAAAGATAAAGAAGATATTTTAGTATTCAATTCAAAATTTACTTAAAAAAATAGATATAAAACATAAGAAACTAAAATTGATACATTATTTATGGAGAGATAAAGAGATGTAATAAGAATTAAAAATAATCTTATCTCTGATCTTTTTGGATACTATTCACATTTAAATTATTGGCTATATTTATTATATAATATATTATTTTTTAAAATTATCTAGAAAGTTCTAATATTAATGCAATTCATTTTTAAAAAATGAGTTACCATGTAAAATTTTCTAAAATAAAAGGATAAATATATATTTGAGCTATATAATTTTAATGGGTTATATCAAGTAGGGAGGATCAATATAATTGTTAAAATAGATATGGTGGGCTTTTATTACCATAATCTCTACAATGTTTTGGGAAAAAACAAAAAAGAAAACCTAAATACGTAAGACTTGCTAATCAAAAAGTAGTATACCAAATTCAATACGTAAGACTTGCTAATTAAAAAATAGTATATCAAATTCAAAGGTTAAAAAAATAAACAAGATCAAATTCAAAGGTTGAAAACAATTTCGGAATTAAGGATGGAACATCGAGAAGTTTAGTGTCACCATTGGTAAGTCAGGAGACATAAAACTACACAGAAGTTAATACAAAAGAAAACTTTAAAATTGCTGTGATCAGTTTCCTATATGAACTTTAACATTGTTTTAGGCTTTACTTGTCCTTCCTTCTCATCGTACAACTATTCCTTAAAAAACACTGCAATCTTGTTTTGTTTATATAACTATGCATTACAGTTATCCATTTAATCTTTATTCTATGTTTAGGATAATATTTTCATATTAAAATAAATTCACATGGATGATGAATGACAACAAAACTTATATAACAGCTTCATTTAGCTCACAAGTACTTATATTTTAAAACGACTCTAAGCTAACTAATAAGAAAGGAATTAAAACTACTCAACCTACAAATGTCTGCAAAATATTTTCTCCTCCTTCAAATATTTAAACAAAAACATGTAAAACATCATATGCCATATATCATTAAAAGTGATAGTTATTACTGAAATGTTTAAATTCTATTAAGCTCAATAGGGATTTGGAATTTTGCTAAATATGTTATTAGGACTTCCAGTTTTATATTCCCTTCATTGTTTCTCTTTTGTTATTCTTTATTTTTTAATAATATATATTCAAATAAAGGAGAATTTATATTTTCAGTTGTCAGTGAGAAAATATTTATCTAACATTTAATTCTGATGTTTTACTTTCAGCTAAAAGAAATTGCGGTCTTAAATCAACTAAGTAATAATATCTTTGTTGTCACATTTTATCAAACCCCAAAAAGGCTTCTTAAATTTTTCCTCAAGAAGCAAATATGACATGTAATACAATATGAACAAATGAATGAGAATCAACTCAAATCACAAGCCATACAGTGAAAACGAATGAGAGCCTATTTAATAAGGAGTATGAGCACATTAGATACTGATTCGGCCATAACAAGGAATAAAAATATGTATGTAAGAAAAATAAATTTATCTTGTGGAAAGAATTTTTCCTAAATATACGTGCAGCCAACCATTTGATTCAAAGAAGAGTTTCTCTACATACAGCGATCTTCAGAATTAGGGGTGGCAAATCTGGCAAATAATTAATGCTCTGCCCAACTTATCTAATATTTTATGAGTTTGACATAAGATAATTTTATATTTGATTAATATTAGTTTAATTCAATATAACTCATTTTTAAGTGATATTTATTTTAGTTTAATTTTAGCAATTAACTTTAATTAGTATTTTTTATTTGAGATTTATTTTTATTTTTTATGTGTGGAGGCTTGGGTCCTCGAATTGTGATCGGGTTGGTCTCGAGTCCTAAGTCAGGATCAGGTCTCGCACTATTAAAAAACTTTCAAAAATCTGACATCAAAAGATTGGAAAAATTCAAACAGACCTTTGGAGGTTGATTTTTTCTAACATATTTTTAATTTTTTTAAAATGATGATTAATGATCTTTGAAGGTCTTTTTCTTAATAAAACTAGAAAAAATATAAATCGACCTCTTGAGGTCGCTTTTTAAGTTTTTTTTTTCAAAAATCAACTTCGAAGGTCGATTTTTAATTATTTTTAAACTTATTTTTTGCAAAAACCAACCTTAGAGGGTCAATTTTCAAATATATATATATATATATATATTTTTTTTTTTTCAAAAATAACATCCAAATGTTGCTTTTGAAAAAAAAAAATTAAAAAGACCTCGAGAGGTCTATTTTTTTCACAAAAATATAAATTTAAGGAGAATAAAGACCAACCTTATAAGGTTAGCTTTTTCCATTTTCTAGTAGTATCGGATTGAGGTTGGGTCTCAATTTCCAGATTGGGTCTCTAGTCTCATGTCCCGAGTTATGAATTAAGGATCAGCTCTCAAGTCTCAGGCGAGAGTTACATCATGGTTAGGTCTTAACACTCGAGTTGAGGACAATGGCTGGAGCTCGGGTCTCAAGTCAAAGTCAAATTTCAAGTTAGGATCGAAGGTAGAGGAAGGGTAGACCTGAGTAAAGGGTGAAAAAAAGAGGGAGATGGACCATTCAAAAAATTGAGTCAAATTGGATCACAACCAACCCATTTTAACTTGCTAATTTCAGTCAATCCGCTCATTTGACACTCTTATTCAAAATCAGTAATCCTTGATTTTCACAAGAGCAACAATACTGTCTCTCTCAGCTGAAAGAAAGCTGACAATTAAAGGAAAATAGAAAAAGAAAATAAACCTCCTAGAAAATCTATATCTATACTATTCTAAAAGTACAAATATATTAGAATAATTGGTTGGACTTTTTTTCCTTCAGTAAAAGATACTAAGTAGATAAAATTATCATTTTGCTATAAAATAATAAAGAAAGAAGAATTTTGTAGAAAAACAAAAAAGAGAGAATGTCTTATTTCTTTTGAGAGATGAAATACAATGAATAAAAATTTGTTATTTATAGGGAGAACTAATCCTAACTTTTCTCGAAAGAAATAAGATAGACATTCATTATAATACAAATATTTTTATAACACTCTCCCTTGAATGTCTGTTTGATAGATAATATACGTTGTTAAAACCTTACTAAAAAAAACTATAGTGAAAAAATTCTAGTGAAGGAAAAAGAGTACATACATATCTAATAATATGCATTTTGGCTACCTCATTAAAATTTTTACAAGGATAACCTAATGAGACAAAACCTTGCAAGGAAAAAAAATATAATGTGTAACTCCCGCTAATGAGAATATCAATCAAAAAAATTGAATCTTCGCATCCCAATCTTATGCACATCTTCTCAAAAATTGCAGTTCGTAGAGATTTGATGAATAAATTAATCTTATTATCTTTCTATTTAATATATTGCACGTTGATATCACCATACTATGATGAAATGTGCTTTATTCTATCTCCTTCTATGAATCTTCCTTGTAATTGTGTTATGCATGTTGTATTATGTTCATATAAAATCGTGGATATTTTGTCACATTTCAAATCATATTTTTATCAAATGAGATGTACCATTGATCTTAGTCACACACATTCTCAGATTGCTTCATGAATAGTTATTGTCTCAACATGATTTGATGAAGTATCCATAATAGACTACTTTGTACATTGCCAAGATATGGCATGTATTTTGTTTGAGATTGAGTTTTATACGAGTGAGATAAATATCATGTATCAATATAGCCAACAAGATCGAGATTACAATTTTCATACTAAAATAAGACCATACAGGTAGTGTAACATCTAGTATATTTTAAAATGACTAACCCACTAAGTTGAAGACGTATGAGCCGAATGTTTTTTCTTTTTTTCTCTTTACACCGGCCGACGATGAGATGTAGGGATAATAAGGATGCAAATAGATGGTCATATGAAAGAATTGAAATACGAAGGTGGTTAAAGAACTAAATCAAATTTTTAGGCCAAAGGGATCCTGGTAACAAAGTTCTAGTTGACGGTTTTATTACGGGAAAGTATTTCAAGTAAATCTAGCATGTAGTCTAACTTGGCACGAGTATATTGATTCACGCCTAATACAACTCTCCCTTTTACAGGAGGTAGCAGTGGTCGTTGTCAACAATTAAATTCCCAATGAGTATCAGGTCCAAATTCATAGAGAGTTGGAATAGATTAACCAAGATTCGTAGAGTAAATCAATTGGACATGTATCATTATTTATAATGAGAAAAGGGGGACATTGGGGGGAAAAGAGTAAGCTATAGAATTCTAATGTAAAATTAATAAAACAAGCAAGTTGATTATTGCAAGCAATGAGAATGAACCAGGGATGTACTTTTGATAGGGACGTTGATTAAATTGGGGTTAATTAACTAGTCTCAAATATCAATTACAATATGAATAGCGATGGCAAAGTCTATAACCGATGTTTCTCAACCACTTGGGTGAATTTTCATTGAGTTTTCTAAAACTTCATGGTCAATACTATCAATCAATGTAACATCCCAAAATTTACTAAGACTAGACTCGAGATTTGAAATTTCGTTCAGCAGAAAAAATTGCAAAATTTCATAGAACGACTCATGGTACTAGTCATAGGGGATATGATGGGTCATGGAATTAGTCATGGTAAGAAGCAGTTCCTCCTGTCCCAGTGATGACGACTACGAGTCGTAGAATTGATAGTACTCAAACTCACACTTTGTGGCAAAGTATGAAGAAGATGTTGTCAATAAAGAATCCAACAAAGAGGTTGGGATCGAACTCGCAAGGAATAGGGTAAGATCTAGACTAATGTTGGTACTTAAACTTGTTGGCAAGTTATCTACAAATTGGGGGGTTTAAAAAGAAACAATAATAAAAGAAGATTGTAATTGTGGTTGTTATCAAGATTTGCAAATAACTAGGGTATGTGTTCCCCATGAATTCATAACTACTTTGAGTATACACGCGTGATCAATCCCAATGCTTACTTGTAGAACTGATAATTAGGGTTCATCCGAATGATTGTTTCGTCCCTATTGGATGATTATACTCAATCACCGGGTCAGGTCTCATGAGCGATTTCAAACTAACCATTATCAATATGTCCTAAATTAACTTTCCTGCGATCGCAGATCAAGTCATATAATGATCATAAAAATCAAGGCTTTGCTGTAATCTCTTTTCCTAATCTCTACTTTTCTAGGTTCAAGAAAGTAAAGAATTCGGGTAAGTCCTAACGTTACACACCATTAAAAATGTTTAAAGATGAAGAGAATACAATACAAGAGTCTAGCATTGGTTTTGAATCACTTTTTGTAATTATATTTCATTAATCTACCATGGTTGCCACAACCCTAGTTGTGGAGGTTTTAGCCTCTAATAATTATAAGATTGTAATTAGCATTCATAGACAAACATATAATTAAATATTTACAATAATAATATGAAGAAAACCTACTTTGAATATTGATGAACAAACTCAAGAACAATTGATAAAACCCAAGTGTTGATTTCAAGAATTGCTCCACACAATTTGATAATAATTCACAAATAAAACTTCTCTTAATGTAATTACACGTGTGCGCTCTTTCTCTTACTAAAACAAAACAAAAAAGATATTTATACAGACATTAAAAACCTTTTCCTAAGCTAACAGAAAAATTTCCATATCTGGCGTCAACTCGTCCTACGACTGATCATACAACCCAAACAGGATTGTACGGGTCGTACTTGGCTCTCGTACATTCCTTTGCTACTGCAGATTTGACTAAGTGTTGGCAACTGTTATGACTCATACCATGATCCTACGAGTCGTATAATCCATCTGTGGCTTGGCCCTGAGAACTTTGCTATCTTCTGAAGTTTTCTATGAGTGTTTGCTACGCCTCGTACCTTCCTTCTATGGCTCATACTTGCTTCTTATATCTGGAGTTCTGCCAAGTCATTAAGAATCACTGAAGCTCTCCATGGCTCATGGTACGAGTCATAATTGGATGTTACGATTCGTGGGTTCCAATCATACCAAGAGAATGCTTGTGCAAATATTCTCTAAAGTTTTTCATGGCTCCAGTTATGGATCATACCATCTTGATACAACTCGTACAAAGCATTGTACTCTACCTTCACATTGTTTTAGCCTTCTGAGTTTTTTCACGAGTTTCAGTATGACTCATACAATCTAGGTACGATCGTACTGAAATTAGTACTTGAATGATTTTATACACTTTTATGCATCTTTTGCACATTTTTGCTCCAACACCTATTTTTTTCTGAAAACAAAGTAAAAGCACCTCATATCCATATAAATATTTCTAAGTCTATGTTATTTTCTCAATTTTAATTGTCGAAAAGTATTGTAAACTCACAATACATCAAGGAGGTAGTGGCGAGTTGTGGTGTCATTCATCCTGAGGAAGTCCAGAAACAGATGGAAGTGTATTGGCCGATACAATTAGTCGTGGTTGGATGGTACGACTTGTGGCTAGGTGTAATGTTTCAGGCTTTCGGGCTAAGTTTAAAATCATTCTAGGTATGTGGATAGACTTGAACTCAATGAATTTTATCGAAAATTAAGTTTTAAGATCAATTTTTAAGTGTGAGAAGTGAATTGGAAACAATGAAGGTCATAAGGAACCTCTAGCACAAAGTTGAGTTGAGAGCCTTCTTAGCGGTTGAGTTTTTCGTATAAATTCTTACAAGGGTCAATTTCAAACAACTATAACTCCTAGTTTATGAAGTATTTTTGACTGATTCAGCCCATAAAATTAAATTCCTTTACGTCTTCTTTCCAACGCATCCAACCTTGCATCAATCGGAGTTCGCAATAAAGAGTTATGAGTATTTTAGTGAAACACTATCAAGTAGCACGGGGTCAAAGTCAAAGACGCGTGAAATTTCCAAAAATAATCTCAAAGGTATTTTAGGAAGTTCTCTTGGTTAAATTGCCTAAACCCAGATAGTTTGGGATTCCTATAGGTAATATTTAAGTACTCCTAAAGCCTAGATACTCGTTCCTCTCCATTCTAATTAGAATTCAAGGATAGAAGCTCTCAAGTTTTTCAAGAAGCTAGAAAGTCTTCTTCTCCAAATTAAGGTTCTTCAAGATTGAGTATAAGGTTCTATTTTTCCAGGTATATAAGGCTAACCTAAGTAAGGATTCTTATTCATCCTTATACTCTACATCTATGCAAGAGTTTATTGAGATTAAAGCTAGAGTTTTTTGTAATACCTCGAAAGCCCTTAAGATCAGACCCGTGAGTTGAAACTGAGAAAATAGAAAATTTAACACCAGGTCACAAAACGAGTCGTCCAATGACTCATGGTCTGACCTAGAGGGTTGTTAAGTGACCCATCATGTGGCGACCAGTTGAGAAGGTGTCGTTCTTGGGAAATGGCAACGAAAGGGACGAAAAGTTGTCATCACTCCCAACAACTCGTGGTTTGACCCGTCATGTGGTCAGAGGATGATTGGGCAGTGCTGGCAACAAATGGAGGGACGAGTCATGATGCCACTTCATGAATCATCAGGTCGATCATTGGTTGGACAGTGTGAGACTTGCAGTGGTGCTAACGAAAGGAAAATACAAGTCATTCTCCCTGCTAAGGACTCATCATCTCAATCGTCAGGTGAAATAGTTCAGTAAAAGTATATTTTTTCCCAATGATGACGATGAGTTGGATGATTAGTCATCTAGTTAGGTAGCGACTCGTCCAGTCCCTCATTGGATTGGCAGTGACTATTTTCCTGCGAAATTAGTAAGGGTGTTTTCATAAATTCTAAGCTCATAGGTCCTAAACTACGTCGGTTTTAAGCCCTAGAAGAAGTGTATTAAGGGAGTTTATCCTATTCTAATTCATTCAGCTCCCATGCATGCAAGTTTAGAGGGTTCCGTTAAAAGTCAAGCTTAGAATACTCCAATTCTCCTTTAAATCTCTTAGGCTTTCAAATTCAAGTTTAGATTCATCTTACCCAGGTATGTAGTGCCATGAATGAGAGTTTCCTTTTATTCTCATGCCCAAATTTCTCCTCAATCTCATGAATTTAAGTGTTAGTTCAAGTTTATGATTTTATGGGGTTTTAGCCCAATTTCATGAAATTCTCTATGATTTATTTATGGGTCAATCCCCTTCATGTTTCAAAGTATGTTGTAAGATTCACGAGTAGATTTTATATACAAATTGGTTATAAATTTATGATTTCAAGTTTTAGAAAATTATGCCCAACTATGCAAATTTCATGAAAAGTCAAGTTTATGATTTATTATTTCAAGTATGATGAGATATCTAGCACGAATAAATGTTTACAAATTACCCATGTATGCACCTAGGATTTTGACTAATGAAGTCTATTTCAAATATGCATGTTCTAAGATTTCTGCAAGCCCACTAAAGTTAATCAGATTTTCATGATTTAGCCAAGGCTAATAAGATCAGTTTATCACACGTTTAAGAGTCAAGATTCCCCACATTCAGATTTCATACTATGTATGTATTTGTATCATCAGCTTCATTGAAAAATGATGGATATCACCTTGCATGATTTTGGGAGTAGTGTCTAGCACCGAGTAGGCTTGGGGTTTTAAGGTTTCCGGTCCCAGAATTATGCGCCAATATATGTTTATACATATTTTATATGGGGCCTCTCAAGAGAGTTTCCCCGCCCGCACGGGGCCTTCAGCTTGATATCGATATCATGGTAGCACCCTTAGCCCTGAAAAGACTTTGGATGGCTTTGCCCACTTGAGTATAATAGTTGGGTTCACGTAAGCTCTATTGTTATAATATCGATAATATGACGAGTCTCCCATTGTTCCTCATGATCTCAGTTATACATGTTAATGTGTTAGGATATTTTCAACATGTTTGGCCCAATGATCAGGTTATCAGTTTTACTTATGAATTCAATTTCAACTTTGGGTAATTCGATTAAGTTATGAGATCCAGTTTATGCCTATTCATGTTTTCTGAGATTAGTATGCAGTCTTTAATCTTAGAATCTTATGATGTTATGATTTATGATGTATATGAATTCAGTTTAGCCTTACTCAGCCTATTTTATTTACCTTACATACTTGGTACATTCCAAGTACTGACTGCATACTCTATGCTGTATCGTTTCATGATATAAGTCCTGGTGGTAAGACTCAGACATGCTCTCGTTGCAGCTCAGATCCTGCCTTGGGTGAGTCCTTATCCTCTGAGGACATTTGTCTTTCAGTATTGTTATATCAATTTGTTTCAGACATAGAGATAGTTGGGAGCTTATCCCAGCATCTCATCAGTTAGTAGAGGCATTGCAGACATAGATTTTTGTATTCAGCTTCGAATTCTGTGTTATGATACTACCATTGGCTAGACGTGTTATTATTCAGACTTCCGCTATTTCAGAGTTTAGTTATCAGTTTTTCTTATACGACTTTTAGTTATCATGTTCATGTTATGGGACGACTTGGAGCCATTTATGGTTTTAGGTTTCGTGTCTAGATCCAAGCCTATGTTTGAGTCATGACAAACTTGGTATCAAAGAGTTAGGTTTTGAAGTGTCCTAGGGTGTCTAAAAGCCGCCGTTAAATAGAGTCTTTTTCATGAGGGTAAAGTGTGCCACACTTGATGAAGACGCTATGAAACATTTTAGAGAACTTCCTTTCTTTCATGATTCTATCCCGTGCTATGAGTTCAACTCTCTCTATTTCTGTAACTCTAGCTTTACGTGTTTGAAGAGTCATACCTCCATGTCGAGTTAATGGAAGAAGGAACATCAATGAAAATGGAAATGTCCATGAGCATGGCAATGGAGATGGGCACCAACAAGGCCCACTAACCCCAACAGATCTCGTGCTCGAGCAGGTTGCCCATACTGAGTTTAGGGCAGCCATTCAGATGTTGGCACAAGCGTTGACCACTCAGGTTAATCAGTAGGCAGTGGCTCATGTTCCCTAGAATGGGAACACAGTGGTGGCTAGAGTCTGGGACTTTCCAAAGATGAACCCACCAGAGTTCCTTGGGCCGAGGATGGATGAGGGCCCACCCGAGTTCATTGAGAAGATCTAGAAGATCACCTGGGTTATGAGGGTGATGGGAGAGGGTGTGAAAACTTAGCCTCCTATCAGTTGAAGGGGGTCGCTCATATATGGTATATGTAGCGGAAGGATAGTCGGGGATCAGAGCGGGTCCCATTGGTTGGGATGAGTTTTTCACCCCATTCTTAGATCGATTCTTTCCCCGGGAGATGAGGGAAATCAAGGCAGCCGAGTAAGTGAATTTGAAATAGAATAAAATGATCGTCCAGGAGTATGCTCTAGTGTTCACCTGGTTGTCCAAATATGCATCGGAGATGGTGGCTGATCAGAGGGATCGGTGAGCGGATTTATGAATGGAGTAGCGGACTATTTGGTCAAGGATTGCAGGACTGCCATGCTTTATCAGGACATTGACTTCTCCCGATTGATCTTGTATGCCCAGCATATTGAGGCGGTACCGATGAAGGAGAGGTAGAGAGAGGCCAAAAGGGCCAGAACAGACAGTTTTGGGTTCTTCCAGTAGAGCTCTGGTGGTGGATGTCGTCAGCAGTCTCACCAGAGATCATCAGCCCCAGCGCTGTCATCAACCATTGTGCCATCCAGGTCTAAGCACAATCAGAGGGGAAAGACAACAGGCTCTCGAGGTCAGGGGAGCAGGTGAGTAGAGCCCATCATTCCAATTTGTGGCAGGTATGGTAGGAGGTACACAGGTTAGTGCTTAGCAGGTTCAAGGGCATGTTTTGGGTGCAGAAAACCTGATCACATGCTTAGAGATTGTTCAGCATCTAGATAGGGCTATGGTAGAGATTGTGACCCAGTTATGCAATTCAGCTGCTCCACCAGCACGCTCATCTTAGTAGGCTGCATCCACTAGTGTAGGTGGCAGTCAGCGTCAGAACAGGTTCTATGCCCTCTCATCACGTCTGGAGCAGGATGTCTCTCTGGATGTGGTCATTGGTATGTTACAAGTATTCTATCTTGATTTTTATGCATTATTAGATCCAAGGGATACTTTATCTTTTGTGACTCCCTATGTTGCTATTAATTTTGGAGTTAGCCCCAAAAATCCTATCGGAACCTTTCTCTGTCTCTACTCCAGTTGGTGACTCACTTATAGCTTGACGGGTATACTGAAATTTCCCTATCACAGTCCTTCAGAAAGTCACCTTAGTTGATCTAGTAAAGTTAGACATGACTAATGTTGATGTTATTTTTAGTATGAATTGGTTGTATGCATGTTATGCCTCAGTAAATGGTAGAACCCGTACGGTATATGTAATACCCAGAAGTTCCTAAGACTAGACTCGAGATTTTAAATGAAAAGTAACAAAAAAAATCAAAAATTCATCTCAAAACGACTTGTAGTACGAGTCATTGGTGGGCTTGATGGATCATAGGAAGCAACTGTGGTTGGGTTCTGCTGTAAGGAGTTTTGTGACAACGGGTCTAAGAACGTCCCATTGTTTGATGTAATGGGTCAATGTAAGGGGGTCGTTGGGAGGATGGTCTTGGTCAAAGAGGGTTGGCACGAGTCATAGGATGACTCGTTGTTCGATAGGACGGGTCGTTGTATGGTTCCGTTGGAAGGGTTTCCAAACGGTGGGCAGTGGTGACAACCGATGGTTACCAAGGGACGTGGGAGCTAGGTACGACTTGTGGTATTGGTCGTGGTAGTAGGTCTGGGTCTGGAAAATGGTATGAACCAACGAGGGGAATATCGGCCTGTTGGAGCAAGGGACGACTCATTGTTGCGCCCGTTGTCACTGGCAATGCAGAATTTCCAGGTTTTTCATTAAGAGAATTTTCATCATTCCTAAGACCTAAGGTCCTAAACTATACCATTTTAAGCTCAGTTAGTAGGGTTTTTAGGGTGTTAAACCTATTCTAAGCATCTCCACTCCATGCATGCAACTTAGAACTTTTCCTTGAAGATCAAGTTTGAAGAATTTCTCCAAATTCTCTCCAATTTCTTTTGGTCTTTCACGTGGGAGTGTGAATCAGATTTACCTAGGTATTTGAGGCCATGAATGAGAATTCCTTTCACTCTCATGCTCTAAATTCTTCTCAATTCCATGAATCTCAATTCTAGATTCAAGTTTCATGATCTATAGGGTTTATCCCAATTCTTGTGAGCTTCTCTATGATCTATCTATGTGTAAAGTCCCTTCATGTATCCAATCATGTTTGATGATCTATGGGCAGATTTTATACATATTTTGATCATAAATTCCTGAATTTTAATATTAATTAAATTATGCCCAATTATGCAAGTTTTCATGAAAAGTCAAGTTATGATTCTATCATGATTTTGATCTTATCACGTCTAAATTATGATTTATGATTCATATTATGATTCTCTTCAAGTACTCTTCATGGATTAATGTACATCAAGTATATAAATATTTTACAAGTATGCATGATTTTCATGATTTATGGATTTATGACTCTTGGCAAATTCATAGGCCCTTATTTATGGCTAATCATGTATTTCAAGCGGGATCCATTATGTTATTATTTATTTGGTCATGGACTTCATGAATGATTTCATGATTACTATACGAGACTTCATGTGCATGTTTTTAGTAGCAACGTCTAGCACCGAGTAGACCCAGCGTTAAGGTAAACCCCGTGGTCTCAGAACTACGTGTCACCGTAGATATATACATTTATTATTAGATCTCTGTGATATCACCATACTACACGACCCTTTCCTGGCAAGCCTGGGATGGCTTTGCCATTTGCGTGAGATTGTTGGGGCATCATGTAAGCTCAATCATGATAGTGTCGGTTATGACGAGTCCTCCCATTGTTCCTCATGATTTATACATGGTTATGTTATGTTACTTTGGCTCATGTTATATTTTATAAAGTTTTCTCTTATGATTATGATTATGATTGGTTTACAAATGGTTTGAAAACCTGGAGCCCTTATGTTTACATTATGATATTTACTTTATGATCATGCTATCCTACTCTTATGAACTCTTATGTATTTTAACTGTACGTTTTACTTACCTTGCAACCCAGTACATTCCAAGAACTGATCGCATATTCTATGCTATATCATTTCATGATACAGGCTCTGACATTCAGGTCCAGCCCCGCCATTAGCCGATTCTTAGAGTTTGCATCCCTCAGCTAGTGTTGATGAGTCCTCATACTTTGAGGACATTCAGTTATATGTAGTTATGTTGTTTCTGTTATAGACTTTTGTCGAGCTAGTTGGGATGTTATCCCATCAGCTTATCAGTTATGTTAGAGGCTATTCAGACATTATGTAGAAATGAGATTTTCATTTTTGATTCGGTATTAGCTTGATATGTATACATATTTCCATTATTATGTATGTTAGACTTACGCTTATTTATGTTGAGCTTTAGATATCATGTTCATGTCATGGGTCAACTTGGAGCCTCTCGGGGCTCCTTGTCCCGTGTCTCGATCCGGGTCTATGTTCGGGCTGTGAAAAACTTGGTTTCAGAGAATTAGATTTTGAAGTGTCCTAGGGTGTCCGAAAGCTGCGTTAAATAGAGTCTTTTTCATGGGTGTGAAGTGCGCCACACTTATGACGAAGAGGCTATGAAACATTTTAGGAAATGTTCCATTCTTTGATGATCTATGTCGTGGGATGAAATGTCTCTATCCTTCTAACTCGTGTTGTATGCGTTTGCAGAATCATGCCTCCTCGCCGTGTCAATGGAAGAGGAAACGAAAATGGAAACAACCAAGAGAATGGCAATGGGGATGGGCACCAGCAGGCCCCACCAACCCCCTTGGATCATGTGCCCGAAGAGGTTGCCCACGCAAAGTGCAGGGCAACCTTACAGATGCTAGCTCAGGCTTTGACCGCCTAGGTCAACCAACAGCCTGTAGCACATATTCCTCAGAATAGGAATGCGGCTGCAACGAGGGTTAGAGATTTTCTGAGGATGAACCCTCGGAGTTTCTCGAATAAAAGTTGGATGAGGATCCACATAAGTTTATTAATGAAGTTCTAAAGATCACCTAGATCATGGGGGTGACTGGGGAGGAGTGCGCAGATCTAGCCTTGTATCAGTTGAAAGGGGTTGCGCACATTTGGTTCAGGCAATGGAAGGATAGCAGGACAACTGGAGCAAGCCCCATTAGTTGGGATGAGTTTCACGCTGCATTTTTGGATTGGTTCCTCTCTCGTGAGATGAGGGAGATTAAAGTAGCGAAGTTTTTGAACCTAAGGAAGGGTAATATGACAGTCTAGGAGTATGCTTTGGAGTTTACCTGCTTGTCCAAGTATGCACCATAGATGGTGGTTGATCAGAGAGCTCGGGTAAGCCTGTTTGTGCACGGAATAGCGGACTACCTGGTCAAAGATTATAGGACCGCAATGTTTCATTAGGACATTGATCTTCCTCGATTGGTTTTGTACACCCCAGCAGATGGAGGCGGTACACTTGAGATAGAGAGAGAGGACAAGAGGTCCACGACAGACAATTATGCATTCTCTCAGCAGAGATTAGGAGGAGACCATCGCCAGTGATCTCATCAGAGGTCATTAGCTCCAGCGCCATCATCAGGCAGTGCACCATCCAGACTGTGAGTTGATTAGAGGAGCAGAGCCTCAGGCTCGAGGGGCCAAAGGAGCATGCAGACACAGCGTACCTTTTCGGCCTGCGGGAAGTGTGGCAAGAATAATATAGGAGAGTGCTTGATGGGATCAGATATCTGCTTTAGGTGTGGTAGATCCAGCCACATGTGCTGGGAGTGTCCCTTGGCTAGATAGGGTGGTAGAAAGGGTCGTGCTTAGGCTACCAGTTCAGTAGCAGCCTTAGTTCAGCAGGGTGCATTCACTAGTGCAGGTAGTGGTCAGCACCAGAACAGGTTTTATGCCCTTGCACCCCGACATGAGCAGGAGACTTCACCAAATATGGTCAGTAGTATGTTATGAGTATTCCTCCTTGATGTATATGCATTGTTAGATCCAAGGGCTACTTTATCATTTATGACACCCTATGTTGCTAGTAGTTTCGGAGTCAGTCTTGAAATCCTATCAGAACCCTTCTTAATCTCTACTCCAGTTGGTGATTCAGTGGTAACTCGATGGGCATATAGAAATTTCCCTGTTACAGTCCTTCAGAAAGTCACCTCAGTAGATCTAGTAGAGCTAGCCATGACAAATTTTGATGTTATCTTTGGCATGGATTGGTTACATGCATGTTACTCCTCAGTAAATTGTAGAACCCGTGCGGTAGAGTTTCAATTTTCGGGTGAGCCAGTCCTAGAATAGAAGGGTAGTTCAGCTATGCCTATAGGTCACTTTATTTCCTACCTTAAGGCTAGAAAGATGATTTCTAAGGGCTAGAAAGATGATTTCTAAGGGTTGCGTGTACCATCTAGTTAGGGTTAAGGATGCTACATCTAAAACCCCAAATATCCAGTCAGTTCCTATAATGTGTGAATATCCAGAAGTGTTTCCAAATGATTTACTGGGAATTTCTCCCGAGCGAGAGATCGATTTTGGTATTGGCCTTCTTCCCCATACGCACCCTATATCTATTCCTCCTTATAGAATGGCTCTAGCTGAGCTAAAGGAGTTGAAGGAATAGTTAAAGGACCTTCTAGATAAGGGTTTCATTAGACCTAGCAAATCCCCGTGGAGTGCACCAGTGCTCTTTGTCTGAAAGAATGATAGTTCCCTTCGGATGTGCATTGAATATGCTCAAGTAAACAAAGCTACAATTAAGAACAGGTATCCTCTCCCCAGGATTGATGATTTGTTCGACCAGCTTCAAGGTGCCAAGTGTTTCTCAAAGATAGACCTCAGATTCGGATACCATCAGCTCAGGATTTTGGGAGAGTGACATTCCGAAGACAACCTTCAGGACTCGGTATGGTCACTATGAGTTTGTAGTTATGTCTTTTGTACAAGCAAATGCTCATGTAGTTTTTGTGGACTTGATGAACAGGGTATTCAAGCCATATTTGGATATGTTTTGTGATTGTGTTCATCGATGACATTCTCATATACTCTCGGAGCAAAGAGGAGCATGCCACTCATTTGAGGGTGGTGCTATAGACTCTTAAGGATCACTGATTGTATGCTAAGTTCAGCAAGTGCGAATTTTGGCTAGACTCAGTAGCATTTTTGTCCATGTGGTGTCAAGTGAGGGTGTACAGGTGGACTCTTAGAAGATAGAAGCGGTGAAGAATTGGCCTAGACCAGTGAACCCTTTGGATATCAAGAGTTTCTTGGGTTTAGCTGGTTACTACTGGAGGTTTGTTGAAGGGTTTTCATCCATTGCCGCACCATTGACTAAGCTAACTCAAAAGAAGGTAAAGTTTTAATGGTCGGAGGCTTTTGAGAAAAGCTTTCAAGAGTTGACAACTCGACTCACCTTAGCATCAGTGTTAAACCTACCTGTGGGTACCGATGGGTTTGTGGTATATTATGATGCTTTGAGGATCGTCCTTGGTTGTGTACTAATGCAACACAATAAGGTTATAGCCGATGCTTCTAGGCAGTTGAAAATCTATGAAAATAATTATTCGACTCACGACCTCGAGTTGGCAGCAGTAGTATTTACCTTGAACATTTGGAGACACTATCTATACGGGGTCCATGTGGATGTGTTTACAGACCACAAAAGTCTACAGTATGTGTTTACCCAAAAGGATCTGAATCTACGTTAGAGGAGGTGGTTGGAGCTTTTGAAAGATTATGATATGAGTATCCTTTATCATCCTGGAAAGGCGAATGTGGTGGTAAACGCTCTTAGCAGTCTTTCTACAGAGAGTGTATCTCATGTATATGAGGAGAGAAAAGAGTTAGTGAAGGATGTGCATCGGCTTGAATGACTAGGAGTTCGTCTTGAATGACTATGCGGATGTGCGAAGGAGAGAACTCGAGTTTGAAGTTGATGATTGGGTATTTCTAAAGGTATCTCCCATAAAGGGAGTGATGAGATTCGAAAAGAAAGGGAAACTTAGTCACCATTATGTTGGGCCGTATCGGAGTGTGAGGCGTGTTGGCAAGGTGGATTATGATTTGGAGCTGCCCCCAAAATTAGCTTCAGTTCATCCAGTTTTCCATGTATTGCTCTTAAAGAAGTGCTTGGGTGATCCGTCTTTAGTTGTTCCTGTAGAAAGTGTAGGTGTAAAGGATAGCCTTAGCTATGAGGAGGTTTCGGTGGAAATACTTGATTGTTAGGTTCAGAAGCTAAGAAATAAAGAAGTGGCCTCAGTAAAAGTTTTGTGGAGGAATCAACACGTTGAGGGAGTTAAGTGGGAAGATGAAGTAGATATGACGGCTAGATACCCTACCTAGGAGAATACAATTTCTTATTTCTTTCTTATTTCACAGTGAAATACCTCATTTATTCCCTTTCGCCTCAGTTTCAGCTTGAGGTATCCTTAGTATCCTATTCAGTTTCATGTTTAGTTTATGTGTCCTAGTTTCTTTCATGTCAATGCATGTATGAGTACTTCATGAATTCAGTTCAGCTATGTATTCTTGTCCGGAGTTAGTCACTCTATCAGTTCTCAGCTTAAATGTTCAGTATTTGGCATGGTAGTTGTATTTCTTAGCATTTAAGTATGTTTATCCACATTCGAGGATGAATGTTTCCAAGGGGAAGGTGTTGTAATACCTTGGAAGTGCCTAAGACTACACTCGGGATTTGAAATAAAAAGTAGCAGAAAAATTGGAAATTTCTCTCTGAACGACTCATGGTACGAGTCGTTGGTTGGCCTAACGAATTATAGGAAGCAACCGAGGTTGGGTTCTGCTGTAAGGAGTTCTGTAACAATAGATTTAAGAACGAACCATTGTTTGATATAATGGGTCATTGTAAGGGGGTCGTTGGGAGGATGGTCTTTGTCAAAGAGGGCTGGCACGAGTCATAGGACGACACGTAGTTCAATAGGACGGGTCATTGTATGATTCCATTGGAATGGTTTCCAGATGGTGGGTAGTGGTGTAAATGGATAGTTACCACGAGTCGTGGGAGCTAGGTACAACTAGTGGTACCATTCGGGGTAGCAGGTTTGGGTCTGGAAAATGGGATGAACCAACGAGGGAAGTAACGACTTATTAGAGCAAGGGACGACTCATTGTTGCACCTATTGTTACTGCCAGTGCAGATTTTTCAGGTTTTTCATTAAGGGAATTTTCGTTATTTCTAAACCCTAAGGTCCTAAACTATGTTGTTTTAAGCTCAGTTAGTATGGTTTTGAGGGTGTTAAACCTATTCTAAGCATCTCCATTCCATGCAGACCACTTAAAGCTTTTCCTTGAAGATCAAGTTTGAAGAATTTCTCCAAATTCTCTCCAATTTCCTTTGGGATTTCAAGTGGGAGTGTGAATTAGATTTACCTAGGTATGTGAGGCTATGAATGAGAGTTCCTTTCACTGTCATGCTCTAAATTCTTCTCAATTCCATGAATTTCAATTCTAGATTCAAGTTTCATGATCTATGGCGTTTACCCCAATTCTTCTGAGTTTCTATATGATCTATCTATGGTTTTAATTCCCTTCATGTATCTGATCATGTTTGATGATCTATACGCAGATTTTATACCTATTTTGATTATAAATTTATGAATTCTAATTTTAAATAAATTATGTCCAAGTATGTAAGTTTTCATGAAAAGTCATGTTATGATTCTATTATGATTTTGATCTTATCACGTCTAAATTATAATTTATGATTCATGTTATGATTCTGTTCAAGTACTCTTCATGAAATAATTAACATCAAGTATATAAATGTTTTACAAGTATGTATGATTTTCATGATTTATGGATTTATGCATCTTGGTCAATTCATGGGCCCTTCTTCATGGCTAATCATGTATTTCAAGTAGGATCCATTATATTATTATTTATTTGGCTATGAACTTCATGAATGATTTAACGGTTACTATGTGAGCCCCCATATGCATGTTTTTGGGGGCAGTGTCTATTATTGAGTAGACCCGGCATTCAGGTAAACCCCGTGGTCTCAGAACTACATGCCACCATAGGTATATACATTTGTTATTGGTTCCTTTTGATATCACCATACTGCACATCCCTTGCCTGGAAAGCCTGGTACGGCTCTGCCCACTTGAGTGAGATAGTTGGGGCATCAAGTATGCTCTATCACGATGGTGTCAATTATGGTGATTCATCCCATTATTCCTCATGATTTATGCATGGTAATATTATCTTACTTCGGCTCAAGTTATGTTTTATAAAGTTTTCTCTTATGATTATGATTATGACTGATTTACGAATGGTTTGAAAACTTTGAAACCCTTATATTTACATTATGATATTTACTTTATGATTATGCTGTCCTACTCTTATGTACTTTTCTCTATTTAACTGTATGTTTTACTTATATTGCATACTCAGTATATTTCAAGTACTGACCGCATACTCTATGCTGTATCATTTCATGATGCAGGCTCTAACATTTAAGTTTAGCCTCGCCATTAGCCGATTCTCTGAGTTTGCATCCCTCATCTAGTGTTGGTGAGTCCTCATCCTTTGAGGGCATTCAGTTATCTGTGGTTATGTTCTTTCAGTTATAGACTTTTGTCGAGCTAGTTGGGGATGCTGTCCCATCTGCTCATCAGTTATGTTAGAGACTATTAAGACATTATGTAGAAATCAACTTGTCATTTTTGATTCAGTATTAGCTTGATATGTATAAAGATTTTCATTATTATGTATGTTATACTTCCGCTTATTTATTTTGAGTTTTAGATATCATGTTCATTCCATGGGTCGACTTGGAGCCTCTCGGGGTTTCTTGTCCCGTATCTCAATCCGGGTCTATGTTCAAGTCATGATAGTAGAGTTTCAATTTCCTAGTGAACCAGTACTAGAATGCAAGGGTAGTTCAGCTGTGCCTATAGGTCTCTTTGTTTCCTACCTTAAGGACGGAAAGATGATTTTCAAAGGTTGTGTTTACCATTTAGTCCGGGTTAAGGATCCAATGTACAAAAATCCGACTCTCCAGTTAGTTCCAATAGTGTGCGAGTATCTGGAGGTTTTCCCAGATGATCTATCTGGAGTCCCTCCCAAGCGAAAGATTGAGTTTGGTGTTGACCTTTTTCTCGATACGCAACCAATATCTATCCCTCCACACATAATGGCTCCAACTAAGCTAAAGGAGTTGAAAGAATAGTTGAAGGATCTCTTGGATAAGGGCTTCATCAGACTAGCATGTCCCTATAGGGTGCACCAGTTCTCTTTATTTGAAAGAAGGATGGGTCTCTCTGTATGTGCATTGACTATCGGTAGTTGAATAAGGTTACAATCAAGAACATGTATCCCCTCCCCAAAATAGATGACTTGTTTGACCAACATCACGATGCTAAGTGCTTCTCAAAGATAGACCTCAGATCCACGTATCATCAGCTCAAAGTTAGGGAGAGTGACATTCTGAAGACAACTTTCAGGACTCAGTATGGTCACTATGAGTTTGTGGTTATGTCTTTTGGACTAACAAATGCTCGTGCAACTTTTATGGATTTGATGAACAGGGTGTTCAAGTAATATTTGGATATATTTGTGATTGTCTTCATAGACGACATCCTCATATACACTTGCAGCGAGGAGGAGCATGCCGCTCGTTTGAGGATTGTACTATAGACTCTCAAGGATCTCCAACTGCTTGCTAAATTCAGCAAGTGTGAGTTTTGGTTGGACTTAGTAGCATTTTTAGGCTTACAAGGTGTCAGGTGAGGGTGTGTAGGTGGACTCTCAAAAGATAGAGGCTGTGAAGAATTGGCCTAGACCAGTTAGTCCCTTGGATATTAGGAATTTCTTAGGTTTAGCTATCTATTATAGGAGGTTTGTTGAAGCATTTTCATCATTGCAGCACTGTTGACTAAATTGACTTAGAAGAAAGTCTAGTTCCTTTGGTTGGATGCTCGTGAGACAAGTTTTTAGGAGTTAAAGACTCAACTCACTTCAGCTCTAGTGTTGACCCTACTTGAAGGTATGGATGGATTCGTGGTGTATTGTGATGCCTATAGGGTCGGTCTTGGTTGTGTGTAAATGCAGTATGGTAAGGTTATTGCATATTCCTGTAGACAACCTAAGACTCATGAGAAGAAATACCCGATGCATGACTTGGAATTGGCAGTGGTGGTATTCTCATTGAAGATTTGGAGGCACTATTTGTATGGAATCCATGTGGATGTTTTTATGGACTACAAGAGCCGACAATATGTATTCACTCGGAAGGATTTGAATTTGTGGAAAAGAAGATGGTTAGAGCTGCAGGACTATGACATGAGTATCCTTTACCATCCAAGAAAGGCTAATGTAGTGGCGGATGCCCATAGCAAACTTTCTATGGAGAGTGTTTCTCATGTAGAAGAGGGAAGGAAGGAGTTAGTAAATGATGTGCATTGGCTTGCACGATTAGGAGTTCGCCTCATGGATTAGAGAGATGGTGTGTCATTATTCAAAATGGTTCAAAATCTTCTTGGGAGACTGAGGTCAAGGCTAGACAATATGAGGATCCTATCTTGGTAACGTTGAAGGAAGTGGTTCAGAATTAGAGGTAGAGGTCTTCTCCCAATGGGCAGATGGTGTACTTTATTATCAGGATCGTTTGTGTGTTCCGAGTGTTGATGACTTGAGAGAACGGATGTTGCATGAGGCTCATGGCTCACGGTATCTATCCATCCTGGTGCCACCAAGATGTACCGAGACCTACGGAAAGTCTATTGGTGGAATAGCATGAAGAAGGACATAGTAGAGTTTGTGGCTAAGTATCCGAATTGTCATCAAGTGAAAATGGAGAATCAAAGACCAGGAGATGTGCTACAAGAAATCAATATCACCACTTTGAAGTGGGAAGAGATTAATATAGATTTCATCAAAGGGTTACCTCGTGCTCGCCGATAGTATGACTCTATATGGGTGGTTGTAGACAAGTCCGGTATTCTGATAAGAGGAGACTATATTTAAACGGGACACCACATGTGTTGCGAAGTATTTTCTCACCCAAAGGACCGATCCACCATAGTAGTGGGGTCTTCTGCACCCTATAATGGCTGCACTATTTTGCCCCAATTCCTGCCCATTTCTCCATCTTCTTCTTTGGTTTTCTCGCCGGCGATTTATTTTCAACGGACTCAGATAACTGACCCCTAAATTTGTAGGTGATGATAACATAGTTGTGATGGAGGAAGATGATGATAAAGAAGAGGTGGAAGTCTTGTTTAATGACAATGATGAAAATATTAAATGACATTAATTAAATAAATGAGTTAAAAAATAATTTTAAAATGAAAAAATACTCAAAAAAATAAGAAAAAAGAAAAATAAGAATGAAGGCCTTAAAACATGCCATATCATCATTACCCCTAAGCTCCTTATGTATATAGATTGTTTTCCTCGTGATTCTACATGTATTTTATAATTATGATTGGGTTGAATTCTTTGAAAAGCTCATATGTTTCTCTATATTCGATTTAGCATGTTTTACTTAATTAATTATGATTCTCGTGAATTTCAATGCTAAGTATCATGGCTGCAGAATCAGCACAGTTTTTCATGGCTAATTCAATACTTCAAGGAATTTAGTCATTTACATGATTTTAAAATAGCCTATGCAAAACCTATCATGTTTCAAGTATGATTATGAGCACCTATGTATGTTATTTGTAATACCCCGAAAGCCCTAAGATCAGACCCGGAAGTCGAAATGGAGAAAATAAAATTTTCTGCATCAGGTCATAGAACGAGTCGTCTTGTGACCCGTCAGGATTACCATGAGTCGTGGTCAACCCCATGACTCGTTGAGTCAATCATGGTCAGGGATGAGGTGCAGGAAGAAGGAATTGGCAGTGCACCTAACGGGTGGGTCACCGCGACTCGTTGGGTGCACCACAAGTCGTGGTGTACCCCGTAATGAGCCTGAGGTGAGTTTCGGCAGTGAAGGCAACAAGAGGTGACCACGAGTCGTGGTCACCCATGATGAACCTTTAGGTCCCTCGTGAGTACCCTTTGACGATATATGGCCAGTGTACTTAACAACAGGAGATCATGACTCATGCCCAGTAGTAACGACTCTTCTAGTCCCTCATTGGGACCGGTAGTCAATTTTTACCTATGAATTTATTAAGGGCTTTTTCATAATTCCTATGATTCTAATACCTAAACTACGTTGTTTTAAGCTATGAATAGTGAGTTTCAGGAGAAGTAAGTTCATTCTAAGCTATTCCTATTCATAGATGCAAATGTGGAAGGTTGGAGACGTGATCAAGCTCAATTTGTTCAAAGTTCTTCTCAATTCTCCCTTGGGCAATCAGAGGAGTTATAGAATCAGACTCTCTCGTGTATGTAAGGTTATGAATGGGTGAATTTGTTCACACCCATGCCGAATCCCTCTCTAATTCATGAAAATCTATATGTTGATCCTATGAGATTTTAACCCAATACATGAATTTCCCGAGTTTCTACTATGGGTATGATCTAAGTATGTTTCTATTATTAAATTATGGTTCATGTTCAATTATAAATCATGTTTTCAAGTTTTATAAATTTTGATATCCATCCATGAGAAGTTCATGAAAGTTGAGATGCATGATGAATGTTCAAGTATGATGAGATATTTATGATGAAATGCATATTTTCATGTTACCCATGTCTATGATCATGTTTTCAAGTGAACTAAGTATTTTCAAGCATGTTTAAGTATTGGCCAAGACCATATGTTCAAGTATGAATTATGATTTCACAAATTAGCTTACCACATAGTTTTAAAGTCAAGACTTCCAATTATGTTCAGCTTGTGGTATGGTTTGAGCGAAGGATGTATGATTTCACATTTTATATGTACATGATTATTCAGCTTCATCACTAGACGATGGTCAGCTTCGTTGAAAAATGATGGAGAGAATATGCATACTTTTGGGAGTAGTGTCTAGCACCGGTAGGCTAATGGTCAGTCAACCCTATGCCTCAGAACTACGAGCCAACGTAGGTATGATCAGATTATTTGGGACCTCCTTTGGAGATTTCCCCTGCCCCAAAGGGCCTTTAGCTTGATACCGATATCATGATAGCGTCCTTAGCCCTAGCAAGACTTTGGATGGCTCTGCCCACTTGAGTGTGATAGTTGGGACCACGTAAGCTTTATCGTGGTAATGTCGGTTATATGACGAGTCTCCCATTGTTCCTCATGATTTTAGTTATGAATGTTTATCATGATATATATATATATATATATATATATATATATATATATATATGTTTTAAAGCAGGTTTGACCCAATGTTCAGTTTTTCTTATGATTATCAGATTTCAACTTTGGGTCATTTGATTCTTTTATGATGTTCAGTTATATGTAGATCTTGATTTCAGAAAATAGCATGCAAGCCCTACTCTCACATTCTTATCTTGATTATATTTTACATGTGCATGTTTTAATGATTTTACTTCCTTAAGCGGTTTTACTTACCTTGCATACTTGGTACATTCCACGTACTAACTGCATACTCTATGATGTATCATTTTATGATATAGGCTCTGGCCCCCTCACTAGCCAGCTTTCGAATTTAGCATCTAGTCTCAATTAGAGAGTCCTCATCTCTCGAGGACCCTCCCTTATCACTTGTTTCTTACATTTTCAATTTCAGACTTAGAGAGTTGGTTGGGGTCTTGTCCTATCAACTCATCAGCCATAGAGGCTTTTCAGACATAGATTGTATTCAGCTTCAGACTTGTGTTGTATGATTTTAGATTTATGTTATGCTAAGACTTCCTCTATGATTATTATGTCAATCTTCCATTTTTATTGATTGAGTTAGAAATCATATTTATGCCATGGGTCGACTTGAAACCTCTTGGGGTTCCTTGTCCCGTGTCTCGATCCAGGCCCATGTTTGGGTTGTGATAAACTAGTATCAGAGCAATAGGTTTTGAAGTGTCCTAGGGTATCTGAAAGCCGCATTAAGTAGAGTCTTTTTCATGGGTGTGAAGCGTGCCACACTTATGACGAAGAGGCTACAATACATTTAGGAAATATTTCCTTCTTTCATGATCTATGTTGTGCGGTGAAATGTCTCTCTATCCTTGTAACTCGTGTTATTCGCGATTGCAGAATCATGCCTCCCCACAGAGTTAACAGTAGAAGAAATGGACATTGTAATGGCCACGAGGATGGCAATTGAGGGGCGCATGAGCAAGCCCCACCAGCCCATGAGCATCATGCACCGGAGTCGGTTGCCCACACTAACTTCAAGACAGCCATTCAGATGCTAGCATAGGCCTTGATCACCAAGGCCAATCAATAGGCGGTAGCACATGTTCCTTAGAATAGGAATGCGGCAGCAACACGAGTTAGAGATTTATTGAGGATGAACCCTCCAGAGTTCCTTGGGTCAAAGGTGGACGAGGATCCACATGAGTTTATCAACAAGATTCTACAAATCACCCAGGTCATGAGGGTGAATGGAGAGAAGTGCGCCGACTTAGCCTCTTATCATCTGAAAGGGGTTGCGCATATTTGGTTCAAGCAGTGGAAAGATAGTAGAGCAGTGGGAGCAGGCCCTATCAGTTGGGATGAGTTTTATGTTTCCTTCCTACATCAATTATTTCCTCGTGAGATTAGGGAGCTGAAAGTGGTCAAGTTTGTGAACTTGAAGCAAGGAAAGATGAAAATGCAGAAATATGCCCTAGAATTCAATCGTCTGTCCAAGTATGCCCCAAAGTTAGTGGTTGATCAGAGGGCTCGAGTGAGTAGGTTTGTTCATGGGGTGGCGGACTATCTAGACAAGGATTGCAGGACCGCCATGCTCCATCAGGATATTGATTTTCCTCGGATAGTCTTGTATGCCCAGCAGATGGAGGCGGTGCATCTGAGGGAGAGAGAGTACAAAAGGGCTAGGACAGACAACTATAGGTTCTCTCAGCCGAGACCAGGTGGTGGGCACTGACAGTAGTCCCACCAGAGATCTTCAGCCCCAGCATCTTCAGCAATTAGTGTGCCATCCAAACCTAGGTATGACCATAGGGGATGAGCATCAGGCTCTACGGGTCAGAGCAGCAAGTTCGCATATTTCAATTTGCGACTGGTATGGTCAGAGATACAGGGGTCAGTGTTTGGCGCGTACAGGTGCTTGCTTCGGGTGTGGAAAGCCTAGACATATGCTTAGAGATTGCCCAGAAGCTATACAGGGTCATGATAGGGGTCGAGACCCATCTTTCAATTCAGCAGCTCCACCAATACGCCCACTTCAGCAGGGCACATCTACTAGCACAGGTGGCGGACAACGCCAAAACAGATTCTATGCCTTAGCATCTCGCTAGGAACAAGAGGTCAACCCGAATGTAGTCACTGGTATGTTATGATTTTTCCACCTTGATGTGTATGCTTTGTTAGATATAAGGTTTACTTTGTCTTTTGTGACGCCCGATGTTGCTAGTAGTTTTGGAGTCAGTCCTGAAATCTTGTCAGAACCTTTTTCAATCTTTACTCCAGTCGGTGATTCAGTTATTGCTAGACGGGTGTATAGAGATTGCTCTATCACAGTCCTTCAAAAAATCACCTCAACAGATTTAGTAGAGTTAGCCATGACCGGTTTGATGCTATCCTCGGTATGGATTGGCTATTTGCATGTTATGCCTTAGTTAATTGTAGAACTCGGGCAGTAGATTTCAGATTTACCGGTGAGCCAGTCATAGAGTGGAAGGGTAGTTCAGTTGTACCTGTAGGTCGATTCATTTCCTACCTTAAGGAAGAAAGATGATCTCTAAGGGTTGCGTGTACAATCTAATTAGAGTTACGGATTCTATATCCAAGACCACAACTATCCAATCAGTTCTAGTAGTATGTGAGTATCTAGTAGTCTTCCCAGAGGATCTACCGGGAATCCCTCCCCAGTGGGAGATTGACTTTGGTATTGACCTTCTTCCCGATACGCAGCCTATATCTATTCCTCCTTATAGAATGGCTGCAACTGAGCTAAAAGAGTTGAAGGAGCAATTGAAGGATCTCCTAGACAAGGGTTTCATTAGACCGAGCAAATCATCATGGGGTGCACCAGTTTTCTTTGTCTGAAAGAAAGATGGTTCTCTTCGTATGTATATTAATTATCAAAAATTGAACAAGTTCACCATTAAGAACAGGTATCCACTCCATATAATTGACGATTTGTTTGACTAGCTTCAGGGTGCCAAGTGCTTTTCGAAGATAGATCTCATATCCGGGTACCATCAGCTCAGGGTTCGGGAGAGTGATATTTCGAAGTTAGCCTTCAGGATGCGGTATGGTAATTACGAGTTTGTATTTATGTTTTTTTGACTAACAAATGCTCCTGCAGCTTTTATGGATTTGATGAATATGGTGTTCAAGCCATACTTGGACATGCTCGAGATCGTGTTTATCGATGACATCCTGATATACTCTCGGAGCGAGGAGGAGCATGCCGCTCATTTGAGGGTGGTGCTACAGACTCTTAAGGATTTTCAATTATATGCTAAATTTAGCAAGTGCGAGTTTTGGTTAAACTCAGTGACATTTTTGGGTCATGTGGTGTTAAGAGAGGGTATAAAGGTGAGCTCTCAGAAGATAGAAGTGGTGATGAATTGGCCTAGACCGGTGAATCCTTCAAACATTAGGATTTGCTTGGGTTTATCGGGTACTATTGGAGATTTGTTGAGGGTTTTTCATCTATTGCAGCACCATTGACCAAATTGACCCAAAAGAAAGTGAAGTTCTAATAATTAGAGGCTTGTAAGAGGAGATTTTAGGAGTTGAAGACCTGACTCACCTTAGCACCGGTGTTAACCCTACTCAAGGGTACCGATGGGTTTGTGGTGTATTGATACTTCCAGAATCGGTCTTGGTTGTGTATTGATGCAGCATCGCAAGGTTATAGCATATCCTTCCAGGCGACTGAAGGTTCACGAGAAGAATTACCCGACCCATGATCTTGAATTGGTGGAGGTGGTATTTTCCTTGAAGATATGGAGAAACTATTTTTACGGGGTCCATGTAGATGTGTTTACAGACCACAAGAGCCTACAATATGTGTTTACTCAAAAGGACCTAAATCTATGCCAAAGGAGGTGGTTCGAGCTACTCAAGGATTATGATATGAGTGTCCTTTACCATCCAGGTAAGGCTAATGTAGTAGCAAATGCACTTAGTAGACTCTCTATAGAGATTTGGTCCCATGTGGATAAAGGAAGGAAGGAGCTGGTGAAGGATGTGCATCAACATGCAAAGTTGGGAGTTCATTTGGTTGACTTGACCAATGGCCGTGTTATTGTTCAGAATGGATCAGAATCGTCCTTGGTGACTGATGTAAAAGTTATACAAGACGAGGACCCTATTTTGGTAAAGTTAAAGGAAGTCATTCAGAATCAGAAGGTAGAGGTCTTCTCTAAAGGAGGAGATGGTGTGATTCAATATCAAGGTCACTTGTGTGTCCCGGACATTGTTGATTTGAGAAATCGAATGTTGCATGAGGCTTATAGTTCCAGATATTCGATACATCCAGGTGCCACCAAGATGTACCGTGACCTACGGGAAGTTTATTGGTGGAATGGCATGAAGAAGGACATCATAGAATTTGTAGCCATGTGTCCAAATTGTCAGCAAGTGAAGGTTGAGCATCAGAGACAGGGAGGTGTGCTTCAGGACATCAGTATCCCTACTTGTAAGTGGGAGGAGATTAATATGCACTTCATCATCGGATTTCCTCGCACTTGTTGAAAGTATGACTCCATTTGGGTGGTCGTGGACAGGATCGAAACCTGGCTCTGATACCAATTGTGGGTTGGAACTTGGGATGGCTTTGATACCAACTGTGGCTAAGAACCTAGGATAGGTCTGATACCAACTGTGGCTAAGAATCTGGGATGGCTCTAATACCAACGGGGGTAACGAGAGGGCTCTGACGCAAAGAAGTCGGGCATAGGGCGATGAAACAACGGGCAAGGCGGCAAGATTGTTGGCACAACAGTTTTCCTACGAAAGGGGACAAGGCTTCTACATCCCGAAGGACGGCTTGCCATGAAACCCGGCTTCAACATCCTGGAGGATGGCTTACCAAGTCAAACGAATAGTAAATTTCATCATAGACCTAAAAGAGTTTTCCTACAAAAAGGGGCTGGCTTCTACATCCACCCGGATGGTTTGCTAAGCTACACAACTCGGGAAATCTTTAATTCTACTTATAAATTTAGTTCTTTATAAACTTCAAAAAACTATTGTACTTGGAATAAGCTTGCTTACCCGATGTGTCAAGGCCCTATACTACTTCAAGTATCAGCCATACCATGCCTTTGGAAAGGAAGAACAAGAGAGAATTTAGCAAACACTCATATTATTGAACATAAGAAATTTTTACAGACTCTGACTCGACTTCTAATCTTGCTTCTAATCTATTCGACTCCAATCTGCTTTACAATAGACAACCTAGCCTCCTTTATATAGAGGTTTGGAGACTATAAGATAAGACTCAATACAAGATGGACTAGGCATACATTTCTAGAAAGCCTAACAAAATGAAAATGGCACACCTATTTACATAGCCTAATAAAAACAAATCTGACACGCTTATTAAAGCAAACTCATCTACAAAGCCTAATAACAACAGGCGCCTAATAATACAAATGGCCTAATAAAATGGCTAGCCTAATATGTACAAGGAAGCCTATGTGGTGGCATGTGAAGTGGGGCCCGCTTTCATCCTCATATAGGTAGTAAATTCGGTGGGTGATCTGAGGCTGTGAGTTTCCAGATTCTTGCACACGTAATCAACAATTATCCGGTGGGACACGTTCGGAGGTGCCACTGGTGGGTTTGAGCATTCTCCACCTAAATTCCATTGGAAGCCATGTTTTCCGTTGAAGAAGCTCGTATCATGCAAGCTCCATTTAAATGATCTCCTAAAGTAGCATTTTCTTCTTGATGTTTCTGCCGCCATGGCTTGCTCCATGTTTTGGGAGCTCTGTGATGGAATATTTTATGGGACGTTCATCCTTATCCGTGTGATGGCCTGAGTGGTTTCATCTCTGGTGATCTCGTAGGGTGCCTGATATTCCTTTGCTGCTTTTCGAACTTCTTCCCAGTGAGGATGTTTATCAGTACGGTTCCATGGTACCCATTCTTTCGTCCAAATCTCTTTTAGAATGCACTTATTTTGTCGGAATATAAATCTTTGTTCTTCGTAGTATTCTTCTTCCAAGGAAAAAATAGAGACTAGAAATCTTCAACAGAAAGAGAATTTTGGATCGACATGGACTTCCTTGTCGATTAACT
Source organism: Datura wrightii (assembly GCA_035772735.1). Lineage (NCBI taxonomy): Eukaryota > Viridiplantae > Streptophyta > Magnoliopsida > Solanales > Solanaceae > Datura > Datura wrightii. The sequence goes on from JASDFA010000002.1 coordinate 16,483,639, forward strand.
TTATCGGTCAAAGTAGCATGAATACATTTGCATCGTATGAATTCTTGAGGTATTGAACCCAATACTTCCATGGCCTAAACCACTGTAGAAATATTTTCATAGCTTGTTCAATCTTGTCAAAGTCCTTGAATACGTTGCATTTGAATTCCATCAGGATGTAATACTGGTGACATAAGTACCTGAAGAACCATAAGAGTTCCTGTGGAAAATTATTTGCAAAGGGTATGAACACGTGACAGAATGGATATTCCGGGTTGACTCCGTACGGCTTTAGGATGGATCCTCCTTACTCTCTGAAAACTTATAGCTCATAGAAAGTCCGTATTTCGATCAGGATGGATGGATCCAATGGGTCCACATATTGACTGAACAAGTCTGGTGGATGGCTTGGCAGCCTTGATGACTTGGGACCTAGTGGGTTGGTAATCATGAATATATGGCCGGCTATTCTTTCATCTTATTAGGTTTCTCTGTCAAAAACCTTTTTGTGAATTCCTCTGGTCGGGATAAGAAGTCTGCCAGGAAATTATCTTTCCCTTTCATGTGCTTCACCTGGAACTTATAGGGTGAGAACCATTGTGCCCATCTGAGAATTTGTGGATGTGAAAGTATCTTCGGATTTATCTGGATCATCTTTGGGAATGCCTTCATATCCATCTCGATCAGGAATTCAATGTGAATTATGAAGAAGTTGAACTTCTTAATTCCATTCTTCACTGCAAAAATCTCCTTGAAGGTGGAATGATAGTGTTGTTCTGAATCCTTGAATCTTCCGCTAGCATATCCGCATATCTTTCTATGGACATCTTTTTCCTCTATAAGAACTGCACTCTAGTATTTATTGTTGGCATCAGTCTGTAGTATCTTCTTTTCATCTAAAGGGATATGGAGAATCTTCACTTGTTAGGAAACCTGCTTTATTTTTCGGACAGCTTCATCCTGCTCTTTGCCCCATGCTTGAGCATTCTTTTTGAGAATCTTTGTAAGTGTAGAAATATACGTATAGACTTCAAGAATAAAATCTCTAACATAATTTATGATCCCTAAAAATTTTTGAAGCTACTTTGTGGTGAAGTTGGTGTTTGGAAATATGAGCAATTCCTGACATATGTGCGGACCTGGACTATATGCTCCATTGCTAAAATGCATCCTTAAGAAATCAATCTCTTTTTGAACAAGGACCATTTTCTTCACAGAAAGCATGACTCCATTTTCTCTTACTATATTATGAAAATGATGGAGTAAGGTAAGGTGTTCCTCCAGAGTATCACTAAGTAATAGGATATCATCAATGTATACTAGTGATGTGTGGAGAATAGGATGAAAGATATTTATCATGGATTTTTGGAATAAAGAGGGTGCAGGTTTCAGCCCAAATGGCATAACTTTCCACTGGAAGTGCTGGTCAGGAATGCAAAATCATGTTTTTGATCTTTCCTCAGGATGTATCCCCAATTGCGAAAATCCATATTTGAGATCAAACTTGGAAAAATATCTAGCTTTGGCCAAGTGTGAAAATAGGGTAAGCCTATTTGGTATAGGGAATTTATCATCTTAGAGGAAATGGTTGAGTGACTAGTAGTTAATGACTAATCTATGTTTACCTTTTGTCTGCTCAGCTCTCTTATTGACATAGAAAGCTTCTCATGCCCATTGAGAATCAGATGACTCAATTGGTCCAATCTCCATGAGTTCAACGCACTCCTTCTTTGCAAGCTGAAGGTGATCTGGATTCATGCCAGAGTGACTTTCCTTTGTTGGGTTGATGTTTTAATTCTTATTGAATGGGAGTTTGATGAAAAATTCTTCATTCATCCAGAGTGGGTTTCTGCATTTCTTCATAAACTCCTCGTGAGATTTAGCACACGAATGTTCCATCAACTGTTGCTCGATTTATTTGATCTGCTTGTCTTCGGTGATCTAGAATAGGCGTGAGACTTTGAGTATGGCTTGAATTTATTTTTGAACGCTATTCCATAGGCTCCAATGTGGATTCGATCCTTGAGTTGTATGAAGATATCGTACCTAATTATGAGGTCCTTTCCTGGGACATCTGATCTGAATAACTTCGTTCTAAATTTTTGTTGTAAGAAGAACTCAATTGTTATCAGGTGTTTTGTGATGACCATGGTCATCAGGATTCCATTTGATGTAGTGTTGAAGTTCTTGAAATAGGAAATCCATTAATCATCAAGAAGGACTACTGGATTCATCAGCGATGATACTGCACCAGTATCCATGAATGCAATGACCTGGATCGGCTTATCCCATTTGGACGGATAAACATTTAGCTGGACTTGAGGAATATTGATAATGCTATTGATTTCTTCCTCAGCCTCTGAAATCTGGTAATGTTCATGCCCATGTTCTTCATATACGTCCATGGAGAAAAGAGTGTCCTCTGATGGCTCATCTTTTGCTGAAAGGACGGATTCAAGGTCATTGTCCTTGACATAAGCGTATTCTTCTATCTCTGTAAGAAGCCAGATAGATCTTTTAGCTTGAGGACAATTCTTTGCCAAGTGTCTGATCTTGTGGCAGATAAAGCATCTGTCTTTCTTCTGGAACCTGCTTGGATGCTTTCTCCTGAAGTATTTTGTTCGCCTGGTGTATTTGGATCTTCCTCCAGTAGGCTTTGGCCATTTGAACTTCTTGTATTTCTTGAATCTGCTTTGCCTTCTGGCATGGCAAGAGCAACTGGACCTGGTGATCAGGTCAGTTTTACTGCAAGTTTTATCAAGGGCTGGATTGTTGTGCATGATCTGCTTCAGAATAGATCTCTTTATACAAATATCTTCTGCCTTATATAGCCAACTTGAGGGATTGTGATCGACTAGAAATTTTCCTCGATAATCGTCATGGTTCGTCCTGCTAACATCTTTGGAAAGGATGAAATGTAGGCTTGCTTCAAATTGGCGTATCCACCAAGTTCAAAGTATATTTTTTCTATCTTATGGAAATGAATATCAATGACATCTCTATTGAATGATATGCATTCCATCTCGAAGAATTGTCTTCGTAGCTTTTCTTGCCTCTGTCTAGTATCTCCATAAAATACTTCATGTAGGATTCTGATGTTGAAAGCAAAGTCTTCGGACGTGATGAAAGTACTTTTCATATATTCCCAGTGCGTCCACCAATATCTAAGGATGTCGAAGAACCTTGATGTAAACTCTAACAGAATTAGATATTTCTCCCATTCTACCAAGTGTTTCATTACCATCCAAGTAAGGAAATCTTGGATCTTTTGTGGCCATTTTAAAACCTTGACATCATCGAGAGTGAAAGTATGGAATTCAGTTCCAACCAATTTTGGTGTTGGTTGTTCTGGTCTTCTTTTTGGAATCGGCTTTTCGTTTATCACATCTTGATCATCATCGACTTCAGAAACTTCTGGTTCTCTTGGTCGGTTCATGTATATCAGTGGATTGTCTTCCTCGAAGGTTTCTAGTGAGAGATTCTCACTTGGCCCAGTCTCCACTTCATCAGTTAGTAGGATCACTATCTATTGTTTCTTCAGTACTGGATCCCGTGGTATCATTTTCTTTCAAGCCATAGATTCTAGAATAACTTGATTTGACATCATCAAGTTTTTTGGATCTGGATCTTTGGAACACTCTCCAACTTTCTTACTTTTTTTGGCCTGCTTTTCTGCTGCAAGAGCATCGTTCTTTTCCCAAACTCAGTTTCCTCTTTGGACTTTTTAAGGATAGGATGTGGGTTCATGTGGAACGAAAGGAAAGATAGTACCTGGACGGGCTAATTTAGGTGGTGAGTATGTCTGTGACGACATAGGAAAAAAGGAGGACTTTGGAGAGTGGCTTTGGGTTCTTTGTGGCTCAAAAGGTCCATGTCTAAATTGTTTGATTTGTTCTTTGATGTCAGCCATTTCCTTTTGTTGTTGTGAAAAGAAGTGAAAAAGTGAAGTTCCTGGTGAACAAATTTCATATTGCATATTCTTCAGTCGTAATTCTAGGGCTCGGATAGGACCTACATGTTGATTGGATGTCTGTTCCACTTTCTTCTCAATGCTCTCCACCTTACTCATCATCTTAGTCTGTGTGTGAGAAACGTTCTTGAGGGAAGTGCCGATGCTGGTTAGCATCTTAATCTGGCAGATTGCATTTTCTGATTGCTAGTTGATGGTAGCCTCTATATCACTGATTGGTGGCCTTTCTCCAGTTGGCAACACAACATTTTTCTTTGGTATTTTTGGTGCTTGGCTTACACCGTCTTTTTCAAAGGGTTGTTGTGATGGAAATTCTGGAGTATGGCTAGAGCTGGATGAACTCATCATGAAGATTTGAGGGTTATATTGTTTTTTGAGATGAGAGTGGTCAAAGCTGATGACGACAGTTTTATCCTATTTTTTAACAAAGATTGGTTCTGTGGATCAAAGAGGTTCAACAGGAGGTTCTCTCATCTGCTCATAGTTGGTAACCCATGAGTCAGGAAGAATTTTGACAAGTTCTTCCATTGGTATTTTTCTAGGTATTTGGGTTCATGTGGTAGTTCCGTTGGTGGCATCTACATGTAGTAGTAAAGCATTATATCCATCCCGAAATGAAAGATCATGGCATGGTTCTGAACTCGCCAAGCTATTTGATAGTGAAGAGTTGCCTAGATAGCATCTCTAGCTTGTGGAGCTCCCTGTAGTTGGACTTGGATCTTTAAGGCTTCTGTCAGATAAGGGTCTCTCGGGGACATGTTGAAGTTTGGATATAAAGTGACAAAGACTGTCCCGGCATTCAAGGTGACCTCAGTTGTACCTAAATTTGCATGTTGGTGCTCTTGGTATCGAGTATCAAGGAGTGAAAGATGTGTAGGTTACACTCGAATAGTCACTGAAAATTTTTGAAAACGCGGTAGAAGAAGAAAATTGAAGCGGGCTATTTGGATTCGCTGCCAATTCAGAGTTTCTGAATGATTAATTAATATTTTTCAAGTTTAGGGATTTTATTTTTCAAGGTAGGGCTTCAGACTTCAAAGTGTTGGTGTAAAAAGAAGAGATGGTGTCTTTCTTACGAGAAGAGTACGCTTTTTCATGTTTTTTTTTCTTTTTGATCTCTTAATATTCATACTCCCTCTTATTTCATTTTATATATGTTTAAAAGTGTTACTCCTATTTTGGGGAGTACCTATCTAAATGAAGTGAAAATAGTTGAATTTGATCAAAATTACCATCAACAATATTAATATATCCTGTATAATTTCAAAAAATGAAATTTAGAAAAGATAATTTCACAAACTGAGATCTAAAGAGGATAGAGTGTATTTAGGTTTTATCTTCACCAGAAATAGAGACGCCGTACAAAAACTAAGTAGATGGTAACAAAAGAACTATTCTTTTTTTAAAAGTTAGTTTTCGTATCAATTTAAATATCTTATTTTTTTTAAAAAATAATTATAATTATTTACTAAAGCATTAAAAAAATGTAAAAAAAAAAATTAGTTTGAATTGATACGGCAAAAAATATATCGTTCATATTACTTTAATTATCTTATTTATATTTTTAAAAAATTATTATAATATTTTATTTTTTAAAATAAAAAAATATAAGATTTAGCTTATACTTACAAAAGACAATATTCTCTTTTTATTAGATCACGCTAAATCTTATATTTTTTAGTTGTCCTAGGTATCTTAGAAAATGGTTATGATAATATTTTTTTGTTATCTTTGTTGTCTCCTTTTTTAATATTTCTGTTAATTTTTTTTCATTTATGTGTCATGTTAAAAAACTCAAAAGTTACTCTTTTGACTCTCTTAACTATTTTTAATATACTACATTTAAAAAAAACTTTGATCAAGAATTCTATTTATTATTATTATTTTTTTTTGCTTTTTTTCTTTTATTTTATTTATTCATTTTTTACTCTCTCTGTATATAAAATCATGGTCTATAGAAGAATGATGTGATATAGTTTTTTAGCCAATGATTTATCTTTTTTGGCTCTTTTTACCAATATCTTATTCTCATTCAAATCACTAACATAATAAATATTCCACAATAAATATTTTTATTTTATTTCAAATCTCTTAACTTTTTATTAGTCTTTTTTGGATGTTATAATAAAGTTAGGCATAGACAATATGATGTGGCATCTCTCTATGACCTAAAAAACTATTATCTTTTATCTCCTTTTTTTAAAAAATATTTCATTCATTCTTTTTATTAATTAATTTATTTAATAATTAAAAATATTATCATAATAAAACTAAAAATTAAAAAGATGGTGTGACATTTCTATTTGACCAAGAAACTCAATTTATTGTTCTAATCTTTTTTTACTTTTTTTTATTTATGTGCTATGTAGAAATAAAATAATAGTTAATCTCATGACTTCACCATGAATGTGTATTAATTCATGGAAATCCTTAATTCATGTGTCTTTCATGTTCATTGTCTATTTTTCATATTGAAAAGACACACATCTATTGACCTTAATTAAGGTCAATCAATATTGTCTATTATGATGATAATGGAGAATTAATTCTTTACTTCATTACTATTTATTTCCCTTTAAAAGCTCAAGTTGAATTTTTTCGGGTTGCATATTTTATCAAACATATATTAATGTTTTTATGGTTTGAAAATGCTAAAAGTTGTAATATCAATTACAACTATTCATTTTTTTATTTTGTTGCTCTTAGTTGAAAATATTATAATATTGAATTGTGTTTGAAATATTTTTGACTTCTATCGTATAAAATAAGAATATCAATTGTTCTTACTATATTAGATTATGATCTTTCTCTTACTTTTTTGTCTAATTGATTTTTGATTTTGTGTTTTTTTTTTGCAGGTTAATTTGTGTGTATGGTTGGCACATTGAATTATGAAGATGTCTTTTAATTGATATTTTCTGAATCAATTATGAATAGGGAACATTAAAGTCGTGAAAATGATAAGGAAACATATCTTTTTTGATCGATCAAGTTACCATGTATGCCTCTACAAATTGTCTCTCTTTCGATAGACAAAAAATAAAATTTACACCACCAAAATTAATTTTATGAAAAAAATTATTATCAAATAATTTTTTTCATTTAATTTTATTATTTTTTATACCTAAATCATATACAAAAATTCAAGTACAAAAGTCTTTCTTCAACTTTCTCCTTTTCTATCTCTTTATCCTCTTTTTTTCTTCTTTATTTAAATAGTGGGTGAAGTTTTTGTCTCTATAAGATTTTTACCATCTTTTTTTCTCTCTATAAGATAATTTCGAGTAAAGTATTTTTTTTTTAAAAAGAAGAAGAAATTTTCAAATGATTTATTCCTATGAATTCAATAAACTCTTTCTATCTCTCTTTTTTAGAAAAATAAAAGTAGGTGGAGAGTAGTATGTGAAGAATTTCAAGTAAGTTTATTATGCATTTTATAAGTTTATATACTCTATTCATGATTGTTATTTAATAATACACTCTTATATAATATTTATTACTTGTATACGTGTGTAACAATATCTTTGTTGTGTCAGTATTATGTAATTTTAAAATATTTTGTGTTTCTAAAATTAAAAAAAATATATTAATACTATATGGAAAAAAAATAAATTTTAATTTTTTTAGGGTTTTAAAATAGATCATATAAAAAATAATGTAGACAATAAAATTTATGGTTTTTTTTTTTAATTCTACTTTCATAAATTATTCTATGTGATATTAATAGATATAATTTTTATAGACGAGAATGTATCCTCATGATTCTTCTTCTTCTTCTTCTTCTATCCCAATTATGTTTAATAAAAAATAATTTATAAATTTATTAATAATTTTTATAAATTAACTGCGCGAAGCGCAGTCAAATTTACTAGTTCATAAAAGAATTTAGAGTTTTTGAATCAAAAGGATTTTAGCCCTAGAAATCATGGGATTAGAAATTTGTCGCATTAAAGAATTGAAATCATAGATATTAGCTTGGTTTTGGGCATAAATGTGATCTTGGGCATATTTACATATCCAAGTGCCATTTCATGCCTATGTTCGAGCCTTGTTTGCACCTTAATTGGATTATAATCTCATGTACTTTGTTAAATTTGTTGCCATGAACTAATAAGAGTGATTAGATCTTCTTGTGGGCGAAAGGTGCTAAATAATGAAGCTAAATGTGAAGATGAATGAGCAAGAAGGCAACAAGGAGAAAATTTCAAACTTAAAGACATGCCAACGGCTAAATAATGCACGGTTGCGCCAATCATTGTGTCACATTGCCAAACCTACGCGCCAAGCACCATGTCACATTGCCAAACCTGCGGGCCAAGCACCGGGTCACGCCAGCAGGCCTTGCACATTTATGGCCGCATCACGCCTAGCTGCAAAAGCACACTTTTGCTTGTCCAGTAGTTATCCTCAATACCTCCATGCCACGCCAGCAAATTGAGGCATCCAGCGTCGTGTCTGATAACACTCAAATCACATCTATGTAAAAGTATGACGAGGATGTCAATAAAGAATCCAATTAGGTTGGGATCGATCCCACAGGAAATATGGTCATGATGTAGAATAATGCTAGTATTTATGCTTTTAGTATAGTTATTTCCCAACAGTGGGTCTTAAAAAAAGAATCAAGTAAGAAAGTTGTAAATTGTTGTTGTGATCAAGTTTATGCAATTAACTAGAAAGTGTTCCCCATAGATTCATAACAAGTTCGGGTTATTAAACTAGTGATCTATCCCAATAGTTAGCCCGTAGAATTGATAACATAGATTCATCCAACGACTAATTCGTCTGTAGTGGATGACTATACTCAATCACCAAATTAAGTCTCTTGAGTGTTTTCACTTTAACCGTTATCAATTATTCCAAATTAACTATCCTGCGACCGCAACTCAAGTTATTCAATGAAGCTTAAAGTTCAAGGCTTTGTTGTTCTTCTCTTTTTCCTAGTCTCTATTTCTCTAGGTTCAAGCAAGTAGGAAATTCGGGCAAGTCCTAATATTGCACATTGTTAAGAAATATTTAAGATGAACAGATGAACAATAAAAGCATGCATATTGGATTAGGATCACCTTATGCTAACCCTAGTTATTTAATTCACCACGGTTCCCACAACACTAGTTATGAAGGTTTTATCTATTCATGATTGCAGGAAAAAAAATTAGACTTCATGGTAGAAAATATAATTAACAACTTACAACGATGATTGAAGAAAAACTTAATTGATTATGCATAATCAAAGTATGATCAAGTCAAGAAAAATGAAAGAAATCTCCAAGAAATTCGTGTATTTGATCTCCAAGTAGTGTTAGGAATATCAAGAATTATGATTACAACAGTAATGAATCGGTCCTCTAAAGAAAATAACCTAAAACATTTATTTATACAAAATAACTGAAAACTTTTTCTAAATTAACAAGGAACTACTGCTGACCTAACCTACGAGTCGTAGCATGAAGCTATGAGTCATGGTATCCATCCGTAACATTCACTACAGTCTTGAAAATTGGTTAAATCTTGGGAGAAAGTATGACTCGTACAATGATGCTACGATTGGTATGTTACCTATCATGGTCTGATCTTGTAAAGACTTGCGTCCTCTTTAGTTTGTCATGATTCCATGGTACGGTTCATACATTGATGTTACAATTCGTGGTCTCTATTTGTACTCTAGGATCTTCCAACTTGTCATACTCTCTGGAATTCACCATGACTTCTTGGTATGGGTTGTATGATGTTGTCACAACTCATGCATTTCATTCATACCAGTAACTCAGGAAAGTGCAAGCTTCTGACTCTTTGCACGACTCCTTGGTATGACTTGTACCATGGTTATACGGCTCGTACCAAGAGTCGTACTTAGCCCCAACACTTGTGCATATCCTCTTGATTTCATCACGACTGCAGGGTACGACTCATACTGAGGACTGCACTTGGCCTATTTTCTGTGCTTTTTCCTCTTCTTTTACAGAATTCAACTCCGAAGCCTGAGTTCCTTGAAAACAAAGTAAAAGCATCTCATATCTGTATAAACATACCAAAGACCAAATATTTAAGCGCCAAAAGTGCTATAAACCCACAGCACATCAGTGTCACACCGTGAGGTTATGCGCACGACCTCCTGTATCTAATGTGCTACCACGTTGGCTCCATGTCACGGAGGCCAATTGGTGCGATAATCAATGTGACATAGAGGTGGTTTTCCACAGCCAAATTTCAGCCATCATAAATAGTTGTCTTGCCCCACCTTGAGAGGCATGACTGGCACCTAGTGCCACACTGGAACCTGGCTTGACCTTGCTGGGCATATGCACCTTTGTTGCCTGCCAGCAACTCAAAATCAAGAAAATAAATGGCTATATCTCGATTGTAAACACAACCTCGAGCACGACATACAACCTGCATAAGACAGCTAACCCAGCAATCATAATAATCAAAGGATCCTATGAGGGCTGACAAGACCACCATGCTGTCTAAGTCATAACAAAAGGAGAGAGGCAGTTATATACAAACTACAACTGACAAGGTAGCTAACCGATAGCTAAGATAAGCCCCACATGGCCAACATACAAAACATAATATATATAGGTCTCACACGACCAACAATAACCGACTAACTAGGAACTATTGTCCACAAGCCTCTAAGAGTGGAATAGTGGCCCAGACAGGGCCCCGACCTACACAAAAGCTGTACAACAAAATAAGCAAACCTTTCTAACTGACAACTCTAGAGAAAAGGAGCCGACTGATCTGCTAACCCTAGATGACTGCTAAGGAGGTCCTGAAACTCATCTATCTATACCTGCAGGCAAGTTGCAACGCCCATATGTAGGCGTCAGTATAATATATACCGAACATGTAAGGTAGTAATAAAAGCTGTAGAAGTTGATAAAAGAACAGAAAGTAATCAATAAGAAGGATAAGAGTTTAACCTAAATAGCCTCACAGTCTGCAGTATAACTACTAAGTAAATATACAAACAAAAACCTAACTTTGTCCCCATAAGTCTGGAAGGTCCAATCAGTATAGAATAACCTGCTTGGACACCCATAAGCCATGGAAAGTACAGTTCAATCTATATACCCCTAACTAGCCATTATAATTTCACAAGTAACTATAGCCAACCTACCTAGCCTTTAGATCTGCAACTAAGTCCTTTGGGCTCCTGTAACTGCACCTTTCCACAAGGCTCGACCGAGGATAAGTGATGTTGTTATGGCATAAGGGAAACCTATACGTGAATGGACTTCGATACGGCCTTATTGGTCGAATGTATTTCTTTCAGACATCACATAGCTCCTCTGAGCAATCTATAGCCCGTAGGCAATGATATAGTTAGCAACCCTGAGATTGGTTAACGGAAGGACATACTAGGTGGGGTCAATCCTGATAGGAGTGCTATACTGTAGTCTCGAATCTACCTATAGCAGCTAATCACAATTTACATGCTCGCTAATTACTTACTAAGGCATAGGTTGTATCATCAATACGACGATAATAACTTACCGAAGAGGTTAGCCTTAACATACCTCAATTGTTGACTTTTGTTCACCCAAATAGTCCCAGCTTAAAGCCGGTAATTCCTCCAAGTTGCGGCCTTTGTACTGAGAGAATAAAGATATTTTCAACACTAGAAAATGGATAATAAGAATCTCCTTTAAGGACATTAACTACAAATCAAACATTGTCCGTTTCGGCCCAAAACATACAAATTCCGAAGAATTTAGAAGGTAGGAACACTTACTTATCACTTGTAGATGCTTAGAACTCAATTTGAAATGATTTATACAACTTTTACTCGGTGGGACTCCGACAATCCAAGCTAGATTTCAAGAAATAACTCCGTAGATACATTCCTCGTAGGCCCGAAACTCATTATCCAAGATGAATTCGCAATCGAATGGAATTTAACGACGTAATTCAACGAAAACCTTAAGAAATGGTCGCTCATGTTGCTCCTATTGATTTGGGGAAATGTTTGAATAGTTCATTAAGACTTGAAGGAGTTTATATATAATTTGAGCCTCTGGGCAAGGGGGCACGACGTGCCGGCCATCATGCCAACATACGAATGCGACATGGCAGCGTGGCATGGCGCCCAGTGTGCCCTGCCTTCGAATTGACCTCCTGCTCGATTGATAACGTACTCATATGCTTATCCCTGAGCCCTTTTCTGCATGCGTCGTACTCCAAAACTCTCAACATACATATGCACGCATCGGTTAACCAACAAAGACTTACGGGGTGTAACATCATCCCCCCTTAGGAACATTCTTCCTCTAGTGTATCTAAGCTTAACAGACTCAATTACTGTAATCATTGCTCGGAAAATTTTGGCAGACTCTCCTCTATAATATGGACTATCCGGAAACTTGAAACATAGAAAAGTCCAACATAGGCATCTCATAGGACACTACAAGCAACTACTCCATAACATAAAAGTGAGCAACTAATCAATATTGATAACATAAGTAACAAAACAATACCTGAATAACAATCTCACCTCAATTGCACAATCTGAGTCACCTCCTCAGCTTCCCAAGTCATCTCCTCAACATTTCTGTTCCTCCATAGGACTTCAATAGAGGCTACATCTTTAGTCCTCAATCTAGGAACCTGCCGATCTAGTATAGCAACTGGAGTCTCTTCGTAGGACAATTCTTCGGTGACTTGAACATCCTCAATCGAGACAACCCGAGAAGGGTCTCCTAGGCACTTTTGTAGCATTGACACGTGGAAAACTAGATGAACAGATTCTATCCCTGAAGGCAGTTCTAACTCATAACCTACTTGCCTATCTTTCGAAGGATTCAATATGGGCCAATGAATTTAGGGCTAAGCTTGTCGTTCCTTCCAAACTTCATCATGCACTTTATAGGAGAAACCTTAAGAAATATCCAATCATCAACATCAAATGCCAATTCTCTACACCGAACATTGAAATACGACTTCTGAAGACTCTGGGCTATCAACAAACGCTCTCTGATAAGTTTCACCTTTTCTTCTAATTGATGTATCATATAAGGTCCAAGCAATCCTGACTCCCCTATTTCAAACCATTCTATGGGGGATCTACATTTTCACCCATATAAAGCCTCATAAGGAACCATTTGAATAGCGGAATGATAGTTGTTATTGTACGCAAACTCAATAAGAGGTGGATTGTTACACCCCAATTTTTTTTTTGATAATTATTTGATGGTTATATGTCATATTAATGGAATTATGGGTTATATGATGTCCGTAGGTTAGGAGGAAAACATGTGCAAAGGGAAAAGCGAAGAGTATGTGAAGTGTGTAAATAAGGGTCAACTTTAAATGGTCATATCTCCAAACATATAATGATCCAGAAGTCCCATAACCTATCAAATGAAAGGTATTTGAGTCTAGTTTACATTGAAAAAACCGCTCGTCAATCGAAGTTCGGAGTAAAAAGTTATGCTCGTTTGAAAATAGAACTATCGGCTAGGAAAGCGCCCAGGCGTGCGGGCGCCGAGACAGGTAGCAAGTAGGCGTGCGCGCGCCAGGGCATGTCGCACGGGCGCCGCCTAGACCTTGGCCAGCCCGCCTATATCAAGTAAAACTGAGCTAGAAAGCTCATTTCTACTCCGTTTTAGTTGATTTGTTATTCAGAATTTAGAGAATTCAAAGCCCCATCACATGGTGAAAAGATACCCCAGGTAAGAAACTTCACTCTTGTCTCTTTTGTGCTTTGAAAAGAGAACCTTGGAAGAAAGTCATAGCTTGTTGTTGTCTTGTGGTTGATTGTGGTATTGCTGCATTTTTAGATGATTCTAAGCAGAGGAAACAGTAGGAGTTTACTCCTACTTTAGCTGATAACATCTCCAAGAAAGGGTAAGTAATTCCCTTTTTGATTTCTTGAAGTTTATGAGGTCATAACTTGGAGAATGTTGTAGTATTGTGTTGTTGTTTCTTTGTGTGTTTTTGTGGCATGTTGCTGCCCAATTTTCCCAGAACTTTGGTGAAGTGAAGTTACTTCTTGTTGGGTTTGTAAATTGGACTTGGAAGGATCCTTAAGGAGTAATCTTGAAAGGAAGATTTTCAGCTAAATTAGAGTCGATGTGCCAAGGTACGTAAAGGCGTCCCTTTCCTTGTTTTTCAAGCACGAAACTAAGTTATTGAAAGAATAAATATTTCTTTGTTTTTAAAATCATATTGAGGCATGTATGATCCTTTCCAAAGGGATGGAAATATTTGGCATAAAGCTTGAATCGTTAAGAATGGTTGAAGCGAACAAATGTGAAGCGAAAGGCGTAATTTTTATATGATTGTTTGCGTAATTCTAAATCGAGTCTGAAGTCCCCTTAACATGGGCACCGTAGGCTGGTCCTTTTCAGTTTACTGTATATGTGATGTTGAATATATGTTAAGATCTGGTCAACTTAGTGAAATTGGTAGGAAATGCTAAGATGATGACATGTAATTGAACTTAAGCTTAGAAGAGGACACTAAGACGATTGAGGGTAAACGAACTTAATGAAATGACGTTTTAATAATATTGCTAATCCCTCCTATATGTTTATATTTTAAATTTCTTAAGGTAAAAAGTAGATTTTATGTTTTTCCTCTTTAAAGCTAAGCAAGTGGCACGTAGCGAATAAGCTAAGTCGATTCATGTTAACAGGGAAAGCATGGCTAAGTTGTCAATTAGGCAAAGAGGTAAGTGCGTATAAGAATTGATGGAATAGTGAACACGAGGGTAAAGTGAATAATTTTTGGCAAAGAAGTTAAGATGAATAAGGAAAGTAGAGCTAAATATTGTTAAATTAGACGATACGGGTTACGATTATGAACAAGGTAGGCAACAACTAGGAAGATTAGTCCTGTTTTAAAGAATTTTAGCAAAAGAGTTATAAATTAAGTTGTTTATGTTCAATATGTGTTACGTTGATGAATAACCACTAAAGTGTTAACCTTCTACGAAATAATTAGAGTTGAACGTCTGCAAAATAGTAACTTAAGTTGAGAAGCTCTCTGCTATACCCCTAAACGATTATGTTAAGTTATCTATTCAAAGTGTTGAAATTTTCTACCATGTCTGAAAAGGGTAATCCTAGGATCTTCTAAGTCACTTATGATTATGTAAGCTTTCTTAAGCTCCGCAGATAATTGCAAAGTTATGTAAGTCAATCCAGCATCACCTAAATTATGGCTATATATCTTTATTTGCCTATAAGGAATCACTTAGAGAGGTACTCACGAGTTCCTAAGTTATAGAGCTCCAAGTATCAGATCCTTAAGTTATGTCTTTACGTCCCTAATTTATGTTGAAATGTGCTAGCTGATCTAAGAAGTTTTTGAGAGATCATATTTCGAGAATTATGCTAATGTCTTGGTCAAGTATCTGATGTTGTATACGAGACTAAAAAATCAAGTCTTTATCTGTCTTTCCAGTAAGAAGTATTAATGTATATGATTTTCATGTTATAACATACAGTTGAATTCTTTCAGTTATATTTAAGTCATGCATCTTTATGTTTAGCTCTTGT
This sequence comes from Datura wrightii, assembly GCA_035772735.1. NCBI lineage: Eukaryota > Viridiplantae > Streptophyta > Magnoliopsida > Solanales > Solanaceae > Datura > Datura wrightii. Next base: position 16,499,092 of record JASDFA010000002.1, read on the forward strand.
TGAGTTATCAGTTGAATTTCATAAATTCAGAGGAGAGATTCTCCCATGTACCAATGTTCCTAATGTCTAAGTAATTATAAGTGCAGGCTATGATAATGATCAGTTAAGCTCAGAACTTTGAATACCAGGAAGTCTCCTAGAGGTCATCCAATTAACTAAATACGAGTTACACATTATATAGAAGTCTTATACATTGTATGTTTGTAGTTCAGTTCTCAGCTCTTTGTATATGACAAATAACTCCAAGTTCCTAGTTATAATTTCCATGTTTTCCTGCAAATAAGTAAAATGAATTAAGAACTATATGTTCTTATATACATGATAAATTTGGCAATGAAATTCCAATGTATAGTTTTCGATACAGGTAAAGGAACCACCTAGTAGGCAGTATATATTTGTAGTTCCCAGATGTTAAAGAATTGTGTAGAAATAAGCTCTATGTGTTTTTATCCAAGTAATATGTTAAATTGGTAGGATTATTTGTAGGACATTGTTTGTAAACCTACAAAAGTTCTTATGTTGTCTAAACCTCTTGAAGGTCCTTCAATTAACAGAGTCGACATGCTCATGTATAATTCGACAACTTTCGTGATATATATGCATATTTTCTAGCTTTACATGATATGGGTGCTCACTTGCATTTATGGGTTACAAAAGAGGCCCATTCCAGCCACAGATTTAAAAAATTTCATTTATATGCCATACGTGTTAAATTGACTCAATATAAGCCATATCGGCCCTATTTATGATTAGGATTGAGAATTATTTTTATTTTATCCTGATGTGGTACATCGGCTAGAGATATTTTTATTTTACCCCGGTGTGGTACATCGGCTGGAGATATTTTTATTTTACCCCAGTGTGGTACATTGCTAGAGATATTTTTATTTTACCCTGATGTCGTACATCGAATGGAGATATTTTTATTTTACCCTGATATGGTACATCGGCTGGAGATATTTTTATTTTACCCTGGTGTGGTACATCGACTGGAGATATTTTTATTTTACCCAGGTATGGTACATCAGCTGGAGATATTTTTATTTTACCCCGGTTTGATACATCGGCTGGAGATATTTTTATTTTACCCCGGTGTGATACATCGACTGAAGATATTTTTATTTTTCCCTGATATGGTACACTGGCTGGATGAATTTTATATATGGATTTATGGTTGGCTAGTTGCTAGCATTACAATTATAGTTTTTCTTGTGCATTACTTGGTTGCATTTGCACTTCAATATTAACTTATTGTCATGTTTCAGTTTCCAAGATTCCAGGTTGTTACTATTCCTTATTTTTGGCTCAGTTATCATTGCTATCTTACATGTATATAGTTTTTTGCCTTACATACCAGTACATTTCATCGTATTGACGTCCCTTTGCTTGGGGACCTACGTTCGTGCCGTAGCTGCAGGTAGAGGTCGGGATTGCCAGTTGCAGTAGCAGTTCTTGAGATTAGTAGATGTGTTGGTATGCTCCTTTCTTTCTGGAGCTAAGACTGGTTTTGTTTCAGTTAGAGTTTTGAGATGCAGTTATGGGTAGGTCGGAGCCCTGTTCTGACCATCAGTCAGTTTACTCTTTAGAGGCTTTGTGGACTTAGTGTGTACAATGGTATTCAATTTGTGGCCTTGTCAGCTTTTTGTTGTTTAGTTTAGCATACTCATAGCCTTGTTTGCATTTCAGTTGTTTACCCTGTATTGTTGAGACATTATGTGTCCAGTTTGTGCTCCAGTTTACTGCGACAGGTGTTCTGGACAGCCTAAGTGTTACAGTTACAAATGTCATATACTTGGCTTTCCAGTCAGTCAGGTATGGGGAGCCAATCATTCCCTCCCCCCAGTTATGGGGGGTGATATGGATGCTCGTTCCATCCCTCCAAAGTCTAGCACACACGCCAGTAGCATGTCCTCAAGCGTTTGAATGGTGCGCTCCGCCTGACCGTCTGTCTGGGGATGGAAAGCTGTACTCAAATTAACCTGCATCCCCAAACCTTTTGAAACGACTTCCAAAATCTAGCTGTGAATTGTGCCCCTCTGTTAGAAATAATAGATACTGGGATGCCATGCAGTCGAACTATCTCCTTAATGTATAACTCAGCATAGTCTTTGGCTGAAAACGTAGTCCTTAGTAGCAAGAAATGGGATGATTTCATCAACCTATCAATGATGACCCAAATGGAGTCGAATTTTACGCCTGGTGCAAGGTAATCTTGTAATAAAATCCATATTAATTGCTTCCCATTTCCACATAGGTACGCCTATCTCCTGAGTTAGCCCACTAGGTTTCTTATGTTCAACTTTTACTTGCTGGCAATTAGGATGCTGTGCTACAAACTTAGCTACACTTTTCTTCATTCCACACCCCCAATATATCTCATTTATATCATGGTACATCTTCATCGAACATAGGTGAACAGAGTAACGGTAATAATACACCTCTGCCATGATCTGTTGGTAAAGCCCTGCTATATCTAGAACGCAGAGTTGACCTCTGAACCTCAAGACAACGTCTCCTATTAACTCAAATGCCAATAGTTCTCCCTGCTCAACATTGTCTCTGAGTTGTACTAGGCTAGGGTCCTCATACTGCCGCTCCTTCACCTCTACAACTAGAGATGATACTGCTGTATTATGGATCACAACTCTGTTATCTTTTGAATCCACTACCTGGACCGCTAGATTAGCTAACTGGTGTAGCTCTCGAGCCATTTCTCGCTATTTGGCCTCAAATATCCTAGGCTGCCCATGGATATGCGGCTAAGGGCATTGACGACAATGTTAGCCTTCCCTGGGTGATATAAGATATTCACGTCATAGTCTTTCAACAACTCTATCCAATGATGCTACCGCAAATTCAACTCTTTCTATGTGAAAATATATTGTAGGCTTTTGTGATCAATAAAGATATCTACCTGAACACCATATAAATAGTGCCTCCAAATTTTTAGAGCATCAATGATTGCAGCCAGTTCTAAATCGTGGGTGGGGTACTTTTTGTGCTTCTTTAGCTGCCTCAAAGAATAGGCAATCACCTTGGCATGCTGCATCAGAACACATCCCAATCCAATGCCTGAAGCATCACAGTACTCATAGCATAGCCCTCTGGACCTTCTGGTAAGGCTAATAGTGGTGCAAATGTCAATCTATTTTTCAGTACCTGAAAACTCTGCTCACAAGCCTTGGTCCAGTGGAATTTAGCTGCTTTTTGAGTCAATCTTCTCAACAACGCTAATAAGGTAGAGAATCCTTCCATGAACCTTTTGTAATAACCGGCTAACCCCATGAAGCTATGAACCTCGATTGGAGTCGTGGGTTTAGGCCTCTTTATTGCCTCGATTTTCTGGGAGTTCAACCTGGATACCTGCATCAGACACAATATGGCCTAAGAAAGCTATACAATTTAACCAAAACTCACATTTCAAGAACTTCCCGTATAACTGGCGATCTCTGAGGACCTTGAGTACTGTTTGAAAATAATCTCTATGTTCTACTTCTGAGTGTGAATATACTAGGATATCATTAATAACCACTATCACAAACAGTTCTAAATATGGTCTGAAGATGTTGTTCATCAAATCCATGAAGACTTCTGGGGCATTCGTTAATCCGAAGGAGATGACCAAGAACTCAAAATGACCATACCTGGTCCTGAAAGATGTCTTTGGAATATCATTCTCCCGAACTTGCACCTGGTGGTATCCTGACTTCAAGTCGATTTTGGAGAAATTCGCCCCTTACAGCTGATCAAACAAATCATCCTTGGAAGGAGATATTTATTCTTAACAGTAACTTTATTCAACTACCGATAATCTATATACATTTGTAGGGAGCCATCCTTCTTTCTTACAAACATAATCGGTGCACCCCATGGCGAAGCACTAGGCTTGATGAAGCCCTTATCTAGCAAATCTTTCAACTGTTCTTTCAGTTCCTTCTGTTCGGAAGGAGCCATTCAGTATGGAAGGATAGATATAGGTTATGTATCTGGTAGCATGTCAATAGTGAAACCGATCTCACGCTTTGGAGGAATACTAAGAAGCTCATCTGGGAACACATCCGGAAACTCACTGACCATAGGAATGGATTGAAGAGTCGGGGATTCTTCCAACATATCCCAAACCATAGTAATATGGTAAATGCATCACTTTGCTATCAACTTCCTCACTCGAAGATAAGATATGAACCTACCTTTTGGTGTAGCTGCATTGCCTTTCCATTCTCGCACTACTTCTCCTAGAAAGTGAAATCGGACAACCTTAGTCCAGCACTCCACATTGGCATAACATGGATCTAGCCAATCCATGCCCATAATTACATATCAATCTTTTCTAGCTCTATTAAGTCTGGTAAAGTTTGGCAACCAACAACCTCTACTATACAACCCTAAATTCTCTTAGAAATAATAGTCACCAATAGGTGTAGACACCGAGAATGGTCAGTGAAGCAATTCTGGTGATATACCAAACTTTCGTGCCACTAGCGGAGTAATTTAAGACAAAGTAGAACCTGGATCTATCAAAACATAAACTAGATGAGAACAAACATCCAGCACACCTGTCACAACATCTGGTGATGACTCTGACTCATGTCACCTTGGTAGGGCGTAAGTGCGATCCGGACCACTACAAATATCGGATGCCCTTGATCTACCTCTGCCTCTGTCGGTTGGGGCTGAGGGCCTACTCCCCACCGAAGGTGCTGGAGCATATGATCTTGCTGAGGACCTGTTTTGCTAGTCCCGATCACCCTGATCTCTGGTTGGATAATCCTCCATCATATGACCCTCTTGCCCATAAGTATAGAAAGCAGTTGAGCCGTATCTACACCTCCCAAAATGCCATCGACTGCAAATGCTACAATGCGGTGCAACAGGCCTACTCTGATCTGATCCCCTCTAATGATGGGAACCCAACGCTCACGAACTCTCTCCGGGACCTGGCTATCCACGACGATCTGATCTACCGCCTTACTGCTGCTAAGGTGAAGGTCTAGGTGGCCTACCTAACATCTGCGGCCTAGGCTCGCCCTGAAATACTGCCTTCATGTCAGTGCGCCTGGCCCTCCGGTGATGCTCCTTATTCGCTCTCTCTGCTTCATATTGACGCTGCCTAATCCCTTCTATATTTTGAGCAAAAGCCTAAATGCGCGAAATGTCCACATCCTCCCGTAAGGTAGCTATAATACAGGTTTCCACATACTATGGAACAAGCCCCATAATGAATCGATGTACCCTAGCTGGCATGGTATCCACAGATGCTGGCACATATCTTACCAAAGAGTCAAACCTCATCGCGTACTCTCGAATGCTCATCCTGCCTTGCTCTAGGTGTATGAACTGATTTACACGAGCCCGTCAGATCTCTCGAGGCAAATAGTAATCTATGAAAGCCTTCGAAAGTTGGACCAAGTAGGTGGGGCTACATCTCTGCCTCTGGACCTCTCCCAGCACTCGTACCACACAACCTCTATATCTCATATCCGAAACACTACCAATTTAACTAACTCTACAGACGTAGCATGCATCACCCTGAATATCCTTTGTAACTGATCCAGAATGTCTTGAGGATCTTCTTTGCCATCTATCCCCATAAATGGAGAAGGACTCAGGGCAAGAAACTAACAAACCCTCAAATTTCCAGGCCCTCTAGTAGATTCCATAAAAACTGGTGCCACTGGCTGGCTCTGAGCGGCCATTATTTGATCCAACATATAATCTACACTCCTAACCTCTTGATCCGATAGTATAAGGATAACTGGGGGTGGTGTTGATGTATCGGCTGCCCTGGGGGGCTCCTAGTGTAATGGAAAATGCTGAGGAGATCGAGGTAATGTCTCCCTCTAGCCCTTAGGTGGGGCCATCACTGGCTGTGGCACTTGCTAGTGCCCTCTCCTGCCACGGTATCCAACTCCCGATCAGCCATAGTCTGTGTTGCCTCAGACATTTTCTCTGTAGATAAATAGAATAACCTAACTTAGGTACTCCACTCCATACAATTTAGCTCTATAGCACTATTTGGGAAGGAAGGAGGGTAACCTGCTATCATGCCTCGTAGCCTCCTGCCTATAGAATATGGTGCACAACACATCCATAGAAAAGACTCTACTAGATATGGCTTGTAGACTCCCTAGGATATGAAGTTGCTTTGATATCAAGTTTGTCACGCCCCACGTTGGGAGGCATGACTGGCACCTAGTGCCATACTAGAACCTGGGCTGACTTCGCTGGGCATATGCGCCTCTGGTGCCTGCCAGCAACTCAAAATCAAGAAAAAAATAGCTATATCTCAACTGTAAACACAACCTCAGGACGATTAGGCCGTGACATAAAACTTGCATAAGATAGCTAACCCAACAATCACAATCTAAGGATCCTATGCAGGTTGACAAGACTATCATGATGTATAAGTCATAACAAAAAGAAGATAGATAGTTATATATACACTAGAACCGACAAGGGTGCTAACCGATATCTAAGCTAGGCCCTACGTAGCCAATGTACAAAAAATAACATATATTGTCCCTACAAGGCCAAAAACGACCAACTAACTAGGAAGTGTAGTCCACAAGCCGTAAGTGTGGAATAGTGGTTGGGAAAGGGATCCGACCTACCCAAAAGCTGTACAACAAAATGAGTAGACCTTTCTAACTGAAAAATCCAAAGAAAAGTAGCTGACTGATATGCTAACCGTGGATGACTACTAAGGAGGTCCTGAAACTCGTATGTCCGTACCTGCAGGCAAGTATGCAGAGCTCCATATGTGGGCATAATACAATATATACTGAATATGTATAACAGTAATAAAAACAAAACAGAAGTTGCTAAAAGAATTGAAAGTAATCAATAAGAAGGATAAGATTTTAACAGGAATAGCCTCACAGTCTGAAGTATAGCTAACAAGTAAACATATAAACAAGAACCTAATCTAGCCCCCATAAGCCTGGAAGGTACAATTATCACAGAATAACCTTCCTCGGGCCCTCATAAGCCTCGGAAAGTACAATTCAACCTATATACCCTAACTAGGACATTATGATTCCACAGGTAACTATATCAAACCTATCTAGCCTCTAGGTCTACAATTGAGCCCTCTGGGCTCCTGTAACTGCCCCCTGGGCCCACAAGGCTTGATTGAAGGTCGGTGATGCTGTTATGGCATAAGGAAAACGCATATGTGAATGGACTTCGCTACTGCCTTATAAACCTGAATGTAGTCCTTTCAAACAATACATAGCTCCTCAAAGCAATCTGTAGCACCGTAGGCAATGATACAGTTAGCACTACTGAGGTTGGTTAACGAAAGGCCATACAAGGTGGGGTCAATCCTGATAAGAGTGCTATGCTATATTGTCGAATCTACCTGGAGTAGCTAATCACAATATACATGTTCACAATTTACTTAAAAAGGCATAGATCATATCAACTATAAGATGAGAATAACTTGCGAAAGAGGTTAGCCTTAACATACCTAAATTGTCGATTTCCGTTCACCCAAACAGTTCCAGCGTAAAGCCGGTAATTCCTCCAAGTTGTGGCCTTTACACTGAGAGAATAAAGATATTTTCAACACTAGGAAACAACTAATAACAACATCCTTTAAGGACATTAACTACAAATCAAACTTTATCCAATTCGACCCAAAATGTACAAATTTCGAAGAATTTAGAATGTAGGAACACTTACTTATCGCCTGTAGATACTTAGAACTCAATTTGAAATGATTTCTACAACTTATACTCGGTGGGACTCCGACAATCCAAGCTATATTTCAAGAAATAACTTCGTAGATACATTCATTGTAGGCTCGAAACTTGTTATCCAAGACGAATTTGTAATTGAATTGAGTTTAACAGTGTAATTCGGTGAAAACCTTAAGAAATGATTACTCACATCTCTCCTGTTGATTTAGGGAATTGTTTTAATAGTTCAGTAATACTTATGGGAGTTCATATATAATTTGAGGCAGTGGGCAGGGGGGAGCGGCACACCGCCCATGATGACAACATACGAGCGCGATGCACCGATCCGTGTGCAGGCATGGTTGCCCGGCGCGACGCCCAGTGCACCTTGCCTTCAGCTCTGTCCTCCTGCTCGATCGACAACGTGCTTGTATGCTCATCCCCTGAGCCCTTTCTCACATGCATTGTACTCAAAAACTCTCAACATACATACGCATGCATCGGTTAACCAACAACGATTTACGGGGTGTAACAATAGCACACTTAGGCTATTATTTGAGAGATCACAAAATATTTTGGAGAAAAGGGGATGGCTGGCGTAAGAATGAGGACTCCATTGTTTGGGTTCTTTTTCTCTCTTTATTTTCCAATTTATTTATCTTACATGAATTCAAATGCATTTACGGATTCTTGTAGAATAATGAGTAGCTAAAACCCTCATTCTAGGTTGAGGCTACAAATATGAGTGTTTATGCTTAATTTCATAATAGTTTGATTGTTCATGTATATGGATTATTCTAGCATTCTTGTTTTAACTATTTTAGAGCTTGATTACCATTAAAATACATCTAGAATCCTCAGTCAAACTTGATACATAGAATGTGGAATGCAAGGAGGGTGTTCTTGTTCTTGAAATTGATTTATGTTTAGGATAAAAATATACCTAATACGCCACACTTGGATAATAAAATGGGATGACAACTAAAATATGGAGAGCTGAATTGTCACATCACTACAAAATGATGTAGTTGTGAGGTCAATTTGATGCAAAATGGTTAGAGGTTCAAAAGACCATAATAATATCTTTAACCCCATAAATCGACAATCAAGATAAGTAATTCATCCAAGGTGAAGACATGAATATAGACCTCAACTCTGGAATATTTTCCAATTATTGTTTACAACTTAGTTTGTGATTAATTTTACAAACAACAACAAAATCTTGAAAACCTCTGCATTTGTGAAAAGTAATAGTAGTACTTAAATTTGGTTATTTGCTAAAACTCTAGTCCCTGTGGGTTCGACATTCGGCTTACAAGAGACACTGTATTACCTGCATGACCGTGTGCGCTTGGGCATATGCTGGGGTGCGAGCAAAGAGTGAAAGGGATCGCTTATTGATAATTCCACATACCTGGGCTTGATGATTCCTTGACTATAGCTTGAGACCCAAGAGATTGGAAAAGAAGAACTCTAGGTGTTCTTTAGAGCTTGAAAGGTTGAATTTCTTAAATGATCAATGATACGAAAAGGAATGAGGGAATAGCCTATTAAAACCCCTTAATTCACACTTAATAAAACCCAAAAAGACCTGATTTAGAAGTTAAAAGCATAGGCAGTTATGAAAATACCCCTAAGAATTTAAATTAAAAATATGTCGTTCAGGCATCACAGATCACGCCATGAGTCGTTGGGTCTTACCACGACTCGTGATGACCTCTTGTTGCCACTGAACCATTTTGGTCAAATTCTAAACTTCTCATAATGGCTCGATAGGATGACCCGTCCTTTGACATCAGTCGTGAGGTCTGCTCGTAAGCACTGGACTAATTTTGAAAAATTTCTTAACCTCATCTAATGACTTATCAAAATGAGTCATTACTTGGCCCCACGAATTTTCATTTGGCTTATGACCTTGGGAGAGAAATTGACAAGTTTCAAGACTTTGACTGTGCTACTCAGGACAGTGACATAACAAATTGTCACTCCCTCCAATGACTCGTTACATGAGTTGTTCTATGGGAAAATTCCAATTTTCCTGGTGATTTTTACTTCAAGTCAAGGATCTAATTTTAGGAACTTTTTCTGTGTTACATTATCTCCCCCTTGGGAACATTCATCCTCTTGTGGAGACTAATATAATTGAAAAGATAGGGAAAGTGCTGCAATCTCAAAGCTGAACGCTAAACACTAAATACTAATGGAGTGATTGGCTCTAGATTAATATACATACGCTGAATTGATTTCATAAAACATGTATGCATGCTAATACATGAGAGTAACTAAGGGACATGGAACTGAGTAGAACACTAAGGAGGAAACTATTACCTCAAACTGAAGCTGAACTGGAAGGAAAGAGGTAACGATACTTGGCCATCATGTCTACTTTGTCTTCCTAAGTAGCTCCCTCCACAAATTGATTCCTTCAAAGGACTTTCACTGAAGTGACTTCCTTATTTCTTAACTTATGATCCTGACTGTTACACTCCATATAGTTTTAAGTAATAAATCCATACTTTGAGGTAGGACTAAGAGTACTTAATACGATAAAAAGGAAGTGTTATGAGGTATTTGAGTCACTCTACTATTTTCATTTAAGGTTGGACGTCGATCAAGTTGTAAAACAAAATTCGACAAAAGTTATTGCAAATTTCTTTCTTAAAATTCTGTGAAATTTGGGTCAAATATCTTAAAGCTTTTATCAAAATATATAAGGATTTATGGACAACCTATCAAATTAAAGTTCCATGAGTCTAGTTTTTAGCACATTAAATCGTCCATCAATCTGACTTCGGTATAGAGAGATATTTGCGTTTTCATGAGACTGCGCAAGTAGGCATGTCAAAGCAGGCTAAGCGGTGGAAGGCTATATAAAGCCATTTTGGTTTGTGGGTTGCTATCTTATTTCATTTATGGAATTTTCACGAAGGGGAGTCTCTCTCAAGGTCTTTCCATGGTGTTCGAAGGTTTGAAATCTAAGAAGCTTAAGTCAAGTGAGTTTTGGTGTCAGAAAGCTAGAATCCGCTGTAGAACTCGTGTAGCGGTGTTATTTCCAATCTTCTTGAATTTGTTTCGTGAAGATTCGTTAGAAAGCTTTATTCCATGTTGATTATTGTGTTCTAAGTCTGGTTTTAATGTTGTTTTTTATGGTAGGTTGCCACCTTAGCTTTCTTACCATCGAGTTCTTAAAGAACTAGCTGGTATATATTGTTTCGTGTTGTTTTTCTTGTCGGTTTCTTGTAGCATCTTGTTGATGGTTATTTAGCTGCTGTTAGTAAGTGTCTTGGTGAGCTTAAGTAGTGGAGTTTTAGTTGTATTGCATTCATTGGATTCCAAGGTATGGTTAGGCCGTTTCTTCCCTTTTTCGGCATGATATCCATAAGGTTTGAGCTAGTATTATTGTCGAAAATGTGGGATGCTTTTAGTGTCTTGAAAACATTTTGGTATACTCATGGTTGAGCTACTGGTTGTGTATTATTTAGGTACTTGTTTTTTCTTAAGGTTTGGTTAGATTCATGTGTCAGTTGGCACGTCGTCGAGTCAAACAACCCTTAAAATTGATTTGTGTCAAGTGTCGGTTGATGTCGGTTGTAAGTTGGTTGGGGGGATTCCTATGTTCTTTATATGTGAGTATTGATTATGAATTTTGTGAATATGTGTGCATGTGTGTGTGTGTTGAGACCCTTGAGAATAGTGGATACCTGGCGCTAAGGTTTGAGTCCAACGGGTAGAATAATTGGCCTATAGTGGAGTTGGGAATTACCACCCATAGGAACGTTCTAAGACATGCAAGACCTATGGGGAGGTATATGCCTCCAAGAGACATATATGTATGTTCTGAGCCTTCCTAGGATCGCGATTGGCTCTTCCGGATGGATGGAGCTCTGCTAACTGTGTGTAGTTGAGAGATGGCCCAGTACTACTTGATTGATGATGTTGATTGACGGGTGTTTACTTTTGATTTTCTTGGCATTATATTTTGATTGTTGCATGTGCTATCTATTATTTGATAGTAGTGGATGCTAGATGTTGGTTGGTGTTAGTTGAGGTCATTGAGAGGTCTAGAGGTGGTGACAAGTAAGCTATGTAGGCTATAGTAGTGGATGCTAGATGTTGGTTGGTGTTATTTGAGGTCTTTGAGAGGTCTAGAGGTGGTGACAAGTAAGCTATGTAGGCTAGGTGCCACTTGTTGTTGCTTACTTGTTTTGGTTACAAGTAAGCTATGTAGGCTAGGTTCCACTTCTTGTTGCTTACTTGTTTTAGACTTGCCGGGCTTATGGGGGCCAAATATGTTCTGTTTATGCACTTGATTATACTTATTGGGCTTATGGCGACCAGGTAGGTTATATGTGTTTACTTAAGTTGAGTTTCTCCTTCTGTTATATCCAGTATATCTCTAATCAAAGTTTGGTAGTTTTTTTTTGCCTTACATACTTGGTGCATTATTGTACTAACACCCTAGTCGGGGCATTGCATTAATTCATACAAGTGATGGTGGGCCAATAGATCAATTTGTTGGCTGCTAACTGGAGTTCTAGCTGAGTGGGTGCACTCCAACTGTAATACCTCAGAAAGGGATAAGAATAGACCCAGGAGTTTGAGGTTGAGAACTGCAGAAAAATTTGGAATTTTGCACCAGTATGACTCGAGGTACGACTCGTGATGAGGACCTACGACTCATGATGAGGACCTACGACTCGTGACTCGAGTCGTGATGAATTCGGGAGTCAGAGGTCAAATCATGGGTGGTCCTACGAGTCGTGATGCGTAGGTACGACTTGTGGTCAGGAGTCGTGGTGAAATTCTTAGTGGTGCCTGAGTGAGACATCACGGGTCATGGTACGACTCGTAGGATGTAGCAACGAGTCATGATAAGGAGTCGTGGCTAAGTCGTGTTTGGTATGGCTGGATAGTACCACGACTGATAGTACGACCTGTAGGATGGTACTACGAGTCATGGTATGCGAGTCGTGACTAGATCCATAAGATTCAAAAGTGGCGAGGTGACCACAAGTCGTGACTTCGTGGTATGACTCGTGGTACAAGTCGTGGATGGGGCCAGATATGTTTTTAGGGAAATTATATTAAGGGAAAATTCAACTTTTATACACTTTTGGACCCTAAACCACGTCATTTTGAGGTCGGGATAGGGTCTTTTAAGGAGGGAAAACTCATGCTAAGTCTTATTTGGCATTTGCAAGAACTAGAGAAGGGAGTAGGAGGAGATTCAAGGGTTCTTCTTCAATTCTTCAAGTTTCCACCTAGGGTTTTCAAGGGAGTTAGGAAGCAAGTAATTCCAGGTATATGGGTTTTGAATGGGTAGTTTAGTCCCTACCCATACCCAATTTCTCCCTAATTCTATGTTTGAAGTTACCAAAACTTTATGGGTCTTTATCAAATTGCATGATTCCTTGAAATTTGAAATGAGCTTGTTGTAGTATGCCGAACTTATGAATTTCAAGCTATTTGGGCTGATTTTACTTGTGTACTCAATATTTTTATGATTTAACCCCTAAAAGTTTAGATGCCCAATTATAAGGAATTGTTTTTGTAAAGTTCACGGTCATGATGACTCCGCAAGAATAATACAAATTTTGTCTTAAATTTTAAGCATGTCTTCAAGTATTCAACTACTCATATTATTATGATCATGTTTCCTATAAATTTAAGCATTTCATGTATGATTGAAACTATGGGCAATGTCCACATTTCACTTATGATTTATGAACTATGATTTTGGCTGATTCATGGGCCCAATTCCATGGCTAGTATTACGAATTCTCAAGCATGATATGATTCTCACGACTAAACTAGCCATGCATATCATGTATGAATTTCTATGAGCATGTTGCATTTTTTGGGAGTAGTAGTTAACACCGAGTAAGTTTGGGGCCCCGGTTACTCCTCGATTCTCAGAACTACGTGCCACCGTAGGTTATGTTTGGGACCTCCTCAGTGACTATCCTCTATGCCCGGGCCTTCATGAGTGATATCACGCCTTTCATGGTTCATACCCTTGGAAAGGTATTAACGCTCCCGACTAGGTTTACAGGTCGGGCTCCATGTGTGCTCAGATGGGGTATGTCGATTGTAGAAATCTCCCATTGTTCCTCTTGATTTTAATGCATGTATGATTTTGTTCTTTTGGCTCAAATTATGTTTTACGAAATCTTTTCTCACATGTTACAACTATGACAGGTGTTCGGACCAAACTACACGCAAGTGCACGTGGTAGTACAAGTAGTAAAGTGGCTTTATTTCAAGCCAAGTATCGATCCCACAGGGACTGAATTATAGTAGTAATTATCCTAATTGTTAGTGAACGATATCCATATGAAAGTAGACAACCAACAAATAATGTTTTATGAGTCAATATTAATAGTTAATAAGAACCTAAGTAAGGATTGTAAATTAAAGTCTGAAAAATAGCAATGAACAAGCTGAGGTTAAGGCAAACATGCGCGAATGCAATTTATTAACTAGAATCAGTCAATCTTCTCTTCGGTTGTTAGTCAGGAATTAATAACCCATGGATTGGATCTTTCGACTCCTCTCCAATTAAAGAATCATGAGACTTACATTACACATTTCTGTGATGCAAAAACCCCATGCTCTAGCCATACATAACAAATTCCATAAATGACTAATATGACATTCAGATATATTTCTATTCTGAACGTAAATCTTCTCTCAATTTTCTCAACTAAGAAAAGATCATATTCCACCAATTCACATCTATCCAATTAATTTCCCTTTCAGAATCAAAATTGGACTTCTAGGATATACATTAACATTGGCCAAACATTAACGTAGTAAAAACAAGAATTGATAGAACAACCATTAAAGAGAAGATGAAAACTGAAATAATTATTAATTACATTCCTCTACAATTATCCTTAACCTCAGCAAGAGGTGAATTAGCCACTCATTTGTTGATTAAACATCTTCAAACAAGTAGAATTCATACAAGCAATTGAAATTAAAGAGAAAAAGGAAGAGAATTAACACTAGAAATTCTTCCTCTCAACTGCCTGCTAACCACGTTCCTGCCCAAAATGTCGGATTGTTTAAAATAAAACCTAAGGGTGCTATTTATACTAGTGGAAATTTTTCCCGAAATAACAAGCAACGTGGCACGGAGTGTATCGCGGAGCATCACCTCCATGCCATGGCCCTGTCGCGGACCTCCACTGGAACTCAGCTCCCAGGTAAATGCACTTCAGCGTGGCACGGCGTGTATCACGGAGCCTCACCTCCGTGCCACGGTGCCATCACGCACCTCCACTGGAATTTGACATAAAATTCCCCTCTAGGCAGAATGCCTCCGTGATGGTAGCGTGACACAGAGCCATCGCGGAGCCCCTATTTTGGCCAATTTTCCTTGTCAACTTCCACTTCTTGATTCCGAGTCCATTTCCACATTTCACCAACTTGTAGATTAGCTTCCAAAAATTCCTTCTAGACTGCAAAACAACACTAATCATGTTGGTTAGTTTAAATTCACATTTAAATAAAAATCACATGAGAATGCACACATAAAAGTAGATAAACAAGTACAAATGAAGTATTAGAGTATCACTTGGGCATGCAATTATGCCCAAGAGCACCTACCCCACACTTAAAACCTTATTCGTCCTCGAACAATACTCTCACATCTCATGCAATTGAAACCCACGCATAGCTAATTTGGCGCGACCATTCAAGCTACGGCTATAAGGATTATTGAAGATAGAAAATCATCAAGAGAGAATGCATGGTTTCATCAATAAAATGAAGTACGCCACATTAAGACCTCCTAACCTCAAAATCGAATCTCGATCTTGGCAAACTCGTGCAAATCAACCGATCAACACATCCGACATGAATTTTATCTCTCGTCAAGCATGTGCTCTCGTAACACAAGAGAATTACCCCATGTGCACTCATAAGATTTCCAAAGCACTACATGTAGGGGTATATGAATAAGATTACGCTCACTCTCCCAGAGAATTCACATGCATCATGTCGTGAAGCATAAGCTTTCCCCTAGTGTATTACTCAACTAATTTAAGGATGCATGATGTAAGATCACGTAGGACTTAATGGGTTATAATTTAAGCTAAGGAACTAGTAAATACTGGGCTAGCCAATAATAGTAACTAGCTTTCCTAAGCGCTTTTAATACATCCCACCTTCATTACGGACATTGCTTCTTCCTCAATCCTCTCACTCTTGAATTTTCTCTTTGTTTTTGTTCCCATTTCTTTAGGCACACTCTACTTACTAGCAAAGAGTATTTAAGCCACTTTTTTCATTCATTGATTTTCTTGCTCTCTACTATTAATTAACCAATTTCAACAAGTGCACCTTTGACCTTTTCTTTAACTTTCACACTTCCGCTTTCCCTTCCTTTTCAAACTTCTCACTCCTTCACTCTTTGGGAAAAAATGATTTTCTTAAGCGCTTAGGAGTTTTGGATCAAATTCACGGCTAATGAAAAAAGGGGATTAAGCTCGGTTTGTATCTATCAAAGAATAGGCTCAAGGCTCAATGGGGCTAACTAGGATTTAACATTCAAGGTGGGTACGATAAGGGAGAAACTTTCGGTTCATTCAAAGAAATGCCTACATCCTTTCCTACAATCCACATCCTTCATTTCATTTAGTATACACACCAGGCAAGTTCTAGACACTTCACAATAGCATGGAATAGTCGAAACCTCACACTCACTGCACATGCTCAACTTAAGACATATTCACAGACTCTTCATTCAGTTAATTACAAGAATTCACTAATTAAGCATCGATCACACCGAATCGAATTCTAGGGCCTAGGTATCTCAACATGTTTACACATTTGCATGCTTCCATACGAATCACACTTGCATCTTACAATCATGTGTAACACGTAACAAGAATGTCGAACCATTAATTAGCTACACGTTTGGAAAACAAACGAGAAAAAAAGAAAAAGAAAAAACTAATCCTACAGACTAAATTTCCCTTAAGACGGTCTTCAACCACCCATCATAGGGAACAGTCACTATCTACGACGTCGGTTCAAGGGGACTATTCTCGGGAGAAGCACCGAAAACAAAAAACGAGAAACCCAAACAAAAAATTTTGATAGAAAGAAAAAAAATTTAAATATAAAATTGAAAAATTTACATATCACACACAACAACAGTTAAATATTTATTAGAACACCAACTACCACAATTTCATCAGTTGCATAACATGAAACACAGAGTCACAGGGTAATAATTAGCACAACCACAAAAAAAAAACACAAACACCAACAGCTAGCACCTAACTACTCCCACTCCACACTTAATCAGAACACTATCCACAGTGTTCATATAGTTGCAATTTAAAAACAAAGTTTGGGTGGTGAAACTCCCTGATCAATCAAAATATTCAATCTCTTCATTAGGTGCCAGCGCCTCATCGCAAAGATCAGAATCTTCCCCGCCGTCCTTGTCCGACTCAATGTCTGAGTCCTCCCGGCGTTTTTCCTCATCAGTAGGGACGTCATCATCCACGGGCTCTACAAATATGGGCCCCACTCGGCATAAAGCTCAGGCATTCTCATTGAATGGAAAATCCATTTCGAGCTGCCGCAACTCATCCTCCATTGCATGCCTTCCACCGATGCGCAGCTGCAACATTTGCATCCCATACATTTGGGCCATGTTTTGATCATCCCGAGCATGCCGCTCGGCTAGTGTAAGCACAGGACCATAAGTAGTATCAGGTGCCTTGGTTTTAGTAACATCCAAAGCATTCCTGCAAGCTGAGTGATGTAGTCCAGGGCCTCTTCTCAATACTGTGGCACCTCAGGAAAGTGGTGAGAATACCACCAAACCCATAGCGATGCCCCTGATGCATTCGGGCTCTCTTCATGGCGGAGATGATCACCGCCCCAATATTAATTTCTATCCCCTTCATCAGCGCATAAACCAGACAAACTCTATCCCGGGTGCCATCAGTCATGTGCACCCCCAGGATCAGACACGAGCAAACTATCTTCAACCATATCCGGGCCTCTCTGTTCATCTGGGAATAGGGCAATGTATGATGGTAGCCCCTTTCCTTGTTCCTACCCTACCTGGCTGTTGATCGAGCTCCACATAAGGTGTGTCTGATATCCACGTAAGGTGGAGTGATGTTTAGCTGGCGGAGGACATGAGCGTCTGTGTCCCGCGCCCCCAAGATTGCATTTAAATGGTGTGGTTCAAAGGTGACCACCTGCCCTTTGATCTTGATGGTGTGGCTGCGCAAAGTCGGGTTCCAGTTAGCATAGAATTCCTGGATAAGATGGAGATTGCACTCTCTGGGTTCTTCATAAATGAAGTTTAGCCCAACAGTGTCAATCCTATGTAGAATCTACGGGAATTCCTGTGCTAGTGATTCCCGTGCTATCTGCTCCTCCGGGAAGTACTTGGTTTCCTTGTGTTTGGAATCATTTCTTCCCCTCATCTTCACCCATCTGGTTCCATACTGTCGGCGTTGCCCTCGAGGAACCGCTGGTGCTGCTGCCCCGATTGTTATTCTTTTTCTGCTGGCGCCAGATGTGGATGCGCCCTTGCCTTTGTCCTGCCTTCCAGACATTTTTTCTGTGCATTCAAAAACATATAGTTCAAATGTTATTTGAGGCATAGTTAGCTACGACTAAGGTTGGGCTTAATTTGATCACCCCACACTTAGTCGTTAGCCGCAGTCAACATAATTCGACAAGAACATTCTTGTTTTTTTTCAGTTCTTAATTCCCAACATGCTCAGTGCATTCATACAAGTCGATGGAACACTGTTTTTGTACTACTCAGACTTCATACAATGAATTATGAAAATTCCTCCATTGATTCAATTATATAATCATGAGCATTTTGCACTTTGGGCACAACAACCTATGATAATTCTCTATTTTCAACCCCCGAAAATCCATCTTCTACCATAGCATAATCCACTTCAATCACAATATGTTTCAATTCAAACAACATGCACAACCCAAAATATCTACATTTTTAACTCATTTCTTCTTCTTCCTATTTCAATGCTCAACCCTAGTTATCAACATCGTAAGAATTTTAACAAATCATGTAACTATTGAGTTAATCTACTCACATCGATCATATGAACGTCATTAATCCATAACTCAATTGGTTACAAACTTATTAATCACTTAGGGAAAAGTTCAATCACAAAAACATGTTCAATAATCGAAATATTTAGCAATAATGAGAAAAAATTCAAGAACATACCTTTACTTTGATGAAATCGAAGAAAAATCGAAGAAATTTGCTCACTAGGTCCGTGGCAAGTTGAGGGAGAAGGGGTTTTGGGGTGTTGGCCGTGGAGGGTGTGGAGAAATGGGGAAAAATTAAGGGATTTGGGGTTAAAAAGGGGGTTTTCGCGCGGGTTTACCCGGTGACCCAAGGTGACCCGACGCAAAATACGCCTCAACGTGTCGCGGAGGCCATCGCGGAGGCCATGCTTCGTGACACGGAGCTATCGCGGAGGCTTACTGGAATTTTAAAAATTTTAAAATAAGCCTCAACGTGTCACGGAGGGTAACGCGGAGGCCCTCCTCCGTGACACGGAGCCAACGCGGAGGCTCACTGGAAATTTCCCCAAGTTTTATTTTTTTACCTTGATTTTTCCTTTGCGTGTTTTTGTATTTTGACCCTCCATTTCACCTGCAAATCATTCAACCACAAAAAATTTGTTAGAAATCATAGGTTGCCTCTCAACTATTTCCAGATCTTTGTTTTTTCCAATAATCCTAACTATTCTATTACATCACATTCACGGGTTGCCTCCCGTGCAACGCCTGGTTTACCGTCGCGGCTCGACGCTGTTCATCCTTAATCATCTACTAAAGTGATAGATGTCTTCTCTCGAATAACGTCTTCACCCAGTAATTCTTACATCTCTACCCGTTCACCAAAAATGTGGCACTTTTATCCTCTTGCCACAATTCCACTGCCCCGTGTGGGGTCATTCTCACAACTTCAAACGGCCCTGACCACTTGGACCGCAACTTCCCTGGGAAGAGTTTCAACCTCGAATTGAAGAACAAAACGTTTTTCCCTGGCTCAAAGATCCAATACACCATGTGCCTGTCGTGCCACCTTTTAGTTTTTTCCTTGTAGCATTTAGCACTTTCATAGGCGTGCCATCGAAACTCGTCTAATTCGCTCAGCTGCATCAACCTCTTCTTTCCTTCTAGCTTCAGATCCATATTCTTAGCTTTCTTACGGCCCAAAAAGCTCGATGTTCCAGCTCCATAGGTAGATGAAATGCCTTTCCATAAACCAATCTGTACAGAGAAGTCCCAATGGGTGTCTTGTATGCAGTTCTGTAAGCCCACAACGCATCGTCAAGTTTGCTTGCCCAATCAATTCTTTGTGCATTCACTGTTTTCGGTAGAATCTTCTTAATCTCCCTGTTTGACACCTCCACTTGCCCGCTAGTTTGGAGATGATACGCTGTCGCCACCTTATGCCACACCCCATACTTAGCTAGCAAGTTTTTGAAACCTGCATTCACAAAATGAGCCCCTCCGTCACTGATAATAGCTCGGGGTGTACCGAACCTGGTGAAAATTTGTTTTTTCACAAATTTCATCTCCACCTTGTTGTCGTTCCTGGGACAAGCTACTGCCTCGACCCACTTAGACACGTAGTCAACCGCTACCAAGATGTAACGATTACCAAATGACGGTGGAAACGAGCCCATAAAGTCTATTCCCTATACATCAAAATCCTCAATATCTAATATCTGATGCAGTGGCATCTCCTGTCTTCTACCGATTGTGCCTGTTCTTTGACATCTATCACACATTTTACATATGCTATAGCGTCTCTGAACAGTGTAGGCCAAAAGAAACCTGACTGTAGCACCTTGTGAGTTGTCCGCTCTCCTCCGTGGTGCCCTCCATACAACGATGAGTGACAACTCCTTAGTATTTCTGCAATCTGGCTTTCTGGGATGCATCGTATCATCACTTGGTCCGATCCTTGCTTAAACATATATGGCTCATCCCATATGTAATATCTGGAATCATGTCTCAGCTTCTTTCTTTGCTGAGCCGTAGCCTCAGGTGGGTATACTCCACTTACCAGCAAGTTCACAATATATGCATACCAAGGGATTTCAGCTTCCCATATTGCCAAGAGTTGCTCATTTGGGAACTCTTCTTTTATTCTGTCACCTTCCTTCACATGTGAACGACTTTCCAATCGCGATAGGTGATCTGCCACTTGATTCTCGCTTCCTTTTCTATCCCGAATCTCTAGATCAAACTCTTGTAGCAACAATATCCATCTGATTAGCTTGGGCTTCGCATCCTTCTTGCCAAACAAATACCGAATTGCTGCATGATCAGTATATACCACTACTTTCGAACCCACCAGGTAGGATCTGAATTTGTCAAATGCAAACACCAAAGCTAGCATCTCCTTTTCCCTGAGCACCAGGTTTGAGTCTTCACATCGAGCTAAAACCTTGTCAAGATTCTGCAGACAAGTAGCAAACGAATTACCAAAAATAGAAAAGTCATCCATAAATACCTCGACAAAATCTTCCACCATATCATGGAAGATCACCATCATGCATCGCTGGAATGTGGCTGGTCCATTGCATAGACCGAATGACATTCCCCTGAAAGCATATGTCCCATAAGGACATGTAAACGTGGTCTTCTCCTGATCCTCCGATGCTATGGCTATTTGATTATAGCAGGAATATCTATCCAGAAAACAATAATACTCCTGACCTGCCAACCTGTCCAAAATCTGATCAATAAATGGAATAGGATAATGATCTTTCCTAGTGGCCTCATTGAGCTTCCTGTAATCCATGCAAATTCGCCAGCCTGTGACTATACATGTGGGAATCAGCTCATTCTTTTCGTTGGTGACCACGGTCATCCCTCCTTTCTTTGGAACACACTGAACTGGGCTAACCCATTCACTTTCTGAGATGGGATATACCACACAGCATCAAGCCACTTGAGCACTTCCTTTTTGACTACATCTTTCATCACCAGGTTCAACCTCCGTTGATGTTGCATTGTTGGCTAGGATCCTTCTTCCATGAATATCCTATGTGTGCAAAAAGCTGGACTAATTCCCTTGATGTTTGACATTGGCCAACCCATTGCTCTCTTCCGCCTCTTAAGGACCACCAATGTATCTTTCACTTGTGCATCTTTTAGTTTTGCTGAAATAATGACTGGCAAGGTGTCATCTTCACCCAAAAATACATACTGCAGATGTGGAGGCAATGTCTTTAACTCCAATTTCGGTGCCTTCTCAATTGATGGCTTTGGCAAGGGTTCCAAGGACCTCTTCAATGGTTCAAAGTCCTGCTTCCTGAGAAACCATTTTGGCTCGTTCAGAGTCTGCACCATCTCATATATAGCACTATCCCCAAAATGATCGAGCCCACCAAGGGTCTCTGCAATGGGTCCTGTGAGTCAACAATCTGAAGAGTCGATTCCTGATTTAGAACACTAATTGCTGATAGCTCCTCATAAATGGCGGTAGCTTCATGGACTTGTACACATCAAAAACCTCTACTTTTTCATTCGCTCGCATGGTTAGCTTCCCCACAGCCACATCAATCAAGGCTCACCCGGTTGCCAAGAAGGGACGTCCTAAAATAAATAGGACTTCCACATCTGGCTCGAAATCCAAGATTATAAAATCCACCGGGAAAATGAGGGAGCCCACTTGCACTAGCACATCCTCCACAATACCATAAGGTCTGGCCAATGAATGGTCAGCTAGCTGCAAGGTCATAGTAGTTGGTCTAGGGCTGCCCAGCCCCAACTTCTTGAACACCGATGTCGGCATCAAGTTTATGCTCGCTCCCAAATTGCACAATCCACAAGCTCGAATAGATTGCCCAATTGTAATCTGAATAGTAAAGCTCCCAGGATCCTTGAGCTTTGTCGGCAATCTGTTCTGTATTCGGGAGGTGCACTCCTTAGTAAGTGCCACTGTAGGATACTCCGTTAATCTTGTTTTGTTTGCTACAATGTCCTTGATGTACATGGCATATTTTGGCACTCCCTGCAAAACATCAACTAAAGGTAAATTAATATGTACCTGTTTCAACACTTCCATGAATTTATTGAAGCAAGCTTCCTCCTTGTGCTTTTTTAATATTTGAGGAAACAGGGGCGGTGGTCTTTCTATCTCGGCTACCTTTTTCTTACCCCTCACATCATCATGTTCTTCATCTTTTTCAATCACTCCAGATTGCTGAGGTGGCCTTTCTGGTTCCACCTCCTTGAGTTGAATTCCACTCCTGGTGGTGACTGCATTGACCTGCTTGGGATTTGGGTCAGTATTGCTTGGTAATCCTCCCATTGGTCTGGTGTTTTAAGCTCCAGCTAACTGTCCAAACTGATACTCCAATGCCTTAGTAGCTAACTATTGATTTTTCATGTCAGCCACTAATTTCACATAATCAGCCTGCATTTGCGCTTGGTTAGCTATTAAGGTTTTGAACATATCCTCGATGTTGCTGGGTGGTAGAGGATGTGCATTGTTTCCTCTATATTGTGACTGAAAATTTTGATGCGCCCCTTTATTTCTCTGCACGCCCTGATTTGAACTCTATCATTAATGACTAGTACTCCCCCAAGAAAAATTCGGATGATTCCTCCAATTTGGGTTGTAACTGTTGCCATACTGTTGATTATTGTTCCTCTGGACGTTTCCAACAAAATTCGCCGAGTCTGGATTTTCACCACAAGACTCAGCTGAGTGTTCACTACTTCCACATACTTCACACCACACCTAATGAATTGCATTGACTAGGGCTTGTTCCTGGCTCAAGCTCATATTGCTGAAGTGGGTGTTGAGTTGATTTTGAAACGCAGCTATCTCTGCAGCAATAGCTGTAAAACCATCCACCTCAAAGACTCCTGCAACTTTCCTTGCTCCTCCTCGAGTTGAATCTGCATCCCATTCTGGATTTCCCTGTGAAATACGGTTTGATAAAGTGTAAAGCTCTTCATAGGTCTTCTCCAATGCCTGCCCACCTGCTGCTGAATCTAACAGAATCTTAGTATGCGGTTCCAAACCCTCAATGAACTTATGCACCAACACATCATTAGACTGGTGATGATGAGGACAATCCCTTAGAATTGACTTGAACCTCTCCCAAGCCTGATACAAATTCTCACCCTCTCTTTGTTTGAAACTTAGAATCTGACTTCTAAGTCTGGCTGTCTTCCCTGATGGAAAGAATCGTATCAAAAACTTCTTTGCGAGGTAATCCCAAGTAGTGATAGAATTTGGTGTTTCAGCTTTTAACCACCTCTTTACTTCCCCCAACAGTGAGAACAGGAATAATGTAAGCCTCACATAGTCGGATGATACTCCAGAGGGGATATAGGTGTCACTTATCTCCAAAAAGTTTTGGAGAAGTTGTTGTGGATCTTCATGAGGGAGACCTGTAAATTGCTCGCTGGTGTGCAATAACTACATCATATTCTGCTTGAGTTCAAACCTCCCTCCTGGCTCTGGTCTGTGAATGCTGGATGTTACATTATTTGCGTGTGGGATTGCCACTTCGCCGACCGATCTTGCTACCATGTCTCCGAGCACTAAAACTGCCCTTACAATCAGTGGATTCTGTTGCTGCTCCAGAATTGCCTGTCTCAGCAACTGTAACTTCTTCTCTAGAGCTTCCCTTCTTTGGCGATGAAATTGTCTGTCTAGCTCTATAAATGAATCCACCAACTTATTGTCTCTTGCCACCGTTCAGAAAAATTCAATACCTGCAAGAGGAAGGCTAAGATCAAGTTGTCAACACTTATATCGAACTTGGAAACTAACACTAAGAAAATTAATTTACCAATTGCCAGTCCCCAGCAACGGCGCCAAGAACTTGTTCGGACCAAACTACACGCAAGTGCACGTGGTCGTACAAGTAGTAAAGTGGCTTTATTTCAAGCCAAGTATCGATCCCACAGGGACTGAATTATGGTAGTAATTATCCTAATTGTTAGTGAACGATATCGCTATGAAAGTAGACAACCAACAAATAATATTTTATGAGTCAATATTAATAGTTAATAAGAACCTAAGTAAGGATTGTAAATTAAAGTCTGAACAATAGCAATGAACAAGTTGAGGTTAAGGCAAACATGCAGGGATGTAATCTATTAATTAGAATCAGTCAATCTTCTCTTCGGTTGTTAGTCAGGAATTAATAACCCATGGATTGGATCTTTCGACTCCTCTCCAATTAAAGAATCATGAGACTTACATTACACATTTCTGTGATGCAAAAACCCCATGCTCTAGCCATACATAACAAATTCCATAAATGACTAATATGACATTCAGATATATTTCTATTCTGAACGTAAATCTTCTCTCAATTTTCTCAACTAAGAAAAGATCATATTCCACCAATTCACATCTATCCAACTAATTTCCCTTTCAGAATCAAAATTGGACTTTTAGGATATACATTAACATTGGCCAAACATTAACGTAGTAAAAATAAGAATTGATAGAACAACCATTAAAGAGAAGATGAAAACTGAAATAATTATTAATTACATTCCTCTACAATTATCCTTAACCTCAGCAAGAGGTGAATTAGCCACTCATTTGTTGATTAAACATCTTCAAACAAGTAGAATTCATACAAGCAATTGAAATTAAAGAGAAAAAGGAAGAGAATTAACCCGAGAAATTCTTCCTCTCAACTGCCTGCTAACCACGTTCTTTCCCAAAATGTCGGATTGTTTAAAATGAAACCTAAGTGTGCTATTTATACTAGTGGGAATTTTTCCCAGAATAACAAGCAACGTGGCACGGAGTGTATCGCGGAGCATCACCTCCATGCCACGGCCCTGTCACAGACCTCCACTGGAACTCAATTCCCAAGTAAATGCACTTCAGTGTGGCACGACGTGTATCGCGTAGCCTCACCTTCGTGCCACGGTGCCATTGCGCACCTCCATTGGAATTTGACATAAAATTCCCCTCTAGGCAGAATGCCTCCGCGATGGTAGCGTGACAAGGAGCCATCGCGGAGCCCCTATTTTGGCCAATTTTCCTTGTCAACTTCCACTTCTTGCTTCCGAGTCCATTTCCACATTTCACAAACTTGTAGATTAGCTTCCAAAAATTCCTTCTAGAATGCCAAACAACACTAATCATGTTGGTTAGTATAAATTCACATTTACATAGAAATCACATGGGAATGCACACATAAGAGTAGATAAACAAGTAGAAATGAAGTAATAGAGTATCACTTGGGCATGCAATTATGCCCAAGATCAACAGGTTTACAAATAATTTAGAAATCTTGAGCTTTATGATATACTTACGATTTCAGTCTTATGATCATGATGTCCCCACTCCTATAACTTTTTGTTTGAAGTATTGTTTTGCATACCTTACAAACTCAGTACCTTCCAAGTACTGACCGACATATTTTTAGGATCTGGTTCGCAGGTTCAGCATCATTCCTAGCTTGCCCTCAGTTCTGCTCTCAACTCTCAGTGGTGAGTCCTCATGATTTGAGTCTTCATGTTCGGACCTTGTTTATCTTTTGTTTTTAGAATGTTGGGATTAGTTGGGGTCTTGTCCCTTCAACCCATCTATTATGATTAGACGCTTTCAGATCTATTTGTAATATTTCAGCCATTTATGTGTGGATCGAGTAATGTTGTTTCTTATATCTCAGGTTATGATTTTCAGTTAGTTCATGATTTTTTAGTTAAGTCTTACGCCTTATGTGTATGAATTAGATATACGCTCACGTCATGGGTTGACTTGGAGTCTTTTGGGGCTCCTGGTCCCGTGTCTACAATTCGGGCGTACTCTTTGGTCGTGACACCAAGTCATTAAGAGTTTCCAGAGGTTGAGTTAGGGGTAGGTCGGGGCTATGTCCCGATCCTTTGATTTACTGTTGTATTTGTAGAGGCTCATAGATATATGTGGCGTTAGGATGTTGTTGCAGGCCAGGTGGGCCTATTATATCCAGCAGCTGGTACGACTAGTAACATGATCCCACGAGTCGTACAATTCAATCGTGGTTTGGCTCTAAGAACTTTGACATCTTCTGAAGTTTTCTTCAAGTATCTTGGTACGCCTTGTACCTTGCTCGTACGACTCATGACAAGTTGTTGCATCATGAATTCTGCCAAGTCCTTAAAATCCCTGAAGCTTCCCATGGCTCCTGATATTGGTGGAGGTAGATGCTACGATCCGTAGGTGCTACTTGTACCAGGAGAGTTTTGTGCGAACAACTCTGAAATATTCCACGACTCTAGTTACGACTCATACTGAGAGTCGTACTTTGCCTTTGTATTGTTCCATCCTTCTGAGCTTTTCCACGAGTCTCAGTACGACTCATAAAATTTAGGTACGGGTCATACTGAGATCAGTATTTTGCTGCTTCTTTGCACTTTTCTGCAACTTTTGCACAATTTTTCTTCAACACTTATTTTCCCTAAAAACAAAGTAAAAATACCTCATATCCGTATAAACATACCTAAGACCATGCTATTTTCGTAGTTTTAAGCGTTGTAAGTGTTGTAAACTCATAGCACATCAATCCACTACCTTCTTTTTCTTCAAGAGTTCCTTGATAAATTTTGCGTATCCTGGCATTTGCACCAAAGCATCCACAAGAGGTATATTAATGGATAATTTGCTAAATATTTCTATAAACGTTCAAAATTGATTATCCTCCTTCTTTTTGGCCAACCGCTGTGGATATGGTGGGGGAACTCTTGCTTCATGCTCTTTGTCATTAGGGGCCTTCTTGCCCGCATTCACATTGACATTATCTAGGGGAGTCAGCTCAACATCTCCCTCATCCTCCCTTCTTCATCATTACACACACTTGGCGATTTTGGCACCTCTTCGAACACAACGTCATCCTTTGCATTTGGAGCATCAATATTCTTGGGCTTCATGCCCGCATCTTTCAATATCTTACCACTCCTAGTCATGATTGCCATGCAATGACCATCTTTTTTTGGGTTCAGAATAGTATCACTAGGAAGTGCACCTTTCATGTGGGGGTTCATTTGTGAAGACAAATGGTTCATTTGTGCTTTGAGGTGTTTGATTAAAGCCGAATGGGATCTTATGGTTTGGGTGAGATTAGACACCTCTCCTTTCAACTATCTAACCCCACTGTCAGTAGATTAAACTTTCTTCAACACCCGCGACAACATGTCCTCAATCTTCGAGCTGTCTACGTCACTCACTCCGAGTTGTCCTTGATATGTTTTTGCTTTTGGAGGAGTTACATATGGGTTAGACTTTGGTGATATCTCTCTCCTTCGTGATTTTACTCTCTATTCCCCCATCGATCATTTCTCTCCCCTCATCCTGGATTATCACAATTTCTCCAACCTTGATTCTTCTCCCTAGAGCGCCAAGTCCCTTGATTGGCACCTTGATACCCAGGGCGAGAACCCCCCCAATTGGCGTGACATGTTTGACACTCTTCCTTAAATCTCGGAGTTGAAGTGTCATAATCAAATTGAGCTTCGCTTTGAGCACCTACAACATTCACACTCATTGTACCAACTCCCGTCACATGCTTCGTCATCAACTCTAGCTGGGTCATCATTTTGGAAAGAGTTTCATCTTTTGCCTCATCTCTCTTCCTCAACTCTGCACTCACAAGATTTGAGGCAACACCACTAGAAGATACCTCCACTTCTCTAGTATGCCATGCTCGATTAGTCTTCATCATTTTATCAAGTAATGCCTTGGCTACTCCGTAGGGTTGATCCATGATGGATACCACCGCCAAATTATTTTCCATAGACTTATTGATTGAACCAATAAATGGTAGAAGGTTTGAAGTGGAACCCCATTGGGTAAGCCATGGTTTGGACAAATGGCTACCTTTTTCTTAAACCTCAACCACAATTCATGGAGTTGTTCCCCTGCGAGTTGTCAGAAGTTAGTAATGTCATCCCTCAGCTGCAACATCCTCAAGGGAGGAAAGAACCTATCCAAAAATGCTTCCATGAGGTAATAGACCCAGAAGGCAACTCCAACAAAGTGGTTTCTTCCCCCTTAAGTGAAAATGGGAAAAGTCTCAATCTGATTGACTCTTGAGTGATATTTGCAATGTTGATGATTGGCTCTGGTTCGTTTAAAAAATATGGTTCGGGGGACTATATGCGGAGTAATTTGGTAGTTGGAAAATCTCCAAGAA
Organism: Datura wrightii; assembly: GCA_035772735.1. Classification (NCBI taxonomy): domain Eukaryota; kingdom Viridiplantae; phylum Streptophyta; class Magnoliopsida; order Solanales; family Solanaceae; genus Datura; species Datura wrightii. The sequence goes on from JASDFA010000002.1 coordinate 16,527,968, forward strand.
GTTGCAGAGATGCTTGTTTGCATCCTCACTAGGCACTCCTGCGAAGAGCCCCTTCATTTGATATAAGTGCAGCATTGTACTTGTCACATGAAAACTCACATTCCCTACCGTAGGAGGTAGGCGAATTGCACCCACTATATTGGGCATCAAGGGGTCATCATCCTCATGGTCCATATGCCCGTCCACTGAACCTTCTCCTTCTAGTGAGTGCTAGCTCATATCAAGTTCAACCTAGAAGGCACCAACCACAATTGTAAAGTCAAACCAAAATAAAGATGCAAGATTAGTTCAAAATAACAACAATTAGAGGCTATTAAACTACATTCCAGGCAACGAAGCCATTTTTTATAATGTCCAAGATACACTCTTCTTTATTAAAGAATATACATGGTCATTGTCAAAACAAATAAACCCGATGGTTGTCGGGGTCGAATCCCAAGAGGAATGCCAGCTGATCACATAATAGTCATCTATTAAATTGAACTAATTTGCATCAATGTTGCGAGATAAATAAGGAAAAGTTAGGGGAATCATGATTTATAAAATAAAATATGGATTTGCATAGTAAAAACAGGGGCAAAGTATACAAAAGACTAAAGGAGAGACTACTAGGGGTATATATCAATATGGACATCATTGGATTGGGTTTGCTAGTAGCTCCTAGTTGTACTCAATAGTATAATTAGCTACGGATTAGGTGGCATCTTACATTTCTTAACCAATTAGAGGAATTATACCTCAGGTTTTCTCAAACCCCAAGGTTCCTCTTCAAAACAACAATATCAACTTTGCTATGAATCTACTATTTCTAGCTTCGAGTCTTACTGGGTGTGTAATAATGGGGTTTTGGCTATGTGTAGCCTAACCCCCACATAATTACCACTCAATTACCCATTAGTATTTCCTCACCCATACTTTAAATTCCTTTTTCCAAGAAAATTTAAAGTAAGATAATGTAACCCATATTTGCAACTATGAGTATTCAACTTATAACTCAGAGGAAACACTAAAATTTTACCAATTGAGTAAATCTAAGAACGAATACAAAATACCCAATCCAAATCAACCCCAATCATTCAGAAACCCCTAGAAAAGAATTTAGCTACTCATGTAAGTAAAGTAAGACATTGTATCCAACAACATTTAAATATCCATCCACAATCTGAGTAAGAAAGACTCTAGCACAGTCTGAGCTATAATGGAGTTTTCTACCATCTCGATGAAGAAGATGGGTCATTCTCTCTCTACTTCTCTCTACTTTAATACCAGCCAATTCAATATAATAATCAATTCTTTTTATAATGCAATGTTCAGTTCCTTTTTGAGATGTACAAAAATAGGGTACAAATCTGCTTCTCTTTTTTCGCGCTTGATGTTTTGACCCCTTACTAACGGGCATCACTTTCTATTCACTGGTGGTTCTCTGGTGCTTGTTCGCAGGATGTCGGTCAGTTACAGTTGAAGGATAGTGAGCTTTGGATTACTTCACCGTTATCACCAACTGTTTACTGGTATTGATTTACGGACCGTCGGTAGGTCAGAATTGATAGCTAGAAAGTTATTGATCACTCGACACTGGCACCGGTGATTAGCAAGTGCTGATTATGGTCAGCCAATCTCCATCCTTCCTCAGCACATTATACAACTACAGTTGATAGGGCCATATTTAGTTCATGAGGCAATGAAGAAAATTTAGCTTATTAGCAAAAGCCTGAAAACAACGTCATCAGAAATTGTATGCAGATGTTAGGCGGAGAGAGCTTGAGTTTGAGTTTCATGATTGGGTGTTCTAAAGGTGTTTCTCATGAAGGGAGTGATGAGGTTTGGAAAGAAAGTGAAGCTTAGTCTTTGTTATGTTTGTCCTTATAGGATTTTGAGGCTAGTTTGCAAGGTGACATATGAGTTGCAGCTACCAGTAGAGTTAGCTTTGGTGCATCCGGTTTCCATATATCTCTGTTTAAAAAGTGCATCGGTGACCTAGCTTTGGTTATTCCGATAGAGAGCATTAGCATGATAGATAGCCTTTCTTATGAGGAGGTTCCAATTGAGATCCTTTATCATCATGTAAAAAAGTTGAGGAACAAGGAGGTAGCTTTAGTAAAGGTGTTGTAGAGAAATTAGCTCGCTAAGAGAGCTACGTGGGAAGCAGAAGTAGATATAATGGCTAGATACCCGCATCTTTTCCCTTATGGCTTAGTTCCAGCATGAGGCATCAGTTTCCTCCTTAGTATTCTATTCAGTTTCAGGTCAAGTTCACGTTTATTAGTTCCTTTCATGTTATTGCATGCATGTATGTTTCATGAAGTCAGTTCAATCATATATATTAGTCCGGAGTAAGTCACTCCGTCAGTTTTCACTCATGGATGTTCAGTTTTGGGATTCCTGTTCTTCCCCAGCCTTTCAATATGCTTATTCTACATTTGAGGATGAATATTCCCAAGAGGTAGATAATGTAACACCTCAAAAGTCGTTATGATTTGACCCAAGGGTTGAATCAAAGAAAATAGGTAAACTAAACCAGAGTCATAGAACGACTCAAGGAACGAGTCCTTGTTGGAATCAATGACTTGTTATGTGATTCGTTGTAAGCATTCAGTCAAGGCCTCCCTAAAACAACGAGTCAAGCAATGACTCATTGGATGATCCAATGGGTCATCCTAATGAGTCGTTGGGTGGAGTTTATAAGAAAGGGTCGAAGTTGGTTTAGAGACAATAGGCAGATACAATGATCTATTGGGGCGAGTAATGACCCGTTGTGTGGATTCGTGGTATGGAGTTTGGAAGCAAGGTAGGTGGTGACAACAAAAAGTGATGAGTCATTGTTTCATATAATGCCTCTTTCTATTCATTCATTGGTCAGAGGATCAAAAGGGTACCAGAAATACCCCAGGAAACAACAGATGGTCCAACAAGTCGTCAAGTCCTACAACGACTTGTTGGATGGGTCATTATAGCTGGTAGTCAGGTTTTTGCGATTTCCCTAGGGTAGTTTGGTAATTTCTCAAGCCCCTAATTCTTTAATGACGTCGTTTTGAGCCTTTTCAAGAGTGTTTTAAGAGGATTTAGCCTAGCCTAAGTCATTAGGCTCCCATACATGCATTATATTGTATTTCTCTTCCAAGATCAAACTAGAATTCCTCCGCAATTTCTTCCTCAATTCTCTTGGGCTTTCAAGACTAGTTTGGAAATTAGTTTACCCAGGTATGTAGGGCCATGAATAGGGGGTTCCTTCCACCATCATGCCCAAATGTTTTCTCTAATTCATTAATTCAAGTCTCTAATTGATGAGTTGGTAATTTACTAACTCATTAGGCTCTTAAGCATGAGCTTTAGCTTAGTTTTCAAGTCATTTAGATGAATTCTGTTCCCTTTTTGCCTTTTTATGTGCAGATATCTAATTTAAATAAAAAAGAGCAAGAAGTAGTGTAAAAAGAAGGAAATTAGGTGAAAACCGGCGATCCATCGGAGAACATTGGCGAAACACCGGCCAAATGCAGATGACCACTACTTTGAGGAACTAAAGCAACCGGCAGTCGCGGACATCAACCGGCGACTCACCGGTTAACTTGCCTACAGGAACCTAAACTTGCTGTATCAAGGAGGAAAGAAATCGGTGTAGTGCGGTTGGAGGCCGACGAATCATCGAAGATACCTCTTAATGGTACTGGGAAATCATTGAAAGAGCAAGAGATGACAGATGCTGGTTCGCAGAATGTAACCAGCGAACCATCGGTACTCTTGTAAGTTCCAAAATACCTAAGCAAGGGAAATTGCGTCCAACACTAAAAAAGAGGAGATTGGTAGCCCTATCTTTTTATATATTCTAGAAGAAAGTACTCTGTAGATATCAGATCTTACCTTAGCTTTTTGAGCATTCCTTGTACTTTTGAAGGAAAAGTTGAATTCTATTGGTGGAAATTGATCAATTCTGGTTTTCTTTTCTTCATCTTCTTCCTTATCAAGGTATCACCATTGTTGCAGACATATTTTTGAATTTGAGTTTTCAGCTCTTATTAATGAAATCAATGAGTTTATTATTGAATATATTCTTTAGTTTCTTAACCATGAGTAGCTATATCATCAACTACAGGTGTGTGGTGATGAGTGCTTAATTAGATTGAGTATCGCCAGATTCATCTCAATATTGCTTAATTAGTGTTAATCTATTAAGTTCTCCAACTTATAATTGATTATCTATAGTTGCAAATGTGGGTCTACTTTTCTTACTTGATTTCTGCTTGAAAGAGAAGAATTGAGTATTGGGAGAGAATTTATTGGGGGGAAATGGATGTGATATTATGGAGTTGGGCTAGACATAGCGAAAACCAATATTCACACTACTAATTAATAGCTAATAGCTAGAAATAGTTATGCTATTAACCCAAACTTGATTAGGCTGATTTAATTATGTCTAGTGGTTCGAAAGAACTCTAGAGAGAGGCAATCATGAGGTTGAAAAATATAGAATGCCCACCTGTCCAAAGTTATTTACACAATTTGAAATGATGAGCTGATCTAGCATAACCTTATTTAATTAGCACATCATCTACACCACACCTCTAGTCACTCTCATTATTGTCTACAACTTTGGTTATTTTGCTATTCTAATTAGCTAAGTTAGAATCTATACCATACTGTTAACATCAAGTATCTCCCAAAATATTTACTGCTTTGTTTCTTTTGAGTGGTGCGAACTAGTTTAAATTTTACAAATAATACTTGTGTATATTACTTGTTAGTCTCTGTGGGATTTGACCCCAACATCTGTCAGGATATTTATTTTGATACAATGACCGTTTACTCTTATTCGTAAAGAAGAGTGTCTTTTGGATGTTATCAAAAATGGCATCGTTTCCGCGGACTAGCGCTTGATATTCTGGTGTTGATTGTTATTTGAATTAGTCTTGCATCTTAGTTGTTGACGTTGATCTTGCTGTGATTATTAGGGTAAAACCATATGAGTCGTCTCTCAAAAGTAGGGGATAGCTCAGTTGAGGGTAATATGGAGCATGAAGAAGATAACCCGATGATGCCTGAAATTGCAGGAGCCATTCGCCTACCGCCCAACGTAGGGAATGCCGTGTTCCATGTCACAAGTACAATGTTACATTTTCTATAGATGTAAGGGTTCTTTGGGGGCAAATCGAGTGAGGACGCAAATTGCCACTTGTGGAATTTCTTAGAGATCTGCCAGCCCTTCAACATAACAAATATAAGTCAAGAGTCTATCAAGTTAAGGCTCTTTCCATTCTCCCTAACAAAAGAGGCGACTATGTGGTTGGAGGAACTCCCTCCTGGTTGTATTACATCGTGGCACGAATTGACTGAACCCTTTTTGGATCATTTCTTCCCTTCGTAAAAAATGTTGCAGCTAAGGGATGATATCAAGAAATTTAGGCAAGAGATAGGGGAACCATTGCATGAAGCATGGCTAAGGTTCAAGAAGAAAGTTTCCCTTTGCCCCAACCATGGTCTCCCTGATGAAGTGCTCCTTCAAAGTTTTTACCGAGCTTTAGACTCCATTAACAAATCTATTTCCAATAATTTAGTTGGAGGATCAATCATAGATCAAACATATGGGTTAGCTAAGGCCCTTTTGGACAGAATGACAAAAATAAATCGGGCATGGCATATGAGAGCGACCAATGTATCGACACATGATGTTGGTTCTAGTGTGTTGGTAGCTGAGTTGCGCAGAAGAGATGAAGAGCAAAATGAGAATCTTGCTAAAATGATGACGCAGCTGGAGCTAATTACGTAACATGTGATTGGGGCAGGGCCCAAAGTTGTGAATGTTGTAGGTATGCAGGGTTCATTGCACTTTGAAGGAGAATCGTCGCCACCGATATATGATGAGAAGTGCCAATACATGGAAAATCAGATAGGGGGGTTTCTCGACTAAGGATTCAAGAGACTAATCAAGGACCTTGGCACCCACGAGAAGAGAACCAAGGTTGGAGAAACCGTGACACATAAGGATAGCCTGATATAAATGAAAGATGGGGCACTAGAGAGTAAAATCGAGAGGGGGATCATTATCATTGAAGTTCAAACCCATATGTCCCCCTCCTAAAGCAGAGAACACCCAAAATCATCCAGGTGTGAGTGATGTAGGTAGCTCAAAAATTGAATAAATGTTAGATAGAGTCCTTAAGAAAGTGCAATAAACTGATAGTGGGGTCAAGGAATTGACATGGGAGATGTCTAACCTTGCCCAAACTGTGAGTTCTCATTCAGCCTTCATTAAGCATTTGGAAGCTCAAGCTAACCACTTGTCCTCTAAAATGAACCCCCATATGAAGGGAACACTCCCAACTGATACCATACCAAACCTGAAGAAAGATAGTCAATGCATGGGCATTGTCACGAGGAGTGGTAAAATGGTTGGAGATGCAAGAGTGAAGCCTAAGGAGGTTGTTTCTCCTAAAATAAATGATGAAAATGAAGCTGATGTGTTGCCAAAAACACCAAGTGGTTGTGAAAATGTCGAAGATGAAGGTGAAACACAGGCTAATGAAGTTCCCTCAAATATTGATGAAGAAGAGACAGACATGAATGCCTCAAATGATAAAGAACAAGAACCAAGAGCCCCACCCCCTTATCCACAAAGATAGCTAAGAAGAAGAAGGATGATCAGTTCAGTAAATTTATTGACATGTTTAGTAAATTGTCCATTAATATACCGTTGGTGGATGCCTTACTTCAAATACCCGAATATGCCATGTTCATGAAGGAGCTGCTGAAAAAGAAGAAGGTGGTAAACATGGACACTGGAGAGACAATACATCACTTTAGTGCGATGACCATGAGCAATCTTGCCCCAAAGTGCGAAGCTCCAGAAGCCTTCACGATTCCTTATACTATCAGGTTATGTTTATTTTAGAAAGCCCTCTGTGATCTTGGCGCAAGTAAAAATCAGATGTCCCTTATCATCTTCAAGAAATGGGGGCTTGGGAACACCAAACCCATATCAATGAGGTTGTTAATGGATGATAGCTCCATAAAGAAACCTATGGGTGTGTTAGAGGATGTATTGGTGAAGGTGGATAAATTTATTCTACTAGCTGATTTCATGGTTTTTGATTGTGAAATGGATTTAGAAGTTCCAATCATTCCAGGGAGACCATTGCTCACCAAGGGTCGAGTTTTGGTAGATGTGGAGCTAGGAGAGGTCAAGTTCTAGGTTGGAAGTGAAGAGGTTACCTTCAAGGTGTGCCCATCTATTGAACCTCCCGATGAATGAAAAGAAATTGGATTACTGCATGAGGAGAATGAGTATAGTAGAGTTAACATGGAGGAGGTTGAGTCAGAGGATGATCCTTCGAAGAATGAATGCTAAATGAGAAATACGTCGTGCCACAACATTAACTAAGGCTCTTCTTCGGAGGAACCCAAGTGTATTATTTTGAATATTTTAATGCCATTATTGTTTTTGGTTTTGTAGGACTAATTAGGTGAGAATTACAGAGAGAAAGCACAAAAACAAGGTAGGCAACGGACTAGATCAGTGAATCGCCTAGGCAGATGCGCAGACCGCCGAAACCTAAAGCAGGCAAGTAGAAACCTGGGAACACAACTGATAGACCAGCGAATGAGACAGAGGAGCGTCGATGCAAAGTCACATACTGCCGGTTTATTTTTGGTGCAAGCCCAAATACCTGAGGAGTGGAAGCTCAAGCAGTGATCCACTGGCGGAACACAAAATCTAGTTCACTAACTGCCAGTGAGACGTTGAGTGTAAGATAGTAAACTGGGAATGAAATCAAGCATGAGATGGTAAGGTGGCGAACTGCCGGACCCAAGTTGCGATCGCTGGCATAACACCAATTAAGGTACGGCTTTTTTTTAAAAAAGTTTAACCAAACGTCGGCCCTACCTCACCCAAAATCTGGTGGTAGCCACCCTACTCTACAAAAACATCCTTTAGACTCTCCTTTTTCCTCCTTTTAACATTTTTCCACACTACTTTTTATTTTCCAACCCCCATCTTTCCATATTCCCACAACTCCCTCTCTTCCACTTCCCCTACAATTAACACACCATTCATCATCCACCTCCTCCTCAACCAAACACATTCTCACCTTTGATCCTAGGCGTAATACGTGTCCAAGTGCTATTTTATAACATTATTTAGTTGAGTTTGTCAATTTAATTAATTATATTCTCAGGTGATTTTTAATAATTATGTGCATAAACTAACCAACATGATTAACCCATGTTTTGTAGGTGTAAAATGCTTAGGAGGGACTAAATAAGGTGGTTGAGGCTCAAGGAGGATGCTCGGAACAAATTGCAAAAGAGTCGCACGATGTCGCACTAGAGCATGCACATGCCGAGCTAGAAGACGTGCCATGCAGCATGGGTAGAGCACTTAGCACCGTGCCACGACAAGGGAGCTGTGCATGTAGCAGCATGCCACAACAGGTAGCTACGCCATGCCAACGCCAACAACATGCCAAACCATTAGGCTTCCACGGTTGCTATGTGTCACGGAGGCAAATTGAGGCGTCCAGCTCCGTGACATGGAGGCAGTCCATGCACGGCCAAAAATTGCAATTTTCCACTTAAAATAAATTGAAACCTTAGCTCCAAAAATCATTTATCACGAATATCTTTGGGAAACCGTAAAGGAGCGAAGGGAGAAACGAAGAACTATACTTAGGTTTGATTATATTTCATTCTCTTTTAATTATTCTTTTAATATGTTGCTTGGATTATGTTTTTGAGTAATTCTACGAACATGAGTGGCTAAAACCCTTCCTCTAGAGTTGAGGCTATGTAATATGATTGTAATTGCATGAATTCTTCATTGGTTTGAGTTTTAGTTGTTGTTTTGTCTTACATTCTTCATTATTGTTGTTTTTATGCTTGATCACCATGAAAACAAATGCGTTAAGCTTAGGTAAAAGCTTGAAAGAGTAACCCTGGGCTAGAACATGAGAGTGCAGGGAGCAAGTTCTTATCTTTACGATAGGATTAGTGGTTAGAATAGAAATTATACCTAATTTTCCTTGCTTAGTTAATAAAACAAGATGAGCTAGGCACCGACTTAGAATTGTCACATCACCACTCACAGAAGTAGTTGTGAAGATAAGTCTAGTTAAATGATTAGAGGTACAAAAGTTTATAATCAAGGGCACAAACTCTGTAAACCACATCAATGTAGTTAAATTGCTCACGAATTAGGACGTCACATCCCCGCTCAATGATGTAGGTGTGAGACTAGTTTGTCATTTTTAAAGGCTTGAGAGAGCATGAACATTGCATTTTAACTATGCGAGACAACAACTGAAGTTTTCATACTTGAACCATTATGAATTGTAGCATTGCATTATTATTAGGCCTTAACTCTAGTTGCTTCTAGTATTGTTTCTCGATTGTTTTGTGATCACCCCTAGAATTAATTAGAATTTCCCGAAATCTTTATAATAAACACTTGTGCAGGTTCGCACTAAGTTTTTAAGAGATTCCCGAGAGTTCGACTGACTAAGAGTCTTTCACGGAGGTCTATTTTTTACTTTTGTGTTCATGTTGGCGATTTCTGGGAGAGGAAGGTCATATTTAGGAAAAATTTACCAGAATTCCTCCACTACGGATGGACTGATCTAAAGAGAGGAGACTTAATTCACATTTGATTTTAATTCACAATTACAATTATATCTTGTCTCTGTAAGGTGAGAGTGGAATTTCTCCTTTCCATTCACTCGGATTTCTTCTGTTTCATTGATTTTGTCCGGATCCCACCTTTCTTCCAAAAAAAGAAAAGGAGAGGGATCCACTGAAAAGAAAGCGTACCAATCTGGAAAACAAAGAAAAAACAACACCTCATACATAAATACAATAGAATAGAAATGCTGTCACTAGAACGGACCACACAAATAACATCTTTCTAGCCGCCTAAAGGAAGTATTCAAAGATAAGATAATCCCTTTCTTTCTCTTCTTTATTTTTGTTTTATCCCTTCGATGAATTTCAGCTATGACCAATGCCCCACTAGATAAATAGGCGTAAGAAAAAGCTACCTGAAAAAAAAGCAAGGTGCACCTTGAAGTTCTTCCTAGGCGGGGAGAACGAACAATGTTGATTGGCATAAGGCCCCTAGTCTAATTCTGAAGCATTGCCTCTTCTAAAAAAGTCAAAATTAACACTTGAACTTTGAATATTCGCTGAATTGGTCCAGTCCCCGTGGGTTCGACATCCGGATCTTAAAAAGGGCCACTGTATTACTTGTACAACCACGTACACTTGCGAGTTTGCTGGAGCGCAATAAGTTTTTGGCGCCATTGCCGGGGACTAGTGGATTTTTCTGTTTTTGTGTGATTTTTGATTTCCTAAGTGTAGAGAAACTTGGTCTTAGTCTGCTACATTGCAGGTGACAGATTGTCCTTGTAGAACTGATAAGGAATAGAGAGCTAGTGGAACCATTATTGGAGCCTGAACGTCAATTGCATTTGCTCAGGAGGGAAGCTCTAGAGTGAAAGTTGAAAATATTATAAGAGCAATTGCAACAACATCCACCAGTTGGGAAAGCAGAGTTGTTACCTGATCAAATGGCAGACTGACCAGTTCGTGAAGTGGAAATCCCACTAGCGACAAATGTGACCTCTAGTATCCGAAAATCAAAACCCGGAGGGAACTTTGAAGTGAAATAGAATATGGTGTAGCTGTTACATTCTAGTGTCCAGTTCCATGGGATGACTCATGAGGACCCACAACAACACTTACAAAACTTTTTGGAGATCAGTGACACTTTCATCCCCACCGGAGTGTCAATTGATTATGTCCGACTCACACTCTTCCCATTTTCATTATCCGGAGAGGCAAGGAGGTAGTTGAAGGCTGAGCCACCGAATTCCATTACTTCTTGAGATGACTTGGAAAAAATGTTCCTCATCAGATTTTTCCCTTCAGGCAAGACTACCAAACTCAGGAGTGAAATATTAAGCCTCAAGCAGAGGCCGGAGGAGAACTTGTATTTGTCTTGGGAGAGATACAAGTCATTATTGAGAGACTTCACCCATCACCAACAGTCCAATGAAGTGCTAGCAATACTTTTGTGAAAGTCTAGACCTACACACCAAAATTTTAATAGACTCTGCATCGGGTGGGCAAGAATTGAAGAAGACATATGATGAGCTATACACTTTGTTGAATAGGATTTCTTAGGGAAATACAGAGTGACACAACGATTCATCTAGAGGGGCGGGTAAGAGAGAAGCAACGCTAATAGAGGTGGACAGTGTAAAAGCCTTGGCGGCACTGCTAGCATCATTTCAACACCAGATGATGACTCAGTTCAATAAACTGAGTATGAACCAATCGCAGGGACAAGTGAATGCATTTCAGTAGGCTCCCAGTTGGTGTGAAATCTATGGTAATAATGGGAACAATGCAGAATCTTGTAGGGCCAATCTTGAATCAGTCAATTTTTATGGGAATGTTCAGAGAAACAATCAGAATTTTGGGAACAACTACAACAAGAATTGGCAGAGCCACACAAAATTTTCTTGCGGAGGAAATCAAAGTCAGAGCTACCAGCAACCTCAGAAGCAGCAGTATCAGCAACAAAACAGGCAGAATGGTGGCCAATCGAGTAGCAACAACATTGAAGAGATGTTGCAGAAAATCATGGCTACGCAGACCCAATTGGTAGATAATCAGGCGAGGATGACATCAAATTTGAAAAATCAGTAGTTGGCCAACCGCAATCTAGAGAAGCAGATGGGTCAATTAGTAGCTGCTCAGCACACCAGACCTCTGGGAGGGTTACCTAGTGACACAGATACAAACCACCGACAGGTCAACGCCATCAGTCTGAGGAGTGGTAGGCAATTGGTTGATGCACCACCAAAAGAAAAGAGAAATGAGGTGCAGCCTGAGCTGGTCAGACAGGGTCCATCTACAGACAAGGGAGATAATCAAAGTGCTGTGAAAAAAAATGCACAATCATCATTGCAGCCAGCATAGAGACCACCACTACCATTCCCACAAACACTCAAGAATAGCAAGGAGGAGGAATGCTTTAAAAAGTTCTTTGATAGTTTCAAAGAACTTCACATAAATTTTCCTTTGCATGATATTTTGCAGGGAATGCCTAAGTACGCTAAGTACTTGAAAGATGTGGTGGCCAATAAAGTAAGATTGGTGAATCTTCAAACTGTGGCACTGACTAAGGAGTGCAACTACAGGGTAATAGCAAGATACCAAAAAAGCTAAAAGACCCAGGGAGTTTTACCCTCCCCATACAAATTGGTAAAGTTGAAGTGATAAGAGCTCTATGTGATTTTGGGGCAGCAGTTAATCTAATGCCCCTATCTTTGTTTAACACCTTGGGGTTGGGTGATCTAGGGCAAATTTATATGCCCAAGTGATACTCAAATGTGGAATTTCATCCTTGTTTATCTATCAATGTGTATACATTCTCATGTAATTGGTAATAAAATGTGAATTTATACTAACCAACATGATTAGCATTGTTTTGCAGGTAAAATGTAATTTTGGGAAGCTTAAATGCATGTTGGAAGATATCAGGGTTGGACTCGGACGTGAGCAAGGGACAAGGCAGTGGAAAGCATAAAATAATGGGGCTCCGCGATGGAGCCGTGTCACGCTGCCATCGCGGAGGCCTTCTGCCTGGATAGGGAATTTTCGCCCAATTTCCAGAGAGGGTCCGCGATGGGTCCGTGGCACGGTGGCATGGCTCTGCGTTGCACGCCGTGCCACGTTGGGCCTTATTTCCTGGACCCCCCAGTTCCAATGAAGGTCCCCATCGGTAGCGTGTCACGGAGGCAGTGCTCCGCGATGCACTCCGTGACACGTTGCTTGTTATTCCGGGAAAAATTCCCACTAGTATAAATAGAACACTTAGGTTCATTTTTCAATATTCTGACTTGGTGGAGCAAGAACGTGGGTTACAGGCAGTTGAGAGGACGAAATTATCAGGGTTTTTCTCTCTTTCCTTCTTCTTGTATTCAATTGCTTGTATGCTTAACACCTATTTAACGATGTTTAATCCATAAATGAGTGTCTAATTTATCTTCTTGCTGAGGTTATGAACACTTGTAATGAAATGTGATCATTGATTCTTTGGTTTTTCATCTTTTCTTCCATGGTTGTTCTATTAATTCTTGTTCTTACTACATTAATGTGTGGCCTACGTTAATGTACATCTAAAAAGTCCGGTTTCACTCGAGAGAGCAAGAAATTGGAAAGTTGTGAATTAATAGGATATGATCTTTTCTTAGTTTGGGAAAATTGAGAATTGATTTACTTTCAGGATAGAAATATACCTGAAAGTCGTATTAGTCAATTTAGGAACCGGGTTTGTATGGCTAGAACATGAATTGCATTTAATCACAGAAATGTAGGTGGATGGTTCATGATTCTTAGGTGGGGTTAAATACAAGAGTTTTAATCTCTTGGCAATAGTTCTTGGCTAGCAACCGGAGGAAAAGACTAACCAAATTATGTCGATAATTAATTTCATTACATGTTCGTTTTACCTCAGCATGCTCTCATTCATAGTTCAGACTCACATTAGATAGTTGTTTTAGATTTAGCATAAAAATTATAAATCAAAATATCAAACTTTTGGTTACATTGTTGTCTGCATTTTTAGAATTAAAATATAGTACACTTGAGCAGATTGCACTTCATCCCAGTTCCTGTGGGATCGATACTTGGCTTACTTAAGCCACTTTACTACTTGTTCGACCACGTGCACTTACATGTAGTTATATACCCATATAACGAGACCGAACAAGTTTTTGGCGCCGTTGCTGGGGACTGGCAATTGGTGAATTTGTTTTAAGTGTTAATTTACTATATTTTTGTTTTCTTATTGTGGACAACTTGGTCTTAGCCTGTATTTTGCAGATTTAATTTCTGTTGAACACTGGAAAGAGACAAGGAGCTGGTGGACTCGTATATAGAGCCTGAAAGAATATTTCATAGCAAGCGGAGAGAAGCTCTACAAAGAAAGCTGTAGTTGCTCAGACAGACGATCATGGAGCAACAATAGAATCCACCGGTAGTACGGGTAATGTTTGTGCCCGAAGAAGTAGCAGCTCGGCCGATTCGCGAGGTGGCAATCCCACATGCTAATAATGTCACATCTAGCATTCGCAAACCTAAGCCAGGAGGGAGGTTCGAACTTAAGCAGAATATGGTGCAATTGTTGTACACTAGCGGGCAGTTTACAGGTCTCCCTCATGAAGATCCACAACAGCATCTCCAAAATTTTTTGGAGATAAGTGACACTTACATACCCGCTGGAGTGTCATCAGATTATGTCCGGCTTACATTGTTCCCATTTTCACTATTGGGAGAAGCCAAGAGGTGGTTGAAAGTTGAGCCACCGAATTCTATTTCTACGTGGGATGATCTTGCGAGGAAATTCTTGATACGATTTTTTCCCTCCGGTAAAACAGCAAGACTTAGAAGTCAGATTCTAAGTTTCAAACAGAGAGAGGGAGAGAATTTATATCAGGCTTGGGAGAGATTCAAGTCCATGTTGCGGGATTGTCCTCATCATCATCAGTCCAATGATGTGTTGGTGCACACTTTTATAGAGGGTTTGGAACCCCATACAAAAATATTGCTAGACTCAGCAGCTGGGGGACAAGTGTTGGAGAAAACTTATGAGGAGCTGTATACTTTGTTGAACCGTATTTCTCAGGGCAATCCGGAATGGAATGCTGATTCATCAAGAGGCGGAACAAGGAAAGCAGTAGGAGTGCTAGAAGTGGATGGGTTTACAACTATTGCTGCGCAGATAGTTGCATTACAAAATCAACTTAACACCCACTTCAGCAACATGACAATGAACCAGCCCCAAGCCCCAGTGAATGCAGTGCAGCAGATGTGGTGTGAAGTGTGCGGAAGCAATGAGCACTCAGCTGAGTGTTGTGGAGAAAATCCTGACTCGGTAAACTTTGTGGGAAATGTACAAAGGAACAACCACCAACAGTATGGTAATAGCTACAATTCCAATTGGAGGAATCACCCTAATTTCTCCTGGGGTAGCAACAACCATCAGGGGCAAAGTCCGAGTCAGGGTGTGCAAAGGAACCAAGGAGGGCAGCAGAATTATCAAGCATAATTCAGAAACAACAATGCACCTCCTCCACCACCATTACCTAGCATTGAGGAGATGTTCAAGACCATGATAGCTAACCAAGCTCAATTACAGGCTGACTATGTGAAATGGCAGCCGAAGTGAAAAACAACCAGTTAGCTACCAAGGCACTTGAATATCAATTTGGGCAATTTGCTGGAGCCCAAAACACCAGGCCTAGAGGAGGACTTCCGAGCGACACAGATCCCAATCCCAAGCAGGTGAATGGAGTGACCACAAGGAGTGGATTGCAGCTGAAAGAGGTGGAACCAGAAAGACCACCTCAACAATCGGGAGTAGCAGAAGTCGAGAGGGAGCAAAGTACTGAAAGGGGGAAGACTAAGGAAGCTGAATCAGAAAGACCACCACCCCCATTCCCTCAACGATTAAAGTAACACAAGGAGGAGGCGTGTTTCAAGAAATTCATAGAGGTGCTGAAACAGGTACATATTAACCTACCTCTTGTTGATGTTTTGCAGGGAGTGCCAAAATATGCCAAGTATATAAAGGACATCGTGGCAAACAAAAGTCGGTTGACTGAGTATGCTACGGTGGCTCTAACGGAGGAGTGCACTTCCCGGATTCAAAATCGACTGCCCACAAAGCTCAAAGACCCTGGGAGCTTTACTATACATATTACTATTGGGCAGAGCATCCGAGCTCGTGGATTGTGTGATTTGGGAGCGAGCATAAATTTGATACCGTCATCAGTATTCAAAAAGCTGGGTCTAGGGAGTCCTAGATCCACAACAGTGATCTTGCAATTGGCGGATCGGTCCTTAGCCAGACCTGGTGGCATTGTGGAGGACGTTTTGGTGCAAGTTGGCTCCCTGATTTTCCCAGTAGATTTTGTCGTGCTGGATTTTGAACCAGATGCGGAAGTCCCATTTATTTTGGGACGTCCCTTCTTGTCAACCAGGAAAGCACTGATTGACATAGCTGCGGGGCAGCTAACAATGCGAGCACACGACAAGGTAGAGGTGTTCGATGTGTACAAGGCACCCAAGCTCCCGATGGTGCACGAAGAACTCTCGGTGATCAATGTGATTGATCAAGGCGATAATGAGCTGATTAAGGATTCACGAGAGTTATTGGGAAAACCACCGGACAGAGGGGTAAGCACTACTGGGGGGAGGACGGTGATCGAGAGAAATCGTCCATCACCTTAGAGGACAACTGATCTTAACGACGTCGAGCCGCGACGGTAAACCAAGCGCTGCACGGGAGGCAACCCGTGAAAATTTTTTTCTCTTTGTAAAGTGTGAATAGATTTTTCTTTTTCTTTTTCTTGATTAACTACAAAATTTTTTGTTTTGTTTTTGTTTTTATTTTTATTTAGAGTGAAACCTATAATTCTAACCAATTTCGTGTAGTGAGATGAATTTCAGGTCAAACGGAGGAAAATATGCACGGAATCGCAAAGGAAAATTCATGGTATGAAAATTAATAAAATGTGGCAAAACAGTGAGTTAGGACGATAGCTTCGTGTCACGGAGGTGGACTTCCGCATTACCCTTCGTGACACGTTGAGGTATAAATCCGGAATTTGAAAAAATTTCAGAGTACCCTCGCGACAGCTCCGTGTCACGGAGGCAGTGCACCGCGATGCACTCCGTGACACGTTGCCGTGTATATCGCGATGGGTCACACCGGGTCGCTGGGTGACCCGCGCGATTTTCCCACGTTTAAACCCCGAAACCCCCTCACTTTTCCTTATTTTTCAATCACTCCACGACCAAACTCCCTAAAACCCATCCCTCTTCAACGTGACACGGAATAGGCCAAGAAAATCATTGAGTTTTCTTCAATTCTAAAACTTCAAGGTATGTTCTTCGATTTCATCTCATTTCTTGTCGATTTTCTTCGATATTGAGCATGTGAGGTGAGCTAAGTTTGCCCTAAGTAGAAATTAATCATGAATTCAATTGAATTGTTGTTGATGAATGTTTGGAATATCCTTATGATTGCTTGAACTCGTTAATTGCATAATTTAATCGAATTTTCTTGATATAATCATTTCTAGGGCCTGTTTTTGAATTTGAAGTGGAAAATGTAGTGAACTTGTGAAATTCATGCCAGGATGTACATGTTGAGTGAGATGAGTCGATGTGCTAATTGTTATGATATTAAAAGACCGACGGATTCTCGGGTTAGGGGAATATTGAAATTTGCAAGAATTGGGGTTGGTTGTATAGGTTCGTGTAGATAAATTCTTGTTGTTTTTCGTTTCTTTGTTTTTTTTTCTTGCTAAGTGCGATGGATTAAAAGGTTATCGATGGTAATGATTGTTGTTAGCTGTACGAAGTATGAGTAGTACATAGAATATATACCGTCGAATTCTTCGTATGTACTAAGCATGTTTGTATAGTTGGTTGTTTATTTGTGCAAATAAGCATGATCTTGACGGTATATTGTAACTGTAGCTAAGGACTAAGTGTGGGGTAGCCTAGCTTAACCCAACCTTAGTCGAATTTAATATCCATTGGCTTAACATTGATCTTGTCTACTTGGGTTGACAAGTAAAATGGCAAGCAGGCAAGAAAAAGGGAAAGGCGCATCAACATCTGGCACCGAAAGAAAGCGAATCAGACTGGGCACAGTAGTCCCAACAGCACCAGTGGTTCCACGCAGCCAACGCTGCCAATACAGAACCAGATGGGTGACAGATGAGGGGAAGAAGTGGTACACAAAGCACAAAGAAAACAAGTACTTCTCCGAGGAACACATCGCACGGGAACCATTAGCACAGGAGTTCCCTAGGATTGTCCACCGGATCGAGGCAGCTGGGCTAAACTTCATCTTTGAAGAGCCCAAGGAATGCAACTTGCACCTAATTCGGGAATTCTATGCCAATTGGAACCCGACCCTAAGAATTCACACCATAAAAATCAGAGGGCAAATAGTCACATTTGAGCCCCACCACTTCAATGCTATCATAGGGGCGTGGGACACAGACTCCCACGTGCTTCAACAGTTGAACATCACTCCACCGTATGCGGACATCAGACACACATTGTGTGGGACTCGATCGACAGCTAGATGGAGCAGACACAAAGAGAGGGGCTACCATCAGACTTTGCCCTATTCACAGATGAACAGGGAAGCCAGAATATGGTTAAAGATCGTCTGTTCCTGCCTAATCCCGGGGGTACATATGACAGATGTAACCCAGGATCATGTATGCCTGGTGTACGCCCTGATGAAAGGGCTAGAGATAAACGTAGGGGCGGTGATTATCTCCGCCATGAAGAGAGCCCAGTTGCATCAGGGGCACAGATACGGATTTGGTGGACTACTCACCACCTTCCTCAGGGGCCTAGATGTTGAGGAAGAGGCCCTTGATTATATCCCGCAGATGGAGCGGCGGGCCTTAGATGTTACTAAAACTAAGGCACCCGACACCACCCACGGGCCAGTGCTTACACTTGGCGAGTGACATGCTCGTGATGATCAGTATATGGATCGCATATATGGGATGCAGATGCTCCAGCTGAGGATAGGCGGGAGGCCGGCGACAGAGGAGGAGCTATGGCAGCTCTAGCTAGACTACCCCTTCGGCGAGAACGCCAGGGCTCTATGTCGAGTGGGGCCAGCAATTGTAGAGCCCACAGATGATGATGTCCCCACAGACGAGGAGACACATTGGGAGGACTCCAATGTGGAGTCCGATGATGACGACGGGGGTGATTTAGACATGGGAGATGAAGCAGCAGCACCTGACGAAGAAGTGGAGTACTTTGATTGATCAGGGAGTTCCACCACCCGTTTTTTGTGCTATTTTAATTTTTGTGAACACTGGGGACAGCGTTCGAGCTAAGTGTGGGGTGGGAGTAGTTAGGTGCTGGTTGTGCTGTTATGTATGTGTGCTCTAATCTGTGGTCATGCCTGTGAAATTTTGTTGTTCCCTGTGATTTGTGAATTGTTAAGTTGTTGTTCTGTATTGTAAATTTATGTGAAATTGATGCGTGTTGCTGAATGTTTCTAACTGATTTTGTACATAGTTTTGTTATCGAAATGATCGATATTTCTAAAATATTTTTCAATTCTTGGGTTTCTCGGCGTTTGTTTTCGGTTCTTTTACCGAGAATGGTCCCATTGAACCGAAGTCATAGTAGTGACCGTTCCCTATGATGGATGGATGACGACCTCTTAAGGGAAATGTAGTCATTAGGAGTAGGTTTTTTCAATTATTTTTCAGTTGTTTTCTTTTGTGGGTTGTATCCCAAAACCTGGAGTTACTTTATGGTTGCGGAATTCTGGTTGTGTGTTGTACATGATATTTAAAATGCAAAGGTAATTCGTATGAATGCATGCAACTTTTTAAATATGTTGAGATACCTAGGCCATAGAGTTCGATTCAGTGTGATTGAGGCTTAATGTTTGAATTCCTGTAATTAGCTGATTGAAGAGTCTGTGAATACATCTTGAATTGAGCATGTGCAATAAGCGTGAAGTGAGGATTTGTTATTCCGTGCTATTGTGAAGTGTCTAGAACTTGCTTGGTGTGTTTACAAAATGAAATGACGGAGGTGTATTGTAGGAGAGGATGTAGGCATTTCTTTGTTTTAACCGAAAGTTTCTATTTTTCATTATATTACCCACCTTGATTGTATACCCTAGTCAGCCCGTTGAGCCTATTGCCTATTATTTTTTTCTTTTGTCGAAAAGTGTAACCCGAGCTTAATCCTTTCCTTTCATTAGCCGTAAAGTCTATACAAAACTCTTAAGCGCTTAAGAAGAGAAAATCATTTTCCCAAAGTGTCAAAGAGTGAGAATGGTGAAAAGAAAAGAAAAGCCGAGTGCTGGAAGAAAAGAAAAGGTTGAAGGTGCACTTGTTATAAATAAACTATAATGAAGGTGAATGAATAATCTTTGTTGTTGTGTCAAGTGTGCTTAATAAGATGGGCCAACCTAAAGAAAAACGTCAAGAATGGGAGGATGAAAAAGAAAAAAAGAAACAATGTTCATGAGTTGATGGGATGTGTTGAAAAGGCGCTTAAGGATGCTAGTGGCTATTATTGGCTAACCCAATATTTATTAGTTCCGTAGCTTTCATTACAACCAGTTAAAGTCCTACGTGATCTTACATCACACTTCTTTATATTAGTGGAGTAATACACTAAGGGAAAGCTTATGGGTCATAACATGATGCATGTGAATTCTTTTGGGAGAGAGAGCGAAATTGTGTTTACATGCCCCTGCCTGAAATTTTGTGAGTAAATATGAGCAAAAAGGGGAAGACTCTCTTGTGTTGTGAGGGCACATGCTTGATGAGAGATTAATTTTCGTGTCGGATATCTTGATCAACTGATTTGCATGAGTTTTCCAATATCGAGAGTCGATTCTTAAGTCTAGGAGGTCTTGATGTATTGAAGGTCATTGCATTGATAGGACCATGCATGTTTTCTTGATGATTTGCTGTATTGAATAATCGGTGTGACCGTAGCCTAAATTGTCGAACCAAAGTAGCGAGGTTGGGATGTAAATTGCATGAGGTGTAGGATTGTTGTTCGAGGACGAACAAGGATTTAAGTGTGGGGTAAGTGATCTTGGGCAAATTATATGCCCAAGTGATACCCAAATGTGGAATTTTAGCCTTGTTTATCTATCAATGTGTATACACTCTCATGTAATTGGTAATAAAATGTGAATTTATACTAACCAACATGATTAGCATTGTTTTGCAGGTAAAATGTAATTTTGGGAAGCTTAAATGCATGTTGGAAGATATCAGGGTTGGACTCGGACGTGAGTAAGGGATAAGGCAGTGGAAAGCATAAAATAATGGGGCTCCGCGATGGAGCCGTGTCACGCTGGCATCGCGGAGGCCTTCTGCCTGGATAGGGAATTTTTGCCCAATTTCCAGAGAGGGTCCGCGATGGGTCCGTGGCACGGTGACATGGCTCCGCGTTGCACGCCGTGCCATGTTGGGCCTTATTTCCTGGACCCCCAGTTCCAGTGAAGGTCCGCGTCGGTAGCGTGTCACGGAGGCAGTGCTCCGCGATGCACTCCGTGACATGTTGCTTGTTATTCTGGGAAAAATTCCCACTAGTATAAATAGAACACTTAGGTTCATTTTTCAATATTCTGACTTGGTGGAGCAAGAACGTGGGTTACAGGCAGTTGAGAGGATGAAATTATCAGGGTTTTTCTCTCTTTCCTTCTTCTTGTATTCAATTGCTTGTATGTTTAACACTCATTTAACGATGTTTAATCCACAAATGAGTGGCTAATTCATCTTCTTGCTGAGGTTATGAACACTTGTAATGAAATCTGATCATTGATTCTTTGGTTTTTCATCTTTTCTTCCATGGTTGTTCTATTAATTCTTGTTCTTACTGCATTAATGTGTGGCCTACGTTAATGTACATTTAAAAAGTCCGGTTTCACTCGAGAGAGCAAGAAATTGGAAAGTTGTGAATTAATAGGATATGATCCTTTCTTAGTTTGGGAAAATTGAGAATTGATTTACTTTCAGGATAGAAATATACCTGAAAGTCGTATTAGTCAATTTAGGAACCAGATTTGTATGGCTAGAACATGAATTGCATTTAATCACAGAAATGTAGGTGGATTGTTCATGATTCTTAAGTGGGGTTAAATACGAGAGTTTTAATCTCTTGGCAATAGTTCTTGGCTAGCAACCGGAGGAAAAGACTAACCAAATTATGCCGACAATTAATTTCATTACATGTTCGTTTTACTTCAACATGCTCTCATTCATAGTTCAGACTCACATTAGATAGTTGTTTTAGATTTAGCATAAAAATTATAAATCAAAATATCAAACTTTTGGTTACACTGTTGTCTGCATTTTTAGAATTAAAATATAGTACACTTGAGTAGATTGCACTTCATCCCAGTCCCTGTGGGATCGATACTTGGCTTACTTAAGCCACTTTACTAGTTGTTCGACCACGTGCACTTGCGTGTAGTTATATACCCATATAACGAGACCAAACATTGGGTTAGCCGAGATCAACACGAGTGATGCTGTAGTTGGCAGAGAAGTCTCAAGTGGCACTGGAGGGAATAATTGAGGACCTTCTCATCAAAGTGGGTAAGTTCATTATACCCGCTGATTTCATCATTCTTGATTTTAAAGTTGATGATAAGGTATCCCTAATCTTGGGACGGCCATTCTTGGCCACTGGAGGAGCAATTATAAATGTAAGAGCAGGGACCCTTAAAATGAGGGTCGATGATGAAGAAGAACTCTTCCGAGTTTACCAAGAGATCAACTCACCCACACACTACAGAGACCTTTGTAAGGTCAGTGTGTTGTCAGAGGCTAAGTGTGGGGTGGTAGATTGCATGAGTCCACAACCATAGGAGATGATCACATTTCAGCCCGAGTTTGATGAAGTTAGAGAAGGAGTTGGAAGAAGAGAGGGACAAAGTGGAGGCTGTTCCCTCGAAAAATAAAAAATAGAAGAAGATGGTTCTCAAAACGGAACACTGGTTTGAGGATGTCCTGAGAAGGATAGGCCACGTCGTGCTGCGACGTAAAATTAGGTGCTGCTTGGGAGGCAACCCAAGGGTACCCCAGGTACAATTTTATTTTTCTTTTGTGTTGATTTTGTTTATTTTCATCTTGTTGTTGTTTTTTGTGGTGACTTAAGAACAGATTGAGGGGAAGTCTGAGTACCCTTGGAAGAGGCAGCTATGGAGCATGAAAGAGGATGAGTATGGGGGTCGATAACCCACTTGTGTAAAAACAAAAGAAAACATGCTGTTAGCTAGGCCTATAGGCCTCAGGGGGTATTTCTCACCCTTTTTTGTAGGTTAATTTGATGCTTTAGGGACGTAGCATATTTTAAATATGGGGTAAGGGAAATTTCAAAATTTTGTGCTTAGTGATTTTGGGTAGAATTAGTGCTTTGTATGGTTTTATTGGATGAAAAAGTTGAGTTGAGCATAATTCACCCACCCGTTGGTTTTTCTTTTCGGTTCTTTTTTGACAAGGGGCAATTTGAACCGATAAATAAAATTTTTCTATGTCTGTATATAGCTGTTATAGTCATAGTTAGGGACTGTTCCTGATGATGGATAAATGATGACCGTCTTGAGGGATAATTAGTCAATAAGTTTTTACTTTTGAATCCGTAGTTGATTGATGGCTTGATGTTATTATTATGTGCTATGTATGATTTTGAGATGCAAGTGTTGTAAATTTTGAAGCATGTGAGCAGTTGTATAACTTTGTCTGAGACACCTAGGCTCGTGGATGTGACTCGATGTGCTTAAAGCTGAATTTTGCATTCTTGTGATTAAGAGTCAGTTGAATTTGTCTAGAATTGAGCATGTGTTGAGAGTGTATGGTTTTTGAATATTGCATGCTATTGTGTAATTTCTAGAACTTGTCTAGTGTGTATATAAAGCAAAATAAGGGATATTGATTGTAGGAGATGATTTAGGCATTTCTTTGAATGAGACTAATTTTTATCCCTTGCTTTACCTACCTTGAATTTCCGATCCTAGTTAGCCCAATTGAGCCTTTAGCCTATTCTTTGCTAGCAACAAAATGAGCTAAATCCTTTCTTTTCATTAGCCTTGAATTTGATCCAAAACTCCTAAGCGCTAATGTGAAATTGCAAAAGAAGTTAAGGAGTGAGAAGTGAAATAAGAATGAAAATAGTAGTTGTGGGAGTTGAAGAGAAGACTAGAGGTGCACTTGTTTAAAAATGAACAAGAGTTAGTAGGGAGTAAAAGAAGAAAAGAGCGAAAAAGAAAATTTAAGAAAATTGCTCAAGTACTCCTTACTAATAGCTTAAGAGTGGCTAATGAGATGGGGAAACAAAAGAGGAAAATGGGAGTTGAAAAGTATAAAGGTGAAGTAAGAGGATGGAAATTCCTAAGGAAAGTGTGATGTATTAAAAGCATAAGGAAGATAGTCACCATTACTAGCCATAGTAGTACCTACCACCCTTAGCTTACATTACAACCCATTAAGTCCTACTTGATCTTACTTTCAAACATTTTTAAATTAGTGGAGTAAAACACTAAAGGCAAGCTTATGGGTCAATACACGTGGCATGTGAATTCTTTGTGAGAGTGAGCTTATCTCTTAAGCATAGACCCATACATGCTCAAAATTTGAAGAATCATGAGTGAGAAATGGGTAACTCTCTTGTTGTGAGGGCACATGTTTAATGAAGGATAAAATTCATGTCGGATTTCTTGATCGGTTGATTTGCATGAGTTTGATGAGACTGAGAGTCGATTCTTGAGGCTAGAAAGTCTTTATGTAGTTATATTTTATTTTAATGATTAAATCTTGCATGCTCTATTTTTAACTTTATATCTAAAACAGTCGTTGTAGCCTTAGCTTGAATTTTGTCTTGCTTCAATTAGCTATGTTGGATTCTTCATGTGCATGAGATGTAAAAGAGTTGTTCAAGAAAGAACAAGGCTTAGGTGTGGGGTAGTGATCATGGGCATAATTATGTGCCCAAGTGCTATTTTATAACTTTATTTAGTCGAGTTTGTCAATTTAATTAATTATATTCTCATGTGATTTTTAATAATTATGTGCATAAACGAACCAACATGATTAGCCCATGTTTTTTAGGTGTAAAATGCTTAGGAGGGACTAAATATGGTGGTTGAGGCTCAAGGAGGAATCTCGAAACAAATTGCAAAATATTCGCACGCTGTCGCACTAGAGCATGCACATGCCAAGCCACACAACGTGCCACAGCATGGGCAGCGCGCTGAGCATTGTGCCACGGCAAGGGAGCCGCGCATTCAGCAGCGTGCCACGGCAGGCAGCTGCACAATGCCAGTGCCAACGACATGCCAAACCAGTAGGCTTTCGCGTTTTCTCCGTGTCATGGAGGCAAATTGAGGCGTCCAGCTCCGCGACACGGAGGTAGGCCATGCATGGCCAAAAATCACATTTTTCCACTTACTATAAATTGAAACCTTAGCTCCAAAAATCATTTATCACGAAATATCTTTGGGAAACCATAAAGGAGCGAAGGGAGAAAGGAAGGACTCTACCTTGGGTTGATTATATTTCATTCTCTTTTAATTATTCTTGTAAGTACGTTGCTTGAATTATGTTTTTGAGTAATTCTGCGAACATGAGTGGCTAAAACCCTTCCTCTAGGGTTGAGGCTACGTAATATGATTGTAATTGCATGAATTCTTCATTGGTTTGAGTTTTAGTTGTTGTTTTGTCTTACATTTTCCATTATTGTTGTTTTTATGCTTGATCACGATGAAAACAAATGCGTTAAGATTAGGTAAAATCTTGAAAGAGTAACCCTAGGCTAGAGCATGAGAGTGTAGGGGGAAAGTTCTTATCTTTACGATAGGATTAGCGATTAGGATAGAAATTATACCTAATTTGCCTTGCTTGGTTAATGAAACGGGATGAGCTAGACACTGACTTAGAATTGTCACATCACCACTCGCAGAAGTAGTTGTGAAGATAAGTCCAGTTAAATGATTAGAGGTATGAAAGTTCATAATCAAGGGCACAAACTCCGTCAACCACATCCGTATAGTTAAATTGCTCACAAATTAGGACGTCACATCCCCACTCAACGATGTAGGTGTTAGACTAGTTTGTCGTGTTTAGAGGCTCGATAGGCCATGAACATTGCATTTTAACTATGTGAGACAACAACTAAGGTTTTCATACTTTAACCATTATGAATTGTAGCATTGCATGATTATCAAGCCTTAACTCTAGTTGGTTCTTGTATTGTTTCTCGATTATTTTGTGATCACCCCTAGAATTAATTAGAATTTCCCTAAATCTTTATAATCAACACTTATGCAGGTTAAATTGACACTTGAACTTTGAATATTCGCTGAATTAGTCCAGTCCCTGTGGGTTCGACATCCTGCTCTCAAAAAGGGCCACTGTATTACTTGTACGATCGCGTATGCTTGCAGGTGCACCGGAGTACAACAACCTTATCACCTATAAAATCCCCCACCCTTTCTACCTAATTTTCACTACAGTCAAAATCTTCCTCTACACTAAATAAGTCTCACGAGTTTGTCATTGTTGAGCATTATCAAGCTCCCATAGCTAGTCTTGGCCAAACATTCTCTTACAAGTGGTAATGTACCCTCAACTTCCTTATTTTGCCATCAACAGTAATATGCTTGCTTATAGATATTCTATGACATAGATTTCCATCCTTTTTACTACCATTCTCCCCAATATTTTTATGATTGATACTATCCTTGTGTTATATGAAATTAGTGGGATGATAGAAGTTTCTTGCTGAATTGGGTGTGGGGGAATTTGTTATTCTTGTGTAAAGTTGAACGTGGTGAAGTCTGAAGAACCTAAAAAGGGATGAAAAAGAAATACTTTTCCTTATGATAGATTGGGTGGCGCCATTCTTTAGGGTAAATCGTCATTTTATCCTTTTTATGTGTAGAGGTACTACTTTGATATGCTGTGTGTGAGTGTTTGAGATATTGTGAGATCGGAGTTCACGGTGATGAATTGGGGACAATGACTATCAGTGATTCACCTATTGAATCAGGAGAAATACCGATGGAACACTAGTTTGGGCCAATATTGGCTTTAGGCCACTACCTTGATCCCGCGTTACATCGACGGTTCACTGATCGGTACCGACGATTCGCCATTCTGTCGCTAATTGAATATCTACTCCCTTGATTTTGTGTTTCTCACCGGTGGTTTAGCATTGGTCCACGGATACCCTTCTATGGTTCATCGGCATTTCACCAGTGCTTTTAGTGCATTGAATGTTAATTCTTCAACTTTGTTTCTCCTTTAAAATTTTAGCATAGGTATTTTGTTGTTTCCTTTTATTATTAAGATCGTGTTTGCAAAAAATGACTTCATCTAGGAACACCGGTAAGGGCAAAGGCCCAGCTTCTTCTTCAACAAATGGCAAGGGAAAGGAAAAGGCCTTCGCAGTGCCCGCCAACTCCATGGGGGCTATCATGTTTTGTGTGGCCGACATGAAGGAGCACTATGCTATCTGCAGGGGCCTCTCAATCATTGTAGACTTGGTGGGGCTGCATGGTTACCTCCCCAACATCACCGCTCAGTTCAAGGACAGAAAATGGCATACATTCGTCAATCCTCTCCTAGACTATTATCCAAGTTTGGTGCCGGAGTTCTACGCATCCCACCAGGCTAGGTAGTAAAGTATGAACCACAGAGGCAAGGTCGATGAATTCCTCTGCCTACCTTCAGTGATAGTGCGAGGGTAGAGGTGGATACACTCCAGCAGCCATCAACTATATATTCTGGGAGGACGAGATTAACACTGGCTCAGAGTACATGGCCAGGATTGCTGACATGAAGAACCAATTCACTTGGATAGCCCCAATCATTGTGGCTAACACACCTCTTTGTGCTACTATGGGCGGAGAAATTTCTCGCCATGATCTGAAATTTGAGGCTAAATTTTGGCTGGATTTCATCTATGGCCGTATTATCCCTTCTAAAAATGAACAGTGGGTTAGCTTGGAGATGACTATTGTTATAGCTTTCATTATGTCCGGAGTCCCCACTAACTTTAGGGAGATTATGGCTCAGCAAATGAAGAGGAAAGTATGACAGGCTAGCACCTCCATACCATACGCTTGCTCATTTCGCAACTGTCCTTGTAAGTGGAAGTTCCATTGTTTTCGGATAAGACCCCTATTCCTGCTTCGAGCGTCATAACACTAGATCAAAAAAGAGATGCTGAGGCACCCACAGTCAAGGTGAAGTAGATGTAGGCTTTTTGTTTGCTAGAGGGTTCTCTATCCCATGGTTCAGAGCAGTCTCCACAAGCCCCACCAAGAAACTACGGACCAAGCCTCCAGTGACATACCTCTTCGGGGAGCATCACCCCCTCCAACATCCTCCCAACTAAGTGGTCTCCACAAATTCGTGGAAATGACCAACTCACATGATAGCTAACTTCAAAAGTTGGCTAGGAGCCTCCGTACGCTCATCGCTCAAATAATAAAAAGAGAGCTGAAGTCTATGTATAAGAGTCTTACAACATTGTGTAAATAGGTGAAAGCAGTGGATGGGGCTTTCACCTCTCTCTGAATTGATGTGAGGGAGTGGAAAAGTCAGAAATTCATGGAGGTTCCTTACTTGAGTGACCTTGATGCCTCAATGGCTGCCCCTTCTACAATTCGAGGCCCCATAGACAATTTGCTTGAGGGCTTGAGAGATGAAACCAAAGATCCGGTAGATGCAGGCTTCGAGGGTGAGGCAGGAGCAGGTGTAGATTATGATGTGGATAATGAGGAGTGACCGACTCAGGGTGTCTCTCACCCCTTTATTTTGCATGCAAACATTGGAGACAATGTAATCTTTAAGTTGGTGGTGGGATGAGTGCTTTTTTTTGGGGGAGGGGGGTCAATTGTGTGTTATTTGGTGATAATTTGATGTAGCCAATATCGGGCCTTTGTTATAATTTTTGATGAAGAGTTGTGAGCCTTTGTCGGGCTCAATTTTTTTAGTATTGTTGATGATTGCCCTTGCCGGGCTAGTTTTGTTGAAAAATCTGAATAAATGAAATAGATGAGTTTTTTTTGGATATTAGTATACTAGTGATGAAAATCGGGTCCTTGCTTTGAATTGTTAAATATTACATTATCACCAAGTCTTTTGTTCGACTGTGTAAATAGTGGAATAGTAATCAAACTCCAAGGGTTTTCTTTTCTCTTTGTTGTTGAACCGGGTTGACACTTTTCTATGATAGATTGTGAGGCGAATCTCTTAAGGGAAAATGACATGTCTTTCTTGAAACTCTTGTGGAGCTATTTTAAGAGGTACCACAAAAAATTTTGAAATTTGGCATGAAAAATTAGAAAAAAATGGGCATTTGAAATGAGAATGTAGCACTCTTTTCATACATTGTAGATTCCTCGTTTGGCTTATGAATTTGCATGCTCTAATGTCTATAATGAAGATCTTGTGTTAATAATGACTTTTGTGGAAACATTAGGCGTGATTCCTTGTGTGGTAAGGGTCTTTGTGAATCTCATGCATTAGCTTCTCGTCTAGAACTTTCCCTAAGTATGACTCAAGGTGAAACCCAAGACGTAGCTTCACTTAGACATGATCTTAGGCCCTCTTATGTTAAGTCACTTCACCTAAAATGCCCTCCTTGAACATTGATCTTTGATAGCCAACATTTGAGCCTTGGACCATTTCCTTGAAAAACACATTACAAGCCTAATGACCATTTTTAATCCTTCTCTTTGGCACCCATCTCCCTAATTTCTAGTGATGAAACAATGAAAACTGAGGCTTGAAGCCCAAGAAATGGGGAGCAATAATGGAATGAATGTGAAATGAGGCAAAAGCCTAAGTTTGGGGGTTAGCAAGAGTAGGGGGAAAATGAGAAGCCTAAAATTGAGGTAGCACCAAAATTGTGATGAGATGAGTGAATCAATGGGTTGAAAGACCTCGAATAATCAAAACAGGAAGAGTAGTTAATAGGTGCTATCTCTTGCATAGATAAGGCTAAATGTGAAAGTCATAGATGTTATGAGGGTGGCTCGTGTTACACAAAAGATGAAGATGATGAACAAGGAGAAATAAGGTGGAGTGATCTAAACAAGATGTTGGGATACTACAAGCATTTGTAAAGGCATTAGGGAGGCGTTAGTCACAAAAGCCAAACATTTATCCTACCCTTAGCCCTAGCCTTCATTACGACCCACAAGTCCTAAGTGATTTTGAGTAAAGTTTCTCTACATTAGTGGTAAATGACACAAAGGGAAAGCCTATGGGTTGAGCTGTGTGCATGAAGATTTCTTTTGGGAGAATAAGCATGATCATCTTTTTCTACAATCCCTTGTGTGTACGCATTGATTTCATGATAATGAAAAGGGATTCTCTCTTATGTGAGTGGCATCATTCCTTTTGAGGACACAATTGCATTAATGTAAATGTGTGCATAAGGCATGAGAAGTGCAAGCTCTAAGGAGTTTGAATTTGCAATGATTCTGAATTGAGATGCTATGTGTACTTCGTGGATAAGTTATGCCCTTGTCTTGCAAAATGAAAGCTCTTGTGAATCATGTTTTTGAATTGTAGTGGCCTCTTGAAACTTTTTTTTTCTATTCTTTTTTAGGGGAATTTTCTTCGCTTTTCCTATGAGTTGGTGAGCATTTTTGGGTAGATTAAGTGGTCATTGGTGTATAAACTCATGTGGAGTGGCATGTTTCTCAACATATAAGAACTACATTACTTGAGGACAAGCAATTGTTCAAGTTTGGGGGTTTGATGAGTTGGTAATTTACCAACTCATTAGGCTCTTAAGCATGAACTTTAGCATAGTTTTCAAGTCATAGATAAATATTATGCCCTCTTAGCCTTTTTATGTGTAGATATCCGATTTGAAAAAAGAAGAGCAAGAAGTAGAGTAAAAAGAAGGAAATCAGGTGAAAACCGGTGGTCAGCCGGAGAAAACCAGCAAAACGCTGGCCAAATGTAGATGACCACTGCTTTAAGAAATTAAAGCAACCGACGGTCGCGGACATCAACCGGCAACTTGCCGGTTAACTAGCCTACAGGCGGCTAAACTTGCTGGATCAAGGAGGGAAGAAATCGGCGTAGCGTGGTTGGAGGCCAGCGAATCACCAAAGATATTAGCGAGTGGTACTTGTAAATCACTGAAGGAGTAGGAGATGACAAACAATAGTTTGCGGAATGTTATTGGCGAACCGCCGGTACTCTCTCAAATTCCAAAATGCCTAAGTAGGGGCAATTGCGTCCAACACTAAAAAAGAGAAGATTGGTTGTCCTATCTTTGTATATATTCTAGAAGAAAGTACTCTGTACATATCAGATCTTAACTTAGCTTTTTTGAACATTCCTTCTGCTTTTGAAGAATGTAGAATTCTATTGGTGGAAATTGTTGAATATCGATTTTCTTTTCTTCATCTTCTTCCTTAGCAAGGTATCACCATTGTTGCAAACATATTTTTGAATATGATTTTTCTTCTCTTATTAATGAAATCAATGATTTTATTATTGAATATACTTTTTATATTTTTAACCATGAGTAGCTAAATCATCAACTAGAGGTGTGTGGTAATGAGGGCTTAATTAGATTGGGTATTGCTTGATTTATCTCAATATTGCTTAATTCCTTTTATGTCATTGTATGTATGTATGTTTCATGAATTCAGTTCCTTGTGTGTATGCATGGTATATTCCTTAGCCCTAGCAAGGTTTTGGATGAATCTGCCTATTTGAGTATGAAAGTTGGGGCATCAAGTAAGCTCTATTGTGGTGGTGTCGGTTAGGACGAGTCTCCCATTGCTTCTCATGATTTCAATTATTCATGTTCATGATTTATGAGATTATGTTTTACAACATATTTGACCCAATGATTAATTTATGTGCTTTACTTATGATTTCTGCTATGACAAGTCATATGATTTCTATTTTTAACCTTGGGTCATTCTATTCAGATATGACACTCAGCTTATGACTATGTATGTCTCAGATATAGTTTTCATCATGCAATCCTTACTCTCATGATATACTGATTTATATTTATATGCATGAGTTTAGTTAACATTTACTCATTGTGTTTAACTAACCTTACATACCCAGTACATTCTAAGGACTGATCGCATACTCTATTTTGTATTATTTCATAATACCGGTCCAAGCAATCAAACTCTGCTTCACTGTTAGTCCAGCTTGCCGCTATCCAGCTCAGTTCCCATTTTTCGTGAATCCTCATCTTCTGAGGAAATTTAGTTTAGTGTTTGATTATTCTATATCAGTTTATGACTTTAGCAAGCTAGTTCGGGGTGTTGTCCCATCATCTCATCAGATAGTTTAGAGGCTTATCAGGCATTTTGTAGACTTTCAGCTTTATCGTGTAAAAACTCCATTTATGATCGTCGGTATACATTATGCTATTCAGACGTCAGCTTATTCATGTTTAAATTATTAGTTTACACTTTGATGAATGTCGTTTAGTTGCTACATTCATTCCATGGGTCAACAAAGAGCCAGTCGTGGTTCTAGGTCTCGCGTCTCGATCCGAGACCCTAGCTCAGGTCGTGACAAATATGGTATCAGAGCAAAGGGTTAGATTTTCCTACGGTGTCTGAAAGCCTCGTGGAGTAGAGTCTTTTTCATGGGTGTGAAGCGCGCCACACTTATGGGGAAGAGGCTACAAGATATTGTAGGAAATTTCCCTTTTTTCATGATCTATGACATGCAATGAAGTATATCTCTATCTTTCTAACTCTTTCTATATGCGTTTGTAGAAATATGTCTCAACGCATAGTTAATGGTAGAAGTATTGGAAATGGAAATGGACATGAAATGGCAATGGAGATGGACATTAGCAAGCCCCGACAACACCAGCAGATCCTTTGCCCGAGCAGGTCACCCATGCCGAGTTTAGAGTGGCATTTAAGATGTTGGCACAACCTTTAATCGCTCAGGTCAATCACTAGGCAGTGACCCATGTTCCTCAAAATTGGAACACAACAGTGGCTAGAGTTCGAGAGGCAGTGACCATGTTCCTCATAATTGGAACACAACAACGACTAGAGTTCGAGACTTTCTCAAGATAAATCCTCCTGAGTTTCTGGGTTTGAAACTGGATGAGGACCCACATCAGTTTATTGAAATGGTGCAGAAGACCACCTATATTATGGGGGTGACTGGAGGGGAAAGTGTGGACTTAGCCTCTTATCAGCTTAAGGGGGTTGCTTACGTATGGTACCGCTAGTGGAAGGATGGTAGAGCATTGGGAGCAATTCCGGTGAGTTGGGATTAGTTCATGAATGGCTTTGGGATAGGTTCTTCCCTAGATCATTGAGGGAGGTATACGCAGAAAAGTTCATCAACTTGAGTCAGCACCACATGACTTTCCAAGATAATGCCTTGGAGTTTATCCGGCTGTCCAAGTATGCACCAGAAATGGTTGCGAATAAGGGGGCTTATATGAGCAGGTTTATGAATGGAGTAGTAGATTCACTAGTCAAGGAGTGTAGGACCGCGATGCTGAACAGTGACCTAGATTTCTCGAGGTTGGTCATATACACCTAGTAGATAGAGATGGATCAGATGAAAAAGAAGGAGAGAGAGGCTAAGAGGGCTAGGATGGGGAGTTATGGATAGGCCCAATAGAGGTCCGGTGGAGGACATCACCATCAGTCCCACCAGATATCTTCAGCCCCAGTGCCATTATCAGCCTGGTTCTGTCCAAACCTAGGCATGATCAGAGGGGTAGAGCGTCAAGCTCTAGAGGTTAGGGGAGTATGTTAGGAGAGCCCAACATTCTAGTTTGCTGTAGGTGTGGTAGGAGGCACCCTAGAGAGTGCTTAGCGAGTTTAGGTGTGTGTTTCAGGTGTAGGAAGCCTGGACATATGCTCAGAGACTGCCCTTCAGCTAGACAGGGTCATAGTAGAGGCTGTGACACAACCACCAATTCACCAGCTCCGCCAGCACACTTAGTTCAACAGGGTGCATCCCCTAGTGCAATTGGTAGTCAGCACTAGAATAGATTTTATGAGTATCATGTCATTAGGAGAAGGAAACTTCGCCTAATGTGGTTATTGCAATGTTACGTGTATTCAATCTTAATGTGTATGCATTGTTAGATCTAGGGGCTACTTTATCTTTTGTGACTCCATATGTTGTTATTAATTTCAGAATCAGTCCCGAAATCCTAGAAGAGCCCTTCTCAATTTCTAGTCTAGTTGGTGACTCAGTTATAGCTTGACGAGTATACAAAAATTGCCCTATCACAGTCCTTCAAAAAGTCACCTCAGCCGTATAGTAGAGCTAGACATGACCAATTTTGATGTTATCTTCAATTTGGATTTGTTTCATTCATATTATGCCTTAGTAAATTGTAGAACTCGATCGGTAGAGTTCTGATTCTGATTGAGCCAGTCCTAGAATGGAAACGTAGTTCACCTGTGCCTGTAGGTCCATTTATTTCCTATCTCATGGCCAGGAAGATGATTTTTAAAGGCTGTGTGTACCATCTAGTTTTTGTGAAGGATGCTACATCCGAGACCCCGACTCTTTAGTTAGTTCCTATAGTGTGTGAGTATTCAGAGGTGTTTTCTGATGATCTACTAGTCTTCCCTCCCAAGCAAGAGATTGACTTTGATATCGACCTTTTCTGTGATACACAACCTATATTCATTTCTCCGTACAAAATGTCTCCAACTGAGCTAAAGGAGTTGAAAGACCAGTTGAAAGATCTCCTAGATAAGGGTTTCATTAGGCTTAGTAAATCCCTGTGGGGTGCACCGGTTCTTTTTGCCTGAAAGAAGGATGGTTCCCTTAGAATGTGCATTAGTTACTACCAGTTGAATAAGGTCAGAATCAAGAACAAATATCCCCTCCCTAGAGTTGTTAATTTGTTTGACCAACTTCAGGGTGCTAAGTGCTTATCAATGATAGACCTTAGATCTAGCTATCACTAGCTCAGAGTTAGAGAGAGTGACATCCCAAAGACAACCTTTAGGACTTGGTATGGTCACTATGAGTTTGTAGTTATACCTTTTGAACTAATTGATACCTTTACAGGTTTTATGGACTTGATGAATAGGGTATTCAAGCCGTATTTAGATATGTTCATGATTGTCTTCATAGATAATATCCTCATATACTCTAGGAGCGAGGAGGAGCACGACGCTCATTTAAGGATTGTGCTACAGACTCTCAAGGATCACTACCTATTTGCTTAATTCAGCAAGTGTGAGCTTTGGTTGAACTCAGTAGCATTTTTAGGCTAGGTGGTGTCTAGCGAGGGGGTGCAGGTGGACTCTCAAAAGATAGAGGCGGTGAAGAAGTGGCCTAGACTAGTTAGTCCTTTGGATATGAGAGCTTCTTGGGTTTATTTTGCTACTATAGGAAATTTTTTGAAGGACTTTCATCCATTGAAGCACCGTTAACTATGTTGACACAAAAGAAGGTTAAATTTTATTTGTTGGATGCTTGTGAGAAGAGTTTTCAAGAGTCAAAGACTCGACTCACTTCGGCCCCAGTATTAACTCTACTAGAGGGAATGAATGGATTTGTTGTGTATTATGATGCCTCTAGGGTTCATCTTGGTTGTGTGTAGATGCAGCATGGTAAAGTCATTACATATGCCTCTAGACAGCTTCAGAGTCACGATAAGAATTACTTGACGCATGACCTAGAGCTGGAAGCGCTGGTATTTGCGTTGATAATTTTTAGACACACTTTTATGGGGTGCATGTGGATTTGTTCACGGACCACAAGAGCCTTCAGTATGTATTCACTCAGAAGGACCTTAATTTTTGACAAAGTAGGTGGTTAGAGGTTCTCAAGGACTATTACATCTGTGTCCTTTATAATCTAGGTAAGGCCAATGTAGTGGCAGATGCTCTTAGCAGGCTATCAATAGAGAGTGTGTCTCATGTTGAGGATGGGAGGAAGGAGTTAGCAAAAGATGTCCATAGACTTGCTCATTTAGGGGTTCGCCTTTTTGACCTGACATACGATGGTGTCATTATTCAAAATTGTTCAGAATCTTTATTGGTGATTGAGTTCAATGCTAGGCAGGACAAGGATCTTATCTAGGTAAAGATAAACGAAGATTTCCAAAATTAGAAGGTGAAGGTTTTCACCTTAGGGAGAGATGGTGTACTCTGATATCAGGGTCGATTGTGCATGCCAGCTATTGATGACTTGAGAGAGCAGATGTTGGGTGAGGCTCATGGCTCTAGGTATTCTATCCACCCAGGTTCCACCAAGATGTATCGTGGCCTAAGTGAAGTTTGTTGGTGGATGGCATTAAGAAGGACATAGCGGAGTTCGTGGCAAAGTATCCAAATTGCCATTCAGTGAAGGTTGAGCATTAGATACCTGGGAGTATGGTTCAAGATATTAGCATTCTTAGTAGTGGGAAGAGATCAATATGGATTTTGTCACAGGATTTCCTCGTACATGCCGAAAGTATGACTCTATAGGTGGTTGTTGATAGGTTAACCAAATCAGGACATTTCATACCGGTCAGAACTACCAATTCATCCAAGGATTATGCTAGGTTGTACACTCTGGAATTATTTTGGTTTCATGGAGTTCTCTTATCCATCATCTCATATAGAGCTACTCAGTTTTCCTCAGAGTTTTGGATTGTTTTGGAAGGGACTTGGTACTCGAGTAAAGCTTAGCACAACTTTTCACCCACAGACAGATGGTCAGGCCAAGATGACCATTCAAATGCTTGAGGAAATGTTGAGAGTGTGTGTGATTGATTTCAAGGGTAATTAGGATGATCACTTTCCTATCATCAAGTTTTCTTACAATAATAGGTACCACTCTAGTATTCAGATGGCTCTGTTTGAGGCTCTTTAGGGGCGAAGGTGTAGATCACATATTGGATGGTTTGAAGTAGGCGAGGCTACGTTGATAGGGATAGATTCAGTTGATGAGGCCATAGAGAAATTCCATCTTATTAGGGAGATACTGAAAACAACTCAGAGTCATCAAAAGTATTGTATAGATGTTAGGCAGAAAGAGCTTGAGTTTGAAGTTGATGATTGGGTGTTTCTGAAGATGTCTCCCATGAAGGGAGTTATGAAGTTTAGAATGAAAGGGAAGCATAGTCCCCGATATGTTGGTCCATATAGAATTCTGAGGCGAGTTGGCAAAGTGGCATATGAGTTGGAGCTGCCAGTGGAGTTAGCCTCGGTACATCCAAATTTCCATATATCCCTATTGAAGAAGTTCATTGGTGACCCTTCCTTGGTTGTTCCATTAGAGAGCATACATGTGAAGGATAGCCTTACTTATGAGGAGGTTCTGGTCGAGATCCTTGATCATCATGTTCGAAAGTTGAGGAACAAGGAGGTGGCTTCAGTAAAGGTTTTATGGAGGAATCAACTTATTGAGAGAGCTAAGTTGGAAGCTGAAGCAAATATGATGGCTAGATACCCACATCTTTTCCCTTTTGGCTCAGTTTCAGCATGAGGTATCAACATAAATCCTTTCATGTCATTGCATGCATGCATGTTTTGTGAATTCAATTCAGACCTGTGTATCAGTCCAGAGGTAGTTACTCCGTCAGTTTTCAGCTTCATATGTTCAATATTGGGATTGCAGTCCTTTCCCCATCCTTTTAGTATGCTTACCCACATTCGAGGATGAATGTTCCCAAGGAGATATAATGTAACACCTCAAAAGTTCCTATGACTTAATTCGGGATTGGAAACATGATCAGCAGAAAAACTTTGAAAAATATCTCAGAACGACACAATGTATGAGTCGTGGTGAGGAGTAATAAGGCGTAGGAAAGAGTGGTGGTGAGTTTCTAGTTGATAGGTCCAGGACCAACGAGTCAAGGTGCGAGTCATAGGTCACCATAATAGGCCATTTCTAGGAATCGTGACAAGCTGCTAGTGTGTCAGGTTTGGAAGGTACAACACATGGAAGGACTCATCGTGGCAAACAAAGGGTCGTGATAAGTGTCCATGGAAGGAATTAGAGAACGGAAGATTAAGGCAGGTCTGGCAATGGGAGGAAACTATGGGCCATTATCTCATGGTACGACTTGTGGTATGACTTTTATATCTGGCAGTGACATTTTTTCTGCGATATCATTAAGGGTATTTTCATAAATCCTAAGCTCCTAAGTCGTCAGCTATGTTATTTTAAGCCCTAAAAGGAGTGTTTTAAAAGGGTTTAGCCTATCTCAAGTTATTAGACTCCCTATGAATGCAAAGCTTTGAGTTCTCTTGGAAGATCAATCTAGAATTCTCTCAATTCTTT
The DNA here is from genome assembly GCA_035772735.1 of Datura wrightii. Classification (NCBI taxonomy): domain Eukaryota; kingdom Viridiplantae; phylum Streptophyta; class Magnoliopsida; order Solanales; family Solanaceae; genus Datura; species Datura wrightii. The sequence continues at coordinate 16,565,818 of JASDFA010000002.1, forward strand.
CCCAATTCTCTTGGGCTTTCAAGGATAAGTTGAGAATCAGTTTGCCTAGGTATGTAGGGCCATGAATGAGAGATCCTTTAACTCTCATGCGCAAAGTTCCCCTCGAGTTCATGAATTCAAGTTCTAATTCAAGTATATGATCTTATTGGATTTAAACCCAATTTATGAAATTCTCTATGGTATATCTATTGGTCAATTTCCCTTATGTTCCAAAGCATGTATTAATATTTATGGGCAGATATTATACACAATTGATAATAAATTCATGATTTCAAGTTATTAGAAATTATGCCCAATTATGCTAGTCTTATGAAAAGTCAAGTTTATGATTCATTTCAAGTATGATAATATATCTAGCATGAATAAATGTTTACAAATTACCCATGTATAAATCCATGATTTTGGCTTATGAATGCTATTTCACGTATGCATGATTTTAAGATTTCGGCAAGCCCATGCAATTTAAATATGTTTTCATTATTTATCTAAGCTTTATATGATCAGCTTACTATATCATTTGGAGTCAATACTACGAATTCAGCTTATGATATGTTTTGAGCCAGGACTTCCTACGTTCAGCTTTAAGACTATGCATGTAAATTATGATTTCAGCTTCATTAAAAATTGATGGGAGCACTATGCACATTTTTTGGAGTAGTGTCTAGCATTGATTAGACTAGGGGTTCAGGTAAACCCCTGGTCTCAGAACTATGCGCCAACATAGGTAAACATATACATTGGGACCTCCTTTGAGAGTTTTTCCCGCCCGTAAGGGGCCTCAGCTTGATATCAGTATCATGGTATCGTCCTTATCCCTAGTATGGATTTGGACGGATCTACCTACTTGATTATTATACTTGGGGAATCACGTAAGATCCATCATGAAGGTATCGATTATGACGAGTCTCCTATTATTCCTCATAATTTTAGACATTCATGTTTATGACTTATGATATAATGTTTTATAGCAGGTTTGACCCAATGATCAGTTTATAAGATTTTACTTATGATTTTAGCTGTGACAAGTCATATGATTTCTATTTTTAACCTTGGGTCATTCTGTTCAGATATGAAACTTAACTTATGACTATGGATGTCTTAGATACAGTTATCAGCATCCAGTCCTTACTCTCATGATATACTGATTTATATTTATATGCATGATTTCAGTTAACATTACATACTCTGTACATTCTAATAACGGACCCCATACTCTATGTTGTATCATTTCATGATATAGGATCGAGCGATCAGACTCAGTTTTGCCATTAGTCTAGCTCCCCCACAATCCAGCTTAGTTCTCATTGTGGTGAGTCCTTATCTTCCGAGGACATTCAGTTTAGTGTTTGATTATGCTATTTCAGTTTCAGAATTTAACAAGCTAGTTGAGGGTGTTGTCCCATCAGCTCATCAGACAATTTAGAAGTTTATCAGACATTATGTAGACTTTGAGCTTTATCGAGTGTTAACTCCATTTATGACTGTTGTCATGTGTTATGTTATTCATACTTCCTGTTATTCATGTTTAAGTTATCAGTTATCGCTTTGATATATGCCCATTAGTTCCTATGTTCATGCCATGAGTCGACTTGGAGTTATTCGTTGTTCTAGGTCCCATGTCTCGGTTTGGGGCCCCAACTCAGGTCGTTACATATTTTATATACTAAGTCCACAAAGCCTTTAAAGAGTAAGCTGAAACTGATGGTCGGAATATGGATCCAACCTACCCATAACTATTACTCAAAACTCACACTGAAATAACTAAGCCTTAGATCGAGGAAGAGAGGAGTATACCAACACATCCGTTGATCTCACGAACTGCTACAACAACTAACAATCCTGACATCTACCTGTAGCAAAAACGTAGGTCCCCAAGCAAAGGGACATCAATATGAATAAAATGTACTCTATTGTCACAACTTGTGTGTAGACTCATTACCCAGACAAGGGACCTATAACCACAAATAGATCCAAGCTAACCCATGGCACATACACAACATGATTTCAAGCAAAACTAAGCAGAAATAAAACATGAATATAACATAAGCGGAAGTCTGCATATATACATAGCAGTCTGAAAAGCCTATAATCATATGATGAGCTGATAGGACAATACCCCTAACTAGCTCGCTAAGTCTGAACTAAAAGACATAAGAGAAAGAGACATGAAGCTAAACTGACATCTTCGGATCATGAGGACTCACCAAACCTGTGACAGTACTGGACATAAATGGGAGCAAGCTGACGTTGGGACTGAGAATGACACCCGAACCTATATCATGAGATTATATAACATACAATATATAGTCAATATTTAGAATGTACTGAGTATGTAGAGAAAGTAAAACAAGGTCACGAATAAAGGATAAAATGAAACATGACATACTGAAATCATTATCTAGTCATAAACATGAGTTATTCATCATAAGGTGAGGTATAATGACCCATGGTTTGAAAGTGGAAATCATATAGTTTTCCATACTTGAAATCATAAGTCAAATCTCTTAGACTATTCAATGTGTCAAATACGCTATAAAATGTAGTATCACAAGTCAGGAGCATGAATCACTTAAAGCATGAGGAATAATTGGAGACTCATCATAACCGACACCATCATGATATATCTTACATGATGCCCCAACTATCTCACTCAAGTGGGCAGAGCCATCCCAAGATAGAAAAGGCTAGGAAAGATTAAGAAGTGATATCATTTGTCAATGCTCATAGGGAATGAACATGAATAAATATCTATGGTGTCACATAGTTCTAAGACTCAGGGTTTGCTTGAATCCCTTGGCCTACTCGGTGCTAGACACTACTCTAAAAAATATGCACATGACTTATAATCATCATCATGAAACATACTTGATCTTGCATGGGCTTGTCTAAATCATGAAATTATATTCATACTTGACATATGTGAAATAGCCATGAAAATAATGACATTGAGTTGGCCCCGATACATAAACTTGAGTTTCATGAAAATCATACATACTTGAATAAATAGTCATAACTCGAAGTCATAGGCTTTAAGATTGAAATTCATAATATCATGCATAATTGGGAAAAATCACCATAAACTCGAAAATATAGGTCCATGAGATATTCTAGTATAAACATGTTATCATAATCATAAATCATGAATTTAATCATAACAGACTTGAATTCATAAGGGCTCATAAGAGATTTCATGAGAATTGGGTCTAACCCTAGTAATTCATGCTTGGAGACTTGAAATCATGAGATAGAGATGAAATTGGGCATGAGGGTGGAAGGATTTACCCCATCTATGATCCTACATACCTGAGCTTGATAGGATTCTTGCGATGGCATGATATCCAAGAGAATCCGTGGAGATGGACAACCTTGATGCTTGAGGCTTGAGAGGGTTTTTATCTTCAACTTGGAGTGTTAGGAGTAGAATGAGGGTTTATGATGAATAAAACCCTCTAAAACACCCTTTTAGGAGTCCAACATGATTTAGTTTACGATTTAGAAATATTGAAATTACGAAATCTCCCTTAATAACCCGATAAGAAATTTAACCTTGCTAGACCTAATAACTGACCTAACGAGTCGTTTGGCCTCTTGACGAGTCATCAACAAGGCTTGTTACCACTAGGAACATTTCCTAAATTTTGGGTCTCTTATTGATACCTCCATATAACGATTCGTCATGACACTTAATGGACCACTTCACCACTCATTAGAACTCTCAGAAATCCCTAGTTTTCACTAACTTACTACACTTAATGACTAACTTGATGAGTCATCAAGTTTCCTAATGAGTCACTTGATGACTAGTTCTGTTATGTGGTGCAATTTCAACTGTTTTCTCCATTTTATTCCTCAGGTATGATCTTAGGGACTTTTAGGGTTTTACATTATGTCCCCCTTGGGAACATTCATTCTCGAATATAGATTAAGCATACAGGAAGGCTAGGGAAGGAACTACAATGCCAAATCTAAATAACTATAGTTGAAAACTAACGGAGGGATTGACTCCGAATTAAGATACATGACTGAATTGAATTTATGAATCATACATGCATACTAGAATATAGAAGGAACTGAGAGACATGAATTTGTCATGAAACTGAATAGAGTAATAAGGAGAAAACTAGTATCTCATATTGGAACTAAGCTGGAAGAGAAAATATGCGGATATCTATAGATCATATCTACATCGACTTCCTACGTTGCTCCCTCAACAAGATGACTTCTCCATAAAACCATCATAGAAGCTACCTCCTTGTTCCTCAACTTGAGAATCTGATGATCAAGGATCTCAACTGGAACATCGTTATAGATAAGGCTATTATTCAATTCTCTCCACCGGAACAACTAGGACTAGATCTTCAATGCACTTTTTCAACAAGGACACATGGAAAACTGGATGCATTGAAGCTAACTCCACTGGTAGCTGCACCTCATAAGCCACCTCGCCAACTCACCTCAAAATCCTATAAGGGACAACATATCGGGGACTAAGCTTCCCTTTCTTACCGATCATTGACCTCAAACTCAAGCTCTCTCCTTCTAACATCCAATCATTGGCCTCAAACTCAAGCTCTCTCCTCCTAACCTCCGCATAAGATTTTTGATGACTCTGAACTGTTTTCAGTCTTCCCTAAATAAGCTGAACCTTCTCCATAGCTTCATGAACTGAATCTTGCCCTATCAACATTGTCTCACCTACCTCGAACCATCTGATACGTGATTTATATCTCCACCATAAAGAGCCTCAAATGGAGGCATTTGAATGCTGGAGTGGTAACAGTTGTTATAGGAAAGCACGATAAGAGGCAAGTGATCATACCAACTACTCTCAAAATCAATCATACACACTATAAACATGTACTCAAGGGTCTGAATGGTCCACTCAGCCTGACCATCTATCTTAGGGTGGAATGTTGTGCAAAGCTTTACCTGCATACAGAGGCCCCTCAGAAATGATCTCCAAAACTTAGAGGTGAACTAAGTACCAAGATAACGGATAAAGGTACTCCATGCAATAGAAACAACTCCCGAATGTAGAGTCTAGTGTAATCCTCAGCTCAATCTATAATTTTAACTAGTAAAAATATGCTGCTTTAGTTAACCTATCTACAATCACCTATATAGAGTCATACTATCGACACGTATGAGGCAAACCTATAACGAAGTCCATATTGATCTCCTCCGACTTCCAAGTAAAAATACTAATGTCCTGAAGCATACCCCCATTTCTCGGATGCTCAACCTTTACCTACTGACAATTCAAACACCTAGCTACAAATTCCGTTGTCTTTCTTCATGCCATTCCACTAATAGACTTTCTGTAGATCACAGTACATCTTGGTGGCACTTGGATGGGTAGAGTACTAAGAGCCATGAGCCGGCCCTCTCAACATCCGTTCTCTCAAGTCATCCACAACTAGGACACACAATCAGCCTTGATATCAGAGCACACTATCTCCCCCATGGGAGAAAACCTTCTTATTCGGGAAAACATCCTTCAACTTCACTAAGATAGGATCCTTATCTTTCCTTGATTTAACCTCTATCATCTATTCATCATTAGGAATGACTTAATAAGGATCATGATTTCCTTGATCCATTATCAAGATCTCAAGCCCCCTACCAACTCGCTCCCGGTAATATTAGGCCCTAACCCATTCGGGGTGGAAATAATATAATTTTTCATAAAACAAATCATTGTTGTGTTTACAATATCATTGTATAGAATGCAAATGAAATAACTTACTAGCCACAACATATTCCCTACATAATCTAGATTCACCAATGATAGCTATTTAGAAATTGAAAAAATTTTATACGCTAATTTAATTATACACCATACGTGATATTTTGGGGACCCTTTTGTTTTACAGTGGTTAATATTGTATACCATGTCCATTAAAGGAACTCTTTCTTTGACTCCCTCCTATAGATATTAACTACCAACTCACCTCCTATTAACTGAAGTTGAGCTATCTGTTCACATAGTTTTCTTTCTCACCAGACCGACCTTGAAGTCAAAACGTATAATTGAAAGGTTTCTATTTTTTGTGTCTACTCGTGTTCCTCATTAATTTGATTTATTGTATATCTCATGGCTTTGCAGCATACCATTCTAAATCCTTCTTATTCGTCAATCGTTGGTCATGCCAACTAAGAGGCCCTACAGTAATGCCCTTCACATGGTTAGGTGTGCATATTATACAAGTGAAGAACACATGGAGACAATGGATATGGTGAAGAACATAGCTTAGCTGTACCATATGTTATTCGATCAAACAACTATCTCTTTCATGTACTAGTTTTCTTATATAAAAGATGACTCTTTCTTTACTAAATAAATGCCAGTCTCTATTCATAAATGATAAGAGTCAGCTAACTCATATGCGGGAAGCATCCCTCGGGTAAGAACTACTCAAAAGATTCAGTATTTGAAAGAACTAATTCATGCCGGGTGTTGGGTGGCTTATATTGGTGGATTGGAATGTGCAAAAGTTAGTTTTCGAGTAAGTAGATAAAGCAAGAGAGCATTCAATCAAGAGATTGTAGGTACTAAGTTTATATAATATCTTCTGTAAGATAAGCAGATTATTGTGGAAATACATCCTCTACTAGAGTTAGAGTTCTTGTGTATCAAGGTTCATTTGCCTAACGCCAATGATATAAAGAACTAGCTTTTCTAACCCTAGGGCCTCAGGGAAAAGACTACTTGCATTTGTTAAGAATGTGAAAAACCTTCCTACATGTAGGAACCTTTCTTCTATCTTACAACCTTGATGCTCAGTTCAATTCTCCCGCATACCCGCTCTTGCAAGGCTAGATAGGGGGGAAAGTGCTTTTGTAAGTTTGGTTTCCCTAGATAAGAAGTCTACTTGCAACGTTTCTAGTAACTAATTTTATATGCAATCTATTTCTATTATAGGGTTATGATTTCTTCTTTGTTTTGCATAATAGAAAGCGCTTGTGGTTCAATATTAGTACCTATTTTGGAGAGATATAACCTCCTTGCCTACCTCTCAATGTCTGGGTCTTTCCCAATCTCTCGATTTGGTGTCTTTCATTCTACTCTATCAACACTTATTGCAATGCCGAGATGTATGATTTCAGTACTTTTCCCAAGCTATGAATCTTCATCAATGGTATAGTAATAATGGTAAAGTAATAATAGTGAAGAAAGTTTGTTCCATCCACAAACATGATCTAGCGTTCAAGGACCTTTCCACAGTAAATCACATGTTGAAATACTTAAATGTCTAATCACCAGGATTTTTGTTTAGTCTTTTACCTCTTGTGTATAGTGTAACAACATCTCATTCCATGACAAAAAGGTTGAACCCGACTAAAAAACCAGGAGATCTTGGGGATTTTTCCCCTTTATCATCCCATTCAACTACTCCGTTAGTTCAAATTCTTATCAGTCTCTGAGGGACATCGAAGAATTTGAACTACATATATAAAAAAACATTTCCTTTCCTAACTACTATCCCAAGAAAAGAAATCAACCTCTCATTCCCTTTTTAAATTCAATTCCATGATATCTACTTCTCATGTTTTGTACTGTGAAATTCTAGGGTTAGACCAAATACAATGGAACATTTTATGGCCTTTCTTTGGGTTCAATTCCCTCATGTTCCAATTAAGTAATTATGGTTGTTAGGGATGATTTGACCCTTAAATTCCTTATGAGTTCATGAATTCAAGTTTATGATGATTTTATCCAATTATGCATGATCTTGTGATCTCAAGCTTATGACCCTATGATTTCAAGTTATGATGAATTATAAAAGTATGCATGACATTTTCAATTCTTAAACATATGATTTTATGATTTTGAGTTACGAAGTCTTATTCAAGTATATATGGATTTCATGAAAATCAAGTTTATGTATCATAGAAAATTATGACATTATTTTCATGGAAAGTTCACGTATGTCAAGTATGATTATGATTTCATAATTTTAAACTAGCCCATGCAAGATCAAGTATCCTTTCATGATAATGACTATGAGCCATGTTCATGTTTTTGAGATTAATGTCTAGCACTGAGTAGGTCAAGGGTTCAGGCATACCCCGAATGTTAGAACTACGTGTCACTATAGGTATATATTCATGTTTGGGGCCTCACTAGAGATTATTCCCCCAGCCTGACGGGGCTCACAAGTGATATCACACCTTATAGTTGTTTACCCTGGAAAGGCATTGGACGGCTCTGCCAACTTGAGCGAGATAGTTTGGGAATCATGTAAGCTTTATCATGATGGTGTCGGTTATAATGAAGTCTCCCATTGTCCCTCATGTTTTAAGTTATTCATGTTCATGACTTATGATACTATGTTTCATAGAATATTTGGCCAATTGTTTAGTTTATGAGATTTCACTTATGATTACAAGTATGGTACACTATATGATTTCTACTTTCAAACCTTGGGTCATTATTCTTCAGCTTATGATGAATAACTCATGTTCATGACTATTATATGATCATGATTTCAGCATATGCCCTATTCTCATGTTTCAGTTAAGCCTTTACTAACGACCTTGTTTTACTGTTTTACGAGCATGTTTTACTTTCTCTACATACTTAGTACATTCAAAGTACTTACCGCATACTCCATGCTATGTAGTCTCATGATATAGGATTGGGTGATCAGTCCCAACCCAGACTTAGCTCGCTCTCATTTCAGTCCAGTACCATCCCATTTTTGGTGAGTCCTTGATAACTTCCAAATCCACTCCCTGCTAAGAGAGAGCATACATGGTCGGTTGCAACATAATTTACCCAACTTTATGATTCAGGATTGAATTCATTGGGAATAGGGAGAGATTACTACTAAAGTTGTATATCAATATAAACTACCAGCATCATTGCATCACAATTCATAAAGTAATTGTTTGGGGGGAAATAATATTACTGCATGATTCCAAACGCAATATCAAAATGACCTAATGCGAGTTGAAGCAACAATGAGAGAAAGTACCTGGGAAGTGTTATTGACGGGACATCGATAGGATTGGGGTTAATTAATAAGTTTAAAGAATCAACTTCTGGCATGAATAACAATGGATTAGGTTGTACCCGATGTCTTTCGACCACTTGGGTACATTCTAGTGTGTTCTTTCGAAGTCCAAGCTCATATAACAAATTACCCATGTTGTCCTGGAGAAGAATCAGGCTATTTATAGCCTTAACCCTTGAATGAGGTGTGAAAATCGATTTTTTTTATTTCTATCCCAACCCCACACTTACAAAACTCAATTCCACACTAATGCTTTCTCACCCATATCCTATTTTGTTTTTCAATCAAAAGCAAGATAAGTAAACACAATCTGTGTTTGCAACAATAATAGTTTAACTAAAACTTAGAGAAAGCATTAGATTCATGAACAATATATTATTCAAAGACTAAATCAATAATACCCAATTTAATATAAAACAACATCAAGTACACACCCCTAGCAATCAAATTATCCACTCATGAATGTCAACTAGAGAATTATATAAATAATAGATTCATTTACATTCATCATTGAGTAGTAAATTTTAGCTTCAAAGTATTGTTTAATGGTGGATTGTTACCCTATAATGTGATGAGGAAGAAGACTAGCTCTCACTTCCCTCTATATTTCTCTCTCTACAAAAATTGATATTTAAAAAAGTAATTCTCTTCTAAGATTAAGGTGTGCACAAATTAGTGAAAGTATGGTCCTCTTTATTCTGCACAGATCCCCATTTTACCTTGAGAAGCTTCCAAGTATTATTGTGTCGGGTATGGAAAATTTTACTCTTTTCAGCATGGACTCACTTGTGAGGAACCTGCATTTCATAGGTGCCCATTTGTGAGACACGGTTGGTTCGCAGGTCTCATTAGAGTGCCCATCTTGGCTTCTCTATTTATACCTGCATTTTGCAAGTGCCAATCTGCATTTTGCAGTTCTTCTTCAGCTTTAGGTTAGTACAACCCTACGCCTCACTTACATTCGCCGGTGTCAAACTTGTGAAATATAGGTCTTCTACTTTCAGCACTTGCTCTTTGTTCAATTCCTTTGCTTTCTTTGTTTGAGCCTAATACCTGCAAAATCAAAGAAAAAAGGTATAAAACCTTCCTCAATTAGTGGAAAACAAAGCAAAAGCTCATATGCCTAAAAGCCTAATGAATTGGTAAATTACCAACGCATCAAATCCACAATCTTGAACCATTTATTGTCCTCAAGCAAGAATTTCCTCACAAGTGAGAAATTGAATTAAGAATGTCATATCACAATAGCGATGCATAAAGGACCCTTAACTCTTAGGACAAGCCCAAAATCACACACCGACTCAATACAAAGAAGAGACTCAAATATGTTGGCACATTTGCACAAATACTTTATTTTATTCTAAACAAGGGGCTTAGTTCATCAAAACAAGCTCAAATAGCATCTCATGTCATTAATAGTTCACATATAAAGTTTGCCTTAATATTCACTGCATTTGTCCCAATCACACCTTTCACTTTAAAACACATTTAAGCGTGTACCCCAAAGAAGAGATGCCACTCAAACCACGGGAGAATCCCCATAATTTTCATGAATTTCACACATAGGGATTATAGAATAAAGCAAATACACTCACTCTAATAAAAAATTTCAAGTGCATGAAAATTGACCTATAGGCTTGCCCTTCGTGTATCTCTCCACTATTATAGAGTTGTTACACTCAAAATTACTAAGGACTTATGGGTTATCATTAAGGGTTTGGGTAAAGCTAGGACAAATGTTTAGTTCTTGTGACTAAAACCTCCCTTATGCCTTTAGTGAACACCTTTTTAATCATCCCAACATTGATTAGCTCACTCCATTTTATCTCTCCTTATTCATCATTTTCACATCTTATCAAAAAACCCTCCTTATAACCCCTTTGGGATCCATAATTATCCTTATATAAGAAAGAGGTAATACCTTTCAAGAATTTCTTTTCTTCTAATGCTAGAGCTTTTTCAACCAACCATTTCATTTCTTTCATCACAAGTTTGTGCTAGCTCTCATTGAAGCTCACATAAATTTTTCCTTTTTGTGAACCCCCAAATTTAGGATTTTGCCTCATTCCTCCTTATCTATCCAAAACTTTTGGTCTTCAAGACACATATTCCCTTCTATCAACATTAGCACTTAGGGAGGATGGGTGCCAAGAGAGGGATTACAAAGGGGTACTAGGCTTGTAGTGTGGTTTCCAAAGGAAAGGGTAAAAGACTTAAACATTGGCTAGCAAAGATAGATGTTAAAGGAGGTCATTTTGGATGAAGTGACTTATCCACAAAAGGTCTAAGATCATTTTCAAAGGCAGTGACGTCTAGAATTTCACCTTGAGTCACACTTAGGGCATGTTCTAGACAACAATACACACACAAGAATTCAGCTAAATACCTCACCACACAAGGCATCACATCCAAGGAGTTTACATACTTTTGAAATCACATCAAAGGTATGACTTTATACTGGTTAGCAGGTGACTCAAAAATCTAATCAAGGAATATACAACTCAGGACAAGAGAGTACTCAATTTGCAATTTAAAGTGCCTCGTTTTCTCAAAACTCCTTTGCAATGCCAATAAATTTTTTTTGTGATACCTCTCAAAAGAAAGTGAAAGAAAAGACTCAAAAAGATACTCGACTTGGAATTTTCCCTTAAGAATGTTCCCTCTCAATCTATCATAGGAAAATGCCACCCGGTTCGAAAACAAAAGAAAAGGAAGGTAATTTTGCTCGTTGGGAACGAACCGTGGTAAAAAAAACCCTTAGAGCTTATCTCTATCAATTATGAATGAAGGCCAAATTTTCAAACATGGGTCATGAAACATTAGGCAAAGTTGAATTGACCCATCAATGGCAACAAACATTATCCACACAACATTTCAATTTCACCACAAGCTTGACAAGGGCATTCATCAATATTCCAAGCAAACAAGCCCGACGAGGGCAAAAGAGATTAAAAAATAGCTAACAAAAGAGATACATTCCATCCCCAACTAAGAATTTACATTGTAACCAATGTACAAATTAAAAATAAGGATGGGTAAGAACTCTTCAGCATCATCATCGGCCTCCTTATTCTCATTACCCTCTCCTCTGTGCTCAGTCCCATCCTCCTTATCAAAGCCCACAAATAGGTCATCAATTAGTCCTCGGGCTATTGAGGGGGCAACCATTTCCTCTTCAATGAAGCTCATGTAGGTATCCACCATAGGTGCCCTATTTTTTAGCTCTCTCACATCAGCTCCAAGAGAGGAGACTGCTCCTTCTACCACATCCATATGCGAGCATAATTTGTTCAAGCTTTCAAAGACATCCTTCATCGCCTTATTTACTGACCATTGTATAAGAGAGGGAAAGTCTTCAGCCAACCTTTGGAGTTGGTTTTCATGAGGTTTTTTCATCTTTTCTAGCTTTTGAATTTGACTTAGTCTTGAGGATGAAGGATGAGGTCAAGGACTATGGAGTAGTGCCTCTAATTAAGCATGCCCCAACATCTCGGGGTTAGGCTCATTAAGGTTGAGATCCATGGAGGGTTGAGCTAGGTCATTAGAGGTGGAGTCTTCGAGTGCATCCCATGCTTGCATCCACTTTCTATTTCTTTTGAGAGAATTTGCATCCCTTTTCTTGTCAACAACAATGACATCAGTGGCAGAGCTTGCATTTTCACTGGGAAATAGTGGAACTCCCGCTTTTTGGCACAATTGGTTTATGAGAACAACATATGGAATTGAGGTTGCTTGTTGTCTAGCCTTTCACTTCATTTGAGTAACCACCACTTTACCAAAACTTGTGGGTACCCATGTCATGATGCAAGAAATGACTGTGACTACTTCAAGGTTCACCCGCTTATCATTGTTAGATGGGATGATACAGCCACACACAAATTTAAACCATAATTTGGCCTCAAACTTTAGGTCTTGACTCATAATTTTTGCCCCCCATGGTGGCCGACACTGGTTCACAATTGGCGATAATGCTTGTCACCCAATCGAACTAATTCTCTTTAGCTGCATTCCTCACTACAAACTCTGTCCCTGATTCAATCTCATCCGCCCAGATGATGGCATTCATTGCATCTGTAGTGATGTCCACCTCTACACCTCGAACTATGACTAAAGGGAGGTAAGGAAGATCATCTACCATTCCTTTGTGATTCATTGCATCTTGCCTCGCTTGATATAAAGCATAAAACTCCGACACAAGATTTGGATAATAGTATGGTTGAGGCTCTATGAACATATGCTAATACATGTCATTATGTTGGGCGTTGATGTTAGGGAAGTCATTCCCTAGCCTTGCCAAGTCAAAGCACTTTTCTTTATTAATTGTCCTCTCCATGCATGTGATGTAGTGCTTTTTCATATCAGGTACATAGAGGATGATAACATCCTAAGTGTTGGTAGGGGCTGGGGTTGTTCTGGATTTGCTCTTCCCTTTGCTTTTTGATATGGAAGGGACCTTGCCTTTGTCTTATTTCTTAGAAGATGTCATATTGCTGCAAGATAATGTTAGTGTCACAAACATACCAAAATCTTTTGTATTTTTCATTATGAAAAGTAAAAGAAAATAACTATGCTATGGTAAGGAATAAAAATAAAAATATTTGAAGTCAACCAAGATGAAACAACATGATAAGGTACTGCCTGCATTTTGCAGGTTGAGACTCGCGATTCGCCAGTGCATCACAGGGTTGCGACTGAGTACTGACCCAACAAGTCCTTCTCCTATGATGAACCTATATTTTACAGGTGGTGATCTGTGACTCACCAGTGTAGCGTAGGTGGGTGGCAGTAGCCTGAAGCCTCAAACCCATTCTTGCACCACAACCCATATTTCATAGATCAATATCCATGATTCACAGTTGCATGGCAATGACCAACATTACTATTCTTGCTATAATTTTTTTATTTTGCTCAAATATGAACACAACACATCTAGCGGGTACTCAGACTTCCCCGAAAGATTTATCACCCAATTTAAACTCAAACAAAGACCATTAATGTAACGATACTAGTCTATACCCTGGATGTGACACAGTACTTGGAGCTACAAGTGACCCCAAGCTTACCCATGGCTTAACATCAAACTAGTACACTGAATTAATTAGAAGTGGAAGTTGAGGAAACATCATAACTAAATAATACCTTACTGAACAGAAGAAATATCTGATAAGATACTGAAATTTATGAGACAATTGTAAAAATAACTGAAACAATACTTTGTCTGAAAGCCATCTAAGAACTAAGGAGTTGCTGGGACAAGACCCCAGCTAACCCTAAGGTCTAACTCAAACGAAAAAACTAAACTGAGAAGATACTCTTGTCCTCAAATGATGAGGACTAACCAACTGCACTGCTGTTAAAATTATCATAAGGGAACTACTGTCGATGCTGAGACAAAGAACCTGTGCCTGTATCATAATACGATACAACATGAAAATATACATCACTACTTTAAATGTATTGAGTATATGAGATATAAGTAAAACTGTAGTAATACACAACTAAACTGTAAACAATGAATATAATTGTAACAATGTAACACAGGTACTAACTAAGGATCATAGCTATATCCTGTAATCTGAAAAGATTAAGCTTAATTTAAACTAAGACTATACTAAACTGAACTATACTGACAAGTGGGAGAGTCAATAACCGACATGCAACCATGTGAGCTAGACATAGAGTCCAACGTATACACCCCATCGGTGAGAGCCCATTATACCTTGCTAGGGTATAGTGGATTAGCTAAGTGATCACTGCCTGAGGCTTATTCGGGCAAATGACCTATAGTGGAAATATAGTTCTTGAAACCTGGGTGCGCTAAACCACGGCCCGCTCAGTTCTAAGTCCTATTCCCATTGGAAATCCTAACTGTGATCGCTGGGATGATAGCTCGAACCTGATGTCCTAACACTTAAGTCGGGAATACTTATCTAGAAGTACCCTGAGAGCCTAAAGGACCTGATAACTGAAAGCTAAGTGTTCTAACACTGGCCATAGTTACTTTATCTAAAAGTGTCATAACCGTCTAAAGAACAACCTGATGACTGATGACTGCAACTATGGAGTTTTACTGAACTCCTCAAGCGAGTGAATATAGTCAAACTGATCAAATGATATTTTTGTAAGGCACTTAGAGAGCTAAGTACTGACTGATATTGAACAATCAATAAGCCAACCATTGTTCACATAACTGTACTATAATGGTGATTAAAAGAACTATCAAAATCAAGCAACATTCGTATCAGGACAATTATGCAAGACTCATTTGATTTCATTTCAAGATTAGGGGTAAATGACATATTTCATGGAAAAGATATCAACATGAATCATAGCTATTAATAACCTTCAATATTTCACAAGAATCATGACAAGAAGGAAGATTCGTAATCTAACTGAAGAACAACCCTAGCTTTGATCTTTAGAGAACTAGAGTTGATAGGTGTTTTTGTTAGAGTTTTGGGGAACAAGGAAAGAGAAATTGCCTTGTTGAAATCCCACATCCCTGGAGGAAAATTCCTTGGAAGAATCTTGAGAATATGAGAAGGAAATCTGCAAGCCCTAGCTTTTTCTCTAAGATGAACTGTCTGAGTTCTTCGTAATTCTTCTAACCGGTATGGAAGGAAATGAGGGAAAAAGGTCAACTATTCCTCTAAAATCCCTCATAAAAAATCCTAATACGACATAGTTTAGTAGTTAAGATGATAGAGTTTTACAGAATTACCCCTGAAAAATTTAATAGAAGTTCTTCCCATCAGATGGTATAGCTAAGCCTACAAGTCCTAACTTTATACTACGATCTGTAACACCATTTATGATTAGGGATTCTGCTCCAAACCATTCCACGGATGCCTACTATGACTCATACCCGCATCCTACGACTTGTGTTACGATCTATAGTTCTGTTCTGAGTTGTCATGACCCGAGCATAGACCCGAATTGTACAAATGGGACAAGGGACCCTGAGAGACCCAAAGATGACCCATGACATAAGAATTCAACTAACTCATTCAATAAACATGAAGAAAACATAATTATAAACTCAGCAGAAGTCTCATACAATGACACATCAGAATAATATCCGAAGTTATACATACATAAGTCCGAAAGCCTCTAGCCTAGATGCGTTGATGGGACAGGACCGAACTAACTCCTGAAAACATGAAACTGAAATACGACATGAAATTGAAATTATAGCACTTGAAAGATGAGGACTCATCACTCACGCAGGTGCTAACTCTGATAAGCGATTACGAACGGGGTTGAACCTTGGAAATGGATCCTGCATCATCAAATGATGCAACATAGAAAGTATGCGGTCAGTATGTGGAATATATCGAGTATGAAAGGTAAGTAAAACCACTCTATTAAAGTAAATGATTTAAAACATTTCATGCATATCATACATTTTCAACATGAGAGGAAGGGCATACACGCATTCATTTTGAAATCGGAATCTCATCATAACATGACCATGCTTAACTTTATAACATCATGATTGACTCGAATGACTCAAAGCTAAACATAACATTTATATCAAAAAGCTGAACAATGAGTCAAACCTTACTTTTATAACATGCTTGTATAAGGTAATTATCATGAGTAATGAATATGCAATCTGAATGATATAGACAGTGAGAAACTCGTCACATAACCGACATACCACGTTAGAGCTTAGGTGGTCCCAACTATCACACTCAAGTGGGTAGAGCTGTCCATAACCTTGCCAAGGCGATGGACGATACCATGATATCAATATCAAGATGAAGGGCCAAAGGGGCCGGGGATAGCTAACAGGGGAGGTCCCAATATTATGATTGTATTAACCTACTTTGGCGCGTAGTTCTGGGGCATAGGGTAATCGATCCTTAACCCGCTCGATGCTAGACTCTTCTCCCAAAAACATGCAATGCTTTACATCGTATATAACGAAGCTCAACATCGTCTATTGACGAAGCTCAACATTTTCTATTGACAAAGCTCAACATTGCCCCTTGACGAAGCTTAAGGTGAAATCATGCATAAATCAACATCGTATGAAATGAAGCTCAACATTGTCTATTGACAAAGATCATGATGAAATCATGAATAGACTAGAGATCATGTGAATATGAAGCTCAACATTGTCTGCATCTAAATTATGAATTCATGCATATAGGAGGGTTTATTCCGAAACATACCACAAGCTCGATCATAGGTGGGAGAATCTACTCCAAATCATGTGGTAAGCTACATGTAGGAATATTTACTAAACATACCACAAGCTATAATTTATAATAAAATTTGGGAAATTTACTTCAAACATTGCGGTAATCTTATGTCGGGAAAATCATCACTTTAAATCAACATGTGGACATCACCCAAAGATTTGTCATGTTTGAATCTAATCAATTAATTTTGAAAATAAACAACTTAATCATGGGTAGTTTAGAAACATGCTTTTCATCATCAACCTCACCATCTTCACACATTTTTCATAAATCACTTCTTCTATGTACTCATCATCCATGGGCGTTTTAGATTCAAAAATTTGGAAAACAATTTTTATAAGAAAAACAACTTAGAATCCTCCCAATATTCATAATCCATCAATATAAATGCAATGTAATCATACCCATGTATAGATATTGAAGAAATCATGCAATTAGGTAAACCCCATACTTGATCATAAACAATTTATCACATTTTGATAGGAATTAGGCATGGGTGTGGAAGAAGACACCAACTCATAGCCTTACATGCCTGGGAGGGATGATTTTAACACTTCTCTAATTTCCCAAGATGAGATTCCAATGGAAACCTTCAAAACTTGCTATAAATCCTCCCTTCAAGCTCTCAAGTTTGCATGCATGGAATGAACTAGCTTAGAATATGTTTTCCCTCTTAAAACCCTGTAAAACGAGCCTTAAACGACCCAGTATACATCTTAGGAACTTAGGAATTATAAAAACAACCTTACCGAATCATAGGAAAACACTGCCAAGTGGTCCTAATAGACGACCTGACGGATCGTCACTAGCCTAAACGACTCGTTATGTCGCTCGTCGGGTGCTCTAGTTAACTGATCCTTTAGGGCTCGCAACAGGTGACTTAACGACCCGTTGCCACTTGTCAAAACTCGTTGCCACCTTCTATCATGTAAACTGCCTTAGCATCAAATGGAACTCACCTTGCTTGATCACCACTCACCTCATGAGTCGTTGGGACAGACCACGACTCGTGGGGTCCCTTTCATTAGGTACACTGGTTCCTTCTCCATCTATTTTGCCACACCACCCCACGATTGACATGAAGACTCGTGGTGGTTGACCACGAGTCATTACCTCACTCGTGGGGACCTCGATCCTTTATTTCCCCTAGGCCTCCCCACGAGCCACCTGACGTCTCGTGGGGTCTCCTGACGAGTGGTCCAATGACTCCTTGGGTGCCTGCAACATCAATTTCATAATTTTTCCCATTTCAACTCCCAGGTCCGATCTTTGAGCTCCCAGGGTAGAACAATATCTCCCTCTTGGGGACATTCATCCTTGAATGTTAGAAACACACAGGAAACTTAGAAACAAGCAATCCTCATATGTAAACATTGATTATAAAAATCGAAAACTGATGGAATGACTACCTTCGAAAAGAACTACATAGCTGAACTAAATTCAGGCATCACATACATTTATCACAACATGATTCAAACTTATGCACATGAACTTAACATGGGAACTGATTAGATAATTAGGGTAAAAGATGATACCTCAAACTTAAACTAAGTCGGTAGGGAATAGGTGGGGGTATTTAGCCATCATAGCCGTTTCGGCTTCCCACGCAGCTCCCTCAACATGCTGGTGTCTCCGCAACACCTTCACAGAAGCTACTTCTTTGTTCCTCAATCTCCGAACCTGACGATCCAAGATTGCAACTGGAATTTCCTCATAACTGAGGCTATCTCCCACACCAACACTCTCCATCGGGACAACTAAAGTTGGATCACCCAAGCACTTTTTCCAGAGTGATACATGAAGGACGGGATGAACTGAAGATAACTCTGATGGCAAGTCCAACTCATATGCTACCTTACCAACTCTTCTCATAACTCAGAAAGGGCCAATATAGCGGGGACTGAGTTTTCCTTTCTTTCTGAACCACATGACTCCCTTCATGGGAGATACCTTTAGAAATACCCAATCATCCACCTCAAACTCCAAATCCCTTCTTCTCACATTTGTATATGACTTTTGATGACTCTGAGCAGTTTTCAGCCTGTCCCTTATCAACTGAACCTTTACCATGGCCTCATGAACCGAATCAGGCCCTATCATAGCGGCTTCCCCAACCTCAAGCCATCTGATGGGAAATCTACACCTCCTCCTGTAAAGAGCCTCGAATGGTGCCATCTGGATGCTAGAGTGATAGCTATTGTTATAAGCAAACTCGATCAAGGGAAAGTGGTCATCCCAGCTACTTTTGAAATCCATCACACATGCCCTCAACATATCCTCGAGGGTCTGAATTGTTCGTTCTGCCTGGCTGTCTGTTTGCGGATGAAAGGCTGTACTGAGCTTAACTTGAGTGTCAAGTACCTTTTGAAAAGAACGCCTGAATTGGGAGGTAAACTGAGTACCTCGGTCTGAAATAATAGACAAGGGCACTACATGAAGTCGAACCAAATCCTGAATATACAATTTGGATAATCATCCACTGAATCTGTGGTTTTGATTGGTAGAAAGTGTGCAACCTTGGTCAACCTGTCGTCCACCACCCAAAATGGAATCATAGTGTCCGCGAGTACGAGGTAGGCCTGTACTGAAAAACATATTAATCTCTTCCCACTTCCATGTGGGAATTCCAATATCCTGAAGTATGCCTCCCGGTCTTTGATGCTCAACTTTCACTTGCTGACAGTTTGGGCACTTAGCTACAAATTCTGCAGTATCCTTCTTCATGCCTTTCCACCAATATATTTCCCGCAAGTCATGATACATCTTGGTGGCACCCGAATGAATAGAATACCTAGATCCATTTGCCTCATGCAATATCCGGTTTCTCAAATCATCAACATCTGGAACACATAGATGACCCTGGTACCGCAACACCCCATCTCCCCCTTGGGATAAGACTTTCACCTTCTTACTTTCAACGACTTCCTTCAGCTTTCCTAGAATTGATCCTCACCTTGCCTGGCCTTCACATCCGTCACCAAGGACGAATCTGATCCATGTTGTACAACAACGCTGCCATCGGTCGAGTCGACCAATCTAACTCCTAAGCTCGCAAGTTGATGGGCATCCTTCACCAACTCTTTCTTTCCCTCATCCACGTGGGACACACTCTCCATAGAGAGTCTACTAAGTGCGTCCGCTACCACATAAGCCTTACCTAGGTGGTAAAGGACACTCATGTCATAGTCCTTTAGTAACTCCAACAAACCTCCTTTGCCGAAGATTGAGATATTTCTACGTGAACACATATTGCAAGCTCTTGTGATCTGTGAATACATCCACATGGACCCCAGACAGGTAATGCCGCTATATCTTCAATCCAAATACCACCGCGGCCAATTCAAGATCATGAGTCAGGTAGTTCTTTTCAAGAACTTTCAACTGTCTCGAGGCATATGCTATCACTTTCCCATGTTGCATCAACACACACCCAAGTCCAACTCGCGAAGCATCACAATACACTACAAAGCCATTCGTACCCTCGGGTAGAGTCAACACTGGTGCTGAAGTGAGTCGGGTCTTCAACTCTGAGTTTTCTCACAAGCCTCCAACCATTGAAACTTCACCTTCTTCTGAGTCAACTTAGTTAATAGTGGGGAAATAGATGAAAAACCCTCCACAAATCTTCGATAGTAACCCGCTAAGCCCAAAACACTCCTGATATCTGATGGATTCACTGGCCTAGGCCAATTCTTTATCGCTTCGATCTTTTGAGAATCTACTATTATACCCTTACCTGACACCACATGGCCTAGAAATTCCATAGAATCCAACCAGAACTTGCATTTTCTGAACTTTGCATACAATTGTTGGTCCTTGAGGGTCTGGAGTACTACTCTCAAGTGAGCGGCATGCTCCTCCTCGGTCCGAGAGTATATAAGGATATCATCAATAAACACAATCACGAACATGTCTAGATATGTCTTGTATACCCTATTCATCAAATCCATAAAATATGCAGGGGCATTGATTAGTCCAAAAGACATAACAACAAACTCATAGTGACCATACCGAGTCTTAAAGGCGATTTTCGGGATGTCACTCTCCCAAACCCTAAGTTGGTGATATCCAGACCTGTGATCAATCTTGGAGAAACACCTGGCACCCTGAATCATCCCCCAGGAACCCAAGGATCAGACCTGGGAGTCAAATGGGGAAATTCTGGAAAAAATGTTCCAGCAGTGCAGGACGAGTTGTTAGAAGACTCGTGAGGAGACCCCACGAGTCGTTAGGTTGTTCGTGGGAAAGCTGGAATGGGCGAAGGAATTGAGGTCCCAACGGGCATGGGAACGACTCGTGGTCAGCTACCACGACTCGTCAGGTCAACTGTGGGATGAGGTTGAGGATTAAAATAGGAGGTCTGACCAGTGTACCTAATGAATGGGACCCCACAAGTCGTGGTCAGTCCCAACGACTCGTGAGGTGGGTTGTGAGAAAGCCTATGGAAATTTAATTG
Organism: Datura wrightii; assembly: GCA_035772735.1. NCBI lineage: Eukaryota > Viridiplantae > Streptophyta > Magnoliopsida > Solanales > Solanaceae > Datura > Datura wrightii. The sequence goes on from JASDFA010000002.1 coordinate 16,587,498, forward strand.
AGGATGAATCAATGTACTTGATAGGAAATATGATGAGTTGTTTCCCGTCCTGACGAGTCGTCAGGTCACCCGTTAGGGTTACCTGACAGTTATTTCATGCCAATTAATAAGGACCTTCTTGTAATTTCCTAAACTCCTAAGGCCTAACATGTCATTTTAAGGCCGTAATAGGGTCTTTTAAAGGGAATTAGTCCACGTTAAGACTCATTTATGCATGCAAGAGTTAGAGAGGGGAGTAGAAGGTGATTCAAGTGTTCTTCCTAATAATTCTCAAAATTCCATCTTGGACTTCCAAGGGAAATTAAGGATTGAGTGTTCCCAGGTATGTAGGGTTAAGAATGGGTGAATCCTTTCACACCCACGCCCCAAATTCCGTTTTAAATTATGAATTCTCCTATTCAAGTCTATGGAATTTTACCCAAATGCATGAAAATGTGATTTTTTTTTCATGTGTATGATTTAATTGGGTTTCAATTATTAAATTATGAATGATGGGAAAGTTTTATATTATTTTATTTAAAATCTTATTTCAACCTTTTTTTAAAATCTGAATTCCCATTGATGAATGTCCACGAAAGTTATGATTTATGATAAATATTTAATATTTTGAGATTTATTTATGATGGAAAAGCATGAATTTAAGTTACTCATATTTATGAACATATTTTGAAAGAATTGAGTATGTTGAAGTATTGGGTAAGGTCCACATATTGGTGAATGATTTACAATTTTTGAATAAATTGCATCTATTATCTATTTAGGATGTTGGCCGATGAAAAAGGGCCTCAATTCTTGGCTAAGCATGTGTTAAAGTGGATCGATGATGATAAATATTATATTTTAGCCAATGAATCTTAATTCATGATGTTATTGATTCACGTATGAGCCTATATGCATGTTTTGGGAGCTGTGTCTAGCACCGAGCAACCCCGTGTTCAAAGAACTATGCTGGTGTCTCACAACCACGTGCCACCATGGGTTTATAATGTCATGATGTATTGATAATAATCCCCTCAAATGTGATATCACACCTAATGCACGACCCTAACTTGGCAAGCTAGGGTCGGCTATGCCCACTTGAGCGAGACAGTTGGGACATCATGAAAGGCTCTACCGTGATGATGTCGGTTATGAAGAGTCCTCCCATTGTTCCACATGTCTTATGCATTGTTATGCTTATGTTATTGGCTCAAGTTATATTTTGTTAAAGTTTACTTATGATTATAATAATGAATGATTTATGGATGATTTGAAAGTCTTGAGCCTTATGTTTTCTTACGAAGTTTACGATACAAGCATGATCCTTCTCCTATGCTTATTTATAAGTTTATTTTACTTTTCAAATGTCCATTTTACTTACCTTGCATACACGGTACATTTCACGTACTGACCGCATACTTTCTATTGCTGTATCATTTCATGATACAGGGTTCGGATCTCAGGCTCATCTTCATCCTTAGTCCATCTAAGCTTACGCTCTCAGCTTATGTTTGACAGACTTTTATGTTTTCTTGTGTTTTCAGTATTGATCGGTTTAGTTGGGGATGTTGTCCCATCAACCCATCGTATGTAGTAGAGGCTTTCAAACAAGTATGTAGTACTCAGCCTATGTGTACGTCTAGTATTTTCTGATGTTATGCTATTGTTGCATTTCTGATATGTTTTATGCTTAATATTCCTCTTACTTAAATGAGATTAGTTGTATGCATGTGCCATGGGTCGACTTGAGGTCTCTCGGGGTCCCATGTCTATGATCCAGGTGTACGTTCAGTTCGTGACACTATTCTTGACAGTAACCTTGTTCAACTGCCGATAGTCAATACACATGTGAAGGGAACCATCCTTCTTTCGAACAAATAATACTAGTGCATCCCATGGAGACTTACTCGGCCGGATAAAGCCCTTATCTAACAAGTCTTTCAATTGATCCTTCAACTCTTTTAGCTCGACTGGAGCCATTCTGCAGGGAGGAATAGGTATAGGCTGCGTGTTGGGAATAAGATCTATACCGAAATCAATCTCCCACTCGGGAGGGACACCTGGAAAATCATTAGGAAAGACCTATGTATACTCACGTACTATTGGTACGGACTGGATAGTCGGGGTATCGTACTCCACGTCCTTAACCCTAACTAGATGGTACAAGAAACCCTTAGAAATCATCTTTCTGGCCTTAAGGTAGGAAATAAATCGGCCTACGGGCACAACTGAACTACCCTCCCATTCTAAGACAGGCTCACCTAAAAATCTGAACTCTACTGACTGGGTCCTACAATTAACTGAAGCATAACATGAAAATAGCCAATCCATGCCGAGAATAACATCAAAATTGATCATGGCTAACTCTATCAAGTCTGCTGAGCTGACCTTATGAAGAACTGAGATCGAGCAATCCCTATACGCCCGTCTAGCTATAACTGAGTCAACTACTAGAGTAGAAACTGTGAAGGGCTTTGATAAGACATCGGGACTGACTCTGAAGCTACTGGCTATATATGGTGTCACAAAAGATAGGGTAGCCCCCGGATCTAGAAATTCATATACATCAACATGAAAGACTCTCAACATACCGGTGACTACATCTGGTGAGGCCTCCTGCTCCTAATGAGAGTCTAAGGCATAGCATCTATTCTGGCACTGCCTGCCAGTTGCGCTAGTAGATGCCCCCTGATGTGCTATGCGAGGGGGAGGGGCTGCTGAACTAGAAGCTGGGCCTCGGCCCCCAACCTAATCCTGTTTCGCAACAGGAAAATCTCTGAGCATATGTATAGGCTGCCCACATCCAAAACAAGCTCCTGACCCTACCAAGCACTGGCCTGTGTGCCCTCGGTCACATCTGCTGGTCTGCTGCTATGACCCCTCGAGCCTGAAGCTTATCCCCTATGATCATGTCAGGGCCTAGATGGCACGCTCACGGCGAATGATGCTAGGGCTAATGATCTCTGGTGGGTCTGCTGTCGATGCCCACCACCGGACCTCTACTAAGGGAACCTGTGGTCCTCAGACCTGGCCCTCTTGGCCTCCCTTTCCCTCGAGTGTGCCGCCTCAATCTATTGGGCATACAATACTATGTGAGGGAAGTCCATGTCTTAGTAGAGCATAGTTGTCCTGCAGTCCTTGTCCAATATCCTGTTATACCATGCACAAATCTGCTCACCTGCGCCCACTGGTCAGTCACTAACTCCTGAGCATACTTAGTTAGGTGGGTGAATTCAAGGGCATACTCCAGAATAGTCATCCTTCCTTGCTTTAAATTCAGAAATTCAACTTCTTTTAACTCCCTCATCTCTCGAGGGAAGAATCGATCGAGGAATGCAACTTGAAACTCCTCCCATGTGACCAGACCTGCTCCAGCGACCCTGCTGTCCTTGCACTAGCGGAACCAAATATGCACAAACCCCTTCAACTGGTAGGAGGCCAACTCTGCGCACTCAACACTGCTCACCCCCATAACTTGGGTGATCTTGACAATGTCATCAATAAAATCATGGGGGTCCTCATCTACCTTGGACGCAAGAAACTCCGGTGGGTTCATCCTCAAGAAGTCCTTGACTCGAACCGCCGCTGCATTACCATTTTGCAGAACATGCGCAACGGCTTGCTGATTGACCTATGCGGCCAAGACCTGTGCAGGCATCTGAATGGAAGCTCGGAACTCAGCATGAGCGGATGGCTCCGGTGCCTGAGGTTCCTGAACTGGTGGGGCTAGCTGATGCTCCTGACCATTTCCCTCATCGTGGCCTTTACTGCCTCATCCTTCTAGGAGCCATGATTCTATCGCAAATAGCACGAATTAGAAGGATAGAAAGGCTTTTCATCGCATGACATAGATCATGAAAGAAGGGAATAATTCCTAAAACATCTAGTAGCCTCTTCGTCATAAGTGTGACGCTCTTCACACCCATGAAAAAGACTCTATCTAACTTGGCTTTCAGACTCCCTTAGACACATCAAACCTATTGCTCTGATATCAAGTTTGTCATGACCCAAGTGTAGACACGGGAAAAGGGACCCCGAGAGACCCTAAGTCGACCCATGGCATAAGCATTCAACTAACTCATTCAATAAACATGAAGAAAACATAATTATAAACTCAGCGGAAGTCTCATACAATGACACGTACGAATAATATATGAAGCTATGCATACATAAGTCCGAAAGCCTCTAGCCTAGATGAGTTAATGAGACAAGACCCCAACTAACTACTCACCACTCCCGCAGGTGCTAACTCTGATAAGTGATTACGAACGGGGTTGAACCTGGGAAATGGATCCTGCATCATGAAATGATGCAACATCGAAAGTATGTGGTCAGTATGTGGAATATATCGAGTATGCAAGGTAAGTAAAACCGCTCTAGTAAAGTAAATCATTTAAAACATTTCATGCATATCATACGTTTTCAACATGAGAGAAAGGGCATACATGCATTCATTTTGAAATCGAAATCTCATCATAACATGACCATGCTTAACTTTACAACATCATGACTAACTCGAATGACTCAATGCTTAACATAACATTTATGTCAAAAAGCTGAACAATGAGTCAGACCTTACTAGTATAACATGCTTGCATAAGGTAATTACCATGAGTAATGAATATGCAATCTGAATGATATAGATAGTGGGAGACTTGTCACTTAACCGACATACCATGATAGAGATTACGTGATCCCAACTATCACACTAAATTGGGTAGAGTCGTCCATAACCTTGCCAGGGCGATGGACGAAACCATGATATCAATATCAAGTCGAAGGACCAAAGGGGCCGGGGATAGCACACAAGGGATGTCCCAATATTATGATAGTGTCAACCTATATTGGCGCGTAGTTCTAGGGTATAGGGTAACCAACCCTTAACCCGCTCGGTGCTAGACTCTTCTCCCAAAAACATGCAATGCTCCACATTGTATATAACAAAGCTCGACATCGTCTGTTGACGAAGCTTAAAATTGTCTATTGAAAAAGCTCAACATCGTCCCTTGACGAAGCTCAAGGTGAAATCATGCATAAATCAACATCATATGAAACGAAGCTCAACATTGTCTGTTGACAAAACTCATAAAGAAATCATGCATAGACTAGACATCATATGAATATGAAGCTCAACATTGTCTACGTCTAAATTATGAATCCATGCATATAGGAGGCTTTATTCCGAAACGTACCACAAGCTCAACCATAGGTCGGAGCATCTACTCCAAATCATGTGGTAAGCTACATGTAGAAATATTTACTCAACATACCACAAGCAAGAATTTATAATAAAAATTGGGAAATTTTACTTCAAACATTGCAGTATGCTTGTGTCGAGAAAATCATCACTTTAAATCAACGTGTGGGCATCATCCAAAGCTTTATCATGCTTGGATGTAATCAATTCATTTTGAAAACAACAACATAATCATGTGTAGTTTAGAAACATTCTTTTCATCATCAACCTCATCATCTTCACACATTTGTCATAAATCACTTCTTTTATGAACTCATGATCCATGGGCGTTTTAGATTCAAAATTTGGAAAACTATTTTTATAAGGAAAAACCACTTAGAATCTGTCCATGCTTCATAATCCATCAATATAAATACAATCTAATCATACACATGTATAGATATTGAAGAAATCATAAATTCGATAAAGCCCCATACTTGTTCATAAACAATTTATCATATTTTGATAGGAATTGGGCGTGGGTGTTGAAGAAGACACCCACTTATAGCCTTATATACCCGGGAGGGATGATTTTAACACTTATCTAATTGCCCAAGATGAGATTCCAATGGAAACCTTCAAAATATTCTCTAAATCCTCCCGTCAAGCTCTCAAGTTTGCATGCATGGAATGAAGTAGCTTAGAATCGGTTTTCCACTCTTAAAACCCTGTAAAACAAGCCTTAAATGATGTAGTAGGTCTTAGGAACATAGGAATTACGAAAAGACCCTTACTGAATTTTCAGTGCCAGGTGGTCCTAATGGACGACCTAATAGATCTTTACTGGCCCAAATGACTTGTTATGTCACTCGTCGGGTGCACTGGTTAACTGATCCTTTAGGGCTCGCAAAGGGTGACTTAACGACCCGTTGCCATTGGTCATGACTCGTTGCCACCTCCCATCCTGTAAATTTCCTTATCTTCAAATGGAACTCACCTTGCTTGATCACGACTCACCTCATGAGTCGTTGGGACAGAGCACGACTCATGGGGTCCCTTTCGTTAGGTACACTGGTGGGGACCTCAATCCTTTATTTCCCCCAGGCCTCCCCACTAGCCAACTGATGACTCGTGGGATCTCCTGACAAGTCGTCCAACGACTCGTCCTGTGCCTGCAACATCAATTTCATAATTTTTCTCATTTTAATTCCTGGGTTCGATCTTTGAGCTCCCCAGGTATAACATGAGTCTTCCTTGAATCTCTCTCACAACTCATCCTACAAGTCATACCACTATACCACAATTCGTACCATGACTCGTGGCTAGCCTGAATTTTCCTTACCATATTTCTAAATTATTCCACAACTGGTCTATATGATCCATACCAGGATAGTATGAGTCTTACCCCGCAGTTGTGGTTTCTCAAGTCACCTTAACTGATCTCCTTCATCCTCCTGCAATGACTTTTGGGTACGACTCATATCTTCATTTTATAAGTCGTACTATGTCTTGTACTATGATTATTTTCCTAGTTTTCTACATGATGAAGTTTTAAATCTAAAGTCTAGTCATAGGGAGTTCTGGGGTGTTACAATATCTACCCCTTGGAAACATTCATCCTCGAATGGAGACTAACAAAGCTGAAAGGATAAAGAAAGAGCTATAATCTCAAGACTGGAAACCATAAACTGATTATTGGAGGAGTGACTGACTCCGGACTGAGGTAACCACACTAACTGAATTGTGCAACTAGGATGCACATTTAAACATGGAAAGAACTGAAGGGTACTGAATTTAAAAGAATTTAATACTTGATACTGATGCTGAAGTTGGAAGGATATGAGTGAGGATATCTGGCCATCATGTCTGATTTTGCTTCCCAAATAGCTCCCTCAACTAGCTAGTTCCTCCATAAATATTTTACTGAGCCGACCTCCTTGTTTCTCAGCTTACGAACCAGCTGGTCTAAAATTTGAACTGGAACTTCTTCATAAGAGAGACTATCCTTTACAACCACAATTTCTAGTGGTACTACTAAGGTCAGATCACCAATGCACTTCTTCAACAACGACACATGGAAAACTGATTGCACCGATGCTAACTCTGTGGGTAACTCTAACTCATAGGCCATATTGCCAATGCATCTCAGAATATTGTAAGGTCCTAGATATCTCAGACTGAGTTTTCCTTTCTTCACAAACCTCATCACCCCTTTCATAGATGAAATCTTCAGATAGACCCAATCATCCACGCAAACTCTAGCTCTCTTCTCCCTACATATATATACAATTTCTATCGGCTCTGTGCTGTTTTCAACTTCACTCTGATAAGCTGAACATTTTTCATAGCCTCATGAACTGATAGGGACATCTGAATGCTGGAGTGGTAGTTGTTAATGTATGCAAACTCAATGAGAAGTAGGTGATCATCCCAACTTCCCTTAAAATCAATCACACAAGCCCTCAACTTGCCTTCCAAAGGTTGTCTATTCTGCTCAGCTTGTCCATTTATCTATGGATAAAAAGTTATTCTGAGCTTGACTTGAGTGCCAAGTACCTTTTGAAATGACTTCTAGAAATGCGAGGTGAACTGAGTACTCTATCTAAAATGGACAAGGGGTATCTGTGTAGTCTGATTAACTCCTATATGTATAGTCTAGCATAATCCTCTATCGATTCTATGGTCTTAACTGGTAGAAAATATGCTAACTTAGTCATCCGGTCTACCACCACCCAACTAGAGTCATGCTGCTGATGAGTACGAGGTAGACCTGTAATGAAATCCATGTTCACTTCTTCCCACTTCCATGAAGGTATGTTGATATCTTGAGTCCTTTCCCTAGGTCTTTGATGTTCAACTTTAACCTATTGGCAGTTTGAACACTTAGCTATAAATTCTACAATGTCCTTTTTCACTTAGCTATTGAGCTGGACAACCTTTTGGGGCTGCTGAGGTTGTAGACTGAGTCCTCCCCCATCCTATTAAGGGACAATCTCTGAATAAATAATTCTTGCCACATTTAGGACAAGTTAGAAATGAGCAGCTACTGGAGACGTGACTTTAGGATCGAGAGCCTGATGCTCCACCCTTTTGGTCCTTGCAGGATTGAAAAGAAGGGGCACTGGCTTATAAGGGAGCTGAGGTTTCTTCTACTGTTGCTGTGGTGACTACCACCACCATATCTATACTAGCCATACTCAAACTGGCCTATCCTTGCCATTTTATTCTCCCTTTCAATCTCCTTCAACTTCTATACCTTTATCTGTTATGCATGAATGATGAGGCTAGAGAGGTTGATGTCCTTGATAAACATCGCAGTTTTGCATTTCTTAAGCATCAAATCAGAAACTCCATTAACGAATTTAGACATATGAGCCCTCAGCTCAGTCACCATTTTCGGAACATATCTCGATAGCCGAGTCAACTCTAATGCATACTCCTCAATGGTCATATTGTTCAGTCTAAGGTTCATGAATTCTACCGTCTTAGCTTCCCTTAAATCCCAAGGAAAGTACCTATCCAGGAATCTGTAGTGAACTCACCATTTCAATGGTCCTGCTCCATTCGGCCTTCCCTCATTCCACTGCTTGAACAAAATCTATGCCACCCCTTTAAACTGGTAGAAAACTAGATTGGCACTCTATGTAGAGGTGACACCCATGATTTGGGTGATCTTTTCTACCTCATCAACAAACTTCTGTGGATCCTCATCAACATTAGACTCGTGAATTCCGGAGGGTTCATACGTATGAAATCCTGGACCCTAGCCGCAGCTGCAAATCCATTGGTGTTAAGTGGCACCACTACCTTCTAGTTGACCTAACTAGTCACTGCTTGAGCCAGCATTTGAATCGCCGCCTGAAATTTCGCGAGACACACTTAGTCGTCCTGAGGTGCAGCAAGAGCCGGTGGGGTTGGCCGGTTAGCATTTTCGGTCCTTCTTCCACTTTCTCATTTTGGAGGCATTGTTATCACTGAAAAGGTCATAACATGAGTTAGAAGGACATTTTTTTGAGATTAGCTAAATGCACGATAAGGATCATGAACAAAAAGGGAAATTTCCTAATAATATCTGTAGCCTCCCCCTCATAAGTATGGTGCAGTTCACACCCATGAAAAAGGAGTCTACTTGACACAGATTTCAGACATCCTAGGACACTCTAAATCTAGTGCTCTGATACCAAGTTTGTCACTTCCCGAGTCTACACCCTGGACGGGACATAGTACTTGGAGCCACAAGTGACCTACAAGTGACCCCAAGATAAACCATATCTTAACATCACACCTGTATACTGAATTAATTAGAAGAAAAAGATAAGGAAACATCATAAATAAATAATACCTTTCTAAAAAAGAAGCAATATCTTATAAGATACTAAAATTTATGAGAAAATTGTAAAACATACTGAAATAATAATTTGTCTGAAAGCCATCTAAGAACTGACGAGTTGATGGGAAAAGCTCCCAACTAAATCAAAGGTCTAAATCAAAATAAAAACTAAAATGAAAAGATACTCTCATCCTCGGAAGATGAGGACTCACCAACTGAACTGCTGCTGAAATCGTCGGAAGGGAACTACTGTCAATGTTGATACTGAGAACTTGTGCCTATATCATAATACGATACAAAATGGAAAATATGCATTAGTACTTTGAATGTACTTAGTATGTGAGATATAAGTAAAACAATAGAAATATGCAACTGAACTCATAAACACTAATATAACTATACTAGTGTAACATAAGTACTAACTGAGGATCATAGCTATATCTTGTGATTTGAATAAACTAAGCTAAACTGAAACTGAGACTACGCAGAACGGAACTATACTGACAAGTGGGAGAGTATATAACTGACATATAGCCATGTGAGATAGACGTGGAGTTCGATGTATACACCCCATCAGTGAGAGCGCACTGTACCTTGCCAGAGTATAATGGCTGAACTAGCTGATCACTTTCTGAGGCCTGTTCTAGATAATGACCTATAGTGGCAACGTAGTTCTGGGAACCTGGATGCGCTAAACCCTGCTTTCTTGGTGCTAAGTCCTACTCCCATTGAAAATCCTAATTATGACTACTAGGATTATAACTCTAACTTGATGTCCTAAGATTTACGTCAGGAATACTTATTTGGAAGTACCTTGAGAGTCTAAAGGACTTCATAACTGAAAGCTAATTGTTCTAAGACTAGCAAAAGTTACTTTATACGAATGTGTTGTAATCGTCAAAAGAACAACCTGATGACTGATGACTGTGACTATGGAGTTTTACTGAACTCCTCAAGAGACTGAATATAGTCAAACTCATCAGATGACATTTCTATAAGGCATTGAGAGAGCAAAGTACTGACTCACACTGAACAGGCAATAAGCCAACTATTGTTCACATAACTGTACTATTATGGTGAATAAAAGAACTATCATAAACAAGCAATATTCGTATCTGGACAAATATGCAAGATTTGTTTAATTTCATTTCAAGATTAGGGATAAAATACATATTTCATGGAAAAGATATCAACATGAATCATAGCTAGTAATAACCTTCAAGATTTCACAAGAATCATGACAAGAAGAAAGATTCATAATCAAACTAAAAAACAACCCTAACTTTGATCTTTGGAGAACTAGAGTTGATAGGGTTTTTGTAAGAGTTTTGGGGCACAAGGGAAGAGAAATTCCCTTGTTGAAATCCCATATACCTGGAGAAAAATTCCTTGGAAGAATCTTGAGAATTTGGGAAGTAAATCTTCAAGCCCTAGGTTTTGCTCGGTGATGAACTATCTGAGTTCTTCGTAATTCTTTTAACTAGCTTGGAATGAATAAGGGAAAAAGGTAGACTATTACTCTAAAATCCCTCCTAAATAATCTTAATACGACGTAGTTTAGGAGCTAAGTGATGAAGGGTGTATTTACACACTTTTTAGACAAATTTTCCCCAAACTTTTCTATGTTTTGAGAATATATTATGAGTGTTAGCATGTGTTTATGATATATATTTTTGAAAAGAGCTAACACATATAATTATATGCTTCCAGGGAAAAACTTGATGGATTTAGGTGTATTTGAGGCTATCGGAATGAAGGAGAAGAAGTTGGAATGAACAAGTAAGAGTCATGGCATTTAGCATTGCACTGCCACACTTGCGCGACTAGCAGCGCGGCACACAACTACACCTGCGCGATAATCAGCACGAGGTGCAAGCCATGCGGTGCAACCAGAGGTGCGGCGTAGGCCTTGCTACACGACACGACATTGAAGTAGTGTGGTGACCAGTGCTAGGCGCTAGCCTTGTCCAGGTGCCAACACGAGAATCCTACTTCAACTAGGAAAAGGAGCTACAAATCCAAATCAAATCCGTGAAGGATCAAGGAAGGCATAAATCTACTATTATAAATACCTTTTATTTCTTTGTAACAAAGAGAGACTTAGAAGAGAATTTTTTAGCCAAGTTTAGACAAGTTGGAGAAGTTTTATTGAGACAATTGTTGTTGAGTTGTTCTTCCATATTTTTAAAAATAATCAAGTGAGTTTTCTTCCAATCATTGTTGTAAGTATTAAATTATGTGTTTGTCTATGAATGATATTAATTTACTTATAATCATGAGAGGCTAAAACCTCCACAACTAAGGTTGTGGGAACCATGGTGAATTAACAAACTAGGGTCTGCATGACGTGATTCTAAATCAATACTAAATGCTTATATTGTTTTTTCTTCATCTTCAATATTTCTTAATGGTGTAACGATAGGACTTTCTTAAATTCTCTACTTTCTTAAGCCTAGATAGGTAGAGATTAGGAAAAGAGAAGTACAACAAAGCCTTGGTTTTTATGATCATTGTATAACTTGAGCTGTGATCGCAGGATAGTTAATTTTGGAACATATTTATAATGGTTAAAGTGAAATCACTCATGATACCTAACACGGTAATTGAGTATAGTCATCCAATAGGGACAAAACTAGAAGTTTGGATGAACTCTAGTTGTCAGTTCTACAAGTGAAGTATTGGGATAGTCACGAGTGTAAAACCCGAAGTAGTTATGAATCCATGGGGAACACTCACGCTAGTTAACAACATTAATTTGGAATCAATATTCAAATTCTTAACATTGTTGTTTGTTACTTTTATATTGTCCCCCCTTTTTGGAATTAATTGACTCAAAAGCTTAAATACTAGTGTTCTTCTATATGCTGACCTTATTCCCTAGGGGTTCAACCCCAACGTTTTTCGGGTTCATTATTGACAATGTCCACTTCATACTTTATCAGGAGTGTGAGGTTAAGTGTTATCAAAAAGTGGTGCTGTTGCCGGGGAATGCGGCTTAAGATTAGATTAATTGCTTATGTTTAACTTTTAGTCTTTATTTCCTAATTTATGTTTTTATTTTTCCTTTTCTAACTCGTCACAGCTTAGCATGGTAAAACAAGTGGCCAAAATGGGACCACGATCACAACAGGTATCTTTATGAAGTCTGAGTAATCAAGATACCTATATCGTGATGCAATGTTAAATCAGGCGCTACATGGGAGGCAACCCAAGATAAATTTTTTATTTTTACATGTTTGTTCAAGTGTGCAGGTGAGAGGTCATTACTTTCAAAAAAATTGAGCATGAACATTGAAAAAGGGGTGCAAAACAGCTGAAGGAGTGCATACGACATCGCACAGGCCTGGCGCGAGGTGCAGGCACAGGCATTGCAAGGCCTGGCGCGACGTACAAAGTTATCTATGCAAGGGACACTACAGTGCACGGGCCAACCAAAGTAGCGAGCTGCACGATGCAGCAGTGAAGGCGCATTGAGTGTCAAGTCGCGGAGAGGGAGTTTAGGTGGAAAATTTTAAGGCTAAAAATGTAAATTCTAGCCCATGGGGGGTACTATAAAAAGCCTATACCTAAATTTTTAGCTCATTTGGAATAGCAGCCGCACCACACACCCCAAGAATCACAAGAAGACTCTTCCAAACATCATCTCTTCTTCAAATTCCTCAAAACATTTTCACCCAAATCACAAAGTATACCATTTTTCTTGTAAAAACCTCCATAAATAGCTCCAAAACTAAGCAAGGGGAAAGGAGTGGATACTTCAAGCCATGGGTCAAAAAGAACAAGAAAAACTAGTGAAGAGGAGCATGAGGATGTGAGAATGGCACCACAACCATTGAGGCATTATGGGCTACGTTAGGTCACGGAGCAAGAAGGTAAAAAATCGTTCAAAGAGCATAAAGAATCCAAATACTCACATGATATGTTTAGTGATAGAAATTTCTTTTCACTAGTTTTCCCTCACATGGTAGATAGATTACATACTCTTGGTCTTGGTTTTGTATTTGATGCTCCGAGTGATTGTAATTTAAATATGGTAAGGGAATTTCTTGCTAATTGGATGCCAAAGGGTAGGTCGAACTAAGTTAAAATTAGGGGTGAAATTATCAATTTTTCACCTATTGCTTTGAATAGATTGCTTGGTACGCCTAATGTTGACACACAACCCTTTGTAAACATTGTGAAGAAGCCCCCTACATAGACATTAGACATACTATTTGTGGCCCTAATTCAATTGCAAGGTGGGCTCGCCACCAATAGTTTAAGTATCATGTTTCATTCCCATATGCTCACATGAGTAGAGAAGCACGTGTTTGGTTAAAGATTGTTTGTTCTTTTTTAGTGCATGGGTAGCATGTAACCCATATGACGAGGGAGAGTTTGTCTTTTTTTTGCGCTAATGAATGGGATGCCAATAAATGTGGGTGTGCTCATTAAAAATGTGTTGAAGAGAGCAAGGTTGAAAAGGGTTAAAACTTTAGGTTTAGGGGTGTCATGACCCGATTTTTGTGTGGGCATGATATAGAGGAAGAGGAGGCAAACTATAGACCTTTTTATGATCCTAAGGGAATTGATGTGACTAAAACTAAGGAACCCGAGGATATAAATGGTCCAGTCTTTTCTGTCAATGAGCACAATGCGCGAATTGATTACATGTTGAGTCACTTTTGTGGCATGCAAATGCTCCAACTGAGAATGAATGGTGTGGCTAAGGAGAAGCTACAATAGCTTAACATGGATTACCCTCTGATCAAATATTCGCGAGCCCTTTGCAGAGTTGGGCCTAGATTCGAGGAGCCCATTGATGATGACGTGGCCGTAGAGGATGAGATGTCCAGAGTAGACTCGGACATAGAGTCTAGTGATGATGATGAGGATTATTCTTTAATGAGGGAAGCAAATCTTTCCCCCACAGACGACGAGGAGTAGAGGCCCATGGGGTTCTTGTTCCACTCTTTTACTTTATGCTTTGCTGTTTTAGCACTGGGGACAGTGTTACTAATTAAGTGTGGGGTGGGAGAAGTGAACTTCATATTACCATGCATGCCGTAATTGCTAAATTTGCACATGGTAGGCCTAGTTTTTTTTGGAATTTATGAGTTATCTTGCATACTTTTTGATTTGTAGTAGTTCTTTTTTATTTTATTTTATTTTGGGTTCCTTCGATTTTTGTTTTCGGTACTTTTCCGGTGGATTGTCCCTTAGAAACTAACTAGAGAGTCTAGATTTTTATTTTTATTTTAATTATTTTTTCTATTTTTAGTCATTGAGTCATGACTTTGCCTGATGATGGATGGATGACGACCGTTATTAGGGTGAACTAGTCATTAGGAAGAACAAGAACTTGAACCTTACGAATGGTAGGTGCTTCACTTTAGGTATCATTGAGACTTTATAATATTCACTCAAAAATGATTGAAAAAGGTAAAAAAACTTAGTCTTTTGAAAATTGACTCTTGTACTTGAAAAAAATAGTGGGCTTAGTTATGTTATGCATGTAATATGGTTATAAGTGTTTATGTGATCTTGATTACCATTATTAAACCATTTTGTGCCAATGTGTAAGGAATTTTTGATATACTCCATGCTTATAAATTGATGTCTAGAACTTGCCTGGTGTGTGTGCAAAGCGAAATAAGATGGATGGATTTACGATGTGATATAGGAGTTTCTTTGGTAGCCTTGTTTTTATCCTATTTTACCTACCTTGATATGATTATCCTAGTTAGCCATATTTGAGCCTTAGCTTATTCTTTTGATATCCATATTAAAAGCTTAAATCCCTTTTTGTTTTATTGACTTGTATTTGATCAAAATGAATCCTAGAGCACTTTAATTGATAATTTTTGTATAAAAGGAGCATAAGTGAAGTGAAGGGAAAAGCTAAAAAGTGTGAAAATTAGAAGAAAAGAAAAGGGAGAAGTTTGCTAAACAAGGAGGGTGATGTTAGTGGGAAAACAAAACGAGAAGAGCTTTGAAAATTTTGATGATGAAAAAAATGTGTAAATGAGCTCAATTTGAAAAAATCCCCACTAGTCACCTAGGTTGAAAAATAGGGAAATAAAAGGAGGTATAAGTAGAAATATAGTAGATTGAAGAATATGCTTACACAAATATTTAAAGTGTTGTGTGGTATTAAAGTGCTTAGGGAGATTAGTCACTATCTTGGCCAAATATTCCCTACCCATCCCTTAGCATATATTACAACCGATTTTAGTCCAAGTTGATCCTTTTTTCAAAGTTCTATATTAGTTGAGTATTTACACTAAGGGCAAGACTATAGATCGTCTTTTGCATGCATATTGAGTTCTTTGGGATAGTGAATGAAAATTATTTTATTTATGCCCAAGTATATATTGACTTATATCTTGTGTAAGAAAGGGCATCTCTCCAAATTGTCAGGGGGCACAATGGTAAGACTTTGGTAAATCTTTATTGCTAAATTACATATGATTCATGGTGGCCCAAAATATGTCTTGATGAGTTAGTTTTAAAAAGCTAAGTGATTTGGAATTTTGACATTTTAATGTTGATCCTATATGTATGTGAGTGAATTATTGGATCTTTATTGATATGTCTCATCATCCTAAGTGCGAGTATACCTATTTTATAGGATGGATTTTATGGCTAAATTTGAGAAGGGAAGTAGTAGATTGTTTGAGGACAAACAATAGTTTAAGTGTGGGGTGGTGATGAAGGGCATATTTACGCACTTCTTAGCCAAATTTTGCCCAAACTTTACTATGTTTTGATAACAAATTTTGTGTGTTTGCATGTGTTTATTATATATATTTGTGAAAAGAGCTAATACATATGATTAGGTGCTTTCAAGGATAAAAGTTAAGGATTTAGGTGTATTTGATGCTATTAGAATGAAGAAGAAGTTGTTGGAATGAACAAGTTAAAGTCATGGAATTTAGCACTGCACTGCCACACCTGCGCAACCAGCAACACGATGCACAACTACATCTGCACGATCAGCAACACGAGGCGCAGGCCCTGTAGCGTGAATCGAGGCGTGGAAGCAAGCCTTCTTGCGCAGTGTAGGGTGTGACGCGACACTAAAGCAGTGGATGACCAATGCTGAGCGCCAGCCTTGCTTGGGTTCCAACATAGGAATCCTACTTCAACTAGGAAAGGGAGCTGCAAATCTCAAATCAAATCCGTGAAAGAACAAGGAAGACATCTAGATTTACTATTATAAATACCCTTTAATTCTTTTTAATAGCGAGACTTATAAGAGAACATTTGAGCCAAGTTTAGAAAAGTTAGAGAAGTTTCATTAAGACAATTGTTGTTGAATTATTCTTCCTTATTTCTGCAATAATCAAGTGAGTTTTCTTCCAATCATCATTGTAAGTATTAATTTATGTGTTTTTCTATGAATGCTATTAATTGACTTATAATCATGAGAGGCTAAATCCTCCATAACTAGGGTTGTGGGAACCATGGCGAATTAACAAACTAGGGTTAGAACGACGTGATTCTAAACCAATACTAAATACTTGTATTGTATTCTCTTCATCTTCAACATTTCTTAATGGTGGAACGATAGGACTTGCTTAAATTCTCTATTTTATTGATCCTATATAGGTAGAGATTAGGAAAAGAGAAGTTCAACAAAGCCTTGATTTTTACGATCATTGTATAACTTAAGTTGTAATCGCAGGATCGTTAATTTTGGAACATATTGATAACGGTTAAAGTGAAATCACTCATGATACCTAACACGACAATTGAGTATGGTCATCCAATAGGGAAAAACTATACATTTGGATGAACTCTAGTTATCAGTTCTATAAGTAAAGTATTGGGATAAATCACGAGTGTAAAACCAGAAGTAGTTATGTATCCATGGGGAACACTCACGCTAGTTAACTACATTATTTTGGAATCAACATTCAAATTTTTAACATTGTTATTTGTTAGTTTTATATTTCCCCCCCTTTTGGAATTAATTGACTCAACAGAATAAATACTAGTGTTCTTCTATATGCTAACCTTATTCCCTGTGGGTTTAACCCCAACCTTTTTTGGGTTCTTAATGGACGGTGTGAGTTTGAGTGTTCACAAAAAGTGGTGTTGTTGCCGGGGAATACTACTTAGGATTAGATTAATTTCTTATGTTTAACGTTTAGTCTTTATTTCCTAATTTGTGTTTTTCTTTTTCCTTTTCTAACTCATCACATGTTAGCATGGTAAAACAAGCAGCCAAAATGTGACCGCGATCTCAACAGGTATCTTGATGAAGTTTGAGTAATCAAGATATCTGTGTCGTGATGCAATGTTAAATCATGCGCTACATGGGAGGAAACCCAAGATAAATTTTTTGTTCTTATGTGTTTGTTCAAGTGTGTAGGTGATAGGTCATTACTTTCAACAAATTTGAGCATGAACATTGAAAAGGGGGTGCGACACAGCTGAACGAGTGCATAGGGCATCGCACAGGCCTGGCACGAGGTCTAGGAACATGCACCGTAAGCCCTGACGTGACGTACAGAGTTATCCATGCAAGGGACACTGTAGTGCACGGGCAAACCAAAGTAGCGAGCTCCATGACGCACAGCAGTGAAGGTGCATTGAGTACCAAGTCGCGGAGAGGGAGTTTAAGCGGAAAATTTGAAGGCTAAAAATGTAAATTCTATCCCATGTGGGTACTTTAAAAAGCCTAGACCTAAATATTTAGCTTATTTCGAATAAGAGACGCACCGCACACCCCTAGAATCACAAGAAGACTCTTCCAAAACTTCATCTCTTCTTCAAATTCCTCCAAACGTTTTCACCCAAAACACAAAGTATACCATTTTTCTTGTAAAAACCTCCATAAATGGCTCCAAAACTAAGCAAGGGGAAAGGAGTGGCTTCGTCAAGCCATTGGTCAAAAAGAGCAAGAAGAACTAGTGAAGAGGAGCATGAGTATGTGAGAATGGCACCACAACCATTGGGGAGTTATGGGCTACATTGGTCACGGAGCAAGAAGGTAAAAATGGTTCAAAGAGCATAAAGAATCCAAATACTCACATGATATGTTTAGTGATAGAAATTTATTTTCACTAGTTTTCCCTCACATGGTAGATAGATTACACACTCTTGGTCTTGGTTTTATATTTGATGCTCCGAGTCATTGTAATTTAAATATGGTAAGGGAATTTTTTGCTAATTGGATGCCAAAGAGTAGGTCAAACTAAGTCAAAATTAGGGGTCAAATTATCAATTTTTCACCTGTTGCTTTGAATAGATCGCTTGTTACGTCTAATGTTGACCCACAACCCTTTGTAAACATTGTGAAGAAAACCCCTTAGAGAGACATTAGACATACTATTTGTGGCCCTAATTCAGTTTCAAGGTGGACTAGCCACCAATAGTTTGGGTATCGTGTTTCATTCCCATATGCTCACATGAGTAGAGAGGCACGTGTTTGGTTAAAGATTGTTTGTTCTTGTTTGGTGGATGGGAAGCATGTAACCCATGTGACTAGGAAGAGAGTTTGTCTTGTTTATGTGCTTACGAATGGGATGCCAATAAATGTGGGTGTGCTCATTAAAAATGTGTTGAAGAGAGCAAGGGTGAAAAAGGGCTAAAACTTCGGGTTTGGGTGTGTCATGACCCGATTTCTTTGTGGGCATGATATAGAGGAGGAGAAGGCAGACTATAGACCTTTTTATGATCCTAAGGGAATTGATATGACTAAAACTAAGGAACCTAAGGGTATAAATGGTCCAGTCCTTTCTGTCAATGAGCGCAATGCGTGAATTGATAACATATTGAGTCACTTGTATGGCATGCAAATGCTCTAGCTGAGGTTGAATGGTGTGACTTTGGAGCAGCTACAATATCTTAACATGGATTACCCTCTGAGCAAATATTCGCGAGTCCCTTGTAGAGTTGGGCCTAGATTCGAGGAGCCCATTAATGATGATTTGGCCATAGAGGATGAGATAGCGAGAGTAGACTTGGACATAGAGTCTAGTCATGATGAGGAGAACTATTCTTAGATGAGGGAAGCTGCTCTTACCCCTACAGACGACGAGGAGTAGAGGCCCATAGGGTTCTTCTTTTACTCTTTTACTTTATGCTTCACTGTTTTAGCACCGGGGACAGTATTACTAATTAAGTGCGGGGTGGGAGAAGTGAACTTCATATTACATGCATGACTTAATTGCTAAATTTGCACATGTTAAGCCTACTTTTTTTGGGATTTATGACTTATCTTGCATACTTTTCGATTTGTAGTAGTTATTTTTCATTTTAATTTTTTTTGGGTTCCTTCGGTTTTTGTTTTCGGTACTTTTCAGTGGATAGTCCCTTAGAACTGACTAGAGAGTCTAGATTTTTATTTTTATCTTTATTATTTTTTCTAGTTTTTTTCCTTGAGCCATGACTTTGCCCGATGATGGATGGATGACGACTGTCTTAAGGGTAAATTAGTCATTAGGAAGAATAAGAACTTGAATCTTGCGAATGCTAGGTGCTTCACTTTAGGTATCATTGAGACTTTATAATATTCACTCAAAAATTATTGAAAAAGGTAGAAACACTTAGTCTTTTGAAAATTGACTCTTTTACTTGAAAAAATAGTGGGCTTAATTATGTTATGCATGTAATATGGATATAAGTGTTTATGTGATCTTGATTACCATTATTAAACCATTCTGTGCCAATGTGTGAGGAATTTATGATATACTCCATGCTTATAAATTGATGTTTAGAACTTGCCTGGCATGTGTGCAAAGCAATAAGAATGATGGATTTAGGATGCAATATAGGCGTTTCTTTGGTAGCCTTTTTTTATCCTATTTTACCTACCTTGATATGATTATCCTAGTTAGCCATATTTGAGCCTTAGCTTATTCTTTTGAAAGCCATATTACAAGCTTAAATCCCTTTTTTTTTTCTATTGACTTGTATTTAATCGAAATGACTCCTAGTGAACTTTTATTTATATTTTTTTTAATTAAATGAGTATAAGTGGAGAAGCGAAGGGAAAAGCTAAAAAGTGTGAAAATTCAAAGAAAAGAAAAGGGTGAAATTTTCTAAACAAGGAGGGTGATGTTAATGGAAAAATAAAAAGAGAAGAGCTTTGAAAATTTTGATGATGAAAAAAATGTGTGAATGAGCTCAATGTAAAAAAATTCCCACTAGTCACCTAGGTTGAAAAATAGAGAAATAAAAGGAGGTATAAGGAGAAATATAGGATATTGAAGAATGTGCTTAAAAAAATATTCAATGTGTTGTGAAGTATTAAAGTGCTTAGGAGGATTAGTCACTATCTTGGCCAAATAGTCCCTACCCTTCCCTTAGCCTACATTACAACCAATTTAAGTCTAAGTTGATCCTTGATTCAAAGTTCTATATTAGTAGAGTATTTACACTAAGGGAAAGCCTATGGGTCATCTTTTGCATGTATGTTGAGTTCTTTGGGATAGTGAGCGAAAATTATTTTATTTATGCCCAAGTTTATATTGACTTATATCTTATGTAAGAAAGGGCATCTCTCCAAATTGTGAGGGGCACAATGGTAAGACTTTGGTAAATGTTGATTGCTAAATTAAATATGATTCATGTTGACCGAAAATATGTCTTGATGAGTTAGTTTTCAAAAGCTAAGTGATTTCGAATTTTGACATTTCAATGTTTATCCTATACGTATGTGAGTGAATTATTGAAGCATTATTGTTATGTCTCATCATCCTAAATGCGAGCACACATATTCGTAGGATGAATTTTGTGCCTAAATTTGTTAAGGGAAGTAGTAGATTGTTCGAGGACGAACAATAATTTAAGTGTAGGGTGGTGATGAAGGGCGTATTTACGCACTTCTTAGCCATATTTTCCCCTAACTTTACTAGGTTTTGAGAACAAATTATGTGTTTTTGCATGTGTTTGTGATATATATTTGTGAAAATAGCTACCACATATGATTAGATTCTTTCAAGGATAAAAGTTATGGATTTAGGTGTATTTGAGGCTATTAGAATGAACGAAAATATGTTGGAATGAACAAGTCAAAGTTATGGCATTAGCACTGCACTGCCACACCGACGCGACCAGCAACACGGCGCACAACTATATCTGCACGATTAGCAGCATGAGGCGTAGGCCCTACAACATGACCAGAGGCGCGGCGGCAGACCTTGTTGCGCAATGCATGGTGTGAAGCGACACTAAAGCAGCGGATGACTAGTGCTATGTGCCAGCTTTGTTCGGGTGCCAACATAGGAATCCTACTTTAACTAGGAAAATGAGCTACAAATCTCAAATCAAATCGGTGAATGAACAAGGAAGGCATTACTATTGTAAGTACCCTTTATTTCTTTGTAATAGAGAGAATTTACTTAGAAGAGAATTTTTGAGCCAAGTTTAGAAAAGTTATAGAAATTTTATTGAGACAATTGTTGTTGAATTGTTCTTCCTCATTTCTACAATAATCAAGTGAGTTTTCTTTCGATCATCGTTGTAAGTATTAATTTATGTGTTTGTCTATTAATTCTAATAATTTACTTATAATCATGAGAGGCTAATGCCTCCAGAACTAGGGTTGTGGAAACCATGGAGAATTAACAAACTAGGGTTAGCACGACGTGATTCTAAACCGATACTAAATGCTTGTATTTTATTTTCATCATCATCAACATTTATTAATGGTGGAACGATAGGACTTGCTTAAATGCTCTACTTTCTTGAGCCTAGATAGGTAGAGATTAGGAAAAGAGAAGTACAACAAAACCTTGATTTTTATGATCATTGTATAACTTGAGTTGTGATTGCAGGATAGCTAATTTTGGAACACATTGATAACGGTTAAAGTGAAATCACTGATGATACCTAACAGGATAATTGAGTATAGTCATCCAATAGGGACAAACTAGACGTTTGGATGAACTCTAGTTATCAGTTCTACAAGTAAAGCATTGGGATAGATCACGAGTGTAAAACCCGAAGTAGTTATAAATCCATGGGGAACACTCACGCTAGTTAACTGCATTAATTTGGAATCAACCTTCAAATTCTTAACATTGTTATTTGTTACTTTTGTATTTTCCCTTCTTTTTGGAATTAATTGACTCAAAAGCTTAAATACTAGTGTTCTTCTATATCCTAACCTTATTCCCTATGGGTTCGACCGCAACCTTTGTTGGGTTCTTTATTGACGACGTCCGCTTCATAGTTTATCAGGAATATTAGTTTGAGTGTTATAATTGAGACAATAGGGTTGTACAAAATTTCCCCTAAAACATTTAATAGAAATTCTTCCTGTCAGATGGTATACACCACATGTGATTATGGACTCTGATCCAAACCTTTTCTCTGAAATTTTCCTCGGATGCCTACTATGACTTGTACCCGCATCCTACAACTTGTGTTATGATCCATAGTACAATCCTGAGTCTTCCTTTGAGCTTTCTCAGAACTTATCCTATGAGTCGTGCCACTATACCATGAGTGGTACCATGACTCATGGTTAGCCTGAATTTTCCTGACCACATTTTCTGAATTATTCCACGACTGGTATGTATGATTCATACTAGGATAGTATGAGTCTTACCCTGAAGTAATGGTTTCTCAAGTTTTTTGCATGATCAAGTTTTTAATCTAAATTCTAGTCCTAGGGAGTTTCGGGGTGTTACATGAGGACAACTCTAACGCCTTCCTTTAAGATGGATGTTACCTCGTCTATCATCGGGAAATGTTAAGTTCCCACTCCAGCTCACTGTTCTCAACTCAATTTCAAAAAATATTTCAACTCATTCAAAAAGCACATTTCTCATTAACAAGCAGCATAAAAGAAAAGAATGATGATTTTCCCTCAAGAAAGATGCCAACCTATCTATCATCGGGAAAAGTCCGCCATTCTAGCACATGGGTTACTTAGCTTTCACCCCCAACTAATATGCAAGAGATGGAGCATTATCAACAACAATTTCTACTCATATTTCACAACTTGAACTCCCCCACCATACCCACAAGACAAAAAGCTAATGAAAAAATGTAAAACACAAAATAGGTAATGGGGGAACATGGGATACTAACAAAATTCAATTCCATCTTGCTACAATCACCAAGAATTAAGAAGAGTAAGAATGAGAAACACACATACCAAAGTAGTGGAGAGAATAAGTGAAATTTATACTTTAAAATCTTTGCTCACAAAGGCCAACCCAAAAACATGAACTTCTAGTGATTTTGTAGAGAGAATATTGAGATATGGTAATGAATATGGTGAAAGGGAATGGGTTTTATAGATGGAAAGGAGATGAGTGGATTGGTGGGTTTAAAAGGTGGAGTGAATGAGTTTAATAGGGAAGATGAAATGGTTGAAAGAAGGGTTATGGGGAAGAGAAAAAGGTTAAGAAAATGGACGTTATTGGGATCAGGGAGAAGTTAAAAAGTTATGGGTCGGCCGTGGGTCAGATTTAGTCACGGGTTAGTCAAAATTTAATTGACACTTCATACCAGCACCTGTGCTGGACTTGTGGCTGCGGGTGGTCACCTGCGAAATGTAGTTCACAGTGCAGGTGATCTCATTTTTTCCCAATTTTCTTCCTCTGGCCTACGCCAGACCTACGCTTCGGTGGTTGACACCTATTTTCACAGGTGAGGCATAGAAGCCTTCATTTTCTTCTAGCTTTCTAGTTCCTTTTTGCACCTAGACGACATTTTGTGCATAAGCACCTATATTTCATAGGTCTCACATAGCTTGTCCTCTATTTTTCTTTCACTTGGTCATTTATCCAATCATCCTACAAAATCAAAAACAATTAAAACATCAAAAAGATTGAAGTTAAAAGAACTTGGGTTGCTTTCATAACCCAAACATAGGCTTGGATCGAGACATGGGACAAAGAACCCTGAGAGGCCCCATGTGGACCCATGGAATGAACATGACATCTAAAGTTCAATATAATAAATGCAGAAATCTAACATGTGAAGTAGTGGATGTCTGAGAATATAATAACATCTGAACATCTGAATACATAACACAGTTCTAAAGTTGAATACATACTATGTCTGATAAGCCTCTACATACTGACGAGTTGATGGGACAAGACCTCAACTAACTCACTAAAGACTGAAACTAGAAATACTGAATACAAGTTGATAAAAGGTCCTCGAACGATGAGGATTCACCAATAGGCAAGGAAATGCTAACTCTGAAAATCTAGCTAGCGGCGGGACTGAACCTGAACGTCTAAGATGATATCATGAAACGATACAATATAGAGTATGCGGGCAGTACTTTAAATATACTGAGTATGCAAGGTAAGAAAATTTTCTTAAGTAAAAAAAATTGAAATCATGCATATCATAAAACATAATCAAGATAGGATTCTGAGAGTAAGGCTTGCATGCTATTATCTGAAAACATGATTTAAACATGAAACTAAATATCATAACTGATTCGAATGATCCAAAGTTCAAACTGATAATCATAAATAAAATAGAACATTGGGTCAAATATGCTGAAAACATAATATCATGACTGATGAATATGCATTACTGAAATTATGAGGAACAAAGGGAGACTCGTCATATAACCGAAATTACCACGATAGAGCTTATGTGGTCCCGACTATTACACTCTAGTGTGCGGAGTCGTCCAAAGCCTTGCCAGGGCTAAGGGCGTTACCATGATATCGATATCAAGCTAAAGGCGCCTCGGGGGTAGGGAAAGCTCATAAGGGAGTTCCCAAAAAATATGAACATACGTACGTTGGCACGTAGTTATAAGGCACAGGGTTGACTGAACCCTTAGCCTTCTTGGTGCGAGACACTACTCCCAAAAATATGCATATGCTCCCCATCATTTTTCAGCGAAGCTAAACCATCGTCTTGCGATGAAGATGAATCATAATAATACATGCATAATCTGAAAAAATATCGTGAGGAGCTGATCTTGGGCAGATTTATATGCCCAAGTGATACTCAAACGTGTCATTTTGTCTTGTTTATCTATCGATGTTTGTACATTCTCATGTGAATTATAATAAAATGTGAATTTATACTAACCAACATGATTAGCGTTGTTTTGCAAGAAAAATATAATTTTACGAAGCTAAGATGCATGTTGGGAGAAATCGGGATTGGACTCGGAAGCTAGCAAGGAAAAAGCACAAGGAAAGCACGAATTAAAGGGGCTCCGCGAGGGAGCCGTTTCACGCTGCCATCGCGGATGCATTCTTCCCAGATGCTGAAAATAAGCCAAATTCCAGTGAAGGTGCGCGTTGGGGTCGTGGCACGTTGGCCTAGCCCTACGATGCATGTCGCGCCACGTTGGCCTAGCCCCACGTTGCACGCCGTGCCACGTTGGCCTAGCCCCACATTGCACGCCGTGCCACGTTGGGCTTTAATACCTGGATGACCGAATTCCAGTGAGGGTCCGCGTTAGTGCCGTGTCACGGAGGCAGTGCTCCACGATGCACTCCATGACACGTTGCTTGTTATTTCGGGAAAAATTCCCACTAGTATAAATAGAACACTTAGGTTCATTTTTAATTATTCTGACTAGGTGGAGCAAGAACGTGGGTTACAGGAAGTTGAGGGGACGAAAATCTCAGGGTTTTTCTCTATCTCCTTGTTCTTTATTTCAATTGTTTGTATGATTAACACTCATTTAACGATGTTTAATCCACAAATGAGTGGCTAAATTCCCTTCTTGTTGAGGTTAAGAACATTTGTATTGAAATGTAATTATTGATAAATTGGTTTTGTATCTTTTCTTCCATGGTTGTTCTATTGATTCTTGTTCTTACTGGATTAATATGTGGCCAACGTTAATGTATATCTAAAAAGTCCGATTTCACTCGAGAGAGCAAGAAATTGTAAAGTTGTGAATTGATAGGATATGATCTTTTCATAGTTTGGGAAAATTGAGAATTGATTTACCTTCATGATAGAGATATACCTGAAAGTCGTATTAGTCAATTAAGGAATCAGTTTTGTATGGCTAGAACATGAATTTCTTTTTATCACAGAGATGTAGGTTCAAGGTTCATGATTCTTAAGTTGGGTTAAATATGAGAGTTTTAATCCATAGGCAATAATTCTTTACTAGCAACCGGAGGAAAGATTAATCAAATTGTATCGATAATTTATTTCTCTACATGTTCATTTTAGCCTCAGCATGCTCATACTTATAGTTCAGACTCAAATTGTATATTCGTTTTAGACTTAGTATAAAATTAGGAAACAAAATATCAAAATCTTCTTCACACTGTTGTCTACAGTTTAGAGTTAAAGTTTATTGACACTTGATTAGATTGATACCTTAGTCCAGTCCCTGTGGGATCGATACTTGGCTTACTTGAGCCACTTTACTACTTGTTCGACCACGTGCACTTGCGTGTAGTTATTCCAAATAGCCGAACAGGAGCCTTGGCTCAAACCATATCACAAGCTAAAAACTGGGAGCCTAGACTCCCAAACCATGTGGAAGCTAATAACATGAAATTGAAGTAAATCAAGAAACATACTTGATCATATGGGGTTGCCTAAACATGTACATGCTTTTAGATAGTCAAAATCATGAATATAAACATGGGTAATTCAAAATCATACTTTCATTATGTACATCTCATAATACATGAAAACATAGATCATAATTTCAACCATTAATGAACTTTCATAATTGGGAATTTTAAATGTAAAACTCTAAAATCATAATTTTTAATTGGAAACATCATAATACGTGTCCATGAATATGGAAACAACATTAGAAATATGAAGAGAATTTACCCATGATAGATACTTGGAAGATTTCACAAATTGGGTTAAGACCCCATAGATTCATCAACCTAGAACTGCATGAACAAGAAGAGGATTTGGGCATGGGAGTGAAGGAATACTCTTATTCATATCCCTACATACCTGGGTACTTCTGATTTCACAACCTTCTTTGATGCCCAAACAAATTGGAGGAGAATTGATGAATTCTAGACTTGATCACCCTTAGAATCGTTCTAATCTTACTATCATGGAGAGTGATTGTCTTAGAATGAGTTAAACCCTCATAAAATATTCATAACTAAGCTTAAAAAGATGTAGTTTAGGAATTACAAAAAATTCCTTAGTAAATTCGCAAGAAATGTCACACTGCCAGTCCCAACGAGGGACTGGATGAGTCGTTACCCATGACGACAACTCGTCGTCTAATCCCGTTGCCAGCATAGGAAACCATAACTCTGCCTGTCACCATGAGGGATACCAAGACTTTTGGTGTACCTACTGACTTTTGGTAACCCATTCATTGGGAACACTGCTAAAAATTCAACATCCAGGCCAGCCTTTAACCACGACCATCCTAACGACTTGTTGCCCTGACCATGAGTCATTCCTTCTCTCGTGGTCACCCCTGAATCATGAGATCCTACAATTCTTCACTCCACTTTATGAGTCACTCCACGACTCATAGGGTACTTCATGGGTCACCGGAAGACTCGTGTTGTGACCTGGTGCAGAATTTCCTGCTTTCTCCATTTGAACCCTCAAGTCTTATCTTAAGCCCTTTCGGGGTATTAAAATATCTCCCCCTTGGAAATATTCATCCTCAAATGTTAATGAACATACCAAAAAGCTAGGGACTAGAACTGAAATCTCAAATACTAAACATCTAAAGCTAAAAATTGATGGAGTGAATGACTCCAAGCTGAAATACATGACTGCACTGAATTCATGAATCGCACATACATGTATTGAAATGAAAGAAACTGGAACACATGAAGTGAACATGAAACTGAATGAGTACTAAGGAGGAAACTAACACCTCAAGCTGAAATTGAACAAGAAGGGAATCGATGGAGGCATTTAGCCATCATATCTGCTTCGGCTTCCCACGCTCCCTCAACATAAAGATTCCTCCACAAAACCTTTCCTGAAGCTACTTCCTTGTTTCTTTGCTTCTGAACCTGACAATCAAGTATTTCAACTGGGACCTCTTCATAGCAAAGCCAATCCTTCACTCCTACGCTCTCCATCGGGACAACCAAAGCCGGATCACCCATACACTTCTTCAAAAGGGATACATGGAAAACTGCATATACTGAAGCCAATTCTGAGGGAAACTCCAACTCATAGGACACCTTGCTAACACGTCTCACAATCTTGTGCGGGCTAACATAATGGGGATTGAATTTCCCCTTTTATACAAACCTCATCACTCCCTTCATTGTATACACGATAGAGTTATGGGCTATGGGCGCTACCATGACATCGATATCAAGACGAAGGCCCTTCAGAGGCACGAAATGCTCATAAGAGAGGTCCCAAATAATCTTAACATACCTACATTGGCACGTACTTCTGAGGCACAGGGTTGACTAAACCCTTAGCCTCCTCGGTGCTAGAACTACTCCTAAAAACATGTATATGCTCTCCATCATTTTTCAATGAAGATGAATCATTCTTTAAATTAAGTTGAATCATAATAATACATGCATAATCTGAAAACATATCATGAGGAGCCTTGCCTCAAACGACACCACAAGCTAAAAAGTGGGAGCCTAGACTCCAAAACCATGCGGTAAGCTAATAACATGAAATTGACGTAAATCATGAAACATACTTGATCATATGGGGTTGTCTAAACATGTACATGCTTTTAGATAGTCAAAATCATGAATATAAACATGGGTAATTCAAAATCATACTTTCATTATGTACATCTCATAATACATGAAAACATAGATCATAATTTCAACCATTAATGAACTTTCATAATTGGGAATTTTAAATGTAAAACTCTAAAATCATAATTTTTAATTGGAAACATCATAATACGTGTCCATGAATATGGAAACAACATTAGAAATATGAAGAGAATTTACCCATGATAGATACTTGGAAGATTTCACAAATTGGGTTAAGACCCCATAGATTCATCAACCTAGAACTGCATGAACAAGACGAGGATTTGGGCATGGGAGTGAAGGAATACTCTTATTCATATCCCTACATACCTGGGTACTTCTGATTTCACAACCTTCTTTGATGCCCAAACAAATTGGAGGAGAATTGATGAATTCTAGACTTGATCACCCTTAGAATCGTTCTAATCTTACTATCATGGAGAGTGATTGTCTTAGAATGAGTTAAACCCTCATAAAATATTCATAACTAAGCTTAAAAAGATGTAGTTTAGGAATTACAAAAAATTCCTTAGTAAATTCGCAAGAAATGTCACACTGCCAGTCCCAACGAGGGACTGCATGAGTCGTTACCCATGACGACAACTCGTCGTCTAATCCCGTTGCCAGCATAGGAAACCATAACTCTGCCTGTCACCATGAGGGATACCAAGACTTTTGGTGTACCTACTGACTTCTGGTAACCCATTCATTGGGAACACTGCTAAAAATTCAACATCCAGGCCAGCCTTTAACCACGACCATCCTAACGACTTGTTGCCCTGACCATGAGTCATTCCTTCTCTCGTGGTCACCCCTGAATCATGAGATCCTACAATTCTTCACTCCACTTTATGAGTCACTCCACGACTCATAGGGTACTTCATGGGTCATCGGAAGACTCGTGTTGTGACCTGGTGCAGAATTTCCTGCTTTCTCCATTTGAACCCTCAAGTCTTATCTTAAGCCCTTTCGGGGTATTAAAATATCTCCCCCTTGGAAATATTCATCCTCAAATGTTAATGAACATACCAAAAAGCTAGGGACTAGAACTGAAATCTCAAATACTGAACATCTAAAGCTAAAAATTGATGGAGTGAATGACTCCAAGCTGAAATACATGACTGCACTGAATTCATGAATCGCACATACATGTATTGAAATGAAAGAAACTGGAACACATGAAGTGAACATGAAACTGAATGAGTACTAAGGAGGAAACTAACACCTCAAGCTGAAATTGAACAAGAAGGGAATCGATGGAGGCATTTAGCCATCATATCTGCTTCGGCTTCCCACGCTCCCTCAACATAAAGATTCCTCCATAAAACCTTTCCTGAAGCTACTTCCTTGTTTCTTTGCTTCTGAACCTGACAATCAAGTATTTCAACTGGGACCTCTTCATAGCAAAGCCAATCCTTCACTCCTACGCTCTCCATCGGGACAACCAAAGCCGGATCACCCATACACTTCTTCAAAAGGGATACATGGAAAACTGCATATACTGAAGCCAATTCTGAGGGAAACTCCAACTCATAGGACACCTTGCTAACACGTCTCACAATCTTGTGCGGGCTAACATAACGGGGATTGAATTTCCCCTTTTATACAAACCTCATCACTCCCTTCATTGTATACACGATAGAGTTATGGGCTATGGGCGCTACCATGACATTGATATCAAGACGAAGGCCCTTTAGAGGCACGAAATGCTCATAAGAGAGGTCCCAAATAATCTTAACATACCTACATTGGCACGTACTTCTGAGGCACAGGGTTGACTAAACCCTTAGCCTCCTCGGTGCTAGAACTACTCCTAAAAACATGTATATGCTCTCCATCATTTTTCAATGAAGATGAATCATTCTTTAAATTAAGTTGAATCATAATAATACATGCATAATCTGAAAACATATCATGAGGAGCCTTGCCTCAAACGACACCACAAGCTAAAAAGTGGGAGCCTAGACTCCAAAACCATGCGGTAAGCTAATAACATGAAATTGAAGTAAATCATGAAACATACTTGATCATATGGGGTTGTCTAAACATGTACATGCTTTTAGATAGTCAAAATCATGAATATAAACATGGGTAATTCAAAATCATAATTTCATTATGTACATCTCATAATACATGAAAACATAGATCATAATTTCAACCATTAATGAACTTTCATAATTGGGAATTTTAAATGTAAAACTCTAAAATCATAATTTTTAATTGGAAACATCATAATACGTGTCCATGAATATGGAAACAACATTAGAAATATGAAGAGAATTTACCCATGATAGATACTTGGAAGATTTCACAAATTGGGTTAAGACCCCATAGATTCATCAACCTAGAACTGCATGAACAAGAAGAGGATTTGGGCATGGGAGTGAAGGAATACTCTTATTCATATCCCTACATACCTGGGTACTTCTGATTTCACAACCTTCTTTGATGCCCAAAAAAATTGGAGGAGAATTGATGAATTCTAGACTTGATCACCCTTAGAATCGTTCTAATCTTACTATCATGGAGAGTGATTGTCTTAGAATGAGTTAAACCCTCATAAAATATTCATAACTAAGCTTAAAAAGATGTAGTTTAGGAATTACAAAAAATTCCTTAGTAAATTCGCAAGAAATGTCACACTGCCAGTCCCAACGAGGGACTGGATGAGTCATTACCCATGACTACAACTCGTCGTCTAATCCCGTTGCCAGCATAGGAAACCATAACTCTGCTTGTCACCATGAGGGATACCAAGACTTTTGGTGTACCTACTGACTTCTGGTAACCCATTCATTGGGAACACTGCTAAAAATTCAACATCCAGGCCAGCCTTTAACCACGACCATCCTAACGACTTGTTGCCCTGACCATGAGTCATTCCTTCTCTCGAGGTCACCCCTGAATCATGAGATCCTACAATTCTTCACTCCACTTTATGAGTCACTCCACGACTCATAGGGTACTTCATGGGTCATCAGAAGACTCGTGTTGTGACCTGGTGCAGAATTTCCTGCTTTCTCCATTTGAACCCTCAAGTCTTATCTTAAGCCCTTTCGGGGTATTAAAATATCTCCCCCTTGGAAATATTCATCCTCAAATGTTAATGAACATACCAAAAAGCTAGGGACTAGAACTGAAATCTCAAATACTGAACATCTAAAGCTAAAAATTGATCGAGTGAATGACTCCAAGCTGAAATACATGACTGCACTGAATTCATGAATCGCACATACATGTATTGAAATGAAAGAAACTGGAACACATGAAGTGAACATGAAACTGAATGAGTACTAAGGAGGAAACTAACACCTCAAGCTGAAATTGAACAAGAAGGGAATCGATGGAGGCATTTAGCCATCATATCTGCTTCGGCTTCCCACGCTCCCTCAACATAAAGATTCCTCCATAAAACCTTTCCTGAAGCTACTTCCTTGTTTCTTTGCTTCTGAACCTGACAATCAAGTATATCAACTGGGACCTCTTCATAGCAAAGCCAATCCTTCACTCCTACGCTCTCCATCGGGACAACCAAAGCCGGATCACCCATACACTTCTTCAAAAGGGATACATGGAAAACTGCATATACTGAAGCCAATTCTGAGGGAAACTCCAACTCATAGGACACCTTGCTAACACGTCTCACAATCTTGTGCGGGCTAACATAACGGGGATTGAATTTCCCCTTTTATACAAACCTCATCACTCCCTTCATTGTATACACGATAGAGTTATGGGCTATGGGCGCTACCATGACATTGATATCAAGACGAAGGCCCTTTAGAGGCACGAAATGCTCATAAGAGAGGTCCCAAATAATCTTAACATACCTACATTGGCACGTACTTCTGAGGCACAGGGTTGACTAAACCCTTAGCCTCCTCGGTGCTAGAACTACTCCTAAAAACATGTATATGCTCTCCATCATTTTTCAATGAAGATGAATCATTCTTTAAATTAAGTTGAATCATAATAATACATGCATAATCTGAAAACATATCATGAGGAGCCTTGCCTCAAACGACACCACAAGCTAAAAAGTGGGAGCCTAGACTCCAAAACCATGCGGTAAGCTAATAACATGAAATTGAAGTAAATCATGAAACATACTTGATCATATGGGGTTGTCTAAACATGTACATGCTTTTAGATAGTCAAAATCATGAATATAAACATGGGTAATTCAAAATCATAATTTCATTATGTACATCTCATAATACATGAAAACATAGATCATAATTTCAACCATTAATGAACTTTCATAATTGGGAATTTTAAATGTAAAACTCTAAAATCATAATTTTTAATTGGAAACATCATAATACGTGTCCATGAATATGGAAACAACATTAGAAATATGAAGAGAATTTACCCATGATAGATACTTGGAAGATTTCACAAATTGGGTTAAGACCCCATAGATTCATCAACCTAGAACTGCATGAACAAGAAGAGGATTTGGGCATGGGAGTGAAGGAATACTCTTATTCATATCCCTACATACCTGGGTACTTCTGATTTCACAACCTTCTTTGATGCCCAAAAAAATTGGAGGAGAATTGATGAATTCTAGACTTGATCACCCTTAGAATCGTTCTAATCTTACTATCATGGAGAGTGATTGTCTTAGAATGAGTTAAACCCTCATAAAATATTCATAACTAAGCTTAAAAAGATGTAGTTTAGGAATTACAAAAAATTCCTTAGTAAATTCGCAAGAAATGTCACACTGCCAGTCCCAACGAGGGACTGGATGAGTCGTTACCCATGACGACAACTCGTCGTCTAATCCCGTTGCCAGCATAGGAAACCATAACTCTGCCTGTCACCATGAGGGATACCAAGACTTTTGGTGTACCTACTGACTTCTGGTAACCCATTCATTGGGAACACTGCTAAAAATTCAACATCCAGGCCAGCCTTTAACCACGACCATCCTAACGACTTGTTGCCCTGACCATGATTCATTCCTTCTCTCGTGGTCACCCCTGAATCATGAGATCCTACAATTCTTCACTCCACTTTATGAGTCACTCCACGACTCATAGGGTACTTCATGGGTCACCGGAAGACTCGTGCTGTGACCTGGTGCAGAATTTCCTGCTTTCTCCATTTGAACCCTCAAGTCTTATCTTAAGCCCTTTCGGGGTATTACAATATCTCCCCCTTGGAAATATTCATCCTCAAATGTTAATGAACATACTAAAAAGCTAGGGACTAGAACTGAAATCTCAAATACTAAACATCTAAAGCTAAAAATTGATGGAGTGACTGACTCCAAGCTGAAATACATGACTGCACTGAATTCATGAATCGCACATACATGTATTGAAATGAAAGAAACTGGAACACATGAACTGAACATGAAACTGAATGAGTACTAAGGAGGAAACTAACACCTCAAGATGAAATTGAACAAGAAGGGAATCGATGGAGGCATTTAGCCATCAT
Organism: Datura wrightii; assembly: GCA_035772735.1. Taxonomy (NCBI): domain Eukaryota; kingdom Viridiplantae; phylum Streptophyta; class Magnoliopsida; order Solanales; family Solanaceae; genus Datura; species Datura wrightii. The sequence goes on from JASDFA010000002.1 coordinate 16,622,053, forward strand.
ATCTGCTTCGGCTTCCCACACTCCCTCAACATACTGATTCCTCCACAAAACCTTTCCTGAAGCTACTTCCTTGTTTCTTTGCTTCTGAACCTGACAATCAAGTATTTCAACTGGGACCTCTTCATAGCAAAGCCAATCCTTCACTCCTACGCTCTCCATCGGGACAACCAGAGCCGGATCACCCATACACTTCTTCAAAAGGGATACATGGAAAACTGCATATATTGAAGCCAATTCTAAGGGAAACTCCAACTCATAGGCCACCTTGCTAACATGTCTCACAATCTTGTGCGGGCTAACATAACGGGGATTGAATTTCCCCTTTTATACAAACCTCATCACTCCCTTCATTGTATACACAATAGAGTTATGGGCTATGGGCGCTACCATGACATCGATATCAAGCTGAAGGCCCCTCAGAGGCATGAAATGCTCATAAGAGAGGTCCCAAATAATCTGAACATACCTACATTGGCACGTACTTCTGAGGCACAGGGTTGACTAAACCCTTAGCCTCCTCGGTGCTAGAACTACTCCTAAAAACATGTATATGCTCTCCATCATTTTTCAACTAAGATGAATCATTCTTTCAATTAAGTTGAATCATAATAATACATGCATAATCTGAAAACATATTATGAGGAGCCTTGCCTCAAACGATACCACAAGCTAAAAAGTGGAAGCCTAGACTCCAAAACCATGCGGTAAGCTAATAACATGAAATTGAAGTAAATCATGAAACATACTTGATCATATGGGGTTGCCTAAACATGGACATGCTTTTAGATAGTCAAAATCATGAATATAAACATGGGTAATTCAAAATAATACTTTCATTATGTACATCTCATAATACATGAAAACATAGATCATAATTTCAACCATTAATGAACTTTCATAATTGGGAATTTTAAATGTAAAACTCTAAAATCATAATTTTTAATTGGAAACATCATAATATGTGTCCATGAATATGGAAAAACATTAGAAATATGAAGAGAATTTACCCATGATAGATATTTAGAAGATTTCACAAATTGGGTTTAGACCCCTTAGATTCATCAACATAGAATAACATGAACTAGAAGAGGATTTGGGCATGAGATTGAATGAATACTCCCATTCATAACCCTACATACCTAGGTACTTCTGATTTCACAACTTTCTTGGATGCGCAAAGAAATTGGAGGAGAATTGATGAATTCTAGACTTGATCACCCTTAGAAACCTTCTAGTCTTGCATGCAGCGAGGGATTGGTTTAGAATGAGTTAAACCCTGATAAAATACTCCTAATTGAGCTTAAAACAACATAGTTTAGGGCTTAAGAACTTACGAATTACGAAATAGCCCTTAGTAAATTCGCAGGAAAAATCACACTGCCAGTCCTAACGAGGGACTAGATGAGTCGTTACCCACGACAACGACTCGTCGACTACTCCCGTTGCCAGCACTGGAAACTATAACTTTGCCTGTCACCATGAGGGGCAACACGACTCGTGATGCACGTAACAACTCGTGGTGACCCTGTCATTGGGAACATTGCCAAAAATTCAACATCCAAGCCAACCTCTGACCACGACCATCCTAATGAATTGTTGCCCTGACCATGAGTCGTTGCTTTTCTCATGGTCACCCCTAAGCCACGATCTCATGCCACTCTTCCCTCCACTTCATGAATCACTCCACGAATTGTGGGGTACTTCATGCGTCACTAGACTCATCCTGTAACCTGGTGCAGAATTTCCTATTTTCTCCGTTTGAAACCTTAGGTCTGATCTTAGGCTCTTTCAAGGTATTACACTTGCATCTCAAGAAGTGCCTTATTTAATGTCATGGATCAACGAGGTAATCACCAAGAATCACTCAATTAGAGGGATTATCCTCCTTATCACTCCCTTTCTCATCGTCTTCATTAAGAACTGCAATCACTTTACATTTATCAGGGGATGTAGTTGGTTGACACACATTAAAAGTGACTTCTTCACCACCAACTCTGAGTTTCAATTCCCCTAGATCCACATCAACAAGCGCTCTCCCCATAGCTAGTAATGGTCACCCCAGGATGATGGGCACCTCAATATCCATGAACCAATCCAACACGATAATGTCAGCTAGTAGAATAAACTTTTCTACCGGGACCAAGACATCCTCAAGAAATCCAAATGGGCGCTTGAACGAACGATACCACCATAAACAACCTCATTGTTGTAGGATTGGGACTTCCCAAATCTAACCTTTTAAAGATTATGAGAGGCATTAGATTGGTGGTAGCTCTGAGTGCACATAGTGCCTTGTTGAACATGCACATTCAAATAGTACAAGGAATACTGAATGCTCCTGGATACTCTCATTTTAGATAAGATTTCTAGTTATCACAACACTATAATGGTCTGACACCTCCACAGTGCCCGAATCCATAATCTAATTTTTCTTCAGTAGCTCTTTCATGAATTTAGGATATCTTAGCATTTGGAGAAATGCATCGACTAGAAGTATATGGATGGACAATTAAACATATCACTGAAATTTAGGAATTGGTTGTCCTCTTTCTTTTTCACCAACCGCTGAGGGTAAGGAGGTGGAATTCTAGGCTCTTGGCCTTTTGCATTGAGAGGCACCTCACCCTCTTTCTCAACGTCAACTTTCTCATAAGTGGCATTTACTCCTTTCTCAGCTTGTTCTTCCACATTATCAACTTAAATTGGTGTTATTGGCACCGTATCACTCCATTATTGTTTGTTGGATCAATAGCTTCCTTGGCTTTAACACCTGCATCGACCACAGGTTTTCCACTCTTAGTGAAAATAGTCATGCAATGATTGTCCTTTTTTGGATTGGGAATTATGTCACTCCGGAGTGTCCCTTTCATTCGAGGTTTCATCTGGGTAAGAAGGTGGTTTATTTAGGTCTCCTACTGCCTGATGGAAGCCAAAGGAGAACTCACCATTTGGGTGAGGTTAGAAACCTCTCCTTTAAGCTCCTTCACCCCACTATGCGTGGAATAAACATTTTATAACACCCCAAAAGTCCCTAAGATCAGACCCGAGGGTTGAGCAGAGAAAATAAAAAAATTGCATCAAGTCACAAAATGAGTCATCCAATGACTCATGGTGTAACCTAACGGGTTGTTAAGTGACCATTAAACATTGCCCCTTTTGAGAAGATTTCATTTTTCATAAAGTGGTAATGGACAAAATGACGAGTCATTGTGACTCCCCACAAGTCCATACGTGACCCTCAAGTATATTGGGGGTGAAGAAAAGGTGACTGTTGTAGTGTTGGCAATTGATTGAGGGATGAATCGTCATGGCCTAATGACTTGTCAATAATAAAATGGAAATTTTTAGTGGTGGCTATGGGTGAGGACCACGAGTTGTCAGAGGATCTAACGACTCGTTAGGTCCTTCATTGGGTCTGGCGCAGATATTTTTCCAAACGAATCATTAAGGAAATTTTCGTAAATCCTATGCTCCTAACTCTGTAATGACATCATTTTTATCCAGGAAATAAGTGTTTTAATAGGGTTTAACCTATTCTAAGCATTAGGCTCCCATGCATGCAATTTATTGAGAACCCTCTCCAAGATCAAGCTAGAACTCTCTCAATTTCTTCCCCAAATCTCTTGGGCCTTAAAGGATGGTTTGAGAATAATTCCACCAAGGTATGTAGGTCTATGAACTAGAGTTTTCTTTAACTTTCATTCCCAAATCTCTCCTCAAGTTCATGAATGCAAGTATATGGATTTATAGGGTTTTAACCCAATTTTATGAAATTCTCTGTGATATGTTTATGATTCTAATTACCTCATATTCTAAAGTATGATTTAAGTCTAATGAGAAGATTTTATGCAAAATTTGATTATAGATTCATGATTTCAAGTTATTAAAAATTATGCCCTATTATGCATGTTTTATGAAAAATCAAGCTTATGATTCATGATTTGAAGTATGATAAGATATCTAGCATGAAAGAATGTTAATAAATTTTCCATGTATGAATCTATTAGTTTGACTTATAAAGTCTATTTCAAGTATGCATGATTTATTGATTTGGGCAAACCCACAAAACTTAAGTATGTTTTCATAATATAGCCAAGGCTAATAAATTAGCTTATCATATGTTTTTGAGTCGTGACTTCTACTACAGCTTATGATTTGTTTTGGAGTGAAGACTTGCAATATTTAGAGTTTAGACTGTGCATGTAATTATGATTTCAGCTTTACTGAAAAATGCTGGGAGATATATGCATTTTTGGGAGTAGTGTCTAGCGCCGAGTAGGCTTGGTGTTCCAAAGTTCCCGATCTCAAAACTATGTGCCAATGTAGGTATGTTTATATTTAGGACATTTTAAGAGACTTTTCCCCTACCCTAAAGGTCCTCAGCTTGATATCGATATCATCTTATCGTCCTTCGCCCAGATAAGGTTTTGAACGGCTTTGCCCACTTGTGTGTGATAGTTGGTGCATCACGTAAACTCTATCGTGGTGGTGTTGGTTATGTTAAGTCTTCCATTATTCCTCATGATTTTAGTTTCTCATGTTCATGTCATATGATATTAAGTATTTATAGTTGATTTGACCCATGATCAATTTGTGAGCTTTTATTTATGATTTCAACTACGAAAAATCATATGATTTCTATTTCTAAATCTTGGGTAACTATGTTAAGTTATAATAATCAGCTTATGACTATGTATGTCTCAGATACAGCTTTCAGCATGCAGTCCTTACTTTCAGGATTTAATGAGTTATATTTATATGCATGATTTTAGTTAACATTTACTAAGTAATCATATGATTTCTATTTCTAAATCTTGGGTCACTATGTTAAGTTATGATAATCAGCTTATGACTATGTATGTCATAGATACATCTTTCAGCTTGCAATCCTTACTCTCATGATTAATGAATTATATTTATATGCATGATTTAGTTAACATTTACTAAGTATGTTTTACGTACCTTACATACTCAGTATATTTAAAGCACTGATTGCATACTCTATGTTATATCATCTCATGATATAGGTTCAAGTGACCAATTCAGTCTCGATGATAGCTCGCTTCCCCAATCAACTTAGTTCAGTCCTACCCTGGGTGAGTTCTCATTGTTCGAGGGCGTTTACTATTTCAATTTTGTGTTGTCATTTTGTTTCAAACTTGGAGATAGCTGGGGGCATGTCCTAGAATCTCATCAGTTAGTAAAATCTTTTTAGAAATAGACTAGTATGTTCAGCTTGAGATATAGCATTGTGATGTTATCATTTGATATATGTTATGTTATTAAGACTTTTGCTTATTCATGTTTAAGTTATCGGTTTCTGCTTTTAATATATTCTCTTTAGTTCCTATGTTCATTCCATGGTTTGACATGGAATTATCCGTGGTTCAATGTACCGAATCTTGGTCATAGGTCCAAGCTCGGGTCATGAAAAACTTGGTATCAGAGAAAAAGTTTAGAGTGTCCTAGGGTGTCTGGAGGCTGTTTTGAGTAGAGTCTTTTTAATGGGAGTGAAGCATGTTATACTTATGAGGAAGAGGCTAAAAGACATTTTATGAAATTTTCCTCCCTTCATGATCTATGTCGTGCAATGAAGTATCTCTGTATCCTTCTAACTAATGTTGTACACGTTTTTAGAAATATGCCTCCATGCCGAGTAAATGCTAGAAGGAATGGAAATGGAGATGACCATTACAATGTCAATGAATATGGGCATCAATAAGTCCCACTAGCACTAGTGGATCCTTTTCCCGAATAAGGTCACTCATGCCAATTTTAGATGTTGGCATAGGCTATGAATGCTCAGTTCAACTAGCAGGCAGTGACTCATGTTCCTCAGAATTGGAATGCAACAATGGCTAGAGTTTGAGACTTTCTCAGGATGAATCCACCTGAGTTTTCTTAGGTCGAAGGTGGATGAGGACCGCATGAGTTACTCGAGGAGGTATAGAAGATCACCCAAATTATGGGGGTGATGGAAGAGGAGAGTGCAGATTTAGCCTCCTATCAGCTAAAGGGGGTTGCAGACATATAGTTTTGCTAGTGGAAAGATAGCAAGTGAGCAGGAGAACTCCGTGTGTTGGGAAGAGTTCATGACTGCTTTCTTGGGTAGGTTCTTCCCTAGAGAGTTGAGGGAGGCGAAGGCAGTGGATTCGTCAACCTAAAGCAAAACCACAGGACTGTCCAAGAGTATGCCGTGGAGTTTACCCAACTATCTAAGTCTACACTAGAGATGGTTGTGGATCAGAAGGCTCATATGAGAAAGTTTGTGAACGGAGTATTAGATTCACAGGTCAAGGATTTTAGGACCACTATGCTGAACAGTGACCAAGATTTCTCATGGTTGGTCATATACTCCCAGTAGATAGAGGCGAAGTAGATGAAGGAGAAGGAGAGAAAGTCCAAGAGGGCCAGAACAGGGAGTTATAGAGAGTTCCAATAGAGGTTCGATGGAGGACATCCCTATCAGTCCCACCAGAGGTTGTCAACCCCAAATGCCATCATCAGCTAGTATTCCATCTAGACATAAGCATGATCAGAGGGGTAGAGCATCAGGCTCTAGAGGTCACGGGAGCATGTCAAGAGAGTCCAACATTCCAATTTTTGGGAGATGTGGTAGGAGCCACAATAGAGAGTGCTTGGTGGGTTCAAGCACATGCTTTGGGTGTGGGAAGACTGGACATCTGCTCTGAGACTTCCTTTTAGCCAGACAAGGCCATAGTAGAGGTTGTGACTCAACCACCAGTTTGGCAGCTGCACCAGCATGCTCAAATCAGTAGGGTGCATTCACTAGTACAAGTGGTGTCCAGCATTAGAATAGATTTTATGCACTATCATCTCGTCAGGAGCAGGAGGTCTCTCCAAATGTGGTCACTAGTATCTTACAAGTATTCCATCTTTATGAGTATACATTGTAAATCAGGGGATACATTATCTTTTGTGACTCCATATGCTGCTATTAGTTTCAGAGTCAGTCCCAAACTCCTATCAAAACTCTTCTTAGTTATAGCTCGATAGGTGTAGAGAAATTTCCCTATCATAGTCCTTCAGAAGTCACCTCAATCGACCTAGTAGAGTTAGACATGACCGATTTTGATATTATCTTCAACATGGATTGGTTGTATGCATTTTATGCCTTAGTAAATTTTAGAACCCTTATGGTAAAGTTTCGATTTTTGGGTGAGCCATTTCAAGAATGGAAAGGTAGTTCAGTTGTGCTTGTAGGACATTTTGTTTCCTATCTCAAGGCTAGGAAGCTAATTTCTAAGGGTTGTGTATATCATCTAGTTCTTGTTAAAGATGCTATGTCTGAGACCCCAACCCTTCAATAAGTTCCTATACTATGTCAGTATCGGAGGTGTTTCCAGATGATCTACCAAGAGTCCCTCCTGAGTGGGAGATTGACTTTGGTATCGACCTTCTCCCTAATACACAACCTATATCCATTCCTCCTGATAGAATGGATCCATCTGAACCAAAAGAGTTGAAAGAGAAGTTGAAGGATCTCTAAGATAAGGGTTTCATTAGACCTAGTAAATTCCCGTGGAGTGCTCTAGTTCTCTTTGTTCAAACGAAGGATGGTTCCCTTAGAAAGTGCATTGACTATCGGCAGTTGAACAAGATCACAAATAACAACTAGTATCCCCTCCCTGGGATTGATGAATTGTTTGAACAACTTTAGGGTGCCAAGTGCTTCTCAAAGATAGACCATAGATCTAGCTATCATCAGCTCATAACTGGAGAGAGTGACATTCCCAAGACAGTTATTTGCTAACTTCAGTAATTGTGAGTTTTGGTTGAACTACATAGCATTTTTTGGCCATGTGGTGTATAGCAAGGGTGTGTAGGTGGACTCTCAAAAGATTAAAGCAGTGAAGAATTAGCCTAGACCAGTTAGTCCCTCGGATATTAGGAGCTTCATTGGTTTAGCTAGCTTTTATAGGAGGTTTATTGAATAGTTTTAATTTATTATAGCACCATTGACTAAGTTGACCCAGATGAAGGTAAAATTTCAGTGGTCGGATGGTTGTGAGAAGAGTTTTCAAGAGTTAAATACCCGACTAACTTCACCATAGTATTGACCCTACTAGAGGGCACAAATTATTTTGTTGTGTATTTTTATGCCTCTAGGGTTGGTATTGGTTGCGTGTTGATGCAGCATGGGAACGTCATGGTATATGTGTAACACCCCAAAAGGTCTCTAAGACTAGAACCAAGACTAGTGGGTTGAGATATTTCAGTGTCCCAGACATTCAGGCTAAGTTTGAAACCATTTTAGGTATATGGATAGGTTCGAGCCCAATGAATTCTATGTATACTAGGTGTTAAAATCAACCATAAAGTGTGAGAAGTTCAATGAATACAAATTAAGGTCATACAGAACTTCTAACATAGAGTCGAGTTAAGAGCCTTCTTACCAATTGAGTTTTCGTACGAGTTCTAGCAAGGGTCAATTTTTAATGACCATACATCCCATTTTACAAATTTTTTTGGGGAACTTAATATATCAAATTGAATCTCTTTGAGTCTTCTTTCCAACGTATCTAACCTAGTGTCAATCGGAGTTTGGAGTAAAAGGTTACGAGCAATATAGTGAAACTGTACCATATTATAGAACGATTCATCAGGTGAGTCATTAAGTCACCCAACGAATCGTGAAGTGACTCGTTAAGTAGAAAAAAATGGTGAAAAGCTTGAGTTTCATAGCGTCTTCACGACTGGTTAAGTGACCCATTAAGTGTCATCAAAAATTGTGAAGTGCCTCGTGGTCTGGCTCAGAAAAAATCAACCAATATTCCAGTAGACTTCACGAATTGGAATCGCGACTTGTCCAGTACCTTATGAGTTGTGGTGTCCCTCATGAGGACTGGCAGGGTCCATTTTCCTGTGAATTTTCAAGGGTTTTTTCATATAATTCTATACTTCTAACTCCTAAACTACGTTGTTTTGGGTATCAGGAGGGACAACTTTAAGGGGAATACCTAGCCTAAACCCGGATTCCATCCAAAAAAACACTCCCAAATTTTTTCTCCTGTTCTCTCTCAAGGCCTAAGAACACCTAGGGTTTCTTCAAGGGCTTCAAGATCCAAATTCTAGTGGTGGATTTCATCAAGCTAGGTATGCAGGACTTCAACAAGGATCTCCTTACATCCTTATGTCCCGAGTTTATGTTAAGTCCCTAATTTCCTTATTTCTAGAAAATCATGCCTTAGGGTTTTAATCTACACATGATTTCTCACATGTCTTCTATGGATTTCAAGATGATAACGCTCAGACCACATCTCCTTACGAAGTATGAAGCAGATATTGTCAATAAAGAACCCAACTAGAGGTTGGGGTCGATCCCACAGAGAATACGGAAGGATGTACAAGAACGCTAGTGCTTAAACTTTTTAGTTAATTATTTCCTAAGAGGGGGGAATTTGTAAAAGTAATAAATAACAATGTCGAGAAATTGTTTATTATTTCCAAATTAATGCAACCAACTAGGGTAAGTGTTTCCCATGACTTCATAACCACAAGTCGTTTCATACAAGTGATCTATTCCAGTTCTTAGTACGCAATATCGGTAAGTTAATTTTACCTAAATGGTTGGTACCTATTTAGATGTTTATCACCACGCAACTTGGTCCGTCTATGGGTGTATGCTTTACTAGCCCTTAACCTTTATATCGGATTAGCTATTTTCGGACAAGGTCAAACTATTAGATGAGGGTTGATAGCCTCAAATCTTCGTTGTTAATCCCTTTTCCCATTCACTACCTCCTTGGTCCGTTAAGTAAGAATAAGGCAAGTTCTAACATTTTCAACTGTTAAAAATGAATTAAAAAATGAAGGAATAAACAATACATGCATGAACTTCGTTCAGGAATCACTAAGTATTTTACCTATGTGTGTTAATTTGTCATGGTTCCTACAACCCTAGTTGTGGTGGTTTTATCCTATCATATATATAAGTAAATAATAGGATTCATAAATAAAAACTAAAATTTATACTTACAACACTGATTGGAAGAACCTTCACTTGATTAATGCAAAATTCAGAAGAACAAGTTTACAATTGTCTCAATATATGTCTTCTCAAATTTATTGTAAACTAAGAGCTCCAAGACTAAAAAAACCTTCTCTAAGAACCTCCTACTTGAAGACATGGCTACTTGAAGACATGCTTATTGCATGAAAATAAAGGGGTATTTATAGTAGTAGATTTATGTTTTCCTTGTTCCTTGATGAATTTGACTTGAGATTTAAATTTCCTTTTCCTATTTGAAGTAGGAAAGCCAGTTTTTGCAGTTTTGGGAGCCTTGTGCGTCGCCTATGCCAAAGCCATGTCTCCCATGCCGCATCTCCAGTTGTGGAAATGGGTCACCTAATGACTCGTTGTGCATGGGCACGAGTCATTAGGCCCCTTGTGGTCTAACTCCTTCAAATTTCTAGTGTGCCTTATAATTAGTTCCAGTGATCTGCGAACGAGTCATTTGGTCAACTAATGACTCGTTATGTCTTTCGTCAACTCCACTGGCTACTTTGTCAATAATTTCTCTAACAGTTTTCTCAACTGACTTCACGACTCATTACAAGATGTAACGAGTCGTTCCCTCAACCCGTCAGTTGCACTGTTTCTGCATCTTCCAAACTCAACCTTTGCCCACGACTTCAGCTTCTTTTCATCTTCATTCCCTAAGCCTCAAACACATTCAAATCCATCCTTTCTAGCCCTGAAACATCTAACCACATGCGTTAGCTAATTTCACAAATATATAACTTAATCACATGCAAACACACATAATTTATTCTCAAAACATAGTAAAGTACGAGAAAAAATATATCTATGAAGTGCGTGCGTACGCCCTTCATCACAAGACCCTCATGATAAGTAGATATGCATGTTTATTAAATTACTCCCAAATTCATGATTTATGTATATGATATGATAGTAGCATGATTTTCTAGAATTTTACTATGAATTTGCACTATTAGAGATATGGCCCTTATGAAATGTTTACATGATTTTACCATGATTTCTGTATATATGTCTAAATTATGATTTGAACCTATGAGTTTTCACGAATCAAGAGCACATGATTTTTGCAATGATTTTGGGTCTATCATGTCATGCATTTCGATGAAAAAGCATGATCATGATTCTTCAAACTTTTGGGCCTCTTGTTAGTAGAAAGAAGCCTTGATCAGACTCTCATGAATTTAGTATGTTATGATTAGTTGAACTCTCAGGTCTCTGATTAGTTGAAGTAGCCCAGACTAGATGAATGATGTAAGTTTTGTGTCTTCCATGTTAGTATAATTGGGTTATTCAATAGTAAAGAGTGTTTCCCGCAACTCAGTCAGGGATCCTCAATAGTAGAGAGTGTTTCTCTCATCTCAGTCAGGATCCTCAATAGTAGAGAGTGTTTCCCTCAGCTCTGTCAGGGATCCTCAATAATAGAGAGTGTTTCCCTAAGCTCAGTCACGGATCCTCAATGGTAGAGATTGTTTTCCTCAGCTCAGTCAGGGATCCTCAATAGTAAAGAGTGCTTCCCTCAGCTTAGTTAAGGATCCTCAATAGTGGAGAGTGTTTCCCTAAGCTCAGTCATGGATCCTCAATAGTAGAGTGTTTTTCACTTAGCTCAGTCAGGGATCCTCAATAGTAGAGAGTGTTTCCCTCAGCTCAGTCAGGGATCCTCAATAGTAGAGAGTGTTTCCCTCAGCTCAGTCAGGGGTCCTCCATAGTAGAGAGTGTTTCCCTCAGTCCAGTCAGGGATCTTCCATAGTAAAGAGTGTTTCCCTTAGTTTATGATTTCAGTTTAGCTAAGTTATAGTATAGTTCAGTTTCAATTTTCAGCAGTTACTTTAGTGAAGTGTATGATATTAGTTATAGTTTCAGTTGTCAGTGCATGTACATAACCCTTATGCATCAGCTTTACTTGTATTTTATTTAAATGTTTTCAAATAAGTGTATCTCATCAGTATCTATACATTTTAGATGGGGTCATTGTACTCCAGTTCAGTTATGCATTTAGTTCTCTATTCAGTTTAGTCTCTCTCTCAGTATACCTGCATGTTTTAGTTCTTTTATGATCCCCATATACTTAGTACATTCTAAGTACTGACCTCATACTTTTTATCCTATATCATTTTATGAAATAGACCTAAGTATCCAGACTAAGCCTCGTGGTTAGACACGTTCCATTCCTGCCTCTGCTTTTAGTGGTGAATCCACATCTACCGAGGAGAATATTTATTATTATTCTATTTCGATTTTATTTTAGTTTCTAAGTTTAAAAGTTAGATAGGGGCTTGTCCTAGCAGCCCATCAGTCTAGTAAAGGCGTTCATACATGTTCTTATGGTGTTGATTAGCCTTTTCTAGTTAGCTTCCACTCAGTTATGATTCTATTGGTTGTTATTCTGTTAGTATCATGCTATGATTATGCCATTGGTTGACTAGGGGCCATTCGTGGTTCTAGGTCCCATGTTATGGCTGGTGTGTAAACTCAGTTTCGAACAAACTTGGTATCAGAGAATTAGGTTTACAGTGTCCTAGGGTATCTGAAAACTGCGTTAAGTAGTCTTTTTTGTTACACCCCGTAGAAACATTAACACATGGTAGGCATACGTGTAGGTTATGGTGAGTAAGAAGAGCTCGTTGCGTGTGGGAAAAGCCTAGGAAGTGGGCACGAATAGGACCAACGCGTACCGGGCCATCTCAAAGCACTACCACGCTGGTGCTTTGAGCAGTGCGGCGCGCCAGGGGAATCAGCGCTCTGGGAGGCGCGATGCAGCATGCCCTCCAGTGGTTTGGCCAGCACGGGGCGTCGGCCCCATGGCTCTTTGCCCAGCGCAGGGCGCCACGCAGCCCATCGCCCACACACACATATATAGCCCCTTAACTCACTAGTTGATCATTTTCCAAACACATAGTCGTCCAGAGAAGAGGGGAAAACGAAACTTTCATATCAATTTCGTTCGGTTACGCTACCAAATGCCATCCACACTCCAATTAACTTCAGGTATTGAATTATAATCCTACAGGGAGCTTTACTACGGAGTTAGTTTCCTAAAAAATGCTCGGCAACATCGAAACTCCGCTGAGTAGAAGTCGTCATAATTGCTTCAAACTGATTTCCAAATGATCACAGGCTTTAAGTAAGCATTTATCCCTTTTGAACTCTCGGGATATTGTACGTTTTTGGTCGTGCTTCGATAAGTTAAAGTCAGTTAATATTAGTTGTAAAATTTATCATTTTCTCTGAATTTAGCACTACAACTAGTCTTATTCGCCGAGTAGTACGAATGCAGTGGGAAATGGCTATTGAATACGGATTGAAACTCGCCAGTTAGACAGGAAATCAGCACTCGAGGTGTGTAAGGCTATTCTTTCGGCAAGTTGGGTCCATCATAAAGTTGGCATGGTTTGTATGTCTATAGTATTTCCGAATAAACCCATTAGGGCCAGATGTTATGAATTGAATAGGGATATCAACAGTGACTTAAAGAACCCTCGTTGGAAATAACCCTACCCAGTTTCGTTATCGTAAAAGATATTTCTGGTTATGAATGTTATTGCCTATAAAGTAATGTACACTAGAGCAATATGATGTCTAAAGGAACCAGAGTGAGGCCGTGAGGGCCACCTCCTGTTTCAGAGCTTACATTATGGCCAATAGTCGAGCCAAGGCTCGGGGCCCAATAATAGTAGTACCATTATAACCCATAGTCGGGCCCAGGCTTGGGGTCCAGTTATTGGAGATTACATTACAGCCCATAGTCGATTCAAGGCTCGGGGCCCAGTTACAGCAATCATAGCATGATCCATAGTCGAGGAAAGGCTCGGGATCCAGATACAACAATTACATTATGACCCATAGTCGGGCCAAAGCTCGGTGTCCAGATATCCGAGGTTATGTTATGACCCATAGTAGAGCCAAGGCTCGGGGTCCAGTTGCGCAACTAGACACTTCAGACACAAACAACCAAAGTAGCCTATCCGGCTCGAAAGCGTTTTCAGAGAATGAGTAATCTAGAGTTACAATATGCCTACAACTTTTAGTAGCCGGAAGTATAAGTATACCTTGTTTGTACCTGTCGGGGCTTATGGGGGCCCAGGTAGGTTTTTATGTGTTGTTTGTACCTTCCAAGCTTATGTTAGCTCGGTTAGGTTCTTGTTTGCGTATTGATAGACTTGTTTTTTAGATAATCCATATGGTGAAGGTATTCAGGCTAAATCCTTACTCTCTTCTTTGATTACTATAGTTTTACCAGCATTTAGTTAGTTATTATCTTTATGCCTTACATATTCGGTACATGTTGTACTGACTCCCACTCGGGATGCTGCATTACTTGCTTGAAGGTGCAGATACATGCAGTTCCGGACGTTCCTTGCCTTCATCTGAGGTCAATAGTTCATTCAGCTCCTTCCCTCCAGAGTTGAAAGTTAGTAGAGGTATACTCTTTTGATGTATAGTTTATGGGTAGGTTGGGGCCCTGTCTTGACAATTGTATCACTCCTAGAGGCTTACAAACTGTAGTAAATTCCCTGTGGTTGGTTTGTTGATGGCCGTGTGGGGCCTTTTTTAGCTGTTAGTAGAAGCCTTGTCGGCCATAGACAGCATGGCGGTCTTGTCGGCCCGCATATGATCCCTGTTGCTGTGTTGTTGTGGTCAGCTATCTTCTTTTACAGGTGGCCTTGTCGGCTAGAGGTTGTGTTTACAATCGGGATATAGCTTGTTGGTTTCTTTGATTAAGTGTTAGTGTGCACCAGCAGTTGAGCCTGCTGAGGGTCCCAGTAGTTTGAGAGTTCTTGAGTTTCTAGCTTTATGTTCCCCGCAGTTTACAGGGACAGATCGCAGAGAGGACCCTTCGAACATTATAGATCCGCTGTAGAGAATATTTAGGGTCATGCATGCCTCGTCCATAGAATTAGTTGAGCTAGGAGTATTCAGATTGCGAGATGTAGCGGTTTTGTAGTATGAGAGTTGGGATAGATCCCGAGGCAGAGATGCACCTCTACCTACGTGGCCTATCTTTTCTAAGGCTTTCGTAGATCAATATTCGCCTCGAGAGGTTCGGCAGGACAGAATAGAGAAGTTTTTGCATCTAGATCAAGGAAAAATAAGTGCTAGAGAATGTGCATTGAGATTTGACTCTCTGGACAGGTATGCACCCTCGTTTGTTGATACCATGCCAGCCAGGGTGCACCAGTTTATCATGGGGATTATGCTAGAACATATAGAATCTTTTATTATAGCCACCTTGCGAGAGGACATTGAAATTTCACAGATCCAGGCCTTTGCCCAGAATATAGTAGAACTCAGACAACATTAGTATGTCCTAGAGAGATTGGATTAGGAGAAGCGCCGGATGGCCAAACCCACATATTTTCAGGAAGACTTTCAGGGTGGACCCAGGTCCCATTTTTCAGGTAGGCCACCCAGCCCCCATTTCAGTAGCAGTCAGACAACAGGTCTGATCGTCGGAGGCAGTTTGGCCCCGACGAATGTTCACGGTGTTAGGCTCACAGTATCAGAGGGGGCCAGGTCAGACAGAGCCAGCAATACCATGATGTTGTACCTGTCATAGGCTACACCCATAGAGATGGAGGTATGGTTCCAACACTTGTTATTCCTGCGGGCAGGAGGGACACTTGATGAGAGATTACCCGACTAGACATCAGGGCAGTCAACACCAGCAGAATAGATCCTCTGTAGGTTTGTATGCCCTAAAACCTTATGCAGGGCGTAGGCCTTTAGCTCCTGCTGGCAGAGGCTGAGGTAGATCAAGGGCATCTGGTTTAGGCAGTGGTCAGGATTGCACATATGCATTACCAGGGTTAAAAGAGTCAGAGTCATCGCTAGATGTTGTGACAGGTATATTAGATGTTTGTTCTCACTCATTTTATGCTTTGATAGATTCAGGCTCCATTTTATCATATGTTACTCCGTTAATAGCCAGAAAGTTTGATATAGCACCAGAATTGCTTCACTGACCTTTTTCAGTATCTACCCAAATTGGTGACTCTATTATTGCTAGAAGAATTTACCGAGGTTGTACAGTAGAGGTTGTGGTTCGTCAGACCTCAGCAAATCTAGTAGAATTAGAAATGATTGATTTTGATGTGATTATTGGTATGGATTGGCTGGCACCATGTTATGCTACTGTAGAGTGTTGGACCAGAATTGTCCAATTTCACTTCCTGGGGGAGGTTGTGCGAGAGTGGAGAGGTAATACAGCTATGCCAAAAGGTAAGTTTATTACCTATCTTCGAGCGAAAGTTTCAATAGGAAAGGGTTGTATCTACCATATCATTAGAGTTCGAGATGTGCAAGCAGAATTGCCAACTCTTTATCCTAGTTGTTACTGAGTTTCAGAATGTGTTTCCAGATGAACTTCCCAGTACTCCCCCAGAGTAAGAAATATATTTCTCTATAGATTTGTTCCCAAATACTCAACCTATATCTATTCCCCCATATCGAATGGCCCCTGCTGAATTAAAAAAATTAAAAAAATAGTTGAAAGATTTTATGGATAAATGCTTCATTAGACCTAGTATGTCACCGTGGGGTGCACCAGTCCTGTTTGTGAGAAAGAAGGATGGTTACGTCCACATGTGCATAGATTCCCGGCAACTGAATAAAGTTACTATTAAGAATAAATATCCTCTTCTGAGAATCGATGATTTGTTTGATCAACTGCAAGGGGCAAAATAGTTTTCTAAAATTGATTTGAGATTCGGGTACCATCAGGTTCGAGTCCGGGAGAAAGATATCCCGAAGACAGCTTTCAAGACTAGGTATGGTCTCTTTGAGTTTCTCGTTATGTCCTTTGGGTTGACTAGCGCGCCAACAATGTTCATGAACCTAATGAATAATATCTTTAGGTCGTATTTGGATCTGTTTGTAATAGTGTTCATTAATGATTTTCTAGAATACACCCGTTCAGAAGCAGAACATAAAGGTCATTTTCGAACAATACTCCAGATCCTCAGAGATTGCTAGTTGTACGCAAAGTTTTCTAAGTGTGAGTTGTGGTTGAATTGTGTAGTATTCTTGGGCCACATTGTGTTGGAGGTTGGTATTCAGGTTGATTCGTAGAAAATTGAGGCAGTGAAAACATGGCCTAGACCTGCAACCCCAATAGAGTTTCATAGTTTCCTTGGGTTAGCCGGATATTACA
Source organism: Datura wrightii (assembly GCA_035772735.1). Taxonomy (NCBI): domain Eukaryota; kingdom Viridiplantae; phylum Streptophyta; class Magnoliopsida; order Solanales; family Solanaceae; genus Datura; species Datura wrightii. The sequence continues at coordinate 16,639,224 of JASDFA010000002.1, forward strand.
GAAGGTTTGTGGAAGGGTTTTCTACTCTGTTAGCACCATTGACTAAATTGACTCAAAAAGCAGCTAAGTTTCAATGGACCGAAGCCTGCGAGCAGAGTTTCCAGGAATTGAAAAAACAGATTGACATCAACACCAATGTTAGCCTTGCCCGAAGGTTCAGTGGGTTATGCGGTATATTGTGACGCTTCAGGTGTTGGGTTAGGATATGTTCTGATGCAGCATGGTAAGGTAATTGCTTATGCTTCGAGGTAGTTGAGAAAACATGAAAAGAACTATCCCACCCATGATTTGGAGTTAGCTACAGCAGTTCACGCCTTAATGATATGGAGGCATTACTTATATGGGGTGTATGTGGATATTTTTACTGACCATAAGAGTCTTCAGTACATTTTCACACAGAAAGAGTTGAATTTGCGACAACATCGTTGGTTAGAATTGTTGAAAGATTATGATGTGAACATCTTGTATCACCCAGGGAAAGCTAATATTGTGGCAGATGCTCTTAGCCGCCAATCTATGGGTAGTTTGGCATATATGAGGCCGGAACAGCGGTAAATGGCCTGAGAATTGCACCGGCTAGCCAGTTTAGTAGATCGGGTAGTTGATATAGAGGATAATGGAGCCATAATTCAAAATACAGCAGTGTCGTCCCTGCTAGTAGAGGTAAAAGAGCGGCAATATGAAGATTCCTATTTAGAAAATCTCAAAGATAAAGCTCAACAAGGTGAAGTATCAATTTTTGAGGTAGCCGAAGATGGAGTTTTGAGGTACAGAGGTGGCCTCTATGTCTCGGATGTAGCAGGACTCCACCAGAAAATTATGGCAGAGGTACACTACTCTCGTTATTCGCTTCATATAGGTTCAACAAAGATGTACCACGACATAAAAGAGATATACTGGTGGCCTGGAATGAAGAAAGTTGTAGCCGAATTTGTAGTACAGTGTCCTAACTATCAATAGGTAAAAGCTGAGCATTAGAAACCCGACGGCCTAACTCAGAGATAGTTATACCTATGTGGAAATAAGAGTCAGTTAATATAGATTTCGTGACAGGACTACCCCATACCAGGCGTAGATTTTATTCCATCTAGGTGATTGTTGATAGGTTTACAAAGTCAGTTCATTTTTTGCCAGTAAGGACCACTTTCTCAGCCGAGGATTACGCTGAGTTGTATATTAGAGAAATAGTTAGATTTCATGGTGTCCCAATATCTATCACTTTTTACAAAGGAGCACAATTTATAGCCAGATTCTGGTAGTCATTTTAGAAAGGTTTGGTAACCCAGGTAAAATTTGAGTACAACATTCCATTCTCAAACAGACGGGCAGGCAGAACATACAATTCAGACGCTCAAGGATATACTACGGGCGTGCGAGCTAGACTTCTGGGGCGGCTGGGATGAACATTTACCCCTTATTGAGTTTGCTTATAATAATAATTATCACTCGGCAATTCAGATGGCACTGTCTGAGTATTTATACGGGTGAAAGTGCAGGTCCTTAGTTGGTTGGTTTGAGATAGGAGACTTAGAGTTAATTGGACCAGACACGATCCACCAATTAGAGGAAAAAGTAAACCTTATCAGAGAACATTTGTTGACAGCTCAGAGTCATCAGAAATCTTATGCCGATGTGCAGCGTAGAAACCTAGTATTCAATGTAGACGACTGGGTGTTTCTTAAAGTCTCGCCCATGAAGGGCGTAATGAGGTTTGGTAGGAAGGGAAAGCTTAGCCCGAGATTTATCGGATCGTATTGAGTCCTCTAGAGGATAGGCCAGGTGGGATACGAGTTGGACTTGCCTTCGGAATTGGAGTCTGTTCACCCGGTCTTTTATGTATCGATGTTACTAAAATGTATAGGGGATCCGTACCGTGTTGTGCCAGTTAAGGATGTACAGGTTATCGAAGAGTTATCCTACGAAGAGGTTCCTGTGGCCATATTAGATCAGCAAGTTCATAGGTTGAGAACGAAAGACGTCGCCTCTATTAAAGTATTGTGGAGAAATAGAAATAAAGAAGAGATGACCTGGGAAGTTGAGGACGACATGAGATGCAGATATCCTCAATTGTTCTAGGATTAGTTGCCAATATGCTGTTAAGGTAGGGTCATGGATTTAGCTATTGTTTATGATTCATGTTATTGATACTGGTCAGTTGATTGCCATTCTATTGTGCAAGAGTTGATATAGTGTCATGTGATATACCTGTATTGGACTTTTCTGCGTGTCTGGATTTTTCAGTTAGTCCATATTACAGGGGAGGTTCTGCCGAAGTTTTTCCAGAATAGTAGTTAAGGAGTTAAAACTCCTATGAGTTGAAGTAGACATTTGAAGACGAATGTTCCTAGGGGGGGGGAGGTGAGGGGGGAGGATGTTACACCTCGTAGAAACATTAACGCTTAGTGGGCATACGTGTAAGTTATGGTGAGTAAGAAGAGCTTGTTGTGTGTGGATAAAGCCTCAAAAGTGGGCACAAATAGGACTGGCGCATACCGGGCTAGCATAGCGCACTAGCACGCCGATGCTTTGAGCAGCGCGGCGTGCCAGGGGAATTAGCACCCTGGGAGGTGCAACGCCGCATGCCCTCCAGCGCTTTGGCCAGCGTGGGGCGCCGACCCTATGGCGCTTTGGCCAGCGAGGGGCGCCGCCCAGCCCACCGCCCACATACACATATATAGCCCCTTAACTCACTAGTTGATTATTTTCCAAACACATAGTTGTCCATGGAAGAGGGGAAAATGCAACTTTCATATCAATTTCGTCCGGTTACACTACCAAACGCCGTCCAATCTCAAATTAACTTCAGGTATTGAATTACAAGCGTATAAGGAGCTTTATTACAGAGTTAGTTTCCCGAAAAATGCCCGGTGAATTGGAACTCTGCTGAGTAGAAGTCGTCAGAATTGCTTCAAACTGATTTCTAAACTATCAGAGGCTTCAAGTAAGCATTTCTCCCTTCTGAACTCTTAAGAGATTATACGTTTTTGGCTATGTTTTGATAAGTTAAAGTATAGTAAATATTAGTAGTAAACGTTATCATTTTCTCCAAATTTAGCACTGAAACTAGTCTTATGCTCCTAGTAATAGGATTGCAGTGGGAAAGGGTTGTTGAATACAAATTGAAACTCGCCAAATAGACAGGAAATCAACACTCGAGGTATGTAAGGCTATTCTTTCGGCAAGTTGGGTCCATCATAAAGTTGGCATGGTTTGTATGTCTATAGTATTTCCAAATAAACCCACTGGGGCTAGATGTTATGAATTGAATAGGGATAGTAATGGTGACTTAAGCAACCCTCATTGGAAATAACCCTCGCTAGTTTGGTTATCGTATAAGATATTTCGGGTATGAATGTTATTGCCTATAAAGTAATGTACACCAGAGTAGTATTATGTACAAAGGAACTAGAGTGAAGCTGTGAGGGCCACCTCCAGTTTCAAAACTTACGTTATGGCCCATAGGTGATCCAAGGCTCGGGGCCCAGTCACAACAATTCCATTAGACCCATAGTTGGGCCCAGGCTCGGGGTCCAATTATTGGAGATTACATTAAAACCCATAGTCGCGTCAAGAGTTAGGGCCCAGTTACAATAATCATAGTGTGATCTATAATTGAGCCAATGCTCGGGATCCACATAAAGCAATTACATTATAACCCATAGTCTGGCTAAGGCCTGGGGACCAACTATCCGAGGTTACGTTATGACCCATAGTTGAGCCCAGGCTCGGGGTCTAGTTACGCAGCCAGACAGTTCAGACACTGACACAGCCACAGTAACCTATCCGGCTCAGACACGTATTAAAAGAATGAGTAATCTAGAGTTACAATATTCCCACAACTTTTAGTAGCTAGACAGTAGAAGTATACCTTGTTTGTACCTGCCGGGGCTTATGGGGGCCTAGGTAGGTTTTTCTGTGTTGTTTGTACCTTCCAGACTTATGGGGGCCTGGTTAGATTCTTATTTGCGTATTGATAGACTTCTTGTTTAGATATTTCAGACGGTGAAGGTATTCAGGCTAAATACTTACTCTCTTCTTTGATTACTATAGTTTTACTAGCTTTCAGTCAGTTATTATCTTTCTTCCTTACATATTCAGTATATGTTGTACTAAATCCCACTCAGGGCACTGCATTACTTTCCTGCAGGTGTAGAGAGACGCAGTCCGGGATGTTCCTAGCCTTCAGTTGAGGTCAGTAGCTCATTCAGCTCCTTCCCTCTGGAGTTGAAAGTTAGTATAGGTTTACTCTTTTGATGCACAGTTTATGGGTAGGTTGGGGCCCTGTCTCGACCATTATATCAGTCCTAGAGGCTTGCGGACTGTAGTATATTCCTTGTGGTTGGTTTGTTGATGGCCGTGTGGGGCCTTGTTTAGATGTTAGTAGTGGCCTTGTCCGCCATAAAGTGGTTTAGTTCCTGAGTTACGTTTCAGTTATAACTAGACAACATGGCAGTCTTGTCGGCCAGCATACGATCCTTGTTGTTGTGATGTTGTAGTTAGCTGTCTTCTTTTACAGGTGGCCTTGTCGGCCAGAGGCTGTGTTTACAGCCGGGATATAGATCATTTGTTTCTTGGATTAAGTGTTAGTGTGCACTAGCAGTGCACTAGCCTAGCTAGGTTAGTTCAGACCCAGTGTGCCACCAGGTGCCAGTCATACCTCCCAAGGTGGGGTGTGACATTTTTCATAGGTGTGAAGCATGCCACATTTATGACAAAGAGGATACGAGATGTTTTAGGGAAGTTCTCCTTTCTTCATGATTCTTATCATGCATAGAGTTTGTTCCTCTCCTAACTAGTGCTTTACTCACTCCTTATTATGTCTCCCAAATGAGCAAACAAAAGTAGAAATGGTAAAGGGCACCAAAAGGCCCCATCAACCCAGCAGATCTAAGGAATGAATATGTTACTTATGCTTAGTTTTGGGCAGCCTTTCATATGTTGGCGCAGGCCATGACTACTCAGGTTAACCAGTACGTGGGGGCTCATTTTCCCTAAAATGGGAACACAATGGCAGCTAGAGTACGAGACTTTCTCAGGATGAACCTATCTGAATTCTTTGGGTCAGAGGTGGACGAAGACCTGTATAAGTTCTTAGAGGAGATCCAGAAGATCACCCATATTATAGGGGTTACGGGAATGGAGAGCGCAGTCTTAGCCTTCTACCAGCTGAAGGGGGTCTCTCAAATATGGTTACATTAGTGGAGAGAAAGCCAGGGAGTTCGAGTAATCCCCATAAATTGGGATGAGTTTATGACTACTTTTTTGGCAAGTTTTTCCCTAAAGAGTTGAGGGAGGTAAAGGCTGTGGAGTTCGTCAACTTGAGAAAAAACAACTTGACTGTCTAGGAGTATGCGTTAGAGTTTACCCGGTTGTCCAAGTATGCACCGGAGATGGTAGCTGACTAGAGGGCTCGTGTAAGAAGGTTTGTGAATGGAGTCACAGACTCCTTGGTCAAGGAGTGCAAGACCGCCATGTTGCAAAAGGAAATAAACTTTTTGCAATTGGTAATATTTGCCCAACAAATAGAGGTGGAGCAGGTGAAAGAAAATGAGAGAGAGCTAAGAGAGCTAAGATAGGAAATTTAGAGTTCTCCTATCAGAGGACGAGTGGTGGACACCGCTCACTCTCCCAGCAGAGATCATCAGCCCTAGCACTTTCGACAACTATCATCCCGTACAAACCTAGGGTAAAAGAGATTACATATCCAGTTTATAAGAGCTATGGAAAGAACCGTCTGGGGGAGTGCATGATTGGTTTAGGCGCTTCCTTTTGGTGCGGCAAGTCAGGTCATAAGCTTTGAGATTTCCCAGAAGCCAAGCGGGGTGAGAGTAGGGCCCCAGCCACCTCTTCAGCAGCTCTGACAGCCTGCCCATTTCAGCAAGGTGCATTTTCTATTAAAGGTGGCAGACATTTTAAAAACTGCTCTTACACCTTGTTAGCATATCAGGATGAGGGAAAATCGCTAGAAGTAGTCACAGGAATGTTATTAGCTGATTATGTTACTCTTTTAATGTTGTTAGACCCCTGAAGCCCAGTATAGAGTGGGAAGTCCTCCAATGCATGATTTATGGTGTGAAATAGCTATAAGTATGAAGCTTTCAGTGAATATGAAAGGTGAAAGAAGACTCAAAAGTTAGTGATTTAGCCTAACCTTAAGAAAGTTCAAGGAGCCTTAGAATGATAGCTTTAGGTTAAGGGGGAGATCATAAGTCAATGAGAAAAGTCAAATCTTGAGTGCACTAGTGGGGGAGTTTCGACACTAATAGATATGGGATGCTAATCCCTTTAGGTTCAGATGATTTCCCACATGCTCAGTTGAAGTTACCTCTAACAATTCTTATGTGTAGACTTCTAGAATTCTAGATAACTACTTCAGACAGCAATTCCAATCTTACTCTGCTAATCTATAAGTCTTAGCTTCATGTCACTGTTGTGACTGCGCCCAAAAGCACACGCAAGCGTACGTGGTCTTACAAGTAATATAGTGGCTCTTTTTTAGAGTCGGATGTCGAACCCATAGGGAATGGACCAATTCAACTAATTATGAAGTTCAAGTGTGATATTAACTTTCACAAGTGTTGATTATAAAAGTTCGATGAATTCTATTTAAATCTAGGGGTGGTCATAGAAATACTCTGAAACAATATAAGAAGCAACTAGAGCCAAGGCCGGATAATCATGAAATGCTACCCTTTGTAATGGTTCAAGTATGAAATTATCAATTGTTGTCTCACATAGTTGAAAATGTGATGTTCATGGTCTCTCGAGCCTCTAAACATGACAAAGCCTCACAACTACATCATTGAGCAGGGATGTGACATTCTAGTTCGTGGGCAATTCAACTACATGGATGTGTATTATGGGGTTTATGCTCTTGATTATGGACTTTCGTACCTCTAATCATTTAACTCAGCGTAGCTTCACAACTACTTCTATGAGTGGTGGAGTGACAATTTTAAGACGGTGTCTCGCTATCATCTCGTTTTATCAACCAAGCAAGGCAAATTAGGTATAATTTCTATCCTAACTGCGAATCATATCGAAAGATAAGAACTTTCTCCCTATATTCTCCCTTGTTCTTTCCTAGGGTAGCTCTTTCGAGCTTTTGCCTAAGCTTAACACATTTGTTTTCATGGTGATCAAGCGTAAAAACTAGAATAATGTAGAATGTAAGACAAAACTACAATTAACAACTCAAACCAAAACAAATTCATGCAATTGCAATCATATCACGTAGCCTCAACCCTAGAGGAATGGTTTTAGCCACTCATGTTTGTACAACTACTTCCAAACATAAGTAAAGTGATGTACTTACAAGATTATATAAAAGAGAAGGTAAATTTGGTGAACCCTAGGTGAGTTCTTCACTTCTCCCTCCGCTCCGTTACCGTTTTAAAAAAATATTCGTGACCAAATGATTTTAGAAGCTCAGGGTCCTATTTATAGTAAATAGGGAATGTACAATTTTTGTCGGTCATGAAATGGCTCCGTGGCACGGAGGTGGTCATTCCAATTTACCTCCGTGACACGGAGATATCGCGACAACACATTGGAAATCACCAAAAAATTTGAGCCTCGGCAGAAGCTTGCCGCGATGGCAGCGTGGCACACTGCTTGTGCAGTGCGATGGCTGGCGTGACACGGCCCCTGTCGCGCAGCTGTGCTTGGCGTGGCACGATTCTGTCGTGCAGGTGGCCTGTTTTGCATGTTTCGTTGCCGACTTTTGCGTTTTGCTTCCGATTCCATTCCTCCACTACACCCATCATAAATTAGTTCCTCAAATGCATTTTTAACCTACAAAAACAAGGACTAATCATGTTGGTTAGTATATATCCAAATTTACATAAAATTACATGAGAAATTAAATGCATAAATAGACAAACACGACTAAAATAAGTTATAAAATAGCACTTGGGCACAAAATTATGCCCAAGACCAATCATAAACTAGCTATGTGTGTTAACTTATGTCTTCCAGTATGCTTAGCCCTTGAACTCAGTTGTTAGAAGTTACTCTAGTGGCCCAGTAGATCAAGTTGCCTCATATATATACTCAATTCTAGGTGTCATGAATGATTTATGCTTATGAGTCCCTTATTTTCAGTCAAAACAGATACCATAATTGCTAGATAAGAATTAGAAAGCAATTTGAGAATGACATCTGAATCCTTTCCATCTCAGTTCTAGTTGAGGAAATAAATCATCCCCAATACTCTATGTAGTTCTATGTCAATTTCATGTCTTTCAATCTCTCTCAAGTATCAGCATGCATGTGTGATTCATAAATTCAGTTCAGAGATGTAGCTCAGCTTGAATTTAGATACTCCATTAGCATTAAACCCTTAATATTCAGTTCTCGGGATTGCAACTCTTTCCCTAGCCTTTCAGTTCCGTCACACCGGCAGTTTTTACCTTTGGATGTTCATTATTTGGGATAGTAGTTCCTTTCCCCAGATTTTCAGTATATTTATGTATATTCAAGGACAAATGTTCCCAAGGGGGAGATATTGTAACACCCCAAAACGTCTCTTAGACTAGACCCAAGACTAATGGGTTGAGATATTTCAATGCCCCAGACTTTCGAGCTAAGTTTAGAACCATTCTAGGTATATGGATAGGTTCGAGTCCAATGAATTCTATGGATACTAGGTGTTAATATCAATCCTCAAGTATGAGAACTGCAGCGAGATATAAATTAATGTCATAAGAAACTTCTAGCACAAAGTTTAGTTGAGAGCCTTCTTACCGATTGAGTGTTCATACAAGTTCTAGCAAAGGTAAATATCTAATGATAATAGATCCCATTTTACAATATGTTTTGTGTGATTCAATATATCAAATTGAGGTCGTTTGAGTCTTCTATCCAACACATTTGACCTTGCATCAATCGGAGTTTGGAGTATAATGTTACGAGCAATTTAGTGAAACTACACCAGATCACAGAATGATTTGTTAGGTGAATCATTAAGTCGCCTAAAAAATCGTGAAGTGGCTCGTTAAGTGGAAAAATTGGTGTAAAAATTTAGTTTCAAAGGGTATTCACGACTAGTTAATTTACCCAACTAGTAGACTTCACAGAATGGACTCACGACTCGTCTAGTACCTCGCAAATCGTGATGTCCTTCATGAGGACTGGCAGGGTCCTTTTTCCCACGAATTTTCAAGGGTGTTTTCATAAAATCCTATGCTTCTAACTCCTAAACTATATTGTTTTGGGTATCATGAGGGATAATTTTAAGGGGAATACCTAGCCTAATCCCGAATTCCATCCAAAAAAACACTCCCAAAATTCTTTCTCCACTTCTCTCTCAAGACTTAAGAGCACCTATGGTTTCTTCAGGGGCTTCAAGATCTGAGATCTAGTGGTGGATTTTAGCAAGAAAGGTATGTGTGACTTCAACAAGGATCTCCTTTCATCCTTGTATCCCGAGTTTATGTTAAGACCCTAATTTCTTTGTTTCTAGAAAAGTACACCTTAGGGTTTTAACCTATGCATGATTTCTCACATGTCATCTATGGATTTCAAGACTCTCATGATAAGTAGAAATGCATGTTTATGAAATTACTCCCAAATTCATGATTTATGTATATGATATAATAGTATCATGAACTTCTAGAATTTTACCATAGCAATATTTTTGAGATATGATCCTTATGATTAAATGATTTTACCATGATTATGTATATATGTCAAAAGTATGAATTAAACCTATTAGTTTTTATGAATCTAAAACACATGACTTATGCAATGATTTTGGGTCTATGATGTCATGAATTTTGATGAAAAATCATAATCATGATTCTTCAGATTTTCGGGCCTCTTGATAGTAGAAAGAAGCCCTAATCAAACTCTCATGAATTCAGTATGTTATGATTAGTTGAACTCAGGTCTTTGATTAGTTGAAGTAGCCTAGACTAGATGAATGATGTCAGTTTTGTGTCCTCCATGTTAGTATAATTGGGGTCCTCAATAGTAGAATGTGTTTCCCTCAGCTCAGTCAGGGATCCTTTATAGTAAGAGTGTTTCCCTCAGCTCAGTCAGGGATCCTTTATAGTAGAGAGTGTTTCCCTCAGCTCAGTCAGGGATCCTTAATTGTAGAGAGTGTTTCCCTTAGTTCAGTCAGGGATCCTCAAAAGTGGAGAGTGGTTACCTCAGCTCAGTCAAGGATCCTCAATGATAGAGAGTCTTTCCCTTAGCTCAGTCAGGGATCCTAAATAGTAGAGAGTGTTTCCCTCAGCTTAGTCAGGGATACCCAATAGTAGAGAGTGTTTCCCTCAGTGCTGTGAGGGATCCTACATAGTACAGAGTGTTTCCCTTAATTTATGATTTTAGTTCATCTTAGTTGTTGTATAGTTAAATTTCAGTCCTCAATAGTTACTTCAGTGCACTGTATGATATCAGTTATAGTTTTAGCTGTCAGTGCATGTACATGAACCTTATGCATTAGCTTTACTTGTATTTTGTTTCAATATTTTAGAATAAGCATATCTCATTAGTATCTATACATTTCAGATTGGGTCATTGTACTCCAGTTCAGTTATGCATTCAGTTGTGTATTCTGTTTAGTCTCTCTCTCACTATACTATCATATTTCAGTTTGTTTACATTTCCCATATACTTAGTACATTCCAAGTACTGACCGCATACTTTTTGTGCTATATCATGTTACGTTATAGACCTAGATCTCCAGACTTTGCCTCGCAGTTAGACACGCTCCATTCCCACCTCAACTATCATTGGTGAGTCCTCATTAATTTTTGGCATATTTACATGCCCAACTACATTTTATACCCATGTTTTACCCATCTTGTACCTTAATTTAAGCATAATCTCATGTATTTTGTGTAATTTGTGGCCATGGACTAAAAAATATGATTATCTCTCTTTGTAGGTTTAAATTGCCAATGTATTGAGCTCAATGTTAGGATAATGGTCATAATATTGAAAATAAATGTTAAGGGATGGATCATGGATGATGAGACAAGTTAAAAAGGACATTTGGAGTCAACTCCGTACCATAGAGAAACATTGGGGTGTTCAACAATGTACCATGGAGAAAAGAATTAATTTTTATGAGAAGGGGTTGCCAAACAGTGAGCATCCGCGATAGTAGAGTGTCACGGAGGCAAATCTCCACGATAGCTAGCATGTCAGGGAGGCATATCTCCATGATAGCTAGTGTGACACGGAGTTGTTTCACCACAGGTCAAATTTTGCAATTTTCCAACTTATTATAAATTGAACCCTTATCTTCTAATTTCATTATCACGAAATATTTTTGGAAAAATAGAAAGGAGTGAAGGAAGAAGTGAAGAACTCTACCTAGGGTTCATTAATTTTCATTATCTTTTAACTACTCTTGTAAGTATCACATTCTAATTACATTTTAGAGCATTTGTATGAACATAAGTGGTTAAAACCCTTTCTCTAGGGTTGATGCCACATGATATGATTGTAAATGCATCAATTCTTATTGGTTTGAGTTGTTAGTTGTTTTTTTGTCTTACATTCTTTATTATTATTGTTTTTATGCTTGATCACCATGAAAACAAACTCGTTAAGCTAAGGTAAAATCTCAAAGGAGTAACCCTAGGCTAGAACACAAGAATGTAAGGAGCAAGTTCTTATCTTTGAGATAGGATTAGCAGTTAGGATAGAAATTACACCTAATTTGCCTTTCTTGGTTATTAGAATAGGATGAGCTATACGCCCAGTTTGAATTGTCACATCACCGCTCGTAGAAGTAGTTGTAAAGCTAAGTTAGGTTAAATAATTAGAGGTATGAAATTCCATAATCAATGGAACAAACTCTGTAAATCACATCTACGTAGTTATATTGCTGATGAATTAGGACGTCACATCCCCGCTCAATGATGTAGGTGTGAGACTAGTTTGTCGTGTTTAGAGGCTCGAAAAGAACATAGCATTTTAATAAAGTGAGACAACAACTGAATTTTTCATACTCGAACCACTGTGATTAGTAGCATTGCATGATTATTAGTCCTTAACTCTAGTTGTTCCTTGTATCATTTCTTGAGTATTTTGTGATCACCCCTAGACGTAATGGGATTTTCCTGAAATTTCTACAATCAACACTTGTGAAGGTTAAATTAGCACTTGAACTTGATAATTCGCTGAATTAGTCCAGTCCTTGTGGGTTCGACATCATGCTCTTGAAAATGGCCACTGCATTACTTGTACGACTGCATATGCTTGGGCATGCGCCGGAGCGCAAATAAGTTTTTGGCGCCGTTGTCTGGGACTGGTGAAATTGGTGAATTTCTTTTTTTTCTTGTGTTGATGTAGAATTTTCTATGTGTTGAAAAAAATTTTATTTTGTAGATTCTGTTATTTATATTTTTTAGCTTGATACCTTTCTTGACATAACATCATGGAGTACAAGTGGGTAGAATGGTGGATACTCCTATGTCAATGATTCTTGTCTGAATTGTGGAGGACCCTACTTGTGGCAAGTCCTACTTGCAGTATATGTGGTGGTCAGGATGGCTATTGGAATGGTTGTCCAAATTCTTATGTCCCTCCCCCAAGCCCCTACTATGATCCTTCTGTTGTTTTTGATGAATATAGAAATGATGAAAAGGAGGACTTGGGACACCAAGCTCAAATAGAAAACATGTTAAAAAAGGTCCTTGAGCAGACAAAAGTAAAAAGGGAGCAGATGGAAGTGATGGGGTTTCAGACTAAGGAAAATGGAGAGGCCCTAGAAATGATAAGAGCCAAGTTCACAGAGTTGATGAATGAGGCTAAATCTTGCATTTATTTTGCAAGTAACGGTCTTAGCCAATACTCAAGAGGGACTACAAGGAGAAGAAAAGGGTTAGTTCTCTTTGTAGGTTGAAATTGCAAAAGTATGGAGCTCAATGTGAAGATAATGGTCCTAATCTTGAAGATAAATGTTAAGGGATGGATTATGGATGTTGAGACAAGCTAAAAGGACATTTTGAGTCAACTTCGTACCACGGAGAAGCATTGGGGTGTTCAACAATGTGCCACGGAACAAAGAATTAATTTTTATGAGCATCGGCGGCCAAACAGTGAGCATTCATGATAGCAGAGTATCACGGAGGCAAATCTCCACGATAGCCAGTGTGTCATGGATGCAAATCTCTGCGATAGCTAGTGTGACACGGAGCTATTTCACCACAGGCCAAATTTTGCATTTTTCCAACTTATTATAAATTGAACCCTTTGCTTCTAATTTCATTATCACGAAATATTTTTGGGGAAATGGAGAGGAGCGAAGGGAGAAGTGAAGAACTCTACTTAGGGTTCATTATTTTTCATTCTCTTTTAACTACTCTTGTAAGTATCATACTGTGATTATGTTTTTGAGTATTTGTACAAACATGAGTGGCTAAAACCCTTCCTCTAGGGTTGAGGCCACATGATATGATTGTAAATGCATGAATTCTTCATTGGTTTGAGTTTTTAGTTGTTGTTTCGTCTTACATTCTTTATTATTATTGTTTTTATGCTTGATCACCATGAAAACAAAACTCGTTAAGCTTAGGTAAGAGATCGAAAGAGTAACCCTAGGCTAGAACACAAGAATGTAAGGAGCAAGTTCTTATCTTTGAGATAGGATTAGCGGTCAGGATAGAAATTATAACTAATTTTCCTTGCTTGGTTATTAAAATGGTATAAGCTAGACACTGACTTAGAATTCTCACATCACCGCTCGTAGAAGTAGTTGTGAAGCTAAGTTAGGTTAAATGATTGGAGGTACAAAAGTCCATAATCAAGAGCACAAACTTCATAAATCACATCCACGTAGTTAAATTGCTTATGAATTAGGATGTCACATCCCCACTCAATGATGTAGGTGTCAGACTAGTTTGTCGTGTTTAGAGGCTCGAAAGTCCATGAACATAGAATTTTAATTAAGTGAGACAACAACTGAAGTTTTCATACTCGAACCACTGTGAGTAGTAGAATTGCATGATTATTAGGCCTTAACTCTAGTTGCTCCTTGTATCATTTCTTGAGCATTTTGTAATCACCCTAGACTTAATTAGAATTTACTGAAATTTCTACAATCAATATTTGTGAAGGTTAAATTAGCATTTGAACTTGATAATTTGTTGAATTGGTCAAGTCCCTGTGGGTTCGACATCCACCTCTCAAAAAGGGCCACTATATTACTTGTACGATCGCGTAAACTTGCGCGTGCACTGGAGCACAAACACTTATCTACCGAGGACAGGATTTATGATTATTCTATTTTCATTTTATTTTAGTTTTTAGGAGTTAGCTGGGGACTTGTCCCAGCAGTCCATCAGTTTCGTATAGGCTTTTAGATATGTACAGACAGATTCCACTTTTGATTTAGTGTTTATAATAGACTATGTTCTTATGGTGTTGATTAGACTTTTCCACTTAGCTTCCGCTCAGTTATGATTCTACTGTTTGTTATTCTGTTAGTATCATGCTATGATTATGCCATAGGTTGACTTAGGGCCATTCTTGGTTCTAAATTTCGTGTTACGACTGGGGTGTAGATTTGGGTCATGACAGTATGCCTCTAGAAAACTTAAGACTCATGAGAAGGACTACTTGACACATGACCTAGAGTTGAAAACCGTGGTGTTATCTTTGAAGATATGGAGACAATACTTGTATAGGGTTCATGTGGATGTATTCACAGATCACAAGAGCCTTTAGTATTTCTTCACTTAGAAGCACCTGAATTTGCAGCAATGGAGAAGGTTAGAGTTTCTAAAGGATTATAACATGGGTGTCATTTATAATCCGGGCAAGGCCAATGTAGTGGTAGATACTCTTAGTAGGCTTTCCATGGAGAGTGTGTCTCATGATAAGGATGGGAGGAAAGAGTTAGCAAAGGATGTCCATAGGCTTGCTCATTTAGAGGTTCACCTTGTTGACTTAACATATAGTAGTGTCACTATTTAGAATGGTCCAGAATATTCATTGGTAATAGAGGTCAAGGATAGGCATGATGAGGATCCTATCTTTTTAAAGTTGAAGGAAGCGGTCCGAAGTCAAAAAGTGGAGGTCTTCTCCTAAGGGGGAGATGGTGTACTTCGATATCAAGGTTGATTGTGTGTGCTAGCAGTAGATGACTTTAGAGGGAGAATGTTGAGCGAGGATCATGGCTCTCAGTATTCTATCCACCCTGGTGCCACCAAGATGTACCTTGATCTATGGGAAGTACATTGGTGGAATGGAATGAAGGACATAGCGGAGTTTGTTGCTATGAGTCCGAATTACCAGCAGGTGAATGTTGAGCATCAGAGACATGGGGATATGCTCCAGGATATTAGTATTCCTACTTGGATGTGGGAAGAGATTAATATGGACTTCATTATGGGTGTACCTCATACACGCTGACAGTATGACTCCATATGGGTGGTAGTAGATAGGTTGACCAAATAAACATATTTCTTACTTCTCAATACAACCAAATTAGTAGAGGATTATGCTAGGTTGTACATTTGGTAGTTAGTTTGGTTTCATGGACTTCCTTTGTCCGTCATTTTAGATAGGGGTACTCAGTTCACCTCTCAATTTCAGAGATCATTTTAGAGGGGGTCTTGGTACCCAAGTAAAGCTTACCAAAACTTTTCACCCACATACAGATGGTCAGGCTGAGCGGACCATTCAGACTCTTGAGGATATGTTGAAAGTGTGTGTGATTGATATCAAGGTTACTTGCGACGATCACTTGCCTCTCATTGAGTTTGCTTACAATAACAATTACCACTCCAACATTCAGATGGCTCCGCTTGAGGCTCATTATCGGCAAAGGTGTAGATAGCCTATTGGATAGTTGAGGTAGGTGAGGCTACGTTCATAGGGCCGAATTCCATTCATAAGGCCATGAAGAAGGTTAAGCTTATTAGAGAAATGCTAAAATTAGCTCAGAGTCATCAGAAATCTTATGCGGATGTTAGACAAAGAGAGTTTTAGTTTGAGGTTGATGATTGGGTATTTCTGAAGGGTCTCCCATGAAGGGAGTGATGAGGATCGGAAAGAATGGGAAGCTTAGTCCTCTATATATTGGTATATGATTTTGAGGTGAGTTGTCAAGGTGGCATATGAGTTAGAGCTACTAGAAGTGTTAGCCTTGACACGCCCAGTTTTCCATGTATCTCTATTGAAGAAGTGCATTGGTGACCTGGCCATAGTTGTTTCAGTGGAGAGCATAGGTGTGAAAGATAGACTTACCTATGAGGAGATTCTGGTTGAGATCCTTGATCATCAGGTTTGGAAGTTAAGAAACAAGGAAGTAGCTTCAATGAAGGTTTTATTGAGGAATCATTTGGTTGAGGGAGCTATGTGGGAAGCCAAAGCATATATAATGACTAGATACCCCTATCTTTTCCCTTCTGAATTAGTTTCAACATGAGGTGTCAGTTTTCCCGTTAGTGCTCTATTCAGCTTCATGTCAAGTTCATGTCTCTAAGTTTTTTCATACCATTGCATGTATATGTTTTATGAATTCAGTTCAGTCATGTGTATCAGACTGGGGTCAGTCACTCCATCTGTTTTAGCTTTAGTTGTTCGGTTTTGGGATTCCAGTTCTTTCACTAGCATTTTATTATGCTTATTCTACATTTGAGGATAAATGTTCCCAAGGGGGAAGATAGTGTAATACCTCAAAAGTCCCTAGGATCAGATCCGTGGGTTGAGCGGAAAACAGAAAAATCTGCAGCAGGTCACTGAACAAGTCATCTAGTGACTCATGATGTGACCTAATGGGTCGTTAAGTGACCTATTAAGTGGTTGTCAATTTAAGGAGATTTCTTTTTCAAATAGTGGTAACAGATGAGACGACGAGTCATCATGACTCTCCATGATTCCTTGCATGACCCGCCAAGTGTGTAGGGGGTAAAGAAAAGATTAATATTGCATTGTTGACAGCGGATTGAGGGGACTAGTCATCATGCCCCTAAAGACTCATCAAGTTATTCAGGGAGTCAGGAAGATTAGAAAATAGAAATTTCCACTGGTGGCTACAGGTGAGGACCACGAGTCGTCAGAGGACCTAACGACTCATTAAGTCCCTCATTGGGTCAGGCAGAGATCTTCTTCCAGATGAATCTTTAAGGGAATTTTCATAACTCCTAAGCTTCTAACTCTTTAATGTCATCATTTTTAGCCTTGAAAGGAGTGTTATAAGAGGGTTTAACCTATTCTAAGTCATTAGGCCATGATGCATTCAGGTTATTAAGAACCCTCTTCAAGATCAAGCTAGAACTCTCTCAATTTCTTCCCCAAATCTCTTGGGCCTTCAAGGATAGTTTGAGAATTAGTCCACCTAGGTATGAAGGGATATGAATGAGTGTTTACTTTCACTCTCATGCTTGAATTTCTCCTCAATTTCATGAATTCAAGTTAATTGATTTATTGGATTTTAACCCACTTTTATGAAATTCTCTATGATAGGTTTATGGGTCTAATTCCCTCATTTTCAGAAGTATGTTTTAAGTCTAATGGCGAGATTTTATGCATGATTTAATTATAAATTTATGATTTCACGTTATTAGAAATTATTCCCTATTATGCATATTTTATGAAAATTCAAGCTTATGATTCATGAATTTTAGTATGATGAGATATTTGGCATGACAGAATATTTATGAATTTTTCATGTATGAATCTATGATTTTGACTTATGAAGTCTATTTCAAGTATGCATGATTTTATGATTTAGGCAAGCTCACACAAATTATGTTTTCATGATTTAGCCAAGGCTAATAAGATCAGCTTATCATATGTTTTGGAGTCATGACTCCCACTACAGCTTATGATATGTTTGGGAGTCAAGACTCCTAATATTTAAATTTCAGACTGTGCATGTAATTAGTATTTCAGTTTCATTGAGAAATGATGGGAGCACTATGCATGTTTTTGGGAGTAGTGTCTAGAACCGAGTAGGCTTGGGGTTCCAAGGATCCCACGTCTCAAAACTAAATGTCAACGTAGGTATATTTATATCTTGGACCTCTCAGGAGAGTTTCCCCTACACCAAGGGGCCTCCGCTTGATATCGATATCATGGTATCGTCCATAGCCCTGGCAAGATTTGAATGGCTTTGCCCACTTTAGTGTGATGGTTGCGGCATCACGTAAACTCTATCGTGGTGGTGTTGGTTATGACGAGTCTCCCATTATTCCTCATGATTTTAGTTACTCATATTCATGACGTATGATATTAAGTATTTACAGCAGATTTGACCCAATGATCAGTTAATGAGCTTTTATTTACGATTTCAGTTATGACAAGTCATATGCTTTCTATTTGTAAATCATGGTCACTATGTTTAGTTATGATAATCAACTTATGACTATGTATGTATCGATTACAGTTTTCAACATTCAGTCCTTACTCTCATGATTCGATGGTTTATATTTATATGCATGATTTAAGTTAACATTTACTAAGAATGTCATTACTTACCTTACATACTCAGTACATTCATAGAACTGACTGCATACTCTATGCTATACCATCTTATGATATAGGTTCAGATAATCCAGTTTAGTCTCGCTCATTGCTCGCTTCCCCTATCAGCTCAGTTCAGTCCTGCCTTGGGTGAATCCTCATTGTTCGAGGGCGTCTATCATTTCAGTTTTGTGTTGTCCTTTTTTTTTCAGACTTAGAAGATAGTTGGGGGCTTGTCCCAGCATCTCATCAGTTAGAACATGCTTTTCAGACATAGACTAGTATGTTCAGCTTGAGATTAGCATTGTTATGTTATTGTTCGATATACATTATGTTATTTAGACATTCTCTTATTCATGTTTAAGTTATCAGTTTCCTCTATAATATATGCTCTTTAGTTTCTATGTTCATACCCTGGGTCAACTTGTAGACTTTCATGATTTTAGGTCCCATGTCTTGGTATGGGGGCCCAACTCGGGTCATGACACCTCCTTGAAAACTCTTGCCAACATCTCCTCTATCTTATACTTATCAACATCACTTACTTTGAGTTGCATTTAAGTGCATCAACTTTGGGAAGGGAATATATGGATTTGAACTTTTGTGGTATTTCTCTCCTTTAGGATTTCTTTCTCGGTTTCCCCATCTCTCATTCCTATCGTTCCAACCTTCATTCTCCCGATTCCTCCAACCTTGATTCTCGTCACGAGGACTCCAAGGGCCATAGTTGGCACTTTGGCATCCTTGACAAGAACCCCCACTTGGCTATCCATATATTGATATTCTTCTTCATATTTTTTGAGGTGAAGCCTCCCCTTTATATTGCATGTGTCCTTGGGTTCCCACTGCATTAAAACTCTTGGGTCCCACCCCCATGACATTCTTGGTCATTAGCTCAATGTGTGTCATGATTTTTGCCAAGGTTTCATCCCTTTCTTCATCACATTTCATCATTTTCTCAATCACAAGGCTGGGAATGGCACCACTAGAGGACACCTCGGTGTCCCTAGAGTGTCATGCTCTATTCATTTTGGTCATATGATATAGGAGATCTTTGACCAATCCATAAGTTTGGTCCATCAAGGAACCACCACCCAGGTTGTTAGCCACGGACTTATTTATCGAATTAACTGAATGATAGAAGCTTTGGAGTAGGCGATCAGGCAATCCATGGTAGGGGCATATTGAAACTTTCTTTTTAAAGAAGAGCCAAATCTCATGTAGAAGCTCTCTTAGGAGATGTCTAAAATTGGTGATTTCATTCCTCCATTGAAGCATCCCCGAAGGAGGGAAGAATCTTTCCAAGAAAGCCTCAGTCGATCCTGCCAAGAAGTGATTGACCATGGGAGAAACTCCTCTAACCAAATAGTTGCTTCTCCCATTAATGAGAATGGGAAAACCCTTAGCCTAATTGACTCTTGGCTAAGGTTGGTGATATTAAAGGGTTGGCATATTTCAAGGAAGTTGCAAAGGTGTCTATTGGCATCTTCACTTGGTTTACCTCCAAATAACCCTTTCATTAGGAACAAATGTAGCATAGTGCTTTTCATATGAAAGACAGCATTCCCCACCTTAGGTGGTAGGCAAATAGGACCTGTTACATTGGGCAACATTGGCTCATCATCGTCTTGGTCCGTACGGCCGTCCATAGAACCCATTTGAGATTCTTGGATCATGAAATTCAACCTAAATAAGAAGCGAGAACAACACAAACTTAAATTCACACAAGATGCTTAACTAGTTCAAATCAATAAACAACTTTAGGCTATCAATGCTTACATCCTGACAACGACACCAAAATTTATAACATACAAATCCAGTCCTCGTTAGGAGAGAGTGTGCACGGTCATTTACAATATAATATACCCAACTTTATGAGTTGGGGTTGAATAAATAGGAAATAGGGAGAGATTACTACTAAAGGTGTATATCAATCAAAACTAACCAACATCATTATATCACAATTCATCAACAAAATGTTTGGGGGAAAATAAGATTACTGCATAATTCTAAAGGTAATAGAAAAATGGATTAATGCGAGTTGAAGCAACAATAAGAGAAAGTACCAAGGATGTTCTTTCGAGGGGGCATCTTAGGATTGGAGTTAATCAGTAAATCTAAAGAATCAAATACTAGCTTGAATAGCGATGGATTAGGTTGTACCAAATGTCTTTCAACCACGTGGGTACATTCTACTTGGGTTCTTTCGAACCCCAAGATCATATAACATATGGCACATGTTGGCTCGGAGAAGAATAAAGTTATTTCTAGCCTTAACCCTTTAATGAGTCATGAAAATGGTTTCAGCTATTTCTACCCCAACCCACTCTAATAAAACTCAATTCCCCACTAATGCTTTCTAACCCATATCCTACTTTCATTTATAAAGCAAAAGAACGATAAGTAAATACAATCTATATTTGCTAACATAAATATTCTAATTAAAACTTATAGAAAGCATTAGATTATGCATAATAACTGATTCTAAGACTAAATCAGTAACACCCAATCCAACCTAATTCCATATCAGGCACACACTCCTACCAATTAAATTAGCCACTAATAAATGTCAACAAGAGAATTATATAAACAAGAGATTCATTAACATTCATCATTGAGTAGTAACTTTAAGCTTCAAAGTTTGTTTCAATGGTGGATCTTACCGTACAATTTGATGAAGAAGAAGGCTAGCTTTCACTTCTATCTATTCCCAACTAAAATTGGTATTCAAAATAGTACTTTTCTTCTATGACAAAGGTGTGTACAAATTAGGGAAAGACTGCTCCCTCTTATTCTATTCGAATCCCCAATTTTCTTTGAGAAGCTTCAAAAGTATTCTTATGTTGGATCTGGATAATTTTACCCTTTTTAGCATGGACTTGCATCTCGCAGGTGCCCATCCATTAGATGCGATTGCTTTGCAGGTCTCATCAAAATACACATCATGTCTTTTTTGTTTGCACCTGTGTTTCGCAGGTTCCAACCTACATTTAACAGTTCTTCTATATCTTCAGGTCAGTGCAATTATGCACCTCACTTGTTTTTCACAAGTATTAGACCTGCGAAACGCATGTGTTCTACTTCAAGAACTTGCTCTTTGTTCAATTACTTGGCTTTCTTCGTTTGAGCCTTTTACTTTAAAAATCAAAGGAAAAGCCATAAAACCCTCCTAGATGATTTGAAAATAAAGCAAAAGCTCATTCTTAAAATCCTAATGAGTTGGTAAATTACCAAGTCATCAGTCTTCATGATTTTAGGACGACTATTTTGGTTCATGGCTCTTTCTCTTATGTATTTTAGTTTCAAACATAACAAGCTAGTTGAGGGTGTTGTCCCGTCGGTTCGCCATATGTTTAGAGGCATTTCATATAGCTATGTATATATGGTTCAGCTTTGTTGACTTGTTACCTACACTTATGCTTTATGATATGCAGACTTCCGCTTATGTTGTGTTCATATTTATTTTCGGTTAGTTATGCTCATAATAATGTTTTGTGTATTCCAGGGGTTATCATGGAGACATTCATGATTCTAGGTATGGTGTCTCGATCTAGGGTCCATGCTCAGGTCGTGACAAACTTGGTATCAGAGCATTAGGTTTTATAGTGTCCTAGGGTGTCTGAAAGCTACATTACATAGTGTCTTTTTCATGGGTGTGAAGAACGCCACACTTATGAAGAAAAGGCTACGAAATGTTTTAGGAAACTTCCCTTCGTTCATGATTCAATGTTTTTCTATGAAGTTCATGTCTCTATCCATCTAATTCATGTTATACGCATTTTTAGAAATATGACTCTGATGTTAGGCATATTCTTATGCCCCTTTTCCATGTGTTTACCCATATTTTTCCTTGTTATGAGTTCATAATCCTTATGAAATACATAAATTAATGTTTTTGTGCGTCTTTAGAGCTAACAAATGGTTTTAGATTTTTTGAACAGGAAACTAAGGAAAAAGGACCCAAAAATGACCCAAGGTGTGAAGAAAGAAGAGTTTGCAAAGTCGACCTGGGGATATAGCTGGTGTGGCGCGCCAACCCCTGAACTTCAGAGAAATCTACACAACATTTTTGCTATGGGTGGCATGGGGCACCAAGTCCCAAACATTAGAGGATAAATTGATCACACCTTTGTGAGATGTGAGGCGTGGAGCACCCGAAGCATCCCAAACTTGAGAAATTTTTCCAACATTCTGGTGCTTTGGATGGAGTGAGGCACCAAAAGGGTTCTAATGCTTAAAATTTGACTAAAACTCTAGTGCTTTGAGTGTCGTGGGGCGCCTGGAGCTAAAATTAAGAGGAAAATTAAGCCAAACTAGGGGCAACGGAGGGCACGGTGTGTCAGACCCATTCTAGGATGGATTATGCATATTTTGAAGATAAGTTTCTTTATAGAAAAAGCATCATTTGAGGGTTCACCTATAAATATAATATCTAGGTCATTTGCTAGCTATCTTACACCATTATGTTTGATCGTAGTTAGGGTTTTAACGCAACTTTGGAGGGGACATAAGTCTTAACTTTGGTTTCTTCTTTTCTCTATCATTTTACTTTGAATGATTATGACATCTTTGTTTTTCCGCTTGTCTTTGTGTGGATAAACACCCATTCTATGGTTTTGGCCATAACTATGGTTGAAGTTTGAAAGATTGATTGTTGCTAGTTTTGATTCTTTATTAAAGGTTGTTTATATTTACTTAGTTTAATTGCTTTTTGTCTAGACTGATCACCTTATGAATAAATCAGTTGGCTTTTGGTTAAACTCGGGAGAGGGAACTGAAAGGGTTAAAAGTAAATGTATAATACGAATTTAAAGATCCTTTGGCCCATTGGTTGAAGGTTAGAAGTTGTTGATGAGGATAGGGATATCCCTTTAACCCTATTTAGTTGATATACAAGTATGCATAATTGTCGTTTCATATTTCTCCTATGATCATAGGGATATAGGCGTCAGAGTTCATGAGATAGTTCTTGGATGCTCGGTTGAGTGGCATGAAATGGGATAGTAACTTGCAACTAGAAACCTTAGGAAGAATTAATCTAGCATAATCAAATCTTGATAACTCAACCTAAAGCGAAAGTGCCATTTCCGTATATTTTCATCATCATTTGAAGTACAAACAAGTTTGCAACAACTTTAGTTTATTAGTTCATTTTCATTTAAAGTTTAGTAGCTTAATTCTCCAAGTTGTTCCCCATTTTATCTATTTTTGTTAGAATAGCAAAATAAAAAGATAACCTTAAATGAGTAATCTGACAAGTCTCTGAGGGATTGATAATCATAACTTCACTATCCTATATTACTTGATGATCACGTGCGCTTGGACACCATCATCGAGGATTTAAAGATTGAGTTTTGGTAGGCCAAACTTGGAGAACTCTTCTAAAGCGATCATCAAGCTAGCCATCACTGGAAACTTCGAGCTGATGGAAGGGACTGTGCGGTTGGTCCAAAATACTTGCTAATATTAGGCAAGCCGCGTAAGGATCCTCACAGACATCTGATAACGTTCCTTGAGCTAAGTGAGAACATTCACTATCAGAACATATTAGATGAGTATGTTAAGCTCACGTTGTTTCCATTCTCATTGATTGGTAAGGCTAAAGAGTGGCTTCAGAATAAGCTAGTAGGTTCCATCACCACTTGGGAGGTTCTTTCCAACAAATTCATCAACAGTTTCTTTTCTTTAAGGAGGACAAAGGAGTTGAGAGGGAAGATCTCTGGTTTTGTGTAAGGAGATGGTGAAACCTTAGCTCAAGCTTGGGAATGATACAAGGGATACTAGAGAGATTTCCGACACTGCATACAACAGAAGGTGATTATCGAGCATAATTTTATAGAAGGGCTAAAACCAGAGTCAAAGATCTTTGTTGATACTACCGCACAGGGCAACATTTTTTCTAAGAGCTATGATGAAATAGAAGCTCTTTTGAACCTCATGTCAGTGGGGAGTCAAGACAATCAGGACTCAGGTAGAGGATTCACAGCAACCAACATGCCAGGAAAGCTCGAGGTAGATGGTGCAGCAACAATCTAAGCAGATATCAGTCGGCTGGTGAATGTGATCATCAATCTTATAAACACACCAGTAAAAAGTCAGGTTCAATAGGTCCATAAAATCCAGACTCCACCACCATCATATGAGGTGTATGGAGAATGCCACGCTTAATCAGGTTTTCCACTAAACTTGAAATCTGTATATTTTGTAGGAAAACAAGGTCGTGGTGGAGGTTTCGCAGGTAAACTTACAACCAGAGGTATTGGGATGCTGCTAATCTCTTTTGGGGAGGGAATCAAAATTTTCGAAGGCCCTAGATCACTTATCCAAGACCTCAGGGCCAACACCTGAGCAACTCATTAGAAGAAACAATAAAGCAGTGGATGGTTCAGCAAACTCAAGTGGTTAATGAGATGTAGAAGTCCATCCATGATCTACAGAGACCGATGGGGAAATTGTCCCTTAAGTAAACTAGCAAACCGTAGGGGGCACTTCTGAGTAATATCGAGAAGAACCCCAATGAAAATGTGAGTGCAATTTTCTTGCTCAGTGGTAAAGAGCTGGGTGAGGTGATCCCTATAGGTAAGAAAGTTGATGAAGAGCAGGTCGTGATGTCTAAAAAAGAGGTTGGTGAGTCAAGCAACTCAAAGCTAAAGTTGGTAGAAGCCAGACCACCCCCTCTATTTCCACAAAGGTTTAAGAAGTAGAAGGACGACTTAGCTAGCTAGAAACTTCTTGATGTGTTGATGTAGGTACATGTTAACTTGCCATTGGTGGAGCTTTTGCATGAAGTTCCAAAGTACCCCAGGTTTCTGAAGGATATTGTGGAAAATAAGAGGAGGCTTATGGAGTTTGCAATTGTGGCCCTTGTAGAAGAGTGTAGTTCTCGTGTGTAGAACAAAATTCCAAAAAAGTTGAAAGACCCCGGGAGGTTTACCATTCAAATTGCTATTGGGAGCAAAGAAGTTGTTCAGATCTTTGGGTTTAGGTAAACCACGCCCTACCACAGTTATATTGCAGTTTGCCGACCAATCTCTTGCTTATTTTGATGGAATCATAGAGGATGTCTTGTTAAAGGTTGGACCTTTCATTTTATCGGTGGACTTCATAATCTTGGATTACAATGAAAATTCAGCAGTTGCCCTCATTTAGGGGAGAGGATTTTTAGCCATTGCCAGTGTAGTTATAAAGGTAAATTCGGGGAAGATGTCGATGACTGTAAATTGTCAGGAAGCAATTTCTGATGTGTTTAGAGCGGCACAAATGCCACCTCACTATTTGGATTTCACAGTGAAGCCAACAGTAGAGCCTGGAGGGTGTTAGAAGGTAGTTGAGAAACATATGTTGCATGAGAATTTAGTAGGTTTCCAAGATACTAACTATCACACTCGAATGAAGGAGTTAGAGTGATATTCATCATGCTGCGATGTTAAATCAGCCACTGCGTAGGAGTCAACCCGTTCATGTTGTGACATGATTATAACTACAACACTTGGGGGGAGGCAACCCATCTTTCTAACATTTTTGTTTTGGTTTTGCAGAGATGAATAGGGCTTTGGAGGCAAAAAGAGTAGGGAAAATAAGCAAGAAAAGCTTAGGTATGGGGCCAGATACTTGGTGTGGGGTGCTAAGTGTTATCCCCAGATAATAAAAAACTTTCAATTTGGTGCTATGGGTGGCGCGCCGAGCCAAACCCTAACCACGAAGAAAATTCTTTCTAAGTGTGTGGCGAGGTAACTGGAGGGCGTGCCAGGGGTGTTGTGTTCGAATATTTTTTGGTCCAATGGGTCAAATTTGACCCAAGTACCTTAAAATAACAAAAAACCCATGCCCCGCACCTTTATTGTAAATCCCCATTTATCCTCTCTCATTAGAAAGTGAAAAATAAAAAACAACAAAATTTTCTCTCTTCCCTCACATAACTCGTAACGTCCTCTCCCTTTTCCTTCCATTGTCTCCAAGAAGCTTGGTGAGGCTAATCTCTCCATCTCATGTAAGAAGTTCTCTTTTATATTGGTTATTTAGTGTAAAAAATATTTCCCCCATACCCTTCATTTCCAAGTTAAAAACCCAAGATCACCATTGCTGGTGAAAAAGCTTGAATTTTATAATGAGGGTTTAATTAGCCTTAATCTCTTAAATCATTCATGATAATGTGTTATCCTTGTTGAGTTTTTTATTTTTTGTTGAATTTATTGATTTGCAGTTGTGGAGATGAAGGAGATGATGAATTTAATTTCATGATTCTGGTGGGTAGAACATTGATTGTAGCGAGAGGACGTGCATAGTTCTTGAATTCTTGAATGTGAAGAATCTTGAGTGGTTGAAAATTCATGTCAATTCATTATAGATTGTAGTAAATTTCATGTTGGTTGTTGAATGAATTGACTGAAACTACTTTCATAAGTGGGTTACTTGAATTATGGATTAAAGGTGGGAAGGTGGAGGGAATCGCCAAGGTGGGGCATTCTTGAAAAGATATGATAAATAGAGGAGAGATGTGAAAAATTTATGAACTTGTTTATAGTGTGAAGTTAGTCAATAATTTGGATGTTGAGATTTGGGATGATAATGGAGGATATCTTGAGTACCATATTTGACAAATTATCACGATCATGCTAGCAAATTAAGTGTGGAGTCACTTTGCACATGTAATCTAATAAGCTAGAATTTTATCTCAGGAACTAATCTTGTGAAGTTCATTGATGTCATTGGCAGGTGTCATGGCATCAAATGCTGACAAAGGAAAGGAAATAGAGGTAGATAATAAGGGTCTCAAGTGGCTTCAAAAAGGGACAAAAGGGTTGAGTTCATCGGCTAAGGGAGCCCTGCTAGAAGGTTTGGAGCAAAAGTGGTGGAGCCTCATGGACTAACATGGTTCAACATACAAAAGGAGGCCAAATATACTCCTGAGAATTGGATTGACGAAGGCCGCCTCGCGCTTGTGTTCCAACCATCTGAGACAGGGTCTTTGTGTTGGGATTGGGTTATAACTTTGTCGAGGCAGAAGAGTGCAACTTCACTTTTGTGAGGGAAGTTTATGCAAACTGGGACATATCTTTTGTAGAGAGCACTAAGGTCAAAATATGGTGTTAGGTGGTTTAGTTCACTTTTAAGAGATTCAATGCCTTCCTCAGAGCAGCTACGGTAAACCCGTCCGAGTATTTCATTCTGCTAGCGAGGCATCCACATTGCGACATTCACTATACTCTTTGTGGTGAAAACTCATCCCCCATTAGGAAACAGACCATAATGGCACTCACTTTACACTTCCTTTCTCCTACTTGAATGAGGAGAAGAAACTATAGGTGAAGATAGTTTGTGTTGTGCTTCTCCCTGGGACACACATAACGGGCATCACTAGAGAGTGGGTCGTGTTAGCTTACATGATGATGAAAGGGATACCAATCAATTTTAGTGCAGTTCTTAGAGGCAATATGAGGAGTTCGAGGGACAACTGCAGGTATAAGTACTCTTAAAGTAGTCTCCTAACCCAGTTTTCGAGAGAGGCGGGCATCCAGTAAGAAGAGGTGGACCTTCACCTACCTTTAGCAAGGTATCTAGCAAGAAAGACGATGGATGTCACAAAGGGAAAGGAGGCCATAACTTCTACAGCTCCAATTGTCATTATAGCGGATTGCCAAGCTCGGGATAATAGCTGGAGAGGCCGCATATTTGGCATGATTGATTTGCAGCTGAGGATTGGAGGCCCACCTACCACAGATGATGAGATAGTGTCCCTGGAGGAGCAGTACCCACTCATAGAGAGTTCGATGCAAATGTGTCGAGTGGTACTAGCTTTTGAGGAGCTGCTAGATAATTATGAGTCTACAGTGATTAATGATGGGGTTTATTACTCGGACAATAATGAGGAGGATGATGCTGCCATAAGAGCCACCCAAATTGATAGTGAGGATGGTGATGATGACCATGATCAGGAGTACAATCCTGATGATGATGACTATGCATATCGGCCCAAGAAGTTCCTTTTCTCTACCTACTTGATATTTTTGTGTGTGCACTAAGGACAGTGCACCATTTAAGTGTGGTCTGAAGGAATGATTTCATGTTTAATATTTGTTTTCAATATTCATAGTTGGTCGTAGTATCAGTTGTCATTCCCTGTGGTAGTAGCTCTATGATTGATTAGGTATGGTTTGTAGTAGATAGTATTGCTGATGACTGTGATAAACTGGATGATGCCTTGTGATATTTGGATGGTTTGTTCGTCTCTAGTAGTTGAGTTTGTTTAGTTTCTTCTTAAAGTCAAAAATTGTAAAATTTTATATTTTTTTGTGTCATCATAGAGTAGTGACCTTTCCATATGATAAATGGATGACGACCGTCTTAAGGGAAATTAGTCACGTTTTTTTGGGATTGAGTCAGACACAATCACTTGTGT
Organism: Datura wrightii; assembly: GCA_035772735.1. NCBI lineage: Eukaryota > Viridiplantae > Streptophyta > Magnoliopsida > Solanales > Solanaceae > Datura > Datura wrightii. Next base: position 16,668,049 of record JASDFA010000002.1, read on the forward strand.
GCTCATTGACATTCCATTTAGTTACTATGCTAGAGTCAATAAAGTGGTCATCTTAAGTGAGAATTCAAGGAGAGACACACATATAGATATTTGACTCGACTCAAGACACTTGTAGGGCTTAATAATTAAAGATGTCATTCAATATGATTGTATGGATGTGTATCAATAGGATACCGACTAGAGTCTTAATGCCACATGAGATAAGCTTAATTGTTGTGTTTCATACATAATTTACCATCTAGAACTTACCTTAGTGTATGTAGGATGGCTACTTGTTAAAGAGTTAATAGATGATTAAGGAGTTTCTTTGAAAAAGCCATGTTTTCCATGTTTGTTTTACCTTCCTGAATATTTTCCCTAGTTAACCCCCTTGAGCCATAAGACTTATTAGTTTTATTAGCCATGAAAGTAATCTATTCCCTTTTTTTTAATGACATCCAGAAATATTGATCCAAAGTAGTTTTTACACCCCGTAAGTTCCTAACGCTTAGTCGACATATTCGTACGTTAGCCAAGAGTTTTAGAGTACGACGCGTATGAGAGAGGGCCCGAGAAAAGGTCAAACGAGCGCGGAATCAATGTTGCAAGGGAGAAGGCCAGACAGGCTGCCACAAGGGGAAACGTGTCACGGACCACTCCCTGCATGTTTGGAGTCATGACATAACCCTAAATCGCCGCGTTGGTGTCCATGACACGGACCCCCTGTCCACCGCTCAAGTATGTATATAATGTCCCTTTATGTGTTGATTTCATATATCAACATTCTCATCCAACAAGTGAAAGATACATATTTTTAGTTATACAAACTCAAATTAACTTTAGGTATCGGGTTATAAGCATGTAGGGAGCATTACTACGGAGTTAGTTTCTCGAAATTCACCCAACAAATCGTAACCCCGTCGAGTAGAAATTTTCCGAATTGCTCCAAAGTGATTTCTATACGATCTCAAGCTTCAAGTAAGAATTTATCCCTTCTAAACCTCAGGAAATTATATGCTTTCGGCCGTATTTTGTTATGTTGAAGTATAGTTAATATTAGTAGTAAAAGTTATCAATTTTGCCAAATTTAGTACTGAAACTAGTCTCATTCTTCTAGTAATACGATTACAGTTGGAAAGGGCTGCTGAATATGAATTGAAACTTGCCAGTTAATCAGGAATTGGCGATGCAGGTATGTTAAGGAAAATCCGTTCGGCAAGTTAGTTTCTTTAGAATTATAACTCAGTTTGAATCCCAGTAAGAGAGACAGAAGTATATATATTGAGATTATTTGTTGTTATTAGCTGAGACCAGTATTCTATGTTTAGTCCTGGGATTGATTTTGTCGTGTTTAGCCTTCCATGACCAACCCTAGGGTTACTAGCTGTGTCGACACCTGCCAGGATCGAGATGATGTCGCTCCAAGTAGAGGTATGCCATCCGCGAGGGATGAAGATGGGGTCCAAGGTCCACATACAGTCTATTCCATGGATAGACTATTATATGTCGTATCGGCACACACCCCTGTCGAGCTTGGGCCCGGGGTGCAGATATCAGAGTCCACTAGACTCAGACACAACTACAGTTCAGGGGTCGAGCGGGCTCATTTGCAGACCCAGGGGACTGGTAGGAAGGTTATAGTTACTAATTGACTCAATGTGACTTTGTAGGGGTATATTGATTGAAGTATACTCACCAAGGCTTATGGTGCCCCGGGTGGGTTATTCTGTGCTGGTTGTACCTTCCGACTTATGGGGGCCAGGTAAGGTTCTTGTTTGCATTAATTACTAACAAATTAGGTAGCAGGAAGTTCAGTTATTCAGGTAGTATTTCTACCTCTTTCTTTCAATTTCTTTCATTTTCCTTTTACTTCATTCAGTTATTTGCAGTTACTGCCTTACATATTCGGTACATATTGTATTGACGCCCTTCTGGGGCACTGCATTACTTTCCTGCAGGTGCCGATAGACATGGACTAGCATATTCTTAGCTTTCAGCCAGAGTTAGCAGAGGCAGTCATCTCCTCTCCTCCAGAGTTAACAACTTGAAGGTTTACTTTTTTTGTTGTACAGTTTTTGGGTAGGTCGGGGCCCTTTCTCAACCATTATATCACTGCAAGTGGTTTACAGATTATTTCAAAATTCCTGTGGTTAGTTGTTGTTCGCCATGTGGGGCTCGTGTATGCTTTATTTTACATATTGGCTACGTGGGGCCTTGTTTGGCTGACAGTTAACGGCCTTGTTGGCCATAGCTTAGTTTATTGCTTGATTTACTTTAAAGTTATAACTAGACATCATTGTGGCCTATCGGCTCGCATAGGATTCCTTGCTATTACCTATTTTTGGTTAGTTGTTTTCTTTCACAGGTGTTTATATGGCCTTGTGGTTGGGGTTGTGTTTACATATGAGATATAGCCCGTTGTTTTCTTGATTTAAAGATTAGGCATGCACCAGAAGTGCATAAGCCCAGTCAGGTCAATTCAGATCCTAGTAAGGAACCAGGTGCCAGTCATGCCTCCCAAGGTGGGGCATGACAAACTTCGTATCATAGTAGATCGTATCCCAGAGTGTCTGCAAGCCATGCTAAGTAGAGTCTTATCTATGGATGTGTTGTGCACCACATTCCATAGGCAGGAGGTTGCGAGGCATGATAGAATGGTTACTCTTCTTTCTCTTCCAATCGTGCTATAGAGTTGTTGAATATTGGGTTGAGTCCCTAAGCTTACCATATTTTGCTTGTCTACAGAGAAATGTTGGATATACAACAGACCACGACTGGCAAGAAGTTGGATGTTGCAGAAGGAGAGGGCACTAGTCCGGTGCCCCAGTCAGAGTCAACCTAATCTTAGGGCGACAGGGAGACTCCATCTCGGTCTCCCCAGCAGTCTTTTCCCATTAGCAGCCCTCGAGAGCGGTAGATGCATCGGCACCACCTCCAGCAATTTTTATACTGACACCATTAGATCAGGAGGTTAGGAGTATTGTTTTTATGATAGCTCAAATGATGGTTGTACAGTGTTAGCCAGTGGCACCCATTGATGTAGAATCTTTGGAATGACTTGGTAGTTTGAGGGTTCGAGAGTTTCTCATTCTGAGTCCCCCGCAATTCACAGGGACGGACCAAGATGAGGACCCTCAAGACTTTTTGGACCAGCTATAGTAGATCTTCAGGGTAATGCATGCCACACCTACATAGTCGATTTAGTTGGTGGTATTTCATTTGCGGGACATAGCAGTATTATGGTACAATAGTTGGGATAGGTCCCGAGGTAGAGATGTTCCCTCTCCGACTTGGTCCAGCTTTTCAGAGGCTTTCTTGGACCACTATTTTCCATGAGAATTTCGACAGGCCCGGGTAGATAATTTTCTACATCTGGAGTAGGGTTCGATGAGTGTTTTGGAGTATGCTATGAGATTTGACTCCTTGGCTCGATATGTATTGGCTTTTGTAGATACTATGCCAGCTAGGATACACCAGTTCATTTATGGGGCTTCTTCCAGAATACATAGAGACTTGTATTACAGCCACTCTGTGAGAGTACATGGATATTTCCCGTATCTAGGAATTCCCTCAAAATCTTGAGGAGATCAGGCAGCGGCCGGGGGAGATAGAAAGGGCAAATTAGGAGTAACACCACAGGGCTAGACCTAGTGATGCTCAAGCAGAGTTTCAGGGTGGACCCAGGAAACGATTATCAAGTAGGCCACCCAGACCCGCACCTCCACAGTAGCAGTAGAGGGGTATACTAGGCCATTGGGGCAGTCGAGACCCGGTGAGAGCTCACGACCATCGGGTTCACAGCAATAGAGTGGGTTAGAGTAGAGTAGATTCACCGTGCCACTTTGCCTTATCTGTAGTCGACGTCATTCTGGGGCATGCAGGATATGGTTCTTCTGCGTGTTATACCTATGGACAAGAGGGTCATCTAATAAGAGACTATCCAGCCAAGGGTCAGAGCTATTGGGACCGATAGGATAGATCTTCAGTAGGGTCACGTGCCCCAACATCTCCAGCAGAGCATAGCCCCTCAGTTTCAGCCGGCAGAGGCCGAGGTAGGTAATCTAGCTCAGGCACCGGTGCAGATCACACTTATGGTTTATCGGGGCGACAAGTGTCGGAGTCATCGCCAGATGTTGTGATTGGTATGCCAGACATTTCCTCTCATTCTGTTTATGTTTGATAGACCCATGTTCCACTTTTTCTTATGTGACTCCACTAGTAGCACTAAAATTCAGTAACCCACCAGAATTGCTTTAGCGATATTTTTCAGTGTCCACGCTCGTCGGTGATTCTATTATAGCTAAAAGGATCTATCGGGGTTGCACAGTAGAGGTTGTTTGTTGCCAAACTTTAGCAGATTTGGTGGAATTAGAAATGGTTGATTTTTATGTAATTATGGGTATGGACTTGCTAGCACCTTGTTATGCCAATGTAGAATGTTGGACCAAGACCGTCCTGTTCCACTTTCTAGGGGCGGTAGTATGCGAGTGGAAAAGTAATGCTACTATTCAAAAGTAGGTTTATATCCTATCTTTGGGCGAGGAAATTGATAGAAAAGGGTTGTATTTATCATATTGTCAGGGTTCAGGATGTTCAAGCAGAATCCCCAACTCTTCAGTCTATTCCTATAGTCAATGAATTTCCTGATGTATTCTTAGATGAAATTCTTGGTATTCCCCCAGAACGGGAAATCGATTACACTATCGACCTACTACCAGGCACTCAACTTATTTGCATCCCTCCATACCGAATGGCTCCTGCAGAGCTCAGAGAATTGAAATAGAAGTTGAATGATCATCCAGATAAGTGCTTTATCAGGCCAAGTACTTCACTGTGGGGTGCGCCAGTTTTGTTTCTAAGAAAGAAAGATGGCTCCCTCCGCATGTGCATAGATTACCGACAGCTAAATAATGTTACTATCAAGCATAAGTACCCACACCCCAGACTAGATGACTTTTTTGATCAGTTACAAGTGGAGATATACTTTTCTATGGTTGATTTGAGATCAGGGTATCACCAGTGTGGGTTAGAGAAGGAGATATTCTAAAGACCGTTTTTTTGACCAGGTATGGCCACTTTGAATTCCTAGTCATGTCCTTCAGTTTGATGAATGCTCCAGCAGTGTTCATGGATCTGATGAAAAACATCTTTGGGACGTATCTAGACTTGTTTGTGATAATGTTTATTGATGATATTCTTTTGTATTCTCGTTCAGAAGCAGAACATCGATATCAGTTGCAAACAGTGCTCCGAATTCTCAAGGATTGCCAGTTGTATGCAATATTTTCTAAATGTGAGTTTTGGCTGAATTTTGTAGCCTTTTTGGGCCATATTGTGTCACAGGCTGGTATTCAGGTAGATTCGCACAAGATTAAGGCAGTAAAGACATGGCCTAGACCTACAACTCCAACTGAGGTACGTTGTTTCTTGGGGTTAGCTGGGTACTACATGAGATTTGTAGAGGGGTTTTCTACTTTATCACCACCTTTGACAAAGTTATCTTAGAAAGAAGTTAAATTTCACTGGACTGAAGCATGTGAGTAGAGTTTCCAAGAGTTGAAAAACAGGTTAACATCAGCGTGTGTACTAGCATTACAAAAAGGATCAGAAGGTTATGCAGTGTATTGTGATGCTTCAGGTGTAGGATTAGGGTGTGTTCTGATGCAACACGGTAAGGTAATTTCTTATGCTTCGAGCCAGCTGAGAAAATATGAAAAGAACTACCCCACCCACGATCTGGAGCTAGCCGCCGTAGTTCATGCCTTGAAAATATGGAGGCACTATTTGTATGGAGTCCATGTAGATATTTTCATAATCATAAGAGATTCTAGTATATCTTCACTTAGAAAGAGTTGAATCTATGACAGTGTCATTGTTTTGAATTGGTGAAAGACTACGATGTAGACATTTTGTATCATCCAGGGAAGGCCAATATCTTAGAAGATGCCCTTAGCCATAGATCAACGGGGAGTTTTGCACATTTGAGGCCCGAACAATGGGAACTGGCCTGAGAATTACACCAGTTTGCTAGTTTATCCATCCAAATAGTAGACTCGGGAGACAATGGGGCTATAATTCATAATACAGCAGTATCTTCCCAAGTAGTGTAGGTAAAAGAATGGCATTATGAAGATACTCATTTAGCATAGATAAGAGATAAGGTACTATAGGGGGGAGTACCAATTTTCAAGGTAACCAAAGACGGGGTCTTGAGATGTAGGGGTCGCCTCTACGTTCCATATGTGGCAGAACTTCGCTAGCAGATCATGGTAGAGGTACATTATTCCCGTAATTCTCTTCACCCAGGTTCAACAAAAATGTACCATGACATAAAAGAGATTTACTAGTGGCCAGGAATGAGAAAGAGGGTAGTAGAATTTGCAGCACAATGCCCTAACTGTCAGCAGCTAAAGGCTGAACATCAAAAACTCGACGAACTAATGCAGGAGATAGCAGTGCCTTTGTGGAAATGGGAGGTAATAAATATGGATTTTGTGACAGGATTACCCCATACCAGATGCAAATTTGATTCTATCTGGGTGATTTTGATAGGTTGATGAAGTCAGCTCATTTTATGCAAGGCAAGAGCACTTTCTTAGCCGGGACTATGTTAAATTGTATATCAGAGAAATAGTTAAACTACATGGTGTCCAGTATCTAACATTTCTGACAGAGGAGCAAAATTTTTAACTAGATTCTGGCAGCCATTTCAGAAAGTCTTGGGAACACAGGTTAATCTGAGTACAGCCTTCCACCCTCAAATAGACGAGCAGGTGGAACGTAAAATTCAGACACTCGAGAATATGTTACGGGCGTGCATGCTAGACTTTGAGGGTGCTGGGATGAACATTTACCCCTTATTGAATTTGCTTATAATAACAATTACTATTCGACAATTCAGATGGCGTCGTATGAGTCCTTATATGGGCAGAAGTGCAGGACTCCTATTGGTTGGTTCGAGGTTGGAGAATCAGGGTTAATTGGCCAAACATAATCCACCAGTCAAAAGAGAAAGAAAAGCTTATCAGAGAGCGTTTGTTGACAGCTCAGAGTCGTCAGAAATATTACTCTGATGTGTTGTGTAGGGATCTAGAATTCAATATAGACGACTGGGTATTTCTAAAAGTACACTAATGAAGGGAATAATGAGGTTTGGTAAAAACTGCATGCTTAACCCGAGGTTTATTAGGCCGTATCGAATCCTTCGGAGAATAAGCCAGGTGGCATATGAGTTAGATTTTCCTTTAGAGTTAGAATATGTTCATCCAATCTTTCATGTTTTGATGTCACAGATGTGTATTGGGGATCCATCCCGAGTTGTGCCAGTTGACGACGTCCAGGTTACTGAGGAGTTGGCCTACGAGGAAGTTCCAGTGGCCATATTAGATTAGAAGGTTCGCAGGTTGAGAAGAAGAGACATCACCTCTATTAAGGTACTGTGGAGAAACAAGAATAGGGAATAGATGACCTGGGAAGCCGAGGATGACATGAGATCCAGATATCATCAATTGTTCCAAGGTTAGTCCCGACTTTGCAGATAAGGTGAAGTTGTTTATTTAGTTTTTGCTTTATGATTTATGTTACATATACTATTTAGTTGACTACAATCTTGTTGTCAAAGATTTGTTATAGGGTCATGTGAGATATCTGTAGTTTACTTTTCTGTGTTTCAAGGTTTTCAGATAGTCCATATTTTAGGGGAGACTCTGCTAAAATTTTTCCAGAATAATAGTTAAAAGAGTTAAACTCCTGTAAGTTGAAGTAACATTCGAGGATGAATGTTCCTAATGGGGGGAGGATGTTACACCCCGTAAGTTTCTAACATTTAATCGGCATATTCATAAATTAGCCAAGAATTTTAGAGTACGAAGCATACAAGAGAGGGCCCGAGAAAAGGTCGAATGAGTGAGGAATCGAGGTTGCGAGGGAGAAGGCCGGATAGGCTGCTATAAGGGGCAACGTGTCACAAACCTCTCCCTACGCGTTGGGTGCCGTTCCATGGCCCTAAATTTCCATGTTGGGGAGCGTGACATGGACCCCCTGTCCACCGCCGAAATATATATATATAAAGTCCCTTTATGTGTTGAATCATTTCATATGTAAACATTCTCATCCAACAAGTAAAAGGTATGTAATTCTTAAGTTGTTTTCCTCTGGTTACACTACCAAATCAAATTTACTTCAGTTATCGGGTTATAAACCTGCAGGGAGAATTGGTACGGAGTTAGTTTCTCGAAATTCACCGAGTAAATCATAACCCTGCTGAATAAAAGTTGTCAGAATTGCTCCATACTGATTTCTATATGATCACAGGCTTCATGTATGCTATTATCCCTTCTAAACTCTTGGGCAATTATACATTTTCGGCCGTATTTCGTTAAGTTGAAGTATGGTTAACATTAATATTAAAAGTTAACATTTTTGCCGAATTTAGTACTGAAACTTGTCTCATTCTTCCAGTAATACGATTAAAGTTGTAAAGGGCCACTGAATACGGTTGCCAGTTAATCCAAAATTGGCGATCCAGGTATGTTAAGGCAAATCTGTTCAGCAAGTTAGTTTCTTTAGTATTTTAACTCAGTTTGAATCCTAGTAAAAGAACCAGAAGTATATCTATTGTGATTAGCTGTTGTTATTAGCTGAGACCAGTATTCTATGTTTAGTCTGGGATTGACTTAGCCCTATTTAGCCTTCCATGACAAACCCCAGGGTTACTAGTTGTGTCGACGCACACCAAGGGCGAGATGACATTGCTCCAAGGAGCGGTATGTCATCTGCAAGGGATGAAGATAGGGTCCAAAGTCCTCATACATTCCATTCCATGGATGGACTATTATATGCTATATCGGTGCTACACCCCCGTCGAGCCTGCTACTCGGGGTGCAGATATCAAGAGTCCACTAGGCTCAGACACAACAAAGGTTCAGGGGTTGAGCAGGCTCCGTTGAAGACCTAGGGGAATGGTAGGACGGCTATAGTTATTAGTTGACTCAGTGTGACTTTTTAGGGGTATATAGATTGAAGTGTACTCGCCAGGGCTTATGGGGGCCCCGGGTGGGTTATACTGTGCTGGTTGTACCTTCCAATTTATGGGGGCCAAGTAAGGTTCTTGTTTTCATTAATTACTTACAGATTAGACAGTAGGAAGTTCAGCTATTCCGGTAGTATTTCTACCCCTTTCTTTCAATTGCTTTCAGTTTACTTTTAGTTCATTCAGTTATTTACAGTTACTGCCTTATATACTCGGTACATATTGTGTTGACACCCTTCTTGGGGCACTGCATTAATTTCCTACAGGTGCCGATAGACGTGGACTAGGATCTTCTTAGCTTTAAGCTAGATTTAGCAGAGGCAGTCAGCTCCTCTACTCTAGAGCTAACAACAAGGAGGTTTTTTTTTGTTGTACACTTTATGAGTAGGTCGGGGCCCTGTCTCGACCATTATATCACTCTTAGAGGCTTGCAGATTTTTTCAGATTACCTGGGCTAGTTCTTGTTGGCCGTGTGGGGCCCTGTATGCTTTATTTTATGTGTTGGTCATGTGGGGCCTTATTTAGCTGACAATTAGCGGCCTTGTTGGCCATAGCTTAATTTAGTGCTGGTTTTACTTTACAGTTTTAACTAGACATCGTGGTGATCTCATAGGCCCACTTAGGATTCCCTGCTATTACCTATTTCTAGTTAGCTATTTTCTTTCACAGGTGGCTATAAAGCCTTGTTGGCAGGGGCCTGTGTTTACAACCGAGATATAACTCGTTGTTTTCTTGATTTTAATATTAGGCATGCACCAGAAGTGCATAAGCCCAGTCAGGTCAGTTTAGATCCTAGTAGGGCACCAGGTGCAAGTCATGCCTCCAAAGGTGGGGTGCGACAAACTTGGTATCATAGCAGGTCGTATCCCAGGGAGTCTGCAAGCCATGCTAAGTAGAGTCTTATCTATGGATGTGTTGTGCACCACATTCCATAGGTAGGAGGCTGGGAGGCATGATAGAATGGTTACTCTTCTTTCTCATCCAGTCATGCTATAGAGTTGTACAATATTGGGCTGAGTCTCTAAGCTTACCATATTCTTCTTGTCTACAGAGAAATGTCAGATATATGACAGACCACGACTGGCAAGAAGTTGGACGTTACAGCAGGAGAGGGCACTAGTTGTTTGCCTCAGTCAGAGTCAGCCCAATCTTAGGGCGATAGGGAGAGTCTATCTCGGTCTCCCCAGCAGTCTCTACCCTTCAGGAGCCCTCCAGAGCGGCAGATGCGTTGGCACCACCTCCAGCAGTTTTTATACCGACACCATCAGATCAAGAGGTTACAAGTGTTGTTTTTATGATATGTCAAAACATGGTTGTACAATGTTAGCCGGTGGCACTCATTGATGTAGAATCTTCGAAAGGACTTGGTAGTTTGAAGGTCCGAGAGTTTCTCATACTGAGTCCCCCGTAGTTTGCAGGGACGAACCAAGATGAGGACCCTCAGGACTTTTTGGACCAGCTATAGTGGATCTTCCTGGTAATGCATGCCACACCTACAGAGTCGATTGAGTTGGCGGTATTTCAGTAGCGGGACATAGCAGTATTATGGTACGATAGTTAGCAAAGGTCCTGAGGTAGAGATGTTCCCTCTCCGACTTCTTCTAGATTTTCAGAGGCTTTCTTAGACCACTATTTTCCATGAGAAATCCGAAAGGCCCGGATAGATCAGTTTCTGCATCTGGAGCAGGGTTCGATGAGTGTTTGGTTGTATGCTATGAGATTTGACTCCTTTGCTCGATATGCATTAGCTTTTGTAGCTACTATGCCAGCTAGGATACATCGATTCATTATGGGGCTGCTTCCAGAATACATAGAGACTTGTATTCCAGCCACTTTGTGAGAGGACATGGATATTTCCCGTGTCTCGGAATTCCCTCAAAATATTGAGGAGATCAGGCAGCGGAAGCGGGAGATAGAAAGGGAAAATTAGGAGTAACGCCGCAAGGATAGACCTAGTGATGCGCAGGAAGAGTTTCAGGGTGGACGCAGGAAATGATTATCAAGTAGGCCACCCAGACCCGCACCTCCACAGCAGCAGTAGAGGGGTAGACTAGGCCGTTGGGGCAGTCGAGACCCGGCGAGAGCTCATGACCATCGGGTTCGCAGCAACAGAGAGGGTGAGAGTAGAATAGATTCACCGTGCCACTTTGCCCTATCTGTAGTCGACGTCATCCTGGGGCATGCCGGTATGGTTCTTCAGCAAGTCATACATATGGACAAGAGGGTCACCAAATAAGAGACTATCCAGCCAAGGGTCAGAGTGATAGGGACCGATAGGATAGATCTTCAGTAGGGTCACGTGCCCCAGCATCTCCAGCAGAGCGTAGCCCCTCAGCTTTAGTTGGCAGAGGCCGAGGTAGGTCAGAGGAATCTAGCTCAGGCATCGGTGCAGATCGCAATTATTCTTTATCGAGGCGACAAGAGTCAGAATCATTGCCAGATGTGGTGATAGCTATGCTGGGCATTTTCTCCTCATTCTTTTTATGTTTGATAGACCCAAGTTCCACTTTGTCTTATGTGACGCCACTAGTATCCCAAAAATTCGGTAATCGCCAGAATTCGTTTAGCGATATTTTTCAGTGTCCACGCCCGTCGGTGATTGTATTATAGCTAAAAGGATCTATCGGGGTTGCACAGTAGAGGTTGTTGGTTGCCAAACTTTAGCAGATTTGGTGGAATTAGAAATTATTAATTTTTATGTAATTATGGGTATGGACTAGCTAGCACCATGTTATGCCAATGTAGAATGTTGGACCAAGACCGTCCAGTTCCACTTTCTAGGGGAGGTAGTACGCGAGTGGAAAAGTAATGCAACTACGCCAAAAGGTAGGTTTATATCCTATCTTTGGGAGAGGAAGTTGATAGAAAAGGGTTGTATTTATCATATTGTCAGGGTTCCGGATGTTCAAGTAGAATCCTCGACTCTTCAGCCTATTCCTGTAGTCAATGAATTTCCAAATGTATTCCAAGATGAACTTCTTGGTATTCCCCTAGAATGGGAAATCGATTTCACTATTGACCGACTACCAGGCACTCAGCTTATTTGCATCCCCCCGTACCAAATGGCTCCTGCAGAGCTCAGAGAATTGAAAGAGAAGTTAAAAGATCTACTAGATAAGGGCTTTATCTGGACAAGTACTTCACTGTTGGGTGCGCCAGTTTTGTTTGTAAGAAAGAAAGATGGCTCACTCCGCATGTGCATAGATTACCAACACCTAAATAAAGTTACTATTAAGAATAAGTACCCACTCCCCAGAATATATGACTTGTTTGATCAGTTACAAGTGGCGAGATACTTTTCTATGATTGATTTGAGGTCAGGGTATCACCAGTGCGGGTTTGAGAAGGAGATATTCTAAAGACCATTTTTTTGACCAGGTATGGCCACTTTGAATTCCTAGTCATGTCCTTCGGATTGACGAATGCTCCAGCAGTGTTCATCGATCTGATGAACAACATCTTTTGGACGTATCTGGACTTGTTTGTCATAGTGGCGAACAGTTCTCCGAATTCTCAAGGATTTCCAGTTGTATGCAATATTTTCTAAATGTGAGTTTTGGCTGAATTCTGTAGCTTTTTTGGGCCATATTGTGTCACGAGATGGTATTCAGGTAGATCCACAGAAGATTGAGGTAGTAAAGACATGGCCTTGACCTACAACTCCAACTGAGGTACGTAGTTTCTTGGGGTTAGTTGGGTACTACAGGAGATTTATAGAGGGGTTTTCTACTTTATCAACACCTTTGACAAAGTTAACTCAGAAAGAAGCTAAATTCACTAGACTGAAGCATGTGAGCAGAGTTTCCAGGAGTTGAAAAACGGGTTAACATCGACGGGTGTACTAGCATTGGCAAAAGGATCAGAAGGTTATGTAGTGTATTGTGATGCTTCAGGTGTAGGATTAGGGTGTGTTCTGATGAAACACGGTAATGTAATTTCTTATGCTTCGAGGCAGCTGAGAAAATATGAAAAGAACTACCCCACCCACGATCTTGAGCTATTCGCCGTAGTTCATGCCCTGAAAATATGGAGGCACTATATGTATGGAGTCCATGTAGATATTTTCATAGATCACAAGAGTCTCTAGTATATCTTCACTCAAAAAGAGTTAAATCTATGAAAACGTCATTATTTAGAGTTGCTAAAAGACTACGACGTAGATATTTTGTATTATTCGGGGAAGGCCAATATCGTAGCAGATGCCCTTAGCCATAGATCAATAGGGTGTTTGGCATATTTGAGGCCCAAACAATGGGAACTATCTTGTGAATTACGCCAGTTCACCAATTTATCCACCAAATAGTAGACGCGGGAGAAAATGGGGCTATAATTCATAATACAACAGTATCTTCCCTGCTAATGAAGGTAAAAGAATGGCATTATGAAGATATTCATTTAGCACAACTCAGAGATAAGGTACTATAGGGGGAGTACCAATTTTCAAGGTAACCAAAGACGGGGTCTTGAGATGTAGGGGTTGCCTCTGCGTTCCATATGTGGCAGAACTTCGCTAGCAGATCATGGTAGAGGTACATTATTCCTGTTATTCTCCTCACCCAAGTTAAACAAAAATGTATCATGACATAAAAGAGATTTACTGGTGGACGCGAATGAAAAAAGGGGTAGCAGAATTTGTAGTACAACGCCCTAACTGCCAACAGGTAAAGGATGAACATCAAAAACTCGACGAACTAATGCAGGAGATAGCAGTGCCTATATGGAAATGGGAGGTAATAAATATGGATTTTGTGATAGGATTACCTCGTACCAGATGAAGATTTGATTCTATCTGGGTGATGTTGATAGGTTGACGAAGTCAGCTCATTTTCTGCCAGGCAAGAGCACTTTCTTAGCTAAGGACTATGTTGAATTGTATATCGGGAGAAATAGTTAAACTGCATGGTGTCCAGTATCTATCATTTCTGACAGAGGAGCTCAATTTATAGGTAGATTCCGGCAGTCATTTCAGAAAGTCTTGGGAACACAGGTTAATCTGAGTACAGCCTTCCACCCTCAAATAGACGAGCAGGCGAAACGTAAAATTCAGACACTTGAGGATATGTTGCTGGCGTGCATGCTAGACTTCGAGGGTGCTGGGATGAACATTTACCCCTTATTGAATTTGCTTATAATAACAATTACTATTCGGCAATTCAGATGGCACCATATGAGGCCTTTTATGGGTAGAAGTGCAGGTCTCTTATTGGTTGGTTCGAGGTTGGAGAATCAAGGTTAATTGGCCAAACACAATCCACCAGTCAATTTAGAAAGCAAAGCTTATTTGAGAGCGTTTGTTGACAACTCAGAGTCATCAAAAATCTTAGTCTGATGTGTGGTGTAGGGATCTGGAATTCAATATAGACGACTGGGTATTTCTAAAAGTACACTAATGAAGGGAATAATTAGGTTTGGTAAAAAGGGACAGCTTAACTCGAGGTTTATTGGGCCGTATCGAATCCTCTGGAGAATAGGCCAGGTGGAATATGAGTTAGATTTGCCTTTAGAGTTAGAATCTGTTCATCCAGTATTTCATGTGTCGATGTCACAGATGTGTATAGGGGATCCGTCCCGAGTTGTGCTAGTTGACGACGTCCACGTTACTGAGGAGTTGGCGTACGAAGAAGTTCCAGTGGCCATATTAGATCGAAAGGTTCGTATGTTGAGAAGAAGAGACATCGCCTCTATTCAGGTACTGTGGAGAAACAAGAATAGGAAAGAGATGACCTGGGATACCGCGGATGACATGAGATCCAGATATCCTCAATTGTTCAAAGGTTAGTCCCGACTTTGCAGATAAGGTGAAGTTGTTTATTTAGTTTTTGCTTTATGATTTATGTTACATATACTATTTAGTTGACTACAATCTTGTTGTCAAAGATTATTAATAGTGTTATGTGAGATATTTGTATTTGACTTTTCTGCGTTTCAAGGGTTTCAGATAGTCCATATTACAGGGAGGACTCTGCTGAAATTTTTCTAGAATAATAGTTAAAAAAGTTAAACTCCCGTAGGTTGAAGTGACATTCGAGGAAGAATGTTCCTAATGGGGGGAGGATGTTACACCCCATAAGTTTCTAATGTTTAATCGGCATATTCTTACATTAGACAAGAATTTTAGAGTACGACACATACGAGAGAGGGCCCGAGAAAAGGCCGTACGAGTGCGGAATCGAGGTTGCAAGGGAGAAGGCTGGACAGGCTGCCATAAGGGGTAACGTGTCACAAACCTCTCCCTACTCATTGGGTGCCGTGCAATGGCCCAAAATTTCCATGTTGGGGTGCGTGACATGGACCCCCTGTCCACCACCGAAGTATATATATAAAGTCCCTTTATGTGTTTAATCATTTCATATGTAAACATTCTCGTCCAGCAAGTAAAAGGTTTGTAATTCTTAAGTTGTTTTCCTCTGGTTACACTGCCAAAAACCATCCAAACTCAAATTTAGTTCAGTTATCGAGTTATAAACCTTCAGGGAGCATTGGTACGAAGTTAGTTTCTCAAAATTCACCGAGCAAATCATAACCCTGCTGAGTAAAAGTTGTCAGAATTGCTCCATACTGATTCCTATATGATCACAGGCTTCATGTAAGCATTTATCCCTTCTAAACTCTTGGGAAATTATACGTTTTTGGCCGTATTTCGTTAGGTGGAAGTATAGTCAATATTAATATTAAAATTTATCATTTTTGCCAAATTTAGTACTGAAACTAGTCTCATTCTTCCAGTAATAAGATTACAGTTGAAAAGGGCTACTGAATACGGATTGAAACTCGCCAGTTAATCCAACCCCAGGGTTACTAGCTGTGTCGACTCACACTAGGGACAAGATGACATTGCTCTAAGGAGTGGTATGCCGTCTGCAAGGGATGAAGATAGGTTCCAAGGTCCTCATACATTCCATTCCATGGATGGACTTTTATATGCAATATCGGCGCCACACCCCCGTGGAGCTTGCTGCCTTGGGTGTAGATATCAGGAGTCCACTAGACTCAGACACAGCTAAGGTTCGGGGGCTGAGCAGGCTTAGTTGTAGAGCTAGGGGAATGGTAGGATGACTATAGTTATTAGTTGACTTAGTGTGAATTTTTAGGGGTATATAGACTGAAGTGTACTCACCAGGGCTTATAGGGGCCCCGGGTGGGTTTTTCTGTGCTGGTTGTACCTTCCAGTTTGTGGGGGCCAGGTAAGGTTCTTGTTTGCATTAATTATTGACAGATTAGACAACAGGAAGTTCAGTTATTCAGGTAGTATTTCTACCCCTTTCTTACTTTCTGTTTCCTTTTAGTTTATTCAGTTGTTTACAGTTACTGCCTTACATATTTGGTATATGTTGTATTGACACCCTTCTGGGGCGCTGCATTACTTGCCTGCAGGTGCCGATAGATGTGGACTAGGATCTTCTTAGCTTTAAGTTAGAGTTAGAATAGGCAGTCAGCTCCTCTCCTATAGAGCTAACAACAAGAAGGTTTTTTTTGTCGTATAGTTTATGGGTAGGTCGGGGCCCTGTCTCGACTATTATATCACTCTTAGAGGTTTGTAGATTATTTAAGATTACCTGGGGCTAGTTGTTGTTGTCCGTGTGGGGCCCGTGTATGCTTTATTTTATGTGTTGGTTGTGTGAGGCCTTGTTTAGCTGACAGTTAGCGGCCTTGTCGGCCATAACTTAGTTTAGTGCTGAATTTACTTTACAGTTATAACTAGACATCGTCGTGATCTCGTCGGCCCATATAGGATTCCCTACTATTACCTATTTCTGGTTAGCTATTTTCTTTCACGGGTGGCTATAAGGCCTTGTCGACAGGGGCCTGTGTTTACAACCGAGATACAGCTCATTGTTTTCTTCATTTAAATATTTGGCATGCACCAGCAGTGCATAAGCCCATTTCAGATCCTAGTAGGGCACCAGGTGCCAGTCATGCCTCCCAAGGTGGGATGTGACAATAGTATTAGGAACTTTGAGACTTGACAATGAAGGTCCACCAACGTATGAATAATAAGGGAAAAAAAAGAAAAAAAATTTGTGGAAAGGAAGAAGAGAAAGTAGAAAGAATGGTTTCCCAAAACATGTCGTTTACTTGCTGGTAGGACAATGAAAGAAAAAGCTTTAATAGTGAATATTCTTATTGTTTCTACAAGAAAAACCTACAAGTCATGTAGTGAATATAGGGGCATGTAAAGAAAAAAAAAGGTTAATAGAGTGAAGGGTGAACAATAAGGAAAACTTGTGTACTCGAAAGGTGAAAAATGTCGTAAAAGTGCTTAAGATTGGTAGTCACTATAAAAGAAAGATCATTCCTACCCGTCCCTTGGCTGATATTACAACCAAAAGAAGTACTTATCATCTTAATCTCTTGAAATAACTAAGTAGACTAGATGTACATAAAGGCAAGCTTATGGTATGTCACATGTGTATGATACATCATTTTTGAGTGTTAGTGTGCCTTGGTTATTATATTCCATGCTTTGAATTGATAATTCAAGAGAGGAACATCACTAAAAATAAGGGACATAAGATGTCTAGCTCAGTGTACTATATGTGGCGTGTTTTGTATTTAATCATGTTGGCCCTATTTCGAAAAAATGAGTCGGTTATACAAGTTGTGTAGTCTTGAATGTGAAAACTCTGCATGTGCTTGATGTGAATTGCTATAAGTTGATGAACCACTTAATCATATTCTCTATTCTAGTTGGTTGAGTGTGAATTGGTAGAGGTGAAATGTGGTAAGGAAATATGAGTTTGTTCATGGAGTTGAGGATTGTTCGAGGACAAATTATGGTTTAAGCATGGGGTGGTGATGTTGGGAATATTCTTATGCCCATTTGCCATGTTTTTACCCGTATTTTCCTTGTTTTGAGTTCATAATCCTTATGAAATGCATAAACTCATGTTTTCGTATGTCTTTGGAGCTAACAAATGTTTTTAGATGTTTTGAGCAGGAAACCAAGGAAAAAGGACCAAAAAATGACCCAAGATGTGAAGAATGAAGAGTTCGCGAAAGTCGGCCTGGGTTATAGCTGGCATGGCACGGCAACCCCTAAACTTCAGAGAAATTCGCACAAAGTTGGTGCTACAGGTGGCATGGGGTGCCAAGTACAAAACATTAGAGGACAAATTGATCAACACCTTGGTGAGATGAGAGGCATGGGGCGCTCAAAGCATCCTAGACATAGGAAATTTTTCCAACATTCTTGTTCTTTGGATGGAGTGGTGCGCAAAGGGTTCTAATGCTCATAAAATTGACTAAAACTCTTATTCTTTGAGTGGCGTGGGGCGCCCGAAGGGTCCAGAAGTTCAGAAATTTGGCTAACACCTTGGTGCTATGGCTGGCGTGGGGCGCCCGACGATAAACTTTAGATAAATATCGAGCCAAACATGGGGCTATGGAGGGTGCGACAAGCTAGACCCATTCCAGGATGGATTTTTCTAATTTTGAAGCTAATTTCTTGAGGGAAAAAGTGTTATTTGAGGGCTCACTTATAAATTTAACATCTAGGTCATTTGTCGCTATCTTACATCATTTTGTCTGATTGTTGTAAGGGTTGTAATGCAACTTTTGCGAGAGACAAGTATTATCTTAGGTTTCTTCTTTTCTCTATTTTTTTTACTTTGAATGGTGATGATATCTTTGTTTTTTCTCTTGTATATAAGTGGCTAAATGCACATTCTAGGGTTTGGGCCATAGCTATGGTTGAAGTTTGAAATATTGATTGTTGCTAGTTTTGATTCTTCATTAAAGGTTGTTTGTATTTACTTATTTTAATTTCTTATTCACTAGACTAGTGACCTTGAGAATAAATATATTGGCTTTTTATTGAACTCGAGAGAGGATACTGAAAAGGCTAAAAGTAAATGCAAAATAGGAATTCAAAGATCCTTTGGCAAAAATTGGTTGAAGATTAGAAGTTGTTGATAAGCATAGGGAATACCCTTCAACCCTATTTAGTTAATATACAAGTAGGCATAACTGTCGTTTCATGTTTCTCCTATGACCATAGGGATATAGGTGTTATGGTTCGTAAGATATTTCTTTAATGCTCTAGAGATTGGAAAGAATGGGATAGTAACTGGAAACTAGCAACCTTAAGAAGAATTAATCTAGCGTAATCAAGTCTTGATAACTCAACCTAAAGCGAAAGTGCCATTTAACAACATTTTCATCATCATTTGAAGTACAAACAAGTTTGCAACAACCTTAGTTTATTAGTTCATTTTCATTCCAAGTTTAGTAGTTTAATTCTTAAAACCATTTCCCATTTTTATCTATTTATATTAGAATAGCGAAATAAAGAGTTAACCTTAAATGAGTAGTCTGACAAGTCTCTGAGGGATCGATAATCGGGATTTTACTGTCATATATTACTTCATGACAATCTGAGCTTAGGTGACATCAAACTACCCACCGAGTCTATAGAAGAAGAAATGGAAACGACAATGGCCATGGGAATGGCAATGAAGATGGGCATGAACCAGCCCAACAAACTCTATCTGATCCCTTATCGGAGCAGATTACTCATGCTGAGTTCATGGCTACTTTTCAGATGCTAGCACAGGACGTGACAACCCAAGTCATTCTATAGGCTGTGGCTCACGTGCACATAAATGGGATTGCAGTGGCAGCTAGGGTGCGAGACTTCCCCAGGATGAACCCGCCCGAGTTTCATGGTTCAAACGTGGATGAGGATCCACCGGATTTCCTTGAAATCCAGAAGATTACCCAGATTGTGGGTGCTATGAGAGAAGAGAGTGTAGATTAGGCCTCCTTTCAACTAAAGGGAGTGGCTCATATTTGGTTTCAATAATGGACGGAGGGTCCTGGAGTAGTTGTAGCTCTATTTGGTTGGGATAAGTTTGTTATGTCATTTCTGGACTTGTTCTTTTCCTAGGAGTTGAGGGAAGAATAGGTAGTTGATTTCACCAATCTGAAGTAGAATGATATGATTATTCAAGAGTATACCCTGAAGTTCAACCAATTAACCAAATATACTCCAGATATGGTTGTCAATCCAAGGACTCGTATGAGAATGTTCGCGAACAGGGTTGCGGATTTATTTGGTTAAGGAGTGCAGGACCACCATGCTTATTAGTGACATAGATATCTCTTGACTGATTATATATGATCAATAGATAGAGGAGGAGCGAATGAATGAAAGGGAGAGAGAGGCCAAGAGGGCCAGGATAGGGGGTTATGGGCATTAGCAGTAGAGGTCAGGTGGTGAACATCGCCCAAATTCTCATCAGAGGCCATAAGCCCCAGCCCTATCATTAGCCAGTATCCCATCCAGACCTCGAGCTGATCAGATAGGCTCTAGAGGTCAGAGAAGCATGACAGGGAAGTGCACTTTCTGAGCATGTAGGAAGTGCAGTAAGAACCACCCAGGGGAGTGCTTGGTTAGCTCTGATGTTTTTTTCAAGTGTAGGAAGCCCGGACACATACATAGGGATTGTCCTTCAGCCAGATAGGATGATAGTAAAGATCGTGCCCCAGCCACCATTCCAGCAGCTCTGACAGCTCCCCTATCTCAGAAGGGTGCTTCTTCTAGTGTAGCTGGTGAATAGTGCCAGAATAGGTTCTATGTGCTTTCATCCTGTCAGGAGTAGGAGTGCTTACCCGATGTGGTTACTGGTATGTTATGAGTCTTTGATATTAATATTTATGCATTGTTAGACATAGGGGCCACATTATCCTTCGTGAATTCTTATGTTTCCATTAGCTTCGGTGTTAGTCCTAAAATACTTTCCAAACCCTTCTCAGTCTCTACACTAGTTGGTGAGTCAGTCATAACTCAATCAAAATACATAAATTATCGTGTCATGATTCTTTAGAAAGTCACCTCAACCAACCTAGTAGAGTTAAATCGGTGTACTCTAGCAGGCATAGTATCAACAAAGGTTGGCGCATATCTAGCCATGGAATCAAACCTCAATGCATAATCTCTAACGTTCATCCTACCCTGTTCCAGGTGTAAGAACTGCTCTATTTTAGCCTGTCGAATCTCTCGAGGAAAATATTCATCTAAGAAAGCTTCAGAGAAGCTGGGCCATATGGGTAGAGGTGCATCTATGCCTTTGGACCTTTCCCAACTTTCATACCACAAAACTGCTATTTCTCATAGCCGAAATATTGCTTACTCAATTGACTCTATGGAAGAGGCATACATGACCCTGAATAACCTCTCCAACTGATCTATAAAGTTCTGAGGGTCCTCTCTGTGGTCTATCCCCATATACTGTGGAGGACTCAAGGAAAGAAACCCACGAACCCTCGAAGTTTTGGGTCCCTCAATAAGATCTATAACAACTGGTGCTACTAGGTGGCATTGAGCAACCATCATCCGAGCCAACATATATACTGCACTTCTGAAATCCTGGTCTTAAGGTGTACGAAGAACTGGAAGTGGTGGTGGCACTTCTGTTGCCCAAGAAGGTTCCTGGTGTTGTGGAGAATACTAGGGAAATTGAGAAGATGTCTCCCTTTTACCCTTAGTCTAGGTTGTATCCAATGGTAGCACCCTACTAGTACCCTCTCCTGCTGCTGTATCTAGCTCTCGACTGGCTGTAGTCTGTCTCATATCAGAAATTCTCTAGACAGAAATAACAACATAAGCTTAGGGACTCAACCCTATATAACTCAGCTCAATAGCACGATTTTAGAAGAAAGAGGGGTAACCATTCTATCATGCCTCGAAGCTTCCTTCTTCTAAAATTTTGTGTAGAATACATCTATAAACAAGACTCCACTAGACACTGCTTGTAGACTCCCTAGGATACAATGTCAATCTGATACCACGTTTGTCATGCCCCACCTTAGGAGGCGTAACTAGCACCTAATGCCACACTAGAATCAGAGCTTACCTAGCTAGACATATATACTTCTACTGCATACTAGCAACATGCAATCAAGAAAACAATCAGCTATATCTTGGCTCAAACATAGCATTGGGCTGATAAGGCCGCCACATATATACGTGCGCAAAATCAGCTGATCCAACAGTTGGAATAATAATATCATTCTACGTGGGTGGAAAAGATCCCCAGACTGTTTAAATAAGATCAAAATAAATACATGCGCACATATACATATATACAAGCCAACAAAGCTATCAACTGACAACACAATTAGGCCCGCACAACCAACACGTATGTCTAACAAAAAATTGTAGTTTGCAAACCTGCAAAGAGTAAGATATTGGTCAGGATAGGGCCTCGACCTACCCAAAAGATATACATCAAGTGACAGGCAAACCTGTAATCGTATGACAACTCTAGAGGAAAGGAGTTGGCCAATTTGCTGAATCTGAACGGCTACTACGGAGGACTAGAAACCTGTCTGTCCGAACCTTCAGGAAGGTATGTAGCACCCTATGTGCAGGCGTTAGTACAATATGTATCGAATATGTAAGGCAATAACAATAAACTGAATATAAGCTGATAGAGGATCTGAAAGTAATCGGCAATAAGAGCCAGAAGTTAACCTGTACGATCTCAAAACCATGAACTATAACAAACAGGTAATATTCAAACAAGAACCTAACCTGGCTCATATAAACCTGGAAGGTACGAATGACAGAGAATATTCTACTTGGGCCACCATAAACCCTTATAAGTGCAAATCGATCAATATACTTCTATTTGTACTACAGTAGCCCTACAGGAAAGTTGCAACTGACATACTCGTCCTTTGAGATTTCATCCGAGCCTTCTGGGCTCTTGTAACTGTGAATGAGGTTGAGCCTTTTGGGCACATGTAACTATATCTGAGCCTTCTAGGTTCCTGTAACTGTATCTAAGCCTACTGGGCTCCTGTAACTGCAGCCTAAGCACACAAGACTCTACTTAGGATTAGTGATGCCACTACAACATAAGGAAAGTCCATAAGTGAATAGACTTCAATATGGCTTTGTAGGCCTTAATCTAGTTCTTCCAGATGTCATATAGCTCCTATGAGCAACTTGTAACCACGTAGGCAGGCGTACATCTACTTAGCCTTTCTAGGCAACATGTACATGGGCCTCTAAATGAATAGCCAAGGGCGTTGACCCCACATTTTACAACTGAAAAGATCACTATATAGGATATCACATAGTCTATTTGATTACTAACAAATAAGGTGGTTTCCTGAGCGACTTATACGATAAGTTATAAGTCGTATGAAGCTTATACGTTCACTGGAAACAAGTTGTTCATCTAGAAACCTACCACCCAATTCATTAGGCAATCCTAGTTCCTATAACTCAAAGGTAAGACTGTATTACAAAGATTCTAGCCTTTAGGCGAGATTTACTATATATATAGGCACGAAAGCATAAAAATATATTTCCAAACTGTGCCCTATGTTGCCCAATTTAACAAAGTATACTCCACAACTAACCACAAGACTCTATGGCCTTGGTAAGGTAGCACAAAAATCTCTAGAACATCGAGGTAGCAAAAATACAAATCGGTAATCTCTAGGCCCCTTCTAACAATAAGCAAAGCTTAAACATGACTAACCCCGACAAGGGATTCTATACTACAATATCAATTCAACTCGTAGAAGCTAAGAACAACACATGTAATTCACAAACTATCATGAAAGTACAGTTCGCATCGACTATACGACAAGAATAACTTGCTGAAGGAAGTAAGCCTGAACATACATCAATTACCGAACTCCGCTCAACCAATCCTGCTTCAATTAAGAACTTGTAATCCCTCCTTATCTTAGCTCATACATCAAGGGATTAAGGCTATTCAATTTCAAGAAGTAGGCTGGCAACGTTATCACACAAAACACAATGGAAATAAGTCACAATGAGTTCAACTCGGCAAAATCTTACGAATTCTTATAGATTAGAAGGGCAGAAGTACTTACTATCACTTGTAGACATACTAGTGTTATAAAGAGATGATTTGTCACAATTCGAACATGGGCCCGAATCGAGACATGAGACAAGGAGCCCCGAGAGACTCCAAGTCGACCAATTGCATGAACATACATATAACTCAATCAGGTAAAGCGGAAGACTTAACAAAATGAACATGGCGGAAATCTGAACATAACATAACAATCTGAATATACAATCCAAGTCTAAAGTTGAATACAATTTGTTTTCTGAAAAGCCTCTAATTCTGATGAATTGATAGGAAAAGACCCCAACTAACTCTCTAATTCTGAAATTGAATATACGAGGATAACTGATAACAAATGGTCCTCGTGGTATGAGGACTCACCAATAGAGACTGGATGCTAACTCCGAAAGCTGGGTAGTGACAGGGTTGAGTCTGAAGATTGGAGCCTGTATCATGAAACGATGCAACATAGAGTATGCAGGCAGTAAGTGGTATGTATT
Source organism: Datura wrightii (assembly GCA_035772735.1). NCBI lineage: Eukaryota > Viridiplantae > Streptophyta > Magnoliopsida > Solanales > Solanaceae > Datura > Datura wrightii. The sequence continues at coordinate 16,692,390 of JASDFA010000002.1, forward strand.
GAGTATGCAAGGTAAGTAAAACCGCTTAAATAAGTAAAATCATTCAAAACATGCATAATATAAAACAACATCAAGATAAGAATCTAAGAGTAGGGCTTGCATGATATTTTCTGAAATCATGATCTAAACATAACTAGATTGAATGACCAAAAGCTGAAATCTGATAATCATAAGTATAAACTATACACTGGGTCAAACCTGCTTTAGAACATTTGTATATATATAAATATATATATATATATATATATCATGAATTATAAACGTGCATAACTTAAATCATGAGGAACAATGGGAGACTCGTCATATAACCAACATTACCACGATAGAGCTTACGTGGTCCCGACTATCACACTCAAGTGGGCAGAGCCGTCCAAAGACTTGCCAGGGCTAAGGATGCAACCATGATATTGATATCAAGCTCAAGACCATTTTGGGGAAGGGGAAAGCTCATATAGGTGATCCCAAAATAATCTTATCATACCTACATTGGTGCGTAGTTCTGAGGCATAGGGTTGACTGACCCTTAGCCTACTAGGTACTAGACTTTACTCCTAAAAACATGCATATGTTGTCTATCATTTTTCAATGAAGCTGACCATCGTCTATTAGAGAAGCTGAATAATCATATACATATAAAATATGAAATCATACATGAGGAGCCTTGGGTCGTACCATACCACAAGCTAAACATAATTGGGAGTCTTGACTCAAAAACCATGTGCTAAGCTAATTAACTTGAAATCATAAATCATACTTGAACATATGGGCTTTCCTAATACTTAAACATGCTTGAAAACACTTGATTCACTTAAAAACAAAATCATAGACATGGGTAACTTGAAAACATGCTTTTCATCAATAATATCTGATCATACTTGAACATTCATCATAAATCTCAACGTTCATGAACTTATCATGGATGGACACTTTAATTTATAAAGTTTGAAAACATGATTATAATTGAAAATAATGTAAAACTTGCACATGAATCAAAATTCAATAATAGAAACATGCTTAGATCATACCCATTGTAGAAGCTTAGAAAATTCATGCATTGGGTTAAAACCCCATCGGATCAACATATAGATTTTCATTAATTAGAGAGGGATTTGGAATGGGTGTGAACAAATTCACCCATTAAAAACCTTGCATACCTGACAAGAACTGATTTATCCACTCCCTTGATTGCCCAATGAAGAACTGAAGCAAACTTGAAGGAAATTGACGATCACCTCTCTAGACCTTTACTCATGCATGCATGAAAAAGAATAGCCTAAAATGAACTTACCCCTCTTAATACCCACTATTCATAGCTTAAAATGACGTAGTTTTAGGCCTTAGGATCATAGGAATTACGGATAAGACCTTACTAAATTCACAAAAAATAATTGACTACTAGTCCCCATGAAGGATTGGATGATTCGTTACCAGGGGAAACGGGTTGTCGTCTGCTATCGTGAAGTCCACTACCACTTTTCCTCAAAGGGTCCCCATGAGGGACCTAATGGATCGTCATTGGTAAACACGACTCGTGGTCACCACTCGTTACCTCCACTACCCAACTCCTCAAGTCATTAACCAAATGATGACCACGACTCACCTAACGAATCGTGGTTCCTGACCACGACTCCTGCTATCCAACCGTAGGGTACACTGCCAACTCAACCTTCACCTTCCAATTGCCCTTGAACATGGGTGTCCTGTGACTCGTGAGGCTGACCATGACCCGTGGTCACCTCAAATTGAAAAATCTCAGGCAAGAATATACTCCTCACTATGAGTGACTTAACGACTCGCGGTCAATCTGATGGGTCACATGACGACTTGTTTTGTGACCTGGTGTAGAAAATCCTATTTTCTCCATTTCAACTCCCCGGTCTGATCTTAGGGCTTATGGGGTGTAACAATATCTTCCCTTTGGGAACATTTGTCCTCGAATGATTAAAATCATGTCGAAAGGCAGAGAAACACAATCAACGTACTCAAATACTGATCGTATAAGATGAAAACTGACGGAATGACAAACCCCTATCTAAACTACATGTATGAACTAAATTAATGAATCATAAAAACACCCACATACATTAAACAAATTGAGGCACAGGAACTGAACATGAAACTGAATAGAGGTTTAAGGCAAAAACGGATACCTCAAGCTAGAAGTGAGCTGGTAAAGAATAAATGTGGGTATCTAGCCATCATATTTGCTTCAGTTTCCCACGTGGCTCCATCAATATGTTGATTCCTCAATAAAACTTTAACTGAAGCTACTTCCTTGTTTCTTAGCCTTCGACCTAATTATCAGGTGTTTCCACCGAAACCTCCTCATAACTAAGGCTATCATTTACACCAACATTGTCAACTAAAACAACTAGAGCTGGATCCCCCAAACACTTCTTTAGGAGCGAAACATGAAAAATAGGATGAACGGAAGATAATTCTGAGGGAAACTCCAATTCATATGCCACCTTGTCAACCCGCTTTATAATTTGATAGGGGCTAACATAACGAGGGCTGAGTATTCCTTTCTTTCCAAACCTGATCACTCCCGTCATGGGAGACATCTTTAAAAACACCCAATCATCCACTTCGAACTCAAGTTCTCTTCTTCTCACATCAGCATAGGACTTTTGACGACTTTGAGCTGTTTTCAACCTTTCCCGTATGAGATGAACTGTCATGACCCGGGAGGAGACCCGGATCACAGACATGGGACAAGGGACCTCGAGAGACCCCAAGTCAACCCATGGCATAAGCATTCCCTAATTCATTCAATAAAAATGAAGGAAACATAAATATAAACTCAGCAGAAGTCTAACTTAACATAACAACAAAATGAACATCTTAAGTTAAATACGTGTCTAATTCTGATAAGCCTCTACTCTGGTCAAGCTGATAGGACAACACCCCCAACTAGCTCGGAAATATTGAAACCAAAAATACGCTCAAGATAACTAAAAGTCTAGTCCTCGAAAGATGAGGACTCACCAAACAAGCAGGTGCTAACTTTGATAAGCGGCTACCAACGGGGCTGAACCTGAGAACCAGATCAAGCATCAAGAAATGATGCAACATAGAAAGTATGCGATCAGTACGTGGAATGTACCGAGTATGCAAGGTAAGTAAAACCCCTTTGACAACATAAATCATTTAAATCCATTCATACATTTAATATGCTTTAAGAGTGAGGAGAGAGTACATGCATTCATTTAGAAATTGAGCTCTTATCACAATGTATTCATGCATGGCTTTAGAACATCATAACGGAATCAGATGACCCAAAGCTAAATCATAACATTTGTATCAAAAGTTGAACAATGAGTCAAACCTTGATTTTTAAACATGCATGCATAGATAATCATCATGAGTGATGGATATGCAAATTTGAATGATATAGACAATGGGAGAATCGTTACTTAACCGACATACCACGATAGAGCTTACGTGGTCCCGACTATTACACTCAAGTGGGAAAAGCCGTCCAAAACCTTTCCAGGACTAGGGACGCTACCATGATATCGATATCAAGCTTAAAGAGGCCAATCCCAACAATAAAATAGTATCAACCTATGTTGGCGCGTAGTTCTGGTGTGTAGGGTTAGCGACCCTTAGCCCGCTCGGTGCTAGACTCTTCTCCTAAAAATTCAATGCTCTACATCGTATAAATACGAAGCTCAACATTGTCTAGTGACGAAGCTCAACATGAAATCAGGCATAAAATCAACATCATATGAAACGAAGCTCAACATTGTCTATTGACAAAGCTCGTTATGAAATCATGCATACATTAGACATCATATAAATATGAAGCTCAACAATGTCGTCTCAACAAGGCTTCGAATAGAATCATGCTTAGACTCAACATCATGCAAACTGAAGCTTAATGACAACATACATCTCAATTATGAAATTCATACATACGAGAAGCTTTACTATGACACATACCACAAGCATAAGAATAGTGGAAGCCTTTACTCCAAAATCATGTGGTAAGGCTACCTTAGAAATATCACTTCATCATCATCAACACTTGCCCAAAACCCTATCATGCTTGAACCCATTCAAATCATTTGAAAGCATTGTAAATGTGGAGATTTTACTCCAGAACAAAGTAATAAAGTCAATTCAAGAAAAGTCATCTTTCATACTCATTATTGGGAACTACCCAAAGATTCATCATACTAGGGTCTTTCTAATCCTCTTTGAAAACATCATAAAAATCATGGGTAGGTTGGAAACATGCTTTTCATCATTTACTCCATCATCATCACATTATATTAGGAATTCCTGACACATGGGCGTTTTAGATTCAATTTTTAGAAATAATTTTTTAAAAGAAATTAAGTTAGAATCCGCCCAAGCTCGATAAATCATCAATGTCAACTCAATTTAATCATACCCGTGAGTAGAAATATAAGAACCATGCAATTGAATGAAAACCCATACTTGATCATCACAAATCAATCACAAATTGATAGGGAATGGGCATGGGTGTGGAAGAAGGCACCCACTCGTAGAATTATATACCTGGGAATGAAGAATCTTAACTCCTCCTAATTACCCAGCTGAGATTTCTCTTGAAAACCTTGAAATTCTCCTCAATTTCTTCCCTTCAAGCCGTCAACATTGCATTGATAAATAAATGGCCTAAGATGGGTTTTTCCCTGCTTAAAATGACATAATATAGGCCCTTAGAACTTAGGAATTACAGAAAAGCCCTTACTAAAATTGGTGAAAATAACTGTCAGGGGGTCCTAACGGATGAACTGATGACTCGTTACTAGGGCACACGATCCGTCGGTTCACCTATCAAGTACATTACCTAATCATTCAAGAAAATTCAACTAACTTGGTAATGGCCCTCCTAATGGGTTGTTAGGATTGTACGACTCGTTGGGTTCCATCTGTCGGGTACACTGGATAAGCTTCACCATCTTTCTCTAAGACCTCCCCATGACTAACATGACGACTCGTGGTGACTGACCACGAGTCGTTACATCACCCATGAGGACCTCGAGTCCTTGATCATCTCAGGCCTTCCCCCACGAGTCACTTGACGACTCGTTAGGCTTCCTCACGAGTTGTTAAGTGACCTGTTCTACAACTGTTGCAACATTTTCTAGTTTTTCTCTTGATTCACTTTCGGGTCCGATTATTGAATCCTCGTGGTATAACAATATCTCCCCTTTGGGAACATTCATCCTCGAATGTTAGGAACAAGTATGAAATCGAAACAAGCAATTATCATACTCCAATACTGATTATTTTAACCGACATTTCACGGAATGACTATCTCCGAAAAGAACCACATAGAGGAACTAAATTCAGGCATCACATACTTTTATCATAACATAATTCAAACTTGCGTATATGAACTGAACATGGAAACTAATTAGGGAATTAGGGCAAAAACTGATACCTCAAGTTGAAATTGAGTCGGTAGCACGTAGCTCCTTCAACATGTTGATTCCTCCATAAAACCTTAACCGAAGCTACCTCTTTGTTCCTCAGCCTTCAAACTTGTCGATCAAAAATTTCAATCGGAATTTCTTCATAAATGAGGCTGTCTTTCACACCAACGCTGTCTATCGGAACCACCAAGGGGATCACCCAAGAACTTCCTCAAAAATGATACGTGGAACACGGGATGAACTAAATCCAATTCTGAAGGCAAGTCCAACTCATATGCCACCTTACCAACTCTTCTCAAACCCAGTAGGGACCAACATAGCGGGGATTGAGTTTACCTTTCTTTTTGAACTGCATGACTCCCTTCATGGGAGATACCTTTGGAAACACCCAGTCGTCTACATCAAACTCCAATTCTCTTCTTCTCACACCAACATACGATTTCTGATGACTCTGAGTATTTTTCAATCGGTCCCTTACCAACAGAACCTTCACCATCGCCTTATGAACCAAATTTGGTCCTACCATAGCTTCCTCACCAACCTCGAACCATCCGATGGGAGATCTGCACAAAGCCTCGAATGGTACCATTTGGATATTAGAGTGGTAACTATTATTATAAGCAAACTCGATCAAGGAAAAATGATCATCCCAACTGCCTTTGAAATCCATAACACATGCCCTCAATATATCCTCAAGAGTCTAAATGGTTTGTTCTGGTTGGCCGTCCATCTGAGGATGAAAAGTTGTGCTTAGCTTAACCTGAGTCCCGAGCCCCTTTTGAAGCGAATGCAGAATTGAGAAGTAAATTGAGTACCTCGGTCCAAACTAATAGATAAGGACACTACATGAAGCCGAACCAACTCCCGAATATACAACTTAGCATAATCGTCTGCTGAATCCGTGGTTTTGACCGGTAGGAAGTGTGCAGCCTTGGTGAACCTGTCCACCACTACCCAAATGGAGTGGTAATGCCGGCGAGTAAGAGGTAGACCTATAAAGAAGTCCATATTGATTTCCTCCCACTTCCAAGTGGGGATGGAAATATCCTGTAGTATACCCCCAGATCTTTGATGTTCGACTTTCACTTCCTGACAGTTTGGGCATTTTGCTACGAACTCCGCAATATCCCTTTTCATACCATGCAACCAAAAGATTTCTTGCAAATCCTTATACATTTTCGTGGATCCTGGATGAATAGAATATCTTGTACCATGTGCTTCTTGCAATATCTGAACTCTCAAATTATCAACGTCCGAAACATATAGTCGACCCTGATATCGTAGCACCCCATTTCCCCCTTGGGAGAAAACCTCCCCTCTCTGACTCCGCATTGCCTCCTTCAGCTTCCTCAATATTGGATCCTCATCTTGCCTAGATTTAACATCAACTACCAAGGACGATTCCGACCCGTTATGCACAACAACACCGCCATTGGTCAAATCGATCAATCTAACTCTCAGCCATGCAAGCCGGTGAACATATTTCACTAATTCCTTATTCCCTTCATCCATGTGGGACACACTCTCCATGGAGAGCCTACTAAGCGCTTCCACAACCATATTAGCCTTGCACAGGTAGTAAAGGACACTCATGTCATAATCTTTAAGTAATTCCAACCACCTCCTTTGCCGTAGATTTAGATCTTTCTATGTGAACACATATTGCAAGCTCTTGTGGTCCGTAAATACATCCACGTGGACCCCATACAAGTAATGCCGCCATATCTTCAATGCAAACACCACCGCAGCCAATTCAAGATCATGGGTCGGGTAATTCTTTTCATGCACCTTCAACTATCGAGAGGCATAAGCTATCACCCTTCCCTGCTGCATCAATATGCACCCAAGTCCAACTCTGGAAGCATCACAATACACCACGAAACCATCACTACCCTCGGGTAGGGTCAACACTAGGGTTGAAGTGAGTCGAGGCTTTAACTCTTGGAAGCTTTTTTCATAAGCTTCCGACCACTGAAATTTCACCTTCTTCTGAGTCAACTTAGTCAAAGGCGCTGCAATGGATGAGAAATCCTCCACAAACCTTCGATAGTAGCCTGCTAAACCCAAAAAACCCCAAATATCCGAAGGATTCACCGGTCTGGGCCAATTCTTCACCGCCTCAATCTTCTGGGAGTCTACTTTTATGCCTTCGTCGGACACCACATGGCCCAAGAATGCCAAAGAGTCCAACCAAAACTCAAACTTGTTGAACTTTGCATACAATTGGCAGTCCTTGAGGGTCTGGAGCACTACTCTCAAGTGAGCGGCATGCTCCTTCTCGCTCTGAGAGTATACCAAGATGTCATCAATGAACACGATCACAAACATGTCAAAATATGGCTTGAACACGATGCTCATCAGGTCCATAAAGGTTGCAGGAGAATTCATTAGCCCAAAAGACATAACTACAAACTTGTAATGACCATGTCGTGTTCTGAATACCGTCTTCGGAATGTTACTCTCCCAAACTTTGAGATGATGATACCCAGATCTGAGATTTATCTTCAAGAAACACTTAGCACCCTGAAGTTGATCGAACAAATCATCGATCCTGGGTAAGGGATACAAGTTCTTGATAGTGACTTTGTTCAACTATTGATAATCAATGCACATATGAAAGAAACCATCTTTCTTCCAAACAAATAATACCGGTGCGCCCTATGGAGACTGGCTCGGTCTAATGAAACCCTTATCTAACAAATCCTTTAATTGATCTTTCAACTCTTTTCGCTCGGCTGGAGCCATCCTGTAGGGAGTAATAGATATAGGTTGCGTATCGGGAAGGAGGTTAATATCGAAGTCAATCTGTCGCTTGGGACGAATACTTGTCAAATCATCAAGAAAGACCTCTCGATATTCACGTACTACTGGAACTAACTGGATAGTCGTGGTTTTGGACTCCACATCCTTAACCCGAACTAGATGGTACAAACAAACCTTAGAAATTATCTTCCTAGCCTTAAGGTAGGAAACAAATCGACCTATAGGCACAACTGAACTACCCTTCCATTCCAAGACTGGCTCACCCGGGAATCTGAACTCTACTGATCGGGTCCTGCAATTAATGGAAGCATAACAACCAATCCATGCCGAGATTAACATCGGAATCCATCATGGCTAACTCTATCAGATCTGCTGAGGTGACCTTATGGAGAACCAAGACCGAGCAATTTCTATACACCCGTCTAGCTATAACTGAGTCACCTACTAGAGTTTAAACTTAGAACGATTTTGACAAGACATCGGGACTGACTCTGAAGCTACTGGCTACATAAGGTTTCACAAAGGATAAGGTGGCCCTTGGATCTAAAAATTCATAAACATTAACATGGAAGACTCGTAACATACCAGTAACCATGTTCGGAGAGACCTCCTACTCCTGAGGGGATGCTACGGCATAGAATCTGTTCTGGCACTGACCACAGGCTACACTGGTAGATGCCCCCTGATGTGCTGAGAGAGAGGGTGGGGCTGCTGAGCTTGATCTGGGCCACGACCATCCTATCTCGCTGCTAGACAATCTCTAAGAATGTGTCCAAGTTGCCCGCATCCGAAGAATGCACCCAAACCTACCAAGCAATGGCCTGTATGCCCTCAGCCACATCTGTGATAAGCTGGGATACCTAAATCTGTGGGCCTGCTGCTCTTACCCGTCGAGCTTGAGGCTCATCCTCTCTGATCATGCCTAGGCCAAGATGGCACACTCAATGCTGATGAAGTTGGGCTAGATGATCTCTAGCGGTTCTGCTGACGGTGCCCACCGCTAGACCTCTGCTGGGAGAATCTGTGATCCTCAGTCCTGGCCCTCTTGACCTCTGTCTCTCGAATATGTCACCTCCATCTGTTGGGAATACAACAACATTCGAGGGAAGTCCATATCCTGATGGAGCATATAAATCCTGCATTCCTTATCCAAGTAACCTACTATCCCATGCACAAACCTGCTCACTCGCGCCCTCTGGTCGGCTACTAACTCAGGAGCATACTTTGATAGGCGAGTGAACTCAAGGAAATACTCTAGTACCATCATTCTCCCTTTCTTTAGATTTACCAACTCAGCTGCCTTTATCTCCATCATCTCTCGAGGGAAGAACCAATCAAGGAATGCAACATAGAACTCATCCCAAGTGATCGGACTTGATCCGACGACCCTGCTATCCTTCCATTGACAGAACCAGATATGTGCAACCCCCTTTAACTGGTAAGAGGCCAACTCTGCGCACTCAACACTACTAACCCCCATTACCTGGGTGATCTTAATGATTTGATCAATGAACTCATGTGGGTCCTCATCTACCTTGGACCCTAGAAACTCTAGCGGGTTCGTCCTCAAGAAGTCCCTAACTCGAGTTGCCACTGCACTGCCATTCTGCGGAACATGCGCAATATCCTGCTGATTGACCTGAGCAGTCAAGGCCTGCGCAAGAATCTCGATAGCAGCTCAGAAATCAGCATGGGAGGCTAGCTTCGCTGCCTGAGGCTCCTGAACTGGTGGGACCTGCTGATGCCCATGACCAATGTCATCCTTGTGGCCTTCACCATCTCCATTTCTCCTTCCATTCATCCTTCGAGGAGCAATGATTCTGCAATCGCGAATTGCACGAATTACAGGGATAGAAAGGCTTTTCATCGCGCTACATAGATCATGAAAGATGGGAACATTTCTTCCAACATTTCATAGCCTGTTCGTCATAAGTGTGGTTCACTTCACACTAATGAAAAAGACCTTATTTCACGCGGCTTTCAGACTCCCTAGGACACTTAAAACCTATGGCTCTGATACCAAGTTTGTCATGACCTAAGAGGAGACCCGGATCGTAGACACGGTACAAAGAACCCCGAGAGACCCCAAGTCAACCCATGGCATAAGCATTCACTAATTCATTCAATAAACATGAAGGAAACATAAATATAAACTCAGTGGAAGTCTAACTTGACATAACAATAGAATGAACATCTGAAGCTAAATACATGTCTAACTCTGATAAGGCTCTACTCTGGACAAGCTGATGGGACAACACCCCTAACTAGCTAGGAAATACTGAAACAAAAAATATGCTCAAGATAACTGAAATTCTAGTACTCAGAAGATGAGGACTCACCAAACAGGCAGGTGCAAACTTTGATAAACCGCTACGAACGGGGCCGAACCTGAGAATCGGATCCTGCATCATGAAACGATACAACATAGAAAGTATGCGATCAGTACGTGGAATGTACTAAGTATGCAAGATAAGTAAAACGGACATTTAAAATGTGTGAAAGCTCATAAAATAGAATAAGAGTAGGAAATCATGCTCATATCATAAATATCATAACGTAACATATCATAGGGCTCATGGTTTTCAAAGCATCTCCAATACAATCGAAATAATAATCATGACAGGAAAGCCGTATTTAACATAACTTGAGACAATATACATAATCATAGACATGCATAAGTTAGGAAGAATAGTTGGAGATTCTCTTAATCGACATACTCCATATTAGCACACATGAAGCCCGACTTGTAACCCTAGTCGGGAAGGTGTCCGTACCTTGCGAAGAATAGGACAATAAAAGTGTGATATCACCATGGAAAGGGCCATTGGGCCAGGGACAGTCACAAAGGAGGTCCCAACATACCTATGGTGGCATGTAGTTCATGAGATTCATGGCAGAACCTAGTCCCCGAACCTACTCGGTGTTCGATACTATTCCCAAAACATATATAGTGCTCATTGTATAACATGCATGAATTCATGGGTTAGTTAAATCATGAGAATCATAAATATAATAGTACATATGTGAACTAGCCATGACATAAGGCCTGTGAGTCGACCAAAACATAATTTATGAATCATAGGTTTCGTGCATACTTGTACATCATACATATAACTTGTAAATCATCAAATCATGATGGCTGATTGGATAAATTCATATTTAAAATCATAAATCATGTTGGGCTTGTAAATATCATCGATTAACGAGAAGATCATAAATCGATTCATCATAAATGATGCTTAATAGGCTTGATCTAGTGGAAATTAAAATCAATAATTTCAATAATCGGGAATAGTTGTAAAATTTGATCAAATTTCATAAAATAAGATGTAATTCCTAAATAATAACAAACCATTAGTAAATCATTTGATTTTCACAAAATGGAATTCAAAACCCCATGAGATTTTTTATAGTTTTTTGTAAATTAATAGAGATTGGGCATGGGTGTGAACGGAAACACCCATTCATAACCCTATATACCTGAAAAGGCTTGATTCTACCACTTCTCTGGTTTAACAAGAAGGATTTGAATGAAGAACTTGAAGACTTGCCCTAGATCACTTTCTCAGCCTCTCAAGTATACATGCATGGAAGGAAATAACTTAGAGTAGGTTTTCCCCTCCCAAAACCCACTAACACGAGCCTTAAACAATATAGTTTAGGCTTTAGGAACTTAGGAATTACGAAAAGGCCCTTTCTAAATTCGCAGCAAATTACTGCCAGATGGTCCTAACGGACGACCTGAAGACTCATGCTCTAGGGCAAGAACTCGTCACCCTGCTCGTAAAGTACACTGCCTTGTCTATTCTCCTAGGCTCGTAATGGTTCACTTCACGACTCGTCAGGAGTCGTGGTCACCGGTCGTTGAGTACACAGCCAACCCAATTTCCTTTACTCATTTCCCTTGACCACGGTTGACTCCACGAGTCATGAGGACTTACCACGACTCGTGGTCATGCCCATCTTCGAAACTTGGCCCCATCCCCTCACCACGAGTCACCCAACGACTCGTGGTCCATCCTCACGAGTCACAGAATGACTCATTCTGTGACCTGATGCAAAAGTTTCAGTTTTTTCCCATTTGAACTCCTGGGTTTGATCCTTGGGCTCCTGGGGTATAACAATATCTCCCCCTTGGGAACATTTGTCCTCAAATGTTGAAAACAAGTAGAAAATAGAAAAATGCAATTATCATATTCAAATACTAATCATTTAAACCAAAAACTAATGGAATGACTACCTCCGAAAAGAGCTACCTAGATGAATTGAATTCCGGCATCACATACATTTACCATAACATGAAACTAACATGCGCCCATGAACTGAACATGAAAGTAAATAGAGGCATAGAGCAAAACTGATACCTCAAGTCAGAAATGAGCCGACAGAGAATAAGTGTGGGTATTTAGCCATCATATCCGCTTCGGCTTCCCACATAGCTCCTTCAACATGCTGATTCCTCCATAATACTTTAACTGAAGCTACTTATTTGTTCCTCATCCTCTCCAATATTTCAACTGGAACTTCCTCATAGCGAAGACTATCCTTTACTCCATCACTGTCCACTAGGACTACTAGAGCTGGATCTACAAACATTTCTTCAAAAGTGATACGTGAAACACCGGATGGGTGGAAGGTAATTCTGAGGGTAAGTCCAACTCATACGCTACCTTACCAACTCCCCTCATAATCTGGTAGGCACCAACATAACGGGGACTTAGTTTTCCTTTCTTCCCTAGCTGCATGACTCCCTTCATGGGAGATACCTTCAGAAATACCCAATCGTCCACCTTAAACTCCAACTCTCTCTTCCTCACATCAGCATATGACTTTTGATGACTCTTAGTGGTTTTCAGCCAGTCCCTTATCAACTGAACTTTCACCATAGCCTCATGAACCAAATATGGCCCTATCATTGCTACCTCACAAACCTCAAACCATCCGATGGGAGACCTATATCTCTGCTCGTAATGAGCCTCGAACGGTGCCATCTGAATGCTAGAGTGATAGTTGTTATTATAAGAAAACTCGATCAGGGGAAAGTGATCATCTCAACTACCTTTAATGTCCATCACAAAAGCTCTCAACATGTCCTCGAGGATTTGGATTGTCCGGCAGCTTGACCATCGGTCTACGGATGAAATGCTATGCTGAGCCTAACCTTAGTCCCAAGGTCGTTCTAAGAAGACCACCAAATGTGGCAGCTAAATTGAGTACCTCGGTCCGAAATAATGGACAAGGGAACTCCATGTAGCCAAACCAACTCTTGAACATATAATTTGGCATAATCATCCGCTGAGTCTGTGATTTTCACAGGTAGGAAATGTGCAGCCTTGGTCAATATATCTACCACAACCTAAATGGAATCATACTGTTGGCGAGTACGAGGTAGGCCTGTAATGAAATATATATTAATCTCTACCCACTTCCAGGTGGGAATGCTAATATCCTGAAGTACTCCTCCCAGCCTTGATTTTCAATCTTTACTTACAAACAGTTCGGGCACCTGGCTATGAATTCTGCAATACTCTTCTTCATGTCATCCAAACAATAGATTTCTCGTAAATCATGATACATCTTGATGGCACCTAGATTGATAGAATACCTAGATCCATGGGACTCATGCAATATTCGGCTCCTCAAATCATCAATATCGGGACACATAGGAGACCCTGGTGCCGAAGCACTCCACCCAGCAGGTCAGGGGCAGGCCGGCCATAGGTTCGAATCATGCCACCTTTCTTGTGGATCATCTTATGGTTACCGGATGACGGGAATAACAAAGCAGAAATTTCCATCTCCCCCTTGGGAGAAGACCTCCACCTTTTGACTTCAAACGGCTTCTTTCAGCTTTACCAGAATTGGATCCTCATTTTGTCTACCTTTCACGTCAATCACCAAGGATGATTCTGATCCATTCTAGACAACAACACTGCTATCGGTCGAGTCGACCAACCTAACTCCCAATCTTATGAGTGGATGTACATATTTCACCAACTCCTTCTTTCCTTCATCCACATGGGACACACTCTCAATAGAGAGCCAGCTAAGTGAGTCTGCTACCATATTAGCCTTACTCGAATGGTAAAGGACACTCGTATTGTAATTTTTGAGTAACTCCAACCACCTTCTTTTGCCGAAGATTGAGATCCTTATACGTGAACACATATTGTAAGCCCTTGTGGTCAGTAAACATATCCACATGGATCCCATATAAGTATGTCGCCATATCTTCATAGTACCACTGCCAACTCTAGATCATGGGTTTGGTAATTCTTCTCATGGATCCTTAACCATCTAGAGGCATATGCTATTACCTTCCCTCTCTGCATCAATACACACCCGAGTTTGATTCTCAAAGCATCACAATACACCACAAAACCATCTATACCCTCAGGTAGGATCAACACCGGTGTGGTAGTAAGTCAAGCATTAAAGTCTTGGAAGCTCTTCTCACAAGCCTCCGACCATTGGAACTTCACCTTTTTCTGAGTCAACTTGGTCAAAGGTGATGTAATTGATGAGAAACCCTCAAAGAACCTCTGATAGCAACTAGCTAAACCCAAGAAACTCTGAATATCCAAGGGATTCACTGGTCTAGGGCAATTCTTCACCGCCTCAATTTTTTGAGAATCTACTTTTATGCCCTCGCCTGATACTACATGGCCCAAAAATGCTATTGAGTTCAACTAGAACTAGCACTTGCTGAACTTGGCATACAACTGACGATCCTTGAGGGTCTGAAGCACTATTCTCAAATAAGCGGCATGCTCTTCCTCGCTCTGGGAGTATATAAGGATGTCATCAATGAACAAAATCACGAACATGTCTAGATACGTCTTCAACACCCTGTTCATCAGGTCCATAAAAGTTTCAGGAGCATTTTTTAGTCCAAAAGATATAGCTACAAACTCATAATGTCCATACCGCATCCTGAAGGCTGTCTTCGGGATATCGCCCTCCCGAACATTGAGTGGATGATACTCGGACCTTAGATCTATCGTTGGGAATAAATTGGCACCCTGAAACTAATTAAACAGATCATCCATCCTGGGTAAAGGATACCTGTTCTTAACATTGACCTTGTTCAGCTACTGATAGTCGATGCACATCCAAAGCAAACCATCCTTCTTCCAGACATATAACACTAGTGGACCCCATGGAGACTTTCTATCTAATAGGTCGTTAACTGATCCTTCAACTCTTTTAGCTCGGCTGGAGCCATCCTATAAGGAGGAATTGATATAGGCTATGTATCAGGTAGAAGGTCAATACCGAAATCGATCTCCCGCTCGGGAGGAACCCCTGGAAAACCATAGGGAAAGACCTTTGAATACTCATGCACCACCGAAACTAACTGGATATTCGGGGTCTCGGACTCAACATCCTTAACTCTGGCCAGATGGTACATGCAACCCTTAGAAATCATCTTTTGAGCCTTATAATATGAAATAAATTGACCTGCTGGTACAACCAAACTACTCTTCCACTCCGACACTAATTCGCTCGAAAAACAAAATTGCACCACACGGGTTCTACAATTTATAGAAGCATAACACGCATAAAACAAATCCATTCCAAGAATCATATTAAAATTAGTCATGCCTAATTCTACAAGGTCTACGGAGGTGAATTTCTAAAATTTAGTGACTGGGCATCCTCTATGCACACGCCTAGCTACAACTGAATCACCGACAAGAGTAGAAATATAAATGGTTCTGACTGAGTCTAGGGACTAACTCCAAAGTAATAGCAATGTAAGGATTCACATAAGACAAGGTAACCCCATAATCTAGAAAAGCATAAACATTGATATGAAAAACATACAACATACTAGTGACCACATCCGGGGAGACCTCCTGTTCCTAATGGGGTGCTAAAACATAAAACCTATTTTGGCGCTGACCGCCGGCTAAACTAGTCGAGGCACCCTGCTAAGAGGGACGTGCCATTGGAGCGGCAGAACTGGCTGATGGCATACGAGCTCCACTGACCCCTGATCTGGCTGAAGGGCAATCGCCTGAGTCTGTGTTCAGGTTTGCCACACCGGAAACAAGCTTCAGAGCTGACTAAGCATTTCCTAGGATGATTCACGTCGCACTTCACACAAGTTGGGAAAGTGAGCTCTATCCGCATGCTATCTTGGTCTCTCGAATCTAGAGCCCTGCTCCTCTGATCCCCTCAGAATCTAGATGGCATACTGGCCAATGATGGTGCTGGAGCAATAGACCTATGCTGAGACTGTTGATGCTGTCCACCCCCTGATCTGTCCTGAGAAGTCCCGTAACTGTCGGTCCTGACCCTCTTGGCCTCTCTATGCCTCTGATACACCAACTCCGTCTGTTGAGCAAGCAACATAATACGGGTAAAATCTATATCCTGATGCAACATGGTGGTCCTGCAGTCCTTATCTAGATACTCTGCTACTCCATGTACAAGACGGCTCACCTGAGCCCTCTGGTCCACCACCAACTCCGGCGCATAATTGGATAAATGGCTAAACTCCAATGCATACTCCTGAACTGACATGTCACCCTGCTTCAAGTTAACAAACTCAGCCACCATTTTCTTTCTCATCTCCCAACGGAAGAATCGATCCATGAATGCTGTGTGGAACTCTTTCGAACCGATAGGGCCTGCACCCACTGCCCTAGCATCTCTCCACTGTTTGAACCATATGTGGGCCACTCCCTTAAGCTGATAGGAGGCCAAATCAACACAATCTCCATTGGTCACCTCCATAACCTGTGTGATCTTTAGAATCCCCTTGAAAAAATTGTGCAGATCCTCATCCACCTTGGACCCAAGGAACATCGAAGGGTTCATCCTCAAGAAGTGTCTAATCCAGACCGCTGCCGCATTGTCATTTTGTGGGATATGCGCAACAGCCTTCTGGTTGACCTGAGCGGTCAAGGCCTGCGTCAACATCTGGATAGTCGTTCAAAACTCAACATGGGCAACTGGATCTGGTGTCTGGGTCTCCTGAACAGGTGGGGCTTGCTGATGAGCATGATCATTTCGATCTCCGTGGACTTTTACCATTCCAATTTCTCCTTTCGTTCACTCTCCTCGGAGCCATGATTCTACAATCACGAATAGCATGAATTAGAGGGATAGAAGGATTTTTCATCGCACGACATAGATCATGAAAGAAGGAAACATTCCTAAATGTCTCGTAGCCTCTTTGTCATAAGGGTGGCAAGCTCCACAACCCTGAAAAAGACTCTACTTAACGCGACTTCTAGACACCCTTGGACACTTAAAAACCTATGGCTCTGATACCAAGTTTGTCACGACCCGAACGTAAACCCGAACCGTAACACGGGACAAGGAACCCCGAGAGGCCCTAAGTCAACCCATGGAATAAGCCTACAACTAACTTCATTCATTATAAGTGAAATACTAATCAAAAGGCATACCAGAAACAAAACATAGTCATAACATAACGTAACGTAAGGAAATCTCTAGACATACACGCAAGCTGAATAATATGTATTGTCTGAAAGCCTCTACAATGTATGATGGGTTGATGGGACAATGCCCCCAACTAACCCAGACAAGTACTGAAACCTAAAATAGCATGGTTTGTCAAAAGTCCCTCAAAACATGAGGATTCACCTATAAGCTGAAAGTACACTATGAGATGATCTAGGTATGAGGATGAGCCTAAGAGCCGAAACCTGTATCATAAGATGATACAACATAGAAAGTATGCGGTCAGTACGTGGAATGTACCGAGTATCCAGGGTAAGTAAAATAGACATTTAAAATGTGTGAAATCTCATAAAACAACATAAGAGTAGGACAACATGTTCATATCATAAATATCATAACGTAGCATATCATTGGGCTCAAGGTTTTCAAAGCATTTGTAATACAATCGATATAATAATCATGAGAGGAAAGTCGTATTGAACATAACTTCAGACAATATACATAATCATAGACATGCATAAATCATGAGTAATAGTGGAAGATTCTCTTAACCGACATACTCCATATGAGCATACATGAAGCCAGAATTGTTACCGTTGCTGGAGGGTGTCCTTACCTTGCCAAGGGTAGGACAATGAAAGTGTGATATTACAATGAAAAGGGACATTTGGGATAAGAAACGTCAAAAAGGAGGTCCCAACATATCTATGGTGGCACGTAGTTTACGAGATTTAGGGCAGAACCTATGCCCCGAACCTACCCGGTGTTCGATACTACTCCCAAAACATACATAGTGATCATAGTATAACATGCATGAATTCATGGTCTAGTTAAATCATGATAATCATAAACATAATTGTACACACGTGAACTAGCTATAACATAAGGCCCGTGAGTCGCCCAAAACATAATTTATGAGTCATAGGTTTCATGCATACTTGTAGGTCATACATATAACATGTAAATCATCAAATCATGATGGGTAATTGGATAAATTCACATTTAATATCATAAATCATGTTGGGCTTGTAAATATCATCAATTGAAGAGAAGATCATAAATCGATTTATCATAAATGATGCTTAAATAGGCTTGATTTAGTATAAATTAAAATCATTAACTTCAATAATCGGGAATAGTTGTAAAATAAGATCAAATTTCATAAAATAAGATTTTATTCGTAAATCATAACAACCCATTAGTAAATCATTACATTTTCACAAAATTGAATTCAAAACCCTATGAGATTTTTGATAGATTTTCCTAAATTAATAGAGATTGGGCATGGGTGTTAACGGAAACCCCATTCATAACATTATATACCTAAAAAAGGCTTGATTCTACCACTTCTATGGCTGCCCTAGAAGGATTTGAATGAAGACCTTGAGGACTTGGTCTAGATCACCTCCTCAACCTATCAAGTTTTCATGCATGGAAGGAAATAACCTAGAATAGGTTTTCCCCTCTTAAAACCCACTAACACGAGCCTTAAATGACACAGTTTAGGCTTTAGGAACTTAGAAATTACGTAAAGGCCCTTAGTAAATTCACAGCAAATTACTGTCAGGAGGTCCTAACGGATGACCTGATGGCTCACGCTCCATGGCAAGAACTCGTCACCCTGCTCGTCAAGTACACTGCCTTTTCTATTCTCCTAGGATCATAATGGGTCACTTCACGACTCGTTAGGGGTGACCATAACTCATGCTCACCAGAAATTGAGTACACCGCCTACCCAATTTCCTTTACTCATTTCCCTTAACCACGGCTAACTCCACGAGTCGTGAGGACTGTCCACGATTTGTGGTCATGCCCGTGGTGACTTCAATTTCCATTTTCCAAACTTTGCCCCAGCCCCTCACCATGAGTCACCCAATGACTCATGGTCCATCCTTAAAGAATGACTCGTCCTGTGACCTGGTGCAAAAATTTTAGTTTTTCCCTGTTTGAACTCCAGGGTTTGATCCTTGGACTCTTGGGGTATAAGATGGAATATGCGGTCATGCTGTTCTAACCCCTAGATCTTGATGCTCGTCCTCTCTGGTAGTTCCTAGGTCTGGATGGCACACTCATCACTGATGATGCTGGGGCGGAAGATCTTTGGTGGGACTGCTGTCAGTGCCCACCACCTGGCCTTGGCTGAGAGAACCTATAGCTGTATGTCCTAGCCCTCTTGGCCTCTCTCTCCCTCAAATGTGCTACCTCCATATGTTAGGCGTACAAGACTATCCAAGGAAAATCCATATCCTGATAGAGCATGGAAGTTCTGCAATCCTTGTCTAGATAGTCCACCACCCCATGAACAAACCTGCTCACTCGCTCCCTCTGATCAACCACAAACTCTGGGGAGTACTTTGACAGACGAGTGAACTCTAGGGCACATTCTGACACAGTCATCTTTCCATATTTTAGATTCACGAACTTGACTACCTTCAGCTCTCTCGTTTTTCGAGGGAAGAACCGATCTAGGAACACGACAATAAACTCATCCCAACTGATAGGGCCTGCTCCAACTGCCCTACTATCCTTCCACTGTTGAAAGAAAATGTGTTCGACCCCCTTCAACTTGTATGAGGCCAAATAAGCACACGCTTCTCCATTCAACCCCATGACCTGGGTGATCTTCAAAATCTCGTCAATAAACTCATGTGGATCCTCGTCCACCTTTAACCCAAGAAAGTCTAGTGGGTTCATCCTTAGGAAATCTCTTACTCGTGCTGCAATCGGATTCTCGTTCTGCGGGACATGCGCCACTACCTGCTAGTTGACCTTGGCGGTCAAGGCCTGTGCTTGCATCTGAATGGCTGCCCTAAATTCAGCGTAGGCAACCAGCTCCGGTGCTTGGTGTTCATGGGCGAGTGGGGCTTAGTGGTGCCCGTCCCCATTGCCATCCTCGTGGCCATTTCCATTTCCATTCCTTCTTCCATTGACTCTGTAGGAAGGCATGATTCTACAATCATGAATAGCACGAGTTATAAGGATAGAGAGACATTTCACCGCACAACATAAATCATGAAAGAAGGGAACATTTCCTAAATGTCTCATAGCCTCTTCATCATAAGTGTGACACGCTTCACACCGATTAAAAAGACACTACTTGATGCGCCTTTCAGACACCCTAGGATACTTCAAACCTATTGCTCTGATACCAAGTTTGTCACAACCCAAACATGGTCCCGGATCGAGACACTGGACAAGGAGCCCCGAGAGTCTCCAAGTCGACCCATGGCATGAACATACATCTAATTCAATCATGTAAAGTGGAAGACTAAACATAATAAACATGGAGGAAATCCGAGCATAACATAACAATACGAATATACAACCCAAGTCTAAAGCTGAATACAATCTATTATCTGA
The DNA here is from genome assembly GCA_035772735.1 of Datura wrightii. Lineage (NCBI taxonomy): Eukaryota > Viridiplantae > Streptophyta > Magnoliopsida > Solanales > Solanaceae > Datura > Datura wrightii. Next base: position 16,713,359 of record JASDFA010000002.1, read on the forward strand.
AAAGCCTCTAATTCTGATGAGTTGATGGGAAAAGAGTCCAACTAACTCTCTAATTCTGAAACTGAATATAGGAGGATAAATGATAACAAATACTCCTCGGGAGATGAGGATTCACCAATAGAGACTAGATTCTAACTCCAGAAGCTGGCTAGTGACGGGGCTGAGTCTGAATATTGGAGCCTATACCATGAAATAATACAACATAGAGTATGCGGTCAGTATGCGGAATGTATCGAGTATCCAAGGTAACTAAAACCGCTTAAATAAGTAAAATAATTTAAAATATTAATAATATAAAACAACATCAAGATAAGAATCTGAGAGTAGGGCTTGCATGCTACTTTTTGAAATCATGATCTGAACATAACTGAACATCATAACTGGATCGAATGACTAAAAGTTGAAATATGATTGAGTCAAACCTAATTTAGAACACATGTATATATATACCATGAATGATAATCGTGCATAACATAAATTAAGAGGAACAATGGGAGACTCGTCATATAACCGACATTACCACGATAGAGCTTACGTGGTCCCGACTATCAAACTCAAGTGGGTAGAGCCGTCCAAAGCCTTGCCTGGGCTAAGGACGCTACCATGGTATCGATATCAAGCTCAAGGCCCTTTCGGGCAGGGGAAAGCTCTCATAGGAGGTCCCAAAATAATCTTATCATAACTATGTTGGCGCGTAGTTCTGTGACATAGGGTTGACTGACCCTTAGCCAACTCGGTGCTAGACACTACTCTCAAAAACATGCATATGCTCTCCATTATTTTTCAAAACAAAGCTAACCATTTTCTATTGATGAAACTAAATAATCATATACATATAAAATCTGAAATCGTACATAAGGAGCCTTGGCTCGAACCATACCACAATCTGAACATAATTGGTAGTCTTTACTCCAAAACCATGTGCTAAGCTAATTAACTTGAAATCATAAATCATACTTGAACATATGGGCTTGCGTAATACTTAAACATTCTTGAAAATACTTGATTCACTTGAAAACATAATCATAGACATGGGTAACTTCAAAACATGCTTTTCATCAATAATATCTCATCATACTTGAACATTCATATAAATCTGAACTTTCATGAACTTCTCATAGATGGGCACTTTAATTTATAAAGCTTGAAAACGTGATTATAATTCAAAACAATGTAAAACATTCCCATGAATCATAATTCAATAACAGAAACATGCTTAGATCATACCCATGGTAGAAACTTAGGAAATTCATGCATTGGGTTAAAATCCCATAGGATCAACATATGGGTTTTCATGAATTAGAGAGGGATTGAGCATGGGTGTGAATAAATTCACCCCTTCACAACCTTACATACCTAAGAGGAACTAATATAACCACTCCCTTTATTGCCCAATGAAGAACTGAAGCAAACTTGAAGGAAATTGAACTTGATCACCCCTCTAGACCTTTACTCATTCATGAATGAATAAGAATAGCCTAGAATTAAATTTCCCCTCTTAATACCCATTATTCATAGCTTAAAATGACATAGTTTAGGCCATAGGGTCATAAAAATTATGGATAATCCCTTACTAAATTCACAGAAAATAATTGACTACGAGTCGTTACTGGGGAACGGGACATGGTCTGTTATCGTGAAGTCTACTGCCAAATAAGGGACCTAATGGATCGTCATTGGTAACCACGACTCATTGTCACCACTCCTTACCTCCACTACCCAACTCCTCAAATCATTCACCAAATGCTGACCACAACTCACCTAACGAATTGTGTTGTCTTACCAATACTCATACTGTCCAACCTTCACTTTCCAATTGCCCTTGACAACAGGTGTCCTGAAGACTCATGGGACTAACCACGACTTGTGGTCACACCCATGGTCACCCCAATTGAAAAATCCCAAGCAATAGAACACTCCTCACCGCGAGTCACCTAACGACTCGTGGTCAACCTGATGGGTCACAAGACAACTAATTTTGTGACCTGGTGTAGGAAATCTTTTTTTGTCTTTTTTAACTCCCAATTTTGATCTTAGGCCTTTTGGGGTATATCATGATTTCTACGACTTTTTCTCGTTAGGGATCCATCAAACTGAGCCAATTTCAAAGATTCAACTCCATAGAAATGTTCTTCGTAGCCTTGTAACACTCCTTACCACGAGTCACCTAACGACTCGTGGTCAACCTGACCGGTCACAAGACGACTCATTTTGTGACCTGGTGTAGGAAATCTTGTTTTGTCTTTTTTAACTCCTAGGTCTTATCTTAGGCCTTTTGGGGTATAACATGTTTTCTACGACTTTTATTCGCTACGAATCCATCAAACTAAGCCAATTTCAAACATTCAACTCCATAGAAATGTTCTTCGTAGCCTTGGAATTCATTACCGAAGAAGAATTTGTAATCGGAGATGATTTGATAGCTCAATTTGCCTTACCTTTGTTGACAATTTAGAGAAAATCGCTTCCTAGCCTTCTTTATGGGAATTTTAAATTAAACATAGCATGACCAATCAATTATAAATATATGTATATATATACGAGGTGATGTCAAGGGTCTGCGGCACACCTCCAAATATGGAGGGGCAGAGGCACGATGCATCGCTCCCTGCGTGGGAGGGAGGTCGGCGACATGGCACCCAGTGCAGCCTGCCACTGATCTCCTTCCACCTGCTTGCTACACGATACGCTCACACATTCCACCGTCGACCCTTCTCCTGTATATGCCTTACTCTTAGAACTATCAACATGCCCACACACACGTCAGTTATACAATGAAATCTTACAGGGTGTAACATAATAAAATTAAAAGGTTTTTTTATATCACGGTTCGTTTGCAAGGAACAAATTTTTTTTTCTTTTTGTATGTCGAATCGAGTGATATTTTCCTATGATAGATTGAGAGTTGACTTTCGTAAGGGAAAATGCCATATATTTGAGTCAGTGTTGCACTTACTTTAATTGAGACCACGAAAATTTTTTTATTGGCATAACAAAATGGTTTTTAAAGTTAAAAAGGGGCTTGAATTTGAAAAAAGAGCACTCCCTTGTCATGAGTTGTTTATAATGCTCAATCACTATCATGCCCCACCTTGGAAGGCATGATAGGCACCTCGTGTCACAGTGGCAACTAACTAACCTTGATAGGCTAGCACGTCTGGTGCCAGCCTGCGACTGAATTCAAGAAACAGCGGGATATATCTCGACTGTAAATGCAGCCTCAGACTGGCAAGGCCGTATAGCCTCCTATAAACGATAACAGCTAACCAACAACAGGAAACAGAAGGGGTCCTCTATGGGCCGACAAGGCCTCCATGCTGTCTAGTTATAACAAAAATGAAGACGAGCTATTATATTAGGCCCCACATGGCCAACACACGAAGCATAACTGATTAAGTCCCCACACGGCCGGCATACAACTAACTGACTGATGATTGTAGTCTGCAAGCCTCTAAGAATACAAATAGTGGTGGGGATGGGGCCCTGACCTACCCAAAATGCTATAAAACTGAAATACATAAATCTCTACAACCTGGAAACTCCGATAAGAGGAGATGTCCCAACTGCGGATTCTTAACAGCTGCTACTATAGATCCTGAACCCTGTCTGTCTAAACCTGCAGGAAAGTAATGCAGTGCCAAGGGGAGGATGTTGGTACAATATGTATCGAATATGTAAGGCAGTAGAGAAGCTGATAATGACTTGAAGTAAGTAGAAAGAAGAGAAGAAAGATTAACATGTACGCCTACTGATTCATAATCTGCATCTAACCAACACTACCTGTATGTATGCTGAGACTATATAATTACACATTTATAAACTCTAACTACCAGACAAGAATACAAACAAAAACCTCACCTGACCCCATAAGCCGGAAGGTACAATCAACACAGAATAAGTCGTTCCGACCCCCATAAGCCCTAGCAAGCTTATCTCAATCTATATACCCCTATCAAGGTTTCTATGACTCCACTGGTACTGTAGCCAACCTTCTAGTCCCATGGGTCTACAACTGAGCCTGCTTGGTGTTCGGGCGTTTCGGTGTGACTACACGCAAGTGCACGTGGTCGAACAAGTAGTAAAATGGCTTAAGTAAGCCAAGTATCTATCCCACAGGGATTGAACTAAGGTAATAATTTACTTAAGTGTTAATGAACTATAGCTTTAAGAATGCAGACAACCAATTAAACAATATTTGGAGAGTTCGAGTTTCCTAATTTCTACGAATCTAAGACAGAATTCTAAAGTGAGTCTGAACAATAGTAATGATCATGTTGAGCTTAAAACGAACATGCAGGGAAGTAATTTATCGATACAATTTAGTTACTCTTTCCTTAGGTTGCTAGTCAAGAATTAGTGCCTATGGATTGAAACTTTCGTATCCTACCCAACTTAAGAATCATGAACCTTCAACCTACATTTCTTTGATAAAAGAATTTCATGTTCTATCCATACAAAAACCGATTCCTTAATTGACTAATAAGACTTTCAGATATATTTCTATTCTGAATGTAAATCAGTTCTCAATTTTCCCAAACTAAGAAGAGATCATATCCTACCAATTCACAACTTCCCAATTTCTTTTCTTTTCAAAATCAAAATTGGATTTTTTAGATATACATTAACATTGGCCAAACATTAGTGCAGTAAGTACAAGAATTGATAGAACAACCATTGAAGAAAAAATGAAAACTAAATTGATCAACAATTACATTCCACTACAATTGTTCTTAACCTTAGCAAGAAGTGAATTTAGCCACTCATTTGTGGATTAAACATCATCAAATAAGTATAATTCATACAAACAATTGAGATAAAAGAGAAAGAGATAGAGAAGAACCCTAGAATTTTCGTCCTTTCAACTGCCTGTAACCTACGTTCTTGCTCAACCAAGTCAGAATGTTTAAAAATTAAGCTAAGTGTGCTATTTATACTAGTGAGAATTTTTCCCGGAATAACAAGCAACGTGGAACGGAGTGTATCGCGGAGCACTCCCTCCGTGCCACGGGGAAAACGCGGACCCTCTCTGGAATCAGGTTCCTCAGCAATTTCTCCTTGGCGTGCCCGGCCTGCAACGCGGAGCCAGGCCAACGTGTCACGGCGCAATCGCAAACCTTCACTGGAATTGGCCAAAATAAATCACCCGAGGCAGAATGCCTCCGATATGGAAACGTGACACGGCTCTATCACGGAGCCCTTATTTTTGCTGCTCTTCCTTGACCTTTTCCACTCCTTGCTTCCAAGTCCATTCCCGATTTTTACCAACATGTATCTTAGCTTCCCAAAATTACATTTTACCTGCAAAACAACACTAATCATGTTGGTTAGTATAAATTCACATTATAACTACAAATCACATGAGAATGCACACATAACGATAGATAAACAAGACGAAATGAACCATTTGAGTATCACTTGGGCATATAATTCTGCCCAAGATCACTTGGCTCCTAAACTGTAGCTGTGTCTGAGTCCGGTGGACTCATGCTGCCTGTACCCTGGGTACCGAACTCGACAGAGTGTTCCAATGCAGCATAAGTGTAGTCCAGCCATGGAATGGACTGTATTAGGACCTCTGACCTCATCATCATCCTTCACGGATGGCATATCGCTCCTCAGAGCGATGTCATCTAGCCCCTCGCAGGTGTCGACATATACAGTAACCCTGGGGTGGTCATGGATGGCACCTAAGTGAGGGCAACCCCAACCGAGGTGTTGTACTAACATCTCAATCTATCCACTCAAAAGGCATAACTGACCTTCTGGGTCGAACGCCACTGTTGCTCGCCCCCTAGAATAATTTGTAAAGCTACTAGCAGGGACGCCGTGCTCCTATATCTGATCAGAGGATCCTGAGTGATCATGATCTCTAATAGTATGGACTGAATAGGGTGAGACCTGGAGTGGTCCAACACAACTCTCTATATGTCCTTCCCGGACATCTAAAACTCATAATAATAGTGGGGTCACGAATATCTAACTACTCAATTCCTCTGCTTAGGACAACTGTAGGGCTGGTAGTGGTCGGACATGCTTTTGAGCAATCGGCCCCTAATCCTCCATAGGAATTTTATTGACATCCTTAGCCTGTGGGCAGTATTGTACTAACATGGTACTTACTAGTGCCTTAGACCTCATCTTGGTCTAATAGGATCTTATATTAGTTTTCTGGGCGATACTTAACCTTATATACAACATTATGTAGACTTAACCATTCCTGGAAATCTATACCGAAATACCTTATAGACCCGATTGGGGTGCTGGCCCGACCTTTAACTACTGATATGGTCCCCTTCCTTAGGGCACCCACGGGTTTATTTGACCTAGACGACTGGTTTGGCTTCTGGGCTACCTATATGATAACTGCTAAGTCCTCTAAAACTGATAATCACTGGTAATAACTAATAGTGTGACAGGCTGTCACTCAGTTCACTAGACAACCTTAGGGTGCTGACTCTAAAACATGGCTTTCCTATCTAAATTTCTAGCCCTGGGTCATTGGGATATGCCAATGGCCTCTAGGCGTTCTTTGCTGACAATACAGACGCCAAACTGGTGGTTAAACCGCCTAGCTGTGCCCATGATGCTTAATTTACTAGCTCAGGCTCGATAACTCTCATGACCTCCCAAGATTTGGGCCTGAAAATAAACATAGATTTCTACTAACATAACGAATTGGAGAATAGAAAAGTTTCTATGACACTTTTAGCGCGTGTCACACTTAACATGCTCTTGTTCAACAAGGAATACTGCTATAAAATCCATATATGTTTTCTAGCAGCTAACCAGAATTTATGTAACCGTAATCTACGGACAACAACTAATCACAGCGTATCTAATCTTTATTCACCAGCATTAACTAATTACGACATGTCTAATCACAATCTAATGGTAGCAGCTATCTACAACATATGAAACCGTCTTTTCTTTTCTAGAACATAAGTCGTAACACTGTACGACGAGTATACTTGCTGAGGGTTAAGTCTTAAATACCTCGATTATCATTTCCTGAATAACCGATGAATTTCAACTTGTATTCACCAGCTCTCTTAAGCCGTAACCGTTATACCGGGAGAAAGAGATGAATTTCAATACCAAATTCGGTGTAAAATGATAACTTTTAATAACAATATTGACTATACTTCAACTTAATTAAACATGGCCAAAAATGTATTATTTCCCAAGAGTTCAGAAGGGAGAAATGCTCAGTTGAAGCCTTTGATTGTATAGAAATAAGTTTGGAATAATTCTGACAACTTTTACTCGGCGAGGTTGTGATTCACTAGGCGAATTTCACAAAAATAACTCTGTAGTAATGCTCCCTGCAGGCTTAAACTTTGTTACCTGAAATTAAATTTGAATTTGGACAGTGTTTCGTAGCGTAAATGGATGAAAATTATGTGAAAGTTGCGTATTGTACTCTCTCTGGCCGTGAGGTTAATTGGAAATGAAATCAAATGAAAGGGGAGGGCTTATATAGGGCTAAGGGCGATGGAAGGTTTGGCGCCTCAAGCTTCCCATCGTGCAGGCAAGGCTGACGCCTCGCACTAGCCCTTCGCGTCCCAGTCCCATCCGACCCTTCTTCCGAGGCTCTTCCCACACACGTCAAGCTCTTCTTTTCATCAAAATAGCTACGCGTATGCCTAATAACCGTTGACATTTTTACGGGGTGTAACATCCTCCCCCTTTTTAAGAACATTCGTCCTCGAATGTCAACTTTAACTCACAGGAGTTAATTCTTTTAACTATTATTTTAGAAAATTTTCGGCAGAGTTCCCCCTATAACATGGAATATCTGAAAATCCTAAAACGCAGAAAAGTCCAATACAAATATCTCACATGAAATCATAACAACTTTTTCATTATAGAATTCTAATCAACTGAACAATATACGTAATATACACCATAAAATACCAATTGAAGAAACAGCTTTACTTTAATTGCATAGTTTGGAGTAATCCTTGAACAGATGAGTATATCTGGTTTTCATGTCGTCCTCAGCTCCTCAGGTCATTTCTTCTCTATTCTTGTTTCTCCAGAATAACTTAAAAGAAGTGACATCCTTAGTTCTCAACTGGAATATCCCGTAACTTGAATTTCCTTAACAACAACAACTCTGGATGGGTCATCTATGTCCTTTCACAACATTGACATGTGAAAACTGAATGGGCAGGTCCTAGTTCTGGAGGCAAATTTTTCTCATGTGTCATTTCACCTATTCTCTGGAGGATATGACCTGGGACAATAAACCTGGGCCTAAGCTTGTCCTTCTTACCTATTCTCATAACACCCTTTTTCGAAAACGTTTCTAGAAACATCCTACTATTGCTTCAACCATTAGCTACCTACGTCGCACCTTAGGGTAGAACTCCTGACGGACCTAGGCTATTGGTATCAATTTCTTGATAAATTTCATAGTCTATTTGTTAAAATATGCCCTTGTCCAACTACCTTTAATTTACATTAGGGGGGATTCCACTTCCACCTATAATAGACCGTCGGGCATCTGACCTGAGTGCTCGGTTGGGTTATTTGCTTAGAGAAAATAAGTCGTACTCATTTTAGCATAAGCTCCAATCTGTTCTAACAGTTCCCCAGAACATGGTTGGGAGTTGTACCTCTTTGTCAGGGTTTACCAGACACTGGGGCTCCGCATAACCAGACTACTTCTCAAATATTTAATTCGTCATATACTTAAGCTGCAATATAATTCCATCTAGCAAGACATGAATTGATCTCATTAATCTTTCGACACTGACTCAAATAAGGCCAAGCTACACCTGGTATGAGATAACCTTGTGACTGTATTCATATTAGTTACTCTCCACTCCCTTGCAGACACCACCATCTCCTATATTGGACTGCGTGGTTCCTGCTACTTCGCCTTTTCTATCCTATCATTGGAGCTCTGCTGCTACGGTTCAATAATATCTTCTATCTTTCCATACCATCAGTAGGTCTCTCTATTCAATCCATTACGTTTTCATTAAATTCTGGGAGTAACGGACACATGCACCTTAGCTATGGTCTGCTATTTGAAGTTCTGCCACCCTTGGAACATAGAGTTGACCTCTAGCTCTTATGACCTTGTCTTTTGTTATCTTGAGGGCCAATAATGTTCTATTGGGCCTTGTTTCTAGATTGTACTAGGTTAGAGTCTCTGTGTCGACACTCCCTTACATTCTCCTCTAGCGGGGATACCACAACATTCTAGGCTACACTCTTACTATCTCTTAACTATTAGCCCGATGCTTAGTTCTCAATATCCGGCGGTGATCTTACGCTTAATCAACCTAGAGGTGATTCTGGTTTTCCCCCCATTTAGATATTTACGCATTTTTTCTTGTTCCTTTGGACTGACCTTTGAGGTTTGTGCTTCCTACCTCATACTGTCAAGAATGTTATCGACTAGGTCTACTAACCTGTATCCCTTCTGACTCGCACTCGGGCATATCTTGTTCATATGATCTCCCTGTCCTTCGATATCACAAACTAGGGTCGTACCCATTATCTTGTAGGTATTCCCTACCGTCATTAGCATGCTATGGCGGAATCAGCCTTTTTTCGACTTGAGCTTTATTATTACTGGGGGTTTGTCACTAATGAACTCTCTTATACACACTTGAGTGCTATTGGCAATATTAATCCCCCCTCCTGGATTACTATCATGAGGTTATAGATAACTTATAAATACTAAGGGTTGCAACCACTCTCTAATCCTTCTCGGAGAAAACAATTCTAGCCCTCCTTTACTATTCGTTATGAGCACCATAGAACTGGCACTTATTCTTGCGATTATGCTGAAAGAACAAGCTAGTAGGTGGAAAAATAACCCTATCTTACTATGGTAGGACTGAGGTATGGAATCTTACAACATCCGAAGAGTTTGAGGTAGGAATCCCACAATTTCCTCCTTTTTTGGCACCTTTCGGGTAATTCACATTAATTGTTGCCCCTGGATTATTTTTACATATCTAGTAGGTAAACCATCTCATATGTACATATATACTATACTCCTAACCCCCTATTCTAAGGTTGTAGGGTGAACTGGTGATGGCACTAGCATATCTATCACATTATGAGGTTCCTAGTATCTCGAGAGGATAATGGGGAAATGTAAAAGGCGTCTACTTTCGTCGTTGGGCTAACTGTCCCTCAACTGTGGCATCTCACTGGTACCTCCTCCAGTTGCTGTAGTTATCTTGCATCTAATTGGAGCCTGTCTTATATCGAACATTATTCTAGAGAGACCTAACAAGGAAAGTTTATGGACTCAACCCTATACAATCTGCTCTATAGCACGATCTGAGAAGGAGGGGTAACCATACTATCATGCCTTGTAGCCTCCTGCTTATAGAATGTGGTGCATAACACATTTATAAGCAAGACTCTACTAGACACGGCTTGCAGACTCCCTAGGATATGAACTGCTCTGATACCAAGTTTGTCATGCCCCACCTTGGGAGGCATGACTGGCACCTGGGGTCACACTGGCAACTAACTGACCTATCTAGGCTTATGCACGTCTGGTGCAATCCTGTGACTAAATTCATGAAAACAACAGCTAATATTTCGGTTATAAAGGTAGCCTCCAGCTGACAAGGCTGTATAGCCTCTTGTAAATGACAACAGCTAACCAACAACAGGAAACAGAGGAGGTCCTATGCGGGCCGATAAGGATGCCATGCTATCTAGTTATAACAGAAATGAGGACGAGCTGCTATACTAGGCCCAACACGGCCAACACACAAAGCATAACTGATTAAGGCCCCACATGGCCAGCATATAACTTACTGACTGAGGACTGTAGTCTGCAAGCCTCTAAGAATACAAATAGTGGTTGGGATAGGGCCCCGGCCTACCCAAACTGCTATAAAACTAAAATACAGAAATCTCTACAACCTAGCAACTCCAAATGAAAGGAGTTGTCCCAACTGCAGACGCTAAACAACTACTACTGGAGATCCTGAACCCTGTCTGTCTAAACTTGCCGGAAAGTAATGCAGCACCCAAGGGAGGGCATCAGTACAATATGTACCGAATATGTAAGGCAATAGATAAGCTGATAATGACTGGAAGTAAGTAGAAAGAAGGGCAGAATGATTAACCTGTATGCCTATTGATTCGTAATCTACATCTAACCAACACTACATGTACTTAAAGCTAAGACTGTATAATTACACATTTATAAACTATAACTAGCAGACAAGAATACAAACAAAAACCTCACCTTGCCCCCATAAGCCGGAAGGTACAATCAACACAGAATAACTTGTTCGGGCCCTCATAAGCCCTGGCGAGCTAATCTCAATCTATATACCCCTATCCATGTTTCTATGACTCCACTAGTACTAGCCAAACTACTGGTCCCCTGGGTCTAAAACTGAGCCCGCTTGGCCCTTAAATTGTAGCTGTGTTTGAGTCCGGTGGACTCCTGCTGTCTGTACCCCGGGTACCGAACTCGACACAGTGTGCCGACACGGCATAAGAGTAGTCCAGCAACGGAATGGACTATATGAGGACCTCAGACCTCATCTTCATCCTTCATGGATGGCATATCGCTCCTTGAAGCGACGTCATCTAGCTCCTCGTGGGCGTCGACACAGCTAGTAACCCTAGGGTGGTTGTGGATGGCTCCTAAGTGAGGGCAACCCCAACCAAGGTGTTGTACTAACATTTCAATCTAACAACTCAAAAGGTGTAACTGGCCTTCTGGCCTAACACCACCACTGCTCACCCCTAGGATAATCTATAAAATTGCTAGCAAGCACGCCATGCACCTGTATCTAATTAGAGGATCCTGATAGTGATCATGATCTCTAATCGTCTAGACTGAAAAGGGCGAGATCTAGAGTGGTCCAACATAACTCTCTATCTGTCCTTCCTGGACATCTATAAATCATAATAACTGCGGTGTTAGGAATGACTAACTACTAGTTCCTCTACTTAGGACAATTGTAGGGCTGGTACTGGCCGAACATGCTTTTGAGCGATCGGCCCCTAATCCTCCATAGGAAGTTTACTGACATCTTTAGCCTATAGGCAGTACTATACTAACATGGTACTTACTAGTGACTTACACCTCAACTTGGTCTAATCGGATTTTAAATTACATTTTAGGGCGATTCTTAACCTTATAGACACCTTTATGTAGACTTAACCATTCCGTGCAATCTGTACCTGAATACCTTATTCACCCAACTGGGGTGCTTGCCCGGCCTCTAACAACTAATAAGGTCCCCTTCCTTAGGTCACCCACGGGTCTATTTGACATGTACGACCGGGCAAGCTTCTTGGGCGACCTATATGGTAACTGCTAAGGCCACTAAGACTGATAATCACTGGTAATAACTAATAGGGTGACTGGAAGTTACTCAGTTCACTAGATGACCTTAGGCTGCTGACTCTAAAACATGGCCTTCCTATCTAAATTTCTGGCCCTAGGGCATAGGGATATGCCAATGGCCTCTAGGTGTGCTTTCCTAACAGTACAAACGCTAAATTGGTAGTTAAACTGCCTAGCTGCGCCCATGCTCCTCAACTTACTAGCTCAGGCTTAATAACTCTCATGAGCTCCCAAGATCTAGGCTTGGCAACAAACATAGAATTCTACTAACACAATGAACTGGAGAATAGAAAAGTTTCTATGACGCTTCTATAACATGCCACACTTAACATGCTTTTGTTGAACAAGGAATACTGCTATAAAATCCATATACATTTTCTAGCAGCTAACCAGAACTTATGTAACTATAATCTATGGAACAACTAATCACAATGTATCTGATCTCTATATCCTAGCAATAGCTATTTACGACATGTCAAATCACAATCTTATGGTAGCATCTATCTACAACATATGAAACCGTATTTTATGTTCTGGAACATAAGTCGTAACAGTGCACGTCGAGTATACTTTCCAAGGGTTAAGCCTTACATACATCGATTGTCATTTCCTGAATAACCGATGAGTTGCAACTTGTATTTGCCATCTCCCTTCAGCTGTAACCGTTATACTGGGGGAAAGAGATGAATTTCAATACCAAATTTGGTGTAAAATGTTAAGTTTTAATACCAATATTGACTATACTTCAACTTAACAAAAAATGGCCGAAAACGTATTATTTACCGAAAGTTCAGAAGGGAGAAATGCTTACTTGAAGCCTGTGATCGTATAGAAATCAGTTTGGAGCAATTCTGACAACTTTTGCTCGGTGTGGTTGCAATTCGCCGGGCGAATTTCATGAAAATAACTCTGTAGTAGTGCTCCCTACGGGCTTAAACTTTGATACTCGAAGTTATTTTGAATTTGGATGGTGTTTTGTAGCGCAAACGGATGAAAATTACGTGAAAGTTGTGTATTACACTCTCTCTGGATGTGAGGTTAATTGTAAATGAAATAAAATGAAAGGGGAGGGGCTTATATAGGACTAAGGGCGGTGGCAGGGCCGGCGCCTCGTGCTGCCCATCGTGTAGGCAAGGCCGGCGCCTCACGCTGCCCATAGTGTAGGCAAGGCCGACGCCTCGCGCTGCCCATTGCCCAGGCAAGGCCAGCTCCTTGCGTTGCCCATAGCGCAGGCAAAGCCGGCGCCTTGCGCTGCCAATAGAACAGGGGGGCTGGCGTGTCGCGCTGGCCCTTCGCATCCCAATCCCGTCTAACCGTGCTTCTGAGGCTCTTCCCACACGCGTCAAGCTCTTCTTATTCGTCACAAAAACTATGTGTATGCCTACTAACCGTTGACATTTTTACGAGGTGTAACAATCACACCACTATAAAAATATGACACAGACGTTGTAAATAAAGAACCCATCTATGTCGGGCTTGATCCCATTGGGAATATAGTCAGAATTTAAAATAACACTAGTATTTATGCTTTTAGTTAAGTTATTTTCTAATGGGGGGTTCAAAGTAATAATTAATTAAGAAAGTGGTAAATTTTTATTATAATCAAGTTTATGCAATTAACTAGAAAAGTGTTCCCCATGGATTCATAACAACTTCGGGTTATTATACTAGTAATCTATCCTAATAGTTAGCCTGCAGAACTGATAAAATAGATTCATCCAAATGACTGATTCATCCCTATTTGATGACTCTACTCAATCTACAAGAAATAACGCTTTTTGTTGGCAACTAAAGCCACCACAGAAAATCCAAAAGTCGCCACAAAAGACATCTAGTGGAGACAGAAGGGTCGTTGGCGTTACGACTAAAACTAAAGGTTATTTGTGTTGACATAAAAGAGTCGTCACAAAAGGTGTTTTTTGCGACGACCCTTATCGCCACAGAAGGTCATTAATATCACCACGAAAAATAATATATAGGGTGTCCGCTGATAGAGTTGCCACTGCAAGGAAAGGCTTTAGAAATGACAAAGGTCGCAATAGAAAGTTATTAGAGGTGACTGTAACTTGCCACAATTGTCTTAACCTCGTATATTGAGGAAATATACTTCTAGAGGCAACTTACAGTCACCACTAATTATAATATTTTTTGTAAAAAGTGATAAAATTTAGTTTACCATTAGTTGCCCAATAATACAATAATTGTCCATTACATATACAATGACATAACTAAAATAATTGTCAATAAAATAAAATGATATATAATACTTCAAACTCCTTGTCAAAATTCTCCATCATTTATAAATCTTTTCCCGTAAATAAAAAAAAAAGAAAGTAAAGATTCACTTTGATAATTTGACATTAAGCATGAAAAAATTTGAAAACAACAGTATAAACAAGTTTGCATGCGACGTATTACCTAAAATTGTGAAATCTAACTAATCAAAATCAATTAATTATACAACTAATCAAACTTTACTATAGTTAGCCATGTACTAAATTAATTAAGGATCAATTAAAGAATATTCATAAAGGAGATAGAAAACTTTACTTCAAAAAGAATCGATTAAGTATACAACTAATAATATTTTAACATACATAAAATATAGCTAAGTTAAAGGAAAGAACAAGAAGAGGATAATCAATCCTATAAGAATTTTCATCAATCAAAGAAGGAAAAATTAAATTCAAGGCGAAACACGTACAACTTTAAAACGGGCATGGCCATTTGGTGTTGTTGTGCCAAAACTTGTTTAGTCACATATGTAGAAGTAACCATGTCCAACACGTGCTGAGATTCATATCTTATAAAGAATGACGATGATGTAACCGTGCTAAATAACCATGACAAGCCAACTTGAATGCACTCACATGAGCAGTCTATATAAATTTTTTATGACCAACAATTTGAGTTTTGCTCATAATGGTGTAACAGATAACTTCTATATGTTACGGGTAGGCATGAAGTTTTGCTTTGTTTATAACACATTTTACCCCCATCACATAAATATATTATTCACTTGAAGATAACTTCCCTTCGTTTCTGCCCTCACTAATCTGTCAGACTAAAATAGATAACAACTGGACTCTTAATATTCTACAGATTATAATTTATATTATAATGAATGTTCGAAAATAAGAAAATAAGGGGAACACCCCCCACCCCACCCACTAAAGAAAATGACAAGAATTATTAGCACCATGTTACTTCTCTTATGGTTAACATGGTATAACATTTGTTTCTTACCTACGAAATATTAATTGACATTCTTTTAAGTTTACAATTAAGGTATTAATGGGTACATGGTTATTTTGAGATTGGTGTACTCAAGAGCATATTCATAGATCACTTTTAGTCTGAAAAATTAAAAGATTAACTTCAAATAAGTCGAGCAAATTCATAATCAAAATAACTGCAAGCATTTCAATCACTTTACTAAAGTATTAATTTAGAAACATCAACATCTTAGAGAAACAATGAACCTGACACATAATTGATCTAAAAAAGGGTCAGGAACACGGTAATTGTGACTGTGAATTTGCTTTCCAGGCCAAACTTCGATCCCTGAAAGTCTAGAGGCCTCTAGTTAGGAACTTCAAAAACTACATATTGACATAGTATGTTGTCACGATCCAATCTTCATCTTAGCCGAGACATGGTACTTGATTTCACATGTGACCCCAAGCTAACCCATGGTCTATCATTACACTGGTAAACTGAGTAGACATAAGAGGGAACTTTATAAAAATAATTATGAAATCAATACTGCTGAGCGTGTAAACATAACTGGAAATAATACTAAATAACTGTATTTGAAAGACACTACTAACAGATGATTTGCTAGGACAAACCCCCAACAAAGTCAAAAATCTGTCTCCATAAGAACTAACTGAAAAACAAATATCATCCTCGGAAGATGAGGACTTACCAACTAATGCTACTACTGAAATCGTCAGAGGGCACTACTAAAGATGCTATGACTAAGAACGTATGCTTGTAGCATAATATGATATAGAATAGAAAGCATACATAAGTACATTGAATATACTAAGTAAGTGAGATATACAATAAGCATGAAAAATAAACAACTGAGCTAAAATAGCATGAAATGACCAACATATACTAAATACTGATAAAACTAAGCTATAATTGATATGGTCAATAATTACCTTGACTGCTAGTCATAAACATGTCCTGGAACTGAGTGAAGAAATTGAGATAAACTGAACTAAGCTAAACTGATACTGAGCCGAGCTGATATGAACTGAACTGACAAGTGGGAGAGTCTATAGCCAACTTATAACTGCATGAGCAAAACATGGAGTCTGATGTATACACCCTATCGGAGAAAGCCACAGTACCTTGTCAGGGTATAGTGGCTAGCTGGGTGATCACAAGGCTAGGGCCCGTTGGGCCAATAACCTACGGTGGCAATGTAGTTTTGGTAACCTGGGTGCACTGGAACCGCGATCCACTCGGTGCTAGGTACTACTCCAACTGGATAGTCCAAACTTGACTACTAAGTTGATAGCTCAAAGCTGGGGTCCTAGACTAAGCCAGGAATACTTATCTGGAAGTACCCTGAGACTCTTTTAGACCAGATACCTACAAAATGGTGTTCTAAGACTGGCCAGAGCTTCTTATCTGGAAATGTCGTAATAGTATAAAGAACAAACTTATAACTGAATGTGCTGGTTCTAAGGCTTGTCAAATCTGTATATTTGGAAGCGTCGTAACCGTTTAAAGAACAAACAGATAACTAATAATTGAAAATTGGGACTGGGAGGTATTATTGATACCTCAAGAGACTGACTAAGTCAAACTGATCAGCTGAAATATCTATAAGATATTTAAATTTACTAAGTACTGACTGAGAGTAAACAATCAATAATTCTACTCTTGATTATACAATTGTACTATCCTGGTGATTTCAGAACAATCATAATCAAGCAACACTTGTATTTAGACCATGCTGAAATACTCAATTCATTATATTAAAATAAAGTAGGGCTAAAATCATATAATTTCATGAAAGGAGATAAATACAAGAAGTATAGCTAACAACAACCCCCAATACTCATGAAAGTTATAGCAGGAAGAAATCCATAATTTACTGACAAATGAACCCTAACTGTGAACTTCAAGGCTAGAACTGATAAGTATTTCAAATGAGTTTTTGGGCACATGGAAAGAACAATTTTCTTGTTGAATTCCCACATACCTGGAGTTAAATTTTTTGGGAAGAAATCTGGAGAAACCTTGAAGAACTGGAAGCCCTAGCTCAGCTCTGCACTGTGTGTCTAAAACTTCTACATTCTAAATGTTGCAAGTTGAGAGGAATTAGAGGGATTAAGTCTACTACCCACTTATTTGTCTCCAAAACGTGCCCAAAACGACTTAGTTTAGGGATTTAAAAGATGAAAAGTTACTAAAATACCCCTAAAGGAAAATCTAGAAAACTACCCGACAGGAACAAATGGGTCACACAACGTGTCGTTGGTTGATACCATGACTCGTTGGGACCATTTGTCCTAGGCTCAAAGTTTGGGCTCACTGGAAATTAGCAACGAAGGGGACCACGACTCGTTGGATGAAACAACGGGTCGTCTCTACCTCTCATTGTCATTGGTAGGATTTTTAAACAGAACTTGGGTACCTCACTAACAGATGACACGAAAACTCGTTGGTAGAACCAATGAGTCATTGTGTATGCTCTTGGTCCATACTACTTGGACCTAATACCTGGCGATGGGTGGAAATAGCGACTTATTAGAGATGACATCGAGTCATTGGTTCCACTAATTGCGTGCTGGGAGGTGTCTAGCAGATTTCTTTACTGGGCAACGATGAATCCACAAAATGACTCGTTACTCCTCGCAACGGGTCATTGCATAGCTCGTTGGTTCCCAAATGAAAGGCTTGCATCTCAAACAATGACTCATACAATAATCCGTTGGTGCTGACAACGATTCGTCGTCTGAGTTGTCATGAGACAAAATTTTCCTGGTTCCTTCTAGTTTTTCATGAAAAGTCTGAGTTTGGTATAGGAAATTTTTTGGGTATTACGATACCTCCCATTGGGATCATTCATCCTCGAATGAAGGCTAAAGCTACTGGAAAATTGAGAAAAGAGTTGCAATTCCCAGATTGAAACTATAAACTAATTTCTGAAAGAATCACTGACTCCGAATTGGTTCAACAATACTAATTGAGCTGAAGCAACTAGGATGCATATTGGAAACATGAATAGAGAAGGTGAATATGAAACTGAATAGAGTATCGAGGAGGAATTTAATACCTGATGCTGAAATTGAACTGGAAGGGAATAAATGAAGGTAGTTAGTCATAATGTCTGCTTCTGCCTCCCATGTGGCTCCCTTATCTAGCTGGTTCCTCCACAAGATTTTCACTAAAGTGACCTCCTTGTTTCACAACTTACGAACCTGACGGTTTAGGATCTGTACAGGGACCTCTTCCTAAGAGAGACTATCCTTCACTCCCACATTGTGTAGTGGTACAACTGAGCTTGGATCACCGATGCACTTCTTCAACAGTGACACATGGGACTGGGTGAACGGATACTATCTCCAAAGGTAATTCTAACTCATACGCCACATTGCTAATTCGCCTTAGAATCCTGTAGGGTCCTACTTACCTCGGACTGAGCTTCCTTTCGTTCCAAACCTCATCACCCCTTTCATGGGTGAAATTTTTAGATAAACCCAATCATCTACACAAAATTCAAACTATCTCCTCTTCACATCCGCATATGATTTATGTCCACTTTGATCTATTTTCAATGTTTCTCTGATAAGTTGCACTTTCTACATAACTTTATGAACTGAGTCTGGTCCTATCAAAATGGCTTCACAAACCTCAAA
The DNA here is from genome assembly GCA_035772735.1 of Datura wrightii. Lineage (NCBI taxonomy): Eukaryota > Viridiplantae > Streptophyta > Magnoliopsida > Solanales > Solanaceae > Datura > Datura wrightii. The sequence continues at coordinate 16,732,586 of JASDFA010000002.1, forward strand.
CCACCCTATAAGAGACCTACACCTTCTACCATATAATGTCTCAAATGGAGACATCTGAATACTAGAGTGGTAGCTATTGTTGTATGCAAACTCGATGAGACGTAGGTGATCATTCCAACTGCCTTTGAAGTTGATCACACAGGCTCTCAACATGTCTTCTAAGGTCTAAATTGTATATTCATCTTGTCCATCTATCTGAGGGTGAAAAGTTGTGTGGACCTTGACCTTAGTACCAAGTCCTCTTTGAAATGACTTCTAGAAATGTGAGGTGAACTGGGTACCTCTATCTGAAATGATGGACAAGGGAACTCCATGCAGTCTGACCAACTCTCAAATGTACAGCATAATCCTCAGCTGAGTCTCTAGTTCTAACTGGGAGGAAATGTGCTGACTTGGTCATCCGATCTATTATCACCCAAATTGAGTCATGTTGTTGGCGAGTATAAGGTAGACCTATAATAAAGTTCATATTCACTTGTTCCCATTTCCACGTGGGTATGTTGATATCTTGAGTCATACCCCCAGGTCTCTAATGTTCAACTGTAACCTACTGGCAGTTTAGGCACTTAGCCATAAATTCTGCATTTTCTCTCTTCACGTCGTTCCACCAGTAGATTTCCCGTAGGTCATGTGTTACGACCCAAACGTAGACCCGGATCGTAACACGGGATGAGGAACCTCGAGAGGCCCCAAGTCAACTAATGGAATAAGCATAAATCTAACTTCATTCACTTTACGCGGAAGGCTGAATATAAGTTCTATGAACACAATCACGAACATATCCAAGTATGTCTTGAACACCCTATTCATCAAGTACATAAAAGTTGTAGGACCATTCGTTAGTTCAAATGACATAACTATGAACTCATAGTAACCATATCGAGTCCTGAAGGCTGTCTTCGGGATGTCACTCTCCCGAACCCTAAGCTGATGGTATCCGGATCTGAGGTCTACCTTTGAGAAACACTTGGCACCCTGAAGCTGGTCAAACAAATCATCCATCCTGGGTAGGGGATATCTATTCTTTATGGTGACCTTGTTCAATTTTCGATAGTCAATGCACATACGAAGAGAACCATCCTTCTTTCGGACAAAGAGAATTGGTGCACCCTATAGGGATTTTCTAGGTCTAATGAATCCCTTGTCTAAGAGGTCTTTTAACTACTTCTTCAACTCCTTTAACTCGGTTGGGGCCATTCTATTAGGAGGAATAGATATAGGTTGCGTATCAGGAAGAAGGTCAATACCAAAATCGAGCTCCCACTCGGGCGTGATTCTCGATAAATCATCTGGAAACACTTCTAGGTGTTTGCACACTGCAAGAACTGACTGGATAGTCGGGGTCTCGGATGTAGCATCCTTAAACCTAACTAGATGATACACACAACCCTTAGAGATCATCCTTCTGGCCTTAAGGTAGGAAATAAAGAGACCTACAGGCACAACTTAACTGCCCTTCCACCTAGGACTGGCTCACCCAAAAACCTGAACTCTGTTGCACAGGTTCTAAAATTGACTGAGGCATAACATGCATGTAGCCAATCCATGCCGAAGATAACATCAAAATCATTCATAGATAACTCTACTAAATCTGCTGAGGTGACTTTCTGAAAAACTGTGACAGGGCAATTTCTATATACCCGTCGAGCTATAACTAAATCATCGACTGGAGTAGAGACTGAGAAGGGTTCTAATAGGATTTCGAGACTGACTCCAAAACTACTAGCAACATAGGGCGTCACAAAATATAAAGTAGCCCCTGGATCTAACAATGCATATAAATCAAGGTTGAATACTCGTAACATACCTGTGGCCACATCTGGTGAAGTTTCCTTCTCCTGTCGAGATGCAAGGGCATAAAACCTGTTCTGGTGTTGGCCACCACCTGCACTAGTGGATGCACCCTGCTGAGCTGGGTGTTCTGGTGGAGCTGCTGAACTGGAGGTTAGGCCTCAACCCCTATCATGGCCCTATCTGGCTGCTAGGGAATCTCTAAGCATATGTATGGGCTTCCCGCACCCGAAACAAGCACCTGAACCTGCTAAGAACTGACCCGCATAACTCCGGCCACACCTGCAACACTCTAGAATGCTGGACTCTACAGTTCTGCTACCATGACCTCTAGAGCCTGATGCTCATCCCATTTGATTGCGCCTGGATCTGTAAGGCACACTCATAGCCGATGGTGCCGGGGCTGAAGATCTCTGGTGGGACTGCTGACGGTGCCCACCAGGTCTCTGCTTGGAGAGTTTGAAGCTATTAGTTCTATCCCTCTTCGCCTCTCTCTCCCTCTCACTCAACTGTACCACCTCCATCTGCTAGGCATACAGAACTATCTGAGGAAAGTCAATGTATTGATGAAGCGTCGCGGTCCAGCAATCTTTGACCAAGTAGTCTACTATCCTATGCATGAATCGACTTATTCGGGCTCTATGATCTGTCAACATCTCAGGTGCATACTTGGATAGGTGAGTGAACTCCAAGGCATACTCTTGAACTATCATCTTTCCTTGCTTCAGGTTCACAAACTCGGCTATTTTGATCTCCCTTATCTCATGAGGGAAGAACCGATCTAGAAATGCAGTATAGAACTCATCCCAACCAATGGGACCTGCTCCAGCTGTCCTTCTATCTTTCTATTGCTTGAACCAAATGTGCGCAACCCCTTTCAACTGATACGAGGATAAATAGGAGCACTCCTCTCCAGTCACCCTCATGATGTGGGTGATCTTTAGAACCTCATCGATAAACTCATATGGATCCTCGTCCACCTTTGACCCAAGGAACTCCAGAGGGTTCATCCTCAGGAAATCTCTAACTCTTGCCAACGTTGCATTCCCATTCCGAGGGACATGCGCTGCTACCTATTGGTTGACTTGGGCGGTCAAAGCCTGAGCTAGCATCTGTATGACTGCCCTGAACTACGCGCGAGCAACCTACTCGGGAACATAATCCTCATGGGCTGGTGGGGCCTGCTGGTGCCCATCTCCGTTGCCATTCTTATGGCCATCTCCATTTCAATTTCTTCTTCCATTAACTCAGCGAGGAGGCATGATTCTGCAAACGCGTACAACACAAGTTATAAGGATAGAAAGACATTTCATCGCACGACTTAGATCATGGAAGAAGGAAACATTTCCTAAAACGTTTCATAGCCTTTGTCATAAGTGTGGCGCGCTTCACACCCATGAAAAGACTCTACTTAACGCGGCTTTTAGACACCCTAGGACACTTCAAAACCTAATGCTTTGATACCAAGTTTGTCATGACCCAAACATAGGCCCGAATGGAGATACGCGACAAAGAACCCCGAGAGGCTCCAAGTCGATCCATGGCGTGAACATGACATCTAAACTCAACATAATCAAGTGGAAGTCTAACATACATAATATAGAGGGAGTCTGAAAATATCATAACATCTGAATACATAACACACCACTGAAACTGAATACATACATAAATATAATATAACATATCATAACATAAGGAATCACCAGACATACACGCAAGTTGAGTATTACATACTGCCTCAAAAGTCTCCAGTACAAAAGATGGGTTGATGGGACACCACCCCCAACTAACCCGGCTAAGTAATGAAACGTAAAATAACATAAGGTCTAGTCAAACGGCCCTGGAAACATGAAGAATCACCAACAAGCAGAAGGTGAACTCATGGATGGTCTAACGATGATGATGAGCCTGAGAGTACATGGAATGTATCGAGTATGCAAGGTATGTAAAACAGACATTTAAAATATGTAAAACTCATAGAAAATCATAAGAGTAGGACATCATGCTTATATCATAAATATCGACATAACGTAAGGCTCAAGGTTTTCGAAGCATTCATAATACAGTAGTAATCATAAGCTTGAGAAAAAAGTTATATCGAACAATATTTGAGCCAACATACGTAATCATAAACATGCATAAATCATGAGGAACAATGAGAGATTCTCTTAACCGACATAGCCCATATGAGCACACATGAAGCCCGACTTGTAATCCTAGTCGGGATGGTGTCCATACCATGCCAATGGTAGAACCATGAAAGTGTAATATCACCATGAAGGACCATTTGGGCTGGGGAGAGTCACAAAGGAGGTCCTAAAATACCTACAGTGGCATGTAGTTTATGAGATCCAGGGCAAAACCTAGGCCCCGAACCTACTTGGTGTTCGATACTACTCCCAAAATGTATATAGTGCTCATAGTATAATATGCATGAATTCATAGGATAGTGAAATCATTATAATCTTAAACATACTGGTACATATGTGAACTAACCATGACATAGGGCTCATGAGTCAGCCAAAACATAATTCATGAATCATAGGTTTCGTGCATACTTGTAGATCATACATATAACTTGTAAATCATCAAATCATGATGGGTAATTGGATAAATCCATATTTAAAATCATAAATCATGCTGGGCTTGTATATATCATCAATTGAAGCGAAGATCATAATCGATTCATCGTAGATCATGCATAATTAGGCTTAATTTGGTAGAAATCAAAATCAGTAATTTTATAAGAAAAATAATTGAAAAATATGATCAAAATCCATAAAATATGATGTAATCCATAAATCATAATAGCCCATTAGAAAAACATTGGATTTTCACAAAAATTGAATTCAATACCCCACGAGATTTTTGATTGACTTTCATAAATTCACAGAGAATGGGCATGGGTGTAGATGAAAACATCCATTCGTAACCCTACATACCTGATGGAGCTTGAATCCTACTTTCCCTTGAATGCCCAAAAGAAGGTTGAAAGAGATTGAAGATTTCTAGCTTGATCACCCTCTCAAATCTCTTCTACTTTGCATGCATGGATGAAAAATGAGTAATCTGAACTTAACCCCATAAAAGGTCATTATTCATTCCCCAAAACATCATAGTTTAGGCTTTAGGAACTATGGAATTACAAAGAGGCCCTTACTAAATTCATAGAAAATAACTGCCAAGTGGCCCTAATGGACGACCTGATGACTCATGGCCTTGGGAAATGACTAGTGGTGTTCTCACTCTTTTAGGGATTTCTTATCTGCTGGTAATTATTGACCCCACGATTCATCAGATCCCTCCGTTGGGTTCACTGCCTCCTCCTCTTCATCTCTAGATTGCCACTACCCCACGACTGACTTAACGAGTCGTATTGACTGACCATGACTCGTGGTCTTTTCGGTGGGGTACTTCTTCCCAAAATTTCAGACTTCCTCCCTGGCCTACCCCACAAGTCACATCACGACCCATGGGAAGCTCCAACAAGTCTCCTAATGACTCATTCTATGATAGGTGTAAATATTTTAGTTTTTCCCTGTTTAAACACCCAGGTCTGATCCTTGGGCTCCTGGGGTATAATAATATCTATCCCTTGGAAAAATTCATCCTTAAATGTTGGAAAACACACAGAAAATAGTGATGAGGCAATCATCATATTCAAATACTAATCATTTAAATGAAAAACTAACGGAATGACTACCTCCGTTGCATACAACATAGATGAACTGATTTCATACTTCAAATACACAACCATACACATAGAAGAACTTGAACACATGATTTAAACATGAATATTAAATAGATTTGTAGGGTAGAACTGATACATCTAGTCGGAGATGAGATGGTAGGGAATAAGTGTGGGTATCTAGCCATCATATTTTCTTCGGCTTCCCACTTACCTCCTTCAACATGCTTATTCCTCCATAATATTGTAACTAAATCTACTTCCTTGTTCCTTAGCTTCTAAACCTGACGATCTAATATTTCCACCTCCTAATAGCTAAGGCTATCTTTTACTCCAACGCTGTCCACTGGGATAACTAGTGTTGGATCTCCCAAAACATTTCTTCAAAAGCGATAGATGAAACACCAGATGCATAGAAGGAAACTCTGAGGGCAAATCTAGCTCATACGCTACCTTACCAACTCTTCTCACGATCTGGTAGGGACCAACACAGCGGGGACTGAGTTTTCTTTTCCTTCGAAACCGCATCACTCCCTTTATGGGAGATACCTTCAGGAACACCTTGTCATCGGCTGAAACTCAAAATTTCTTCTTATCACATCCACATAGGACTTTTGACGACTTTGGGAAGTTTTCAAACTATCCCTTATTAACTAAACCTTCACCATAGCCTCATGAACCAAATCTGGCCCTATCATAGCTGCCTCACCAATCTCAAACTATTCGATGGGCAATCTACATCTCCGCCCATAAAGTGCCTTGAACGGTGCCATCTGAATGTTGGAGTGATAGTTATTATTGTAAGAGAACTCGACCAGTGGCAAGTGATCATCCCAAATACCTTTGAATTCCAACACACATGCTCTCTACATGTACTTGAGAGTTTGGATTTTCTTTTCTGCTTGACGATCAGTCTGCGAATGAAATGTTGTGCTAAGCTTAACCTGAGTTCCCAACCCTTTCTAGAAAGACCGCTAAAACTGAGAGGTAAATTGAGTACCTAAGTCTGAAATAATGGACAAGGTCACTCCATGTAATCGCACCAACTCCCAGATATATAGTTTGGCGTAATCCTCCGCTGAGTTTGTGGTTTTCACCTATAGAAAATGTGCAGCCTTGGTCAACCTGTCCACCACCACCCAAATGGATTCATAATGTCGGCTAGTACGAGGTAATCCTGTGATGAAGTCCATATTAATCTCTTCCCACATTCATGTAGGAATGTTGATTTCCTGAAGCACTCCTCCCAGCCTTTGATGCTCAACCTTTACTTGCTGACAGTTCGAGCACTTGGCTACAAATTTTGCAATACCCTTCTTTGTGCCATCCCACAAATAGATCTCTTGTAAAGCACGATACATCTTAGTGTAACTCAGATGGATGGAATACCTGGATCCAAGGGCCTAGGGAAATATATAGCCCCTCAAATCATCCACATCTGGAACGTATAGGCGACTGTGGTACCGAAGCACACCATCTCCCCCTTGGGAGAAAACCTCCACCTTCTGACTTCGAAGGGATTCCATCAAGTTTACCAAAATTGGGTCCTTATCTTGTCTAGATTTCACATTAGTCACAAAGGAAGATTCGGATCCGCTTTCAAGAACAACACTGCCATCGATAGAGTCGACCAATCTATCTTCCAACCTTGCGAGCCGATGTATATCTTTCACTAGCTCCTTCTTTCCTTCATCAACTTTGGACACACTCTTCATCGAGAGTGTACTAAGTGCGTCCCCACCATATTGGCCTTACCCGAATGGTAAACAACACTCATATCATAGTCTTTGAGTAGCTTTGACTACCTTATTTGCCGTAGATTGAGGTCCCTCTGCATGAACACATATTGTAAGCTCTTATGATCCGTAAACACATCCACATGGACCCCATATAAGTAATGTCGCCATATCTTCAATGCGAATACCAACTTAGACAACTCTTGATCATAGGTCAGGTAATTCTTCTAATGAATCTTTAGCTGCCTAGAGGCATGTACTATTACTTTCTCATGCTGCATCAATACACACCCGAGACCGATTCTCGAGGTATCACAATACACCATAAAACTATCCGTACTCTCGAGTAGGGTAAAAACCGGTTGGGTAGTAAGTAGAGTTTTCAACTCTTGGAAGCTCTTCTCACAAACCTCAAACCATTGGAACTTCACCTTTTTTTGAGTCAGTTTGGTCAAAGGTGCTGCAATTGATGAGAAACCCTTAACAGATTTACGGTAGTAGCCAGTTAGGCCCAAGAAACTTCGAATATCCGAAGGATTCACCGGTCTAGGACAATTCTTCATAGCCTCAATTTTTTGAGAATCTACTTTTATGCCCTTTCTTGATACCATATGACCGAAAAAATGCTACGGAGTTCCACCAAAACTCGCACTTTCTGAACTTGGCATACAATTGGCGATCCTTGAGAGTCTGAAGCAGTACTCTCAAATGAGGGGCACGCTCCTCCTCACTCCGAGTGTATATAACGATGTCATCAATGAACACAATCATGAACATGTCCAAGTACGGCTTGAACACCCTGGTCATCAGGTCCATAAAAGCTATAGGAGCATTTGTTAGTCACAAAGACATAACTACAAACTTATAATGACCATATCGTATCCTGAATGCTATCTTCGGGATATCACACTCCCAAACCCTGAGTTGATGATACCCGAACCTACGATCTATCTTTGAGAAACACCTTGCACCCTAAAGATGGTCGAATAAATCATCGATCCTCGGTAGAGGATACCTGTTCTTCATTCGTTCATTCTTTTGGGAGCCCTAACTCTGCAATCGCAAACAACATAAATTAGAAGGATAGAAAGACTTTCCATCGCTCGACATAGATCATAAAGAAGGGAACATTTCCTAAATGTCTCGTAGCCTCTTCGTTATAAGTGTGGCGCGCTTCACACCTATGAAAAATACTCTACTTAACATGGATTTTAGACACCCTAGGACACTTCAAAACCTATAGCTCTGATACCAAGTTTGTCATGACCCAAACGTAGACTCGGATCGTAAAATTGGACAAGGAACCCAGAGAGGCCCCTAGTCGACCCATGGAATAAGAATACATCTAAATTCATTCACTTTTCACGAAAGGCTGAACTTAAGGCTTAGCGGAAACGTAAATATGACATAACATATAATAACATAAGTAATCACCAGACATACAAATAAGCTGAGTACTACAGACTGTTTGAAAGCCTCTACTATAGAAGATGGGTTGATGGGACAACATCCCCAACTAACCCGGCCAAGTACTGAAACATAAAATAACATAAGGTCTAGTCAAAAGGCCCTTAGAACATGATGTCTCACCAACAAGCTGAAGGTGAACTCTGGGATGGTCTAAAAATGAGGATGAGCCTGAGAGCCGGGTCCTCCTCTTTAACTCTAGATTGCCACTATCCCACGACTGACTTAACGAGTCGTGGTGACTAACCACGACTCGTGGTCTTGTCTGTGGGGTACTTCTTCCCAGAATTTCAGACTTCCTTCCTGGCCTCCTCCACGAGTCACATCATAACTCATGTGTTGCTCCAACGGGTCTCCTGACGACTCGTTCTGTGACTGGTGTAAAATTTCAGTTTTTCCATATTTAAACTCCCGGGTCTGATCCTTGGGCTACTGGGGTATAGCATCATGGTACATCTTAGTGGCACCTAGGTGGATAAAATATCTAGAGCTATGTTCTTCTGCCAGTATCTACTGTCTCAAGTCATTAACGTTCGGAACACATAGTTTGCCCTGGTAACGAAGCACACCATCTCCCCCTTTGGAGAAAGCCTCATCTTATTTTCTTAGAACTACTTCTTTTAAGTTAAATAGCATGGGATCTTCATCCTATTTTGACTTAACCTCAGCAACTAACGAGGATTCTGACCCACTCTGCATTACTACTCCGCCCTCAGCTAAATCAACCAACTGCACCCCTAATTGGGCTAAACTCTAAATATCTTTTTCCAACTCTTTTATACCCTCTTCAATATGAGAAACTCTTCCCATGGACATTTTACTCAAGGAATCCAACACCATATTGGCCTTATCCGGGTGGTATAGAACACTCATGCCACAATCCTTCACTAACTCCAACCACCTTCTCTAACGAAGGTTCAAATCCTTCTGACTAAATACGTACAGAAGGCTTTCGTGGTCAGTGAAAACATCCATGTGAACCCCCATAAAGGTAATGCCTCCCCCATAAAGGTAATGCCTCCTTATTTTTAAAGTAAACACCACTGTCGCAAATTCAAGATCATGAGTCAGATAGTTCTTCTAATGAACCTTGACCTGTCAAGAGGAATAAGCTATCACCTTACCCCACTCCATCATAACACAATCGAGGCCAACTTTGGAAGCATCAAAATATTCTATGAACCCATCTGTTCCTTTTGGTAAGGTTAAAATCAGAAAGAGTTGTAGTGAGTCGAGTCTTCAACTCTTAGAAACTCTTCTCACATGCATTTGACCATTGAAACATCACCTTTTTCTATGTTATCTTAGTTAGAGGAGATTAGAGGAGACGCGATAGAAAAAAATTCTTCTACAAACCACCAATAATAATCGGCTAGACCTAAGGCACTCCCGATATCTGGTTGGGAAGTAGGTCTTGGCCAGTCTTTCACCGCTGCTATCTTTTGAGGATCAACCTAAATACCCTCACCTAAAACCACATGACCAATGAAAGCCACAGAATTCAGCCAAAATTCACATTTGCTGAATTTAGCGAACAGCTGGTGGTCTCTGAGAGTCTGCAACACTAACCTCAGATGGTTAGCATGCTCCTCCTCATTGCTAGAGTATACCAGAATGTCATCTGCGAATACAACAATGAACGTGTCTAGATACTATTTGAGTACCCTGTTCATCAGGTCCATAAAAGTTGTAGGGGCATTAATTAGTCCAAAGGACATTACCATAATTCATAGTGACCATACCTAATTCTTAAGGCTATTTTCGGTATGTCACATTCCATAACCCTATGCTGATGATACCTCTACCTAAGATCTATCTTGGAAAAACAACTGACTCCCCGAAGCTGATTGAACAAATTATCAATTCTGTGTAGGGGATACCTGTTCTTAACTGTAACCTTGTTCAATTGACGGTAGTCAATACACATTCTGCGAGTGTCGTCTTTCTTTTGCATGAAGAACACTGGAGCACCCCATGGGGAGATGCTGGACCTGATGAAACCCTTATTAAGAAGGTCTTTAGCTATTCCTTTAACTCCTTAAGCTCAACTGGAGCCATTCTGTGAGGAGGAATAGAGATGGACTGAGTGTCTAGAAGAAGGTATACGCTGAAGTCTATTTCCTACTCGGGAGAGACTCTGGGAAGATCTTTGGGAAACATGTCAGGGAATTTTTTGACAAATGAAGCTAACTAAATAGTTGGGGTCTTGGAGCTAGAATCTTTAATTTGAACTAGGTGATAGATGCACCCTTTTGCAATAAGCTTCCTATCCTTAAAGTAGGAAATAAACTGACCCTTAGGCGCTAAATCCATTCTAAGACTGGCTCATTGGGTAACTGAAACCTGATGACTCTAGTTCGGCAGTCGACTAAGTCATAACCAAAATCTAACCAATCCATGCAAAGAATGAGGTCGAAATCGACCATGTCTAGCTCTACTAGATCAGCTGGAATTACTTTATTCAACACTGAAACTGGGCAGTTTTTATATACCTGGTTGGCTCTAACTGACTAATCAATTTGGGTAGAGATTGAGTGTTATACCTCGGAAGTCCAAAGACAAGATCCGGGAGTTCAAATGGAGAAAAATTGAAATCTAGCATCAAGTCACAAAACAAGTCATTATGTGACCCGTGGGGTAGACCACGAGTCGTGAAATGACTCTTGGTGAGGATTAGGGAGTGAAATTGGAATTAGGGAATTAGGGTCCCCACGGACGTGATCAGGAGTCGTGGTCAGACCCCACTACTCGTTGAGTCAGTCGTGGGAAATGATTTTGAGAAGGGTGAAGAGGAGTGGCAGTGTACCCTATGGAAGCTCCCTACGAGTCGTGGTCAGTCATCATGATTCGTGGGGAGTGTAATGAGCAGTACGATGGAGCTAAGTGAAATCCCAAGCAGTGTATGTGACAAGTGTTGACCACGACTAATGGTCACTGGTAACGAATTGTGAGGTCCCTGTGATGAGCCCCAGATGAACCCTCAGGCAATGTACTCGACGGGTATGCCATGAGTTATGGCCTGGAGCGATGAGTCGTCCTGTCCCTCGTGGGGACTGGCAGTCAGTTATTTCCTATGAATTTAGTAACCGCTGTTCCGTAATTTCTATGATCCTAAGGCCTAAACTACACCATTTTAAGCTATGAATCGTTGATCTTAAGAAGGGAAAACCTATTCTAAGTCATTCCTATTCATGCATGCAAGAGTAATAGTCTAGAGAGGAGATCAAGGCAAATCCTTCAAGGTTCTTCTTCAAATCTTCCTTGGATAATCAGAGGAATGTACAGATCAGCTATAATCAGGTATGTACGGTTATGAATTGGTGACTCTGTTCACACCCATGCCTAATCCCTATCTGATTTATGAAAATATATGAGTTGATTCTATAGGGTTTTAACTCGATGAATGAAATTCCTAAGTCTATGTCATGGGTATGATCTAATTATGTTTTAATTGATAAAGTATGATTCATGGGCTGGTTTTATCATGTTTTCAATACTAATCATGTTTAGTAGTTTTCCAAATTATGATACCCATTCATGAAAGCTCATGAGAAGATGAGATTTAAGAAGTATGTTCATGTATAACGGATTTTGATGAGAAAAACATCTTTCTGATCTTGGGCAAAATTATATGCCCAAGTGATGCTCAAATGCTCTATTTCGTCTTGTTTATCTATCGTTAATTGTATATTCTCATGTGATTTGTAGTTAAAATGTGAATTTATACTAATCAACATGATTAGTGTTGTTTTGTAGGAAAACTGTAATTTTAGGAAGCTAAGTTGCTTGTTGGTTGGAATGGACTCGGAAGCGAGCAGTGGAAGAGGTCAAGGAAAAGCAGCAAATATAGGGGCTCCACGATGGAGCCGTGTCACGCTGCCATCGTGGAGGCAGTCTGCCTCAGATGATTTATTTTGGCAAATTTCCAGTGAATGTTCGCGACGGCGCCGTGGCACGTTGGCCAAGCCCCGCGTTACATGCCGTGGCACGTTGCTTATATTTACCTGGAACATAAATTTCTAGTGAGGGTCCGCGTTTGCACCGTGGCACGGAGGCAGTGCTCCGAGATGCACTCCGTGACACGTTGCATGTTATTCCGGGGAAAATTCCCACTAGTATAAATAGCACACCTAGGTTTATTTTTAATTATTCCGACTTAGTTGAGCAAGGACGTGGGTTACAGGCAGTTGAGGGGATGAAAATCTTAGGGTTCTTCTCTAACTCTTTCTCCTTTATTTCAATTATTTGTATGATTTATACTCATTTGATGATGTTTAATCCACAAATTAGTGGCTAAATTCACTTCTTGCTGAGGTTAAGAACATTTGTAGTGAAATGTAATTGTTGATCATTTTGGTTTTTCATCTTCTCTTCCATGGTTGTTCTATCAATTCTTGTTCTTACTGCATTAATGTCTGGCCAATGTTAATGTACATCTAAAAAATCCAATTTTATCTTGAAAAGGAAAGAAACTGGAAAGTTGTGAATTTGTAGGGTATGATCTCTTCTAAGTTTGGGAAAATTGAGAGTTGATTTACCTTCAGAATAGAAATATATCTAAAAGTCATATTAGTCAATTAAGGAATCGGTTTCGTATGGCTAGAACGTGAAATTCTTTTATCACAGAAATGTAGGTTGAAGGTTCATGATTATTAAGTTGGGTAGAATATGAAAGTTTCTCTCCATAGGCAATAATTCTTGACTAGCAACCGAAGGAAAGATTAATCGAATTGTATCGATAAATTACTTCCCTGCATGTTCGTTTTGGCCTCAGCTTTCTCATTACTATAGTTCAGACTCATTTTATCATTTTGCCTTAGATTAGTATACATTAGGAAACAAACTCTCAAAATCTTCTTTAAACTGTTGTCTGCATTTTTAGAGATAGAGTTCATTGACACTTAATTCGATTATTACCTTCGTTCAGTCCATGTGGGATCGATACTTGGCTTACTTTAGCCATTTTACTACTTGTTCAACCACGTGCACTTGCGTGTAGTTGCGAAACAGCCCAAACAAGTTTTTGGCGACGTTGTCGGGGACTGGCAATTGGTAAAATTGTTTTCTTAAATGTTAGTTTACGATTTCTATACTAGTGCTAACAACTTGATGTTAGCCTATCTTTTGCAGATATTGAATTCTGTTGAACACTGGCAAGAGACAAGAAGCTACTGGATTCTTGTTGATTAATACTTAGAGCCGGAAAGACAATTTCATCCTCAAAGAAGGGAAGCTCTTGCGAGAAAGCTACAGTTGCTCAGACAGACAATCCTGAAGCAATAGTAGAATCCACCACTTGTAAGGGCAGTGTTAGTGCCCGAGGAAATGGCAGCTAGGCCGGTTCGCGAAGTGGCAATCCCACATGTTAACAATGTTATATCAAGTATTCGCAAACCTGAGCCAGGAGGGAGGTTTGAGCTAAAACAGAATATGGTGCAATTGCTGCACACTAGCGGGCAATTCACAGGTCTCCCTCACGAAGATCCACAACAACATCTCCAAAACGTTTTGGAGATAAGTGACACTTACATCCCCGCTGGAGTATCATCTGATTACGTAAGGCTTAAATTATTCCCATTTTCACTATTGGGAGAAGCAAAGAGGTGGTTGAAAGTTGAGCCACCTAATTCCATCACCACTTGGGATGATCTTGCAAGAAACTTTTTGATACGGTTCTTTCCATCTGGGAAAACAGCGAGACTTAGAAGTCAGATTCTAAGTTTTAAACAAAGAGAGGGGGAGAATCTGTATCAAGCTTGGGAAAGGTTCAAATCATTGCTAAGGGATTGTCCTTAACATCACCAGTCCAATGATGTGCTGGTGCATACTTTCATAGAGGGTTTGGAACCCCACACAAAAATTTTGCTAGACTCAGCACCTGGGGGACAAGCATTAGAAAAGACTTATGAGGAGTTGTATACTTTGTTAAACCGTATTTCGCAGGGAAATCTAGAGTGGAATGCGGACTCTTCTAGAGGAGGAACAAGGAAAGCGGCAGGAGTCTTAGAAGTGGATGGTTTTACAGCTATCGCTGCACAGATAGTTGCGTTGCAAAATCAACTCAACACCCACTTCAGAAATATGAGCTTGATTCAATCTCAAGCCCCAGTTAACGTAGTGCAACAGTTTTTGTGTGAAGTATGTAGTAGTAATGAACACTCAGTTAAGTGTTGTGGTGCAAATCCTGATTCAGTGAACTTTGTTGGTAATGTACAAAGAAATAATCACCAATAGTATTGCAACAACTACAACTCTAATTGGAGGAATCATCCGAATTTCTCCTGGGGTAGTAACAGCCATCAAGGGCAAAGTTCGAATCAGGGTGCAGAGAAATCAAGGAGGGCAGCAGAACTATCAGACTCAATACAGAAGCAACAATGCACCTCCACCACCACCACCACCCAACATTGAGGAGATGTTTAAAACAATGATAGTTAACCAAGCTTAATTGCAGGCTGACTATGTAAAATTGGTGGCAGATGAAAAGAACAATCAGTTAGCTACAAAGGCGTTGGAGTACCAGTTTGGGCAACTAGCTGGAGCTCAAAACACCAGGCCAAGAGGAGGACTACTGAGTGACATTGACCCGAATCCCAAGAAAGTAAATGCAGTGACCACAAGGAGTGGTTTACAACTCAAGGAGGTGGAACCAGAAAGACTACCTCAGCAGTCAGGTGCAGTGGAGAAAGAAAGGGAACAGAATGATGAGAGGGGGAAGGAGAAGGAGATGAAGCAGAAAGACCACCACCCCTGTTCATTCAAAGATTAAAGAAACACAAGGAGGAAGCGTGTTTCAAAAATTTCATGGAGGTGCTTAAATAGGTACACATTCATTTACCTCTTGTTGATGTTTTGTAGGGAGTGCCGAAGTATGCAAAATATATCATGGACATTGTAGCGAACAAAAGCAGATTTACGGAGTACGCTACAATGGCGCTTACTGAGGAGTGCACTTCCCAGATACAGAACAGGTTGCCAACAAAGCTCAAGGACCTTGGGAGCTTTACAATTCAAATCACAATTGGGAAAAGTATGCGAGCTCGTGGACTATGCGATTTGCGAGCGACTATTAACTTGATGCTGACATCGGTATTCAAGAAGTTGGGGCTGGGAAGTCCTAGACCAACTATAGTGATCTTGAAGTTAGCGGATCATTCTTTGGCAAGACCAGATGGCATTGTGGAGGACGTGCTGGTGCAAGTGGGCTCCCTTATCTTCCCAGTAGATTTTATTATTCTGGATTTTGAGCCAGATGCGGAAGTCCCATTTATTTTGGGACGTCCTTTCTTAGCAACCGGGAGAGCTTTGATTGATGTAGCTGCAGGGCAGCTAACTATGCGGGTGCATGACAAGGTGGAGGTATTTGATGTGTACAAGACCACAAAGTTTCCGGCCATATAAGAGGAGCTTTCAGCAATCAACGTGCTAAATCAAGCAAATATTGTTCAGATTGTTGATTCGCGAGATCTAGTGGGAAAACCACTGATTGAGGACACCCCAAAATGGGAGTTGTGGCAAGAAGATCGAAGTGCCACATTCTTAGTCAATGGGCAGTGGTGTAAGCATTACTGGGATGAGGATGTTATTCGAGAGAGAACGTCCATCACTCTAGAGGATGATTAAGTGTCAATGACGTCGAGCTGCGATGGTAAACCAGGCGTTGCACGGGAGGCAACATGTGAAATTATTGTAATAGATGAGTAGAATTAGTTAAACAGAAAAAAAAAAAAACAAAAAGTGTGGTTGTGTTTGAAACCAATGAATTCTAACAAATTTCTTGTTGTGAGAAGAACTTCAGGTGGAACGGAGGGAAAAAATGCAAAGAATCGCAAAGGAAAAAAATCGAGGTGAGAAAAATAAAAAAGTGGCATTACAGTGAGCCTATGCGTTGGCTCCGTGTCATGGAGGAGGGCGTCCGCGTTACCCTCCATGACACATTGAAGCCAATTCTGGAATTTTTACAAATTCCAGAAGGTTGGCGCGATGGCTCCGTGTCACGGAGGGGGTGCTCCGCGTTATCCACTGTGACACGTTGAGGTGTTATTCGCGTCGGGTCACACCGGGTCACCGGGTGACGCGTGCAAAAAAACCTCTTTTTAACCCCGAAATTCCCTCTTTCTTTCCCTTTTCCCACTCCCCTCAGCGACAAACCCCCTAAAATCCCCCCTCCCCCAATGTGACACGGACCTAGGATCGAATTTTCTTCAACTTTTCTTCGAGTTCATCGAATTAAAGGTATGTTCTTGAACTTAACCTCAATTTTTTTGAGCATGTGAGGTGATTAAAACTTGCCCTAAGTGTAAATTAAGCATGAATTCGTTTAAAGTATGATTGATTGATGTTCGTAGTATCGTTGTGAGTATATGAACTCAATGAATACATGTTTGATTGAATTTTTGTGAGATTGTTAGCTAGGGTTAGCTTTTGAATAGGAAGAAACTAAATTTGGTTGAAAATGTGAAAATAATTGGGTTGTGCATGTTGGGTGATGTAAATGATGCTGTGAATATAGATGAATATGTGAAGTAAACAAAGGAATTTTTGGGAAATTAAAATTGGTGAATTGCATAGGTTGTTGTGCCGAAACAATTCTTGGCTCAGTGCTATGTGATGAAATGGAATCGATGATGATATTGTTATATGTTGTAAGAAGTCTGAGTTGTACTTAGTAATTATTCCATCGACTTATCTGAATGCACGAGGCATGTTGATTGTTAAAATTAGGAAAGCATGAGTGTCTTGCCGAACAGTTTTAATTGGGGCTAAAGACTAAGTGTGGGGTGGCCTAACTCAACCCTACCTTAGTCGAAGTTAATGTTTGACTTGAAAAACATTTGGACTGTCTGTTTGATTTAATAGGAATGTAGTCAAGCAGGCAAGACAAAGGAAAGGGCACATCTACATCAGGCGCCGGTAAAAAGAGGATTAGACTGGGAACAGCAGTTCCAGCAGCACCCAGTGGTTCCACGCGGTCAACACCGTTAATACGGAACCTGATGGGTGACGGACGAAGGAAAGAAATGGTATGCAAAACATAAGGAGACCAAATACTTCCCTGAGGAGCACATTGCAAGGGAGCCACTGGCATAGGAATTCCCCAGAATCGTACACTGGATTGACACTGCTGGGCTGACTTCATCTTCGAAGAGCCCAAGGAGTGCAATCTTCATCTGATTCGGGAGTTCTACACAAACTGGAAACCGACACTCCATAGTCACACCGTCAAGATAAGGGGGCAGGTTGTCACCTATGAGCCCCATCACCTGAATTCCATATTGGGGGCGCGGGATACAGACGCCCATGTACTCCGGCAGCTGAACATAACTCCACCCTATGCGGATATCAGATGCACTCTATGTGGAGCCCGTTCGACAGCACGGTAGAGCAGGCACAAGGAGAGGGGCTACCATCAGACACTGCCTTACTCTCAAATGAACAAGGAAGCTAGGATTTGGCTCAAAATTATGTGTTCCTGCCTGATCCCGAGGGTGCACATGATAGATGTCACTTGGGATCAAGTATGCTTGGTTTATGCCTGATGAAAGGGCTTGAGATAAATGTTGGGGTGGTGATCATCTCCGCCATTAAGAGGGCCCATTTGAATCAAGGGCAAAGGTACGGGTTTGGTGGCTTGCTCACCATATTTCTGAGGGGCCTTGATATAGAGGAAGAGGCCCTGTACTACATCCCGCAAATGGATAGGCGTGCCTTGGACGTCACCAAAACCAAGGCACCCGACACCACTCACGGGCCAGTTCTCACACTAGCTGAGTGACATGCTCGGGATGATCAGTATATGGCCCGCATGTACGGGATACAGATGCTGCAGTTGCTCATAGGCGGGAAGCCAGCAACAGAAGATGAGCTCTGGCAGCTCGAGCTAGATTACCCCTTTGGCGAAAATGCCTACGCTCTATGCCAAGTGGGGCAAGCTTTTGTGGAGCCTGTAGATGATGATGTCCCCACTGATGAGGAGACACGCCGCGATGACTCAGATGTTGAGTCAGATGAGGAGAGCGGAGGCCATTCAGATATGGGGGACGAGGCAATGGCACCTGATGAAGAAGTGGAATACTTCGAATGATCAGGGAGTTTTACCACCCACCTTTATGATATATTGAATTTTGTAAACACTGGGGACAGTATTCGGTTTAAGTGTGGGGTGGGAGTAGTTAGGTGCTAGTTGTTTTGTTGTTAGTTATGTTCATGTCTTGTTGTGGTGCCTGTGAAGAAATTGTGACCCTGTGATTTTGTGCATATGTTTTGTATTGTAATTCAGTGTTGTAATGAATGTTAAGTTGTTGCATGCTGTATTGAGTTGTTGTTGTTGGTTGGTTGTGTAAATATATTATTGTTTTCTATCGAAATTATTGATATTTTAAAAATTTTTTGTTGAATTTTTTATGATTGGGTTTATCGGCCTTTGTTTTTGGTGCTTTTACCGAGAATAGTCCCATTTAACCGAAGTCGTAAATAGTGACCGTTCCCTATGATGGATGGATGACGACCGTCTTAAGGGAAATGTAGTCGATAGGAGTAGTTTTTTTCTTTCTTTAATTTTCTTTCTCTTGTTTTTTGCTCAAACGTGTCATTACTTAATGGTTCGGAATTCTTGTTGCGTGTTGTACATGATATTGAGATGCAAAGATGATTCGTATGAAAGCATGCAAATGTGAAACATGTTGAGACACCTAGGCTATAGAGTTCGATCCGGTGTGATTGAGGCTTAATATTGAATTCTTGTAATTAGCTGATTGAAGAGTCTGTGAATAAGTCTTTAGTTGAGCATGTGCAATGAGTGTGAGGTGAGGTTTTGATTATTCCATGCTATTGTGAAGTGACTAGAACTTGCCTGGTGTGTGTACAAAACGAAATGAAGGATGTGTAGTGTAGGAAAGGATGTAGACATTTCTTTGATTTAACCGAAAGTTTTTCCATTATTATACCTATCTTTAATGTACATCCTAGTTAGCCCCATTGAGCCATTAGCCTATTTTTTTCTTTCTTTGAAGAGGTAGAAACCGAGCTTAATCCCTTTTTTTCATTAGCCGTGAATTTGATCCAAAACTCTTAAGCGCTCAAGAAAAATAATTTTCCCACAGTGTCAAGGAGTGAGAATTGTGAAAAGGAAGGAAAAGCGGAAGTGGTGAAAGTAAAGAAAAGGTCAAGGGTGCAGTTGCTGAAATTAAAGAAAATAAAGATGTATAACTAATCTTTGTTATTAAGTCAAGTGTGCTTAAAGTAATGGGAACAAAAATAAAGAAAGACTTCAAGAATGGGAGGATGAAGGAAGAAACATTGCCCATAATGATGGTGGGATGTATTGAAAAGCGCTTAAGGAGGCTAGTTGATATTATTGGTTAGTCCAGTATTTACTAGTTTCTTTGCTTACATTACAACCCGTTAAGTCCTATGTGATCTTACATCACGCGTCCTTATATTAGTGGAGTAATACACTAGAGGCAAGCCTATGGTTCATGACATGATGCATGTGAATTCTTTGGGAGAGAGAGCGAAATCGTGTTCATATACCCCTACATGTAATGCTTTGGAAATCATATGATTGAAAAAGGGGAAATTCTCTTGTGTTGTGAGGGCACATGCTTGACGAGAGATTGAATTTCTTGTCGGATATCTTGATCAGTTGATTTGCATGAGTTTGCCGAGATCGAGAGTCGATTCTTGAGTGTAGGAGGTCTTGATGTGGTGAATGTCATGGAATTAATAGGACTATGCATGTTTTCTTGATGATTTTCTATATTAAATAATAGGTATAACCGTAGCTTGAATTGTCGAGCCAAAGTAGCTATACGTGGGTGTCAATTGCATGAGATGTGAGAGTATTGTTCGAGGACGAACAAGTTTTAAGTGTGGGGTAAGTGATCTTGGGCAGAATTATATGCCCAAGTGACGCTCAAGTGCTCTATTTCGTCTTGTTTATCTATCGTTATTTGTACATTCTCATGTGATTTATAGTTAAAATATAAATTTATACTAACCAACATGATTAGTGTTGTTTTCCAGGAAAAATGTAATTTTAGGAAGCTAAGTTGCATGTTGGTGAAAATCGGGAATAGACACGGAAGCGAGCAGTGGAAAAGGTCAAGGAAAAGTAGCAAATATAGGGGCTCCGCGATGGAGCCGTGTCAGGCTGCCATCGCGGAGGCAATCTGCCTCAAATGATTTATTTTGGCAAATTTCCAGTGAAGGTACGTTGGCCAAGCCCCGTGTTACATGTCGTGGCACGTTGCTTATATTTACCTGGAACATAAATTTCCAGTGAGGGTCCGCATTTGCACCGTGGCACGGAGGCGGTGCTTCGCTATGCACTCCGTGACACGTTGCTTGTTATTCTGGGAAAAATTCCCACTAGTATAAATAGCACACTTAGGTTTATTTTTAATTATTCTGACTTAGTTGAGCAAGGACGTGGGTTACAGGCAGTTGAGGGGGCGGAAATCTTAGGGTTCTTCTCTAACTCTTTCTCCTTTATTTCAATTGTTTGTATGATTTATACTCATTTGATGATGTTTAATCCACAAATGAGTGGCTAAATTCACTTCTTGCTGAGGTTAAGAATATTTGTAGTGGAATGTAATTGTTGATCATTTTGGTTTTTCATCTTTTCTTTCATGGTTGTTCTATCAATTCTTGTTCTTACTTCATTAATGTCTGGCCAATGTTAATGTATATCTAAAAAATTCAGTTTTATCTTGAAAAGGAAAGAAATTGGAAATTTGTGAATTGGTAGGATATGATCTCTTAGTTTGGGAAAATTGAGAGTTGATTTACCTTAGAATAGAAATATATCTGAAAGTCGTATTAGTCAATTAAGGAATCGGTTTCGTATGTCTAGAACATGAAATTCTTTTATCACAGAAATGTTGGTTGAAGGTTCATGATTCTTAAGTTGGGTAGAATACGAAAGTTTCTCTCCATAGGAAATAATTCTTGACTAGCAACCGAAGGAAATATTAACCGAATTGTATTGATAAATTACTTCCATGCATGTTCGTTTTGGCTTCAGCTTGCTCATTACTATAGTTCAGACTCATTTTATAATTTTGCCTTAGATTAGTATACATTAGGAAACAAACTCTCAAAATCTTCTTTAAATTGTTGTCTGCATTTTTAGAGTTAGAGTTCATTGAAACTTAATTTGATTATTACCTTGGTTCAGTTCCTGTGGGATCGATACTTGGCTTACTGTAGCCATTTTACTACTTGTTCGACCACGTGCACTTGCGTGTAGTTGTGAAACAGCCCAAACAGTTTCCAATCTACCCATGTTATGTTCATGTTTTCAAAGTGAATCAAGTTAATTTCCAAGCATGTTAAAATATCGGGCAATTCCCATATGTTCAAGTATAATTATGATTTTATGAATTTAGCATACCACATGGTTTTGGAGCGAAGACTCCCATTTATGTTCAGGTTGTGGCATGGTTTGAGCCAAGGATTTTGATGTATGATTCAGATTTATGTATTTATGATTATTCAGCTTCGTCAATAGATGATGGTCAGCTTCACTGAAAAACGATGAGGAGCATATGCATATTTTGGGAGTAGTGTCTAGCATCGAGTAGGCTATGGGTCAGTCAACCCTATGCCTCAGAACTGCGTGCCAATGTAGGTATGATCGATTATATTAGGACCTCCTATGTGAGCTATCACCTACCCCGATTGGTCCATGAGCTTGATATCGATGTCATGGTATCGTCCTTAGCCATAGTAAGGCTTTGGATGACTCTACCCACTTGAGTGTGATAGTTAGGACCACGTAAGCTCTATCGTGGTATATCGGTTAAAAGACGAGTCTCCCATTTTTCCTCATGATTTCGATTATGCATATTTATCACTCATGTTGTATATATCTATATATTTTCTAAAGAAGGTTTGACCTAATGTTCAACTTTATTTATGAATATCAGATTTTAGCTTAGGGTCAATCGATTCAATTATGATACTATGTTATGTTGAGATCATGATTTTAGAAAGACAACATGCAAACCCTACTCTCAGATTCTTATTTTGTATGTTTTACATTATGCATGTTTTAAAGATTTTTCTTATTTAAGAGGTTTTACTTACCTTTATTACTTGGTAAATTCCACATACTGACCGTATACTCTATGTTGTATCATTTTATGATACAAGCCCTAATACTTGATTCAGCCCCGTCAGTAATCAGTTCAAGAGTTATCACCCAGCTTAGTGATGAGTCCTCATCTTCCGAAGACTATTTACTTTCATATATTGATGTACTTTCAGTTTCAATAATAGAAAGTTAGTTGGGGTCTTGTCCCATAAACTCATCAGACTTACAGGCTTTACGGACAACACAATGCATTCAGCTTCAAATTCTTGTATTTCTGATGTTAATATTATTACAAAATTCCTCTAAGACTATCATGTCAATCATTCTTTTTAATTTGTTGAGTTATATGTATGTTCATGCCATGGGTCGACTTGGACTCTTTCGGGGTTACTTGTCCCATGTCTCGGTCAGGGCCTACGTTCGGGTTGTGACAAACATGAAATCAGAGCCATATGTTTGAAGTGTCCTAGGTATCTGAAAGTTGAGTTGAGTAGAGTCGTTTGCATAAATTTGAAGCGCGCCGCACTTATCATGAAGAGTCTACGAGATGTTTAGGAAACTTTCCTTTCATTCATGATCTATGTCGTGCGATGAAATGTCCCCCTATCCTTCTAATCCGTGCTATTTGCGATTGCAGAATCATGGCTCCCCGCAGAGTGAACGGTAGAAGGAATGGGAATGGAAACGACCATGAGGATAGCAATGGAGACGGGCACCAACAAGCCCCACCATTCTAGGAGCACCATGCACTGGAGTTAGTAGCCCATGCTGAGTTCCGGGAAGCTATTCAGATGCTAGCGCAAGCTTTGAGCGCTTAGGTCAACCAACAGGTAGTGGCGCATGTTTCACAAAATGGAAATGTGACGGCAACTCGAGTAAGAGATTTCTTAAGAATGAGCCTTCCAGAGTTCCTTAGTCAAAAGTAGATGTGGACCTGCATGAGTTCATTGATGAGATTATGAAGATCAGCCAGATCATGAGGGTGAATGGAGTTGAGTGTATTGAGTTGGCCTCATATCAGCTGAAAGGGGTCGCACACATCTGCTTTTGGCAATGGAAGGATAGTAGCACCGCCGAAGCAGGCCTTGTCACTTCGGAGGAGTTCGAAGTTGCGTTCCTAGACCGGATGATATCGTAACATCCTTGAATATATGTGATGTAGCCATGACATGAGGCTTGTGAATCGTCCAAAACATAATTCATGATTAATAGGATTCATACATGCTTATAAACCATGCATATAACTTGAATTTCATAAAATCATAATAAATTCATAATTTAAAACATAATTCAGGTTGGGCTTGTAAAGAACATCAATGGGAAATTAGATCATAAATTGATTCATCATGGGGCATGCATACTTAAGCTTAATTGCTTAGAAAACAAATCAACAATGCTTAATTGCTTAAAAATCAGATCAACAATATTATAACCAATTTAAATTTCAAAAAATGATCAGAAGTCGTAGATTATGATAAAATTTCAAAATCGCAAAACCCATAATTAAATCATTAGTTTTCATATAATTCAAATATAAAATCCCATGGGTTTTTAATAAAATTTTAGTAAAATCATAGAGTAGGAGCATGGGTGAGGAAGAAATCACCCATTGATAGCCTTACAAACCTAGGATAGATGATTCTCAGTTTTCCTAGATTGCCCAAGAAGAAATTGAGGAAGAACACCTTGAAATCACCTAGATAACCCTTCTATCACCTTCCCAAACCTTTACATGCATGAATGAGGGCTTAGTCTAGTCTATTCCCTCTTAAACGACCCTCTCTGATGTTAAAACAATGTTGTATAGGCCTTAGAAATTTAGGAATTACGAAAAAACCATTACTTAAATCGCACAATTTTGCTGACTGCTAGTCCCCACGAGGGACAGCATGACTCGTCTCCAGGGACCACAACTCGTGGCCTTTAGTCATCAGATACACTACCAGAATTCACCTAGGGACCCCACGAAGGACTCCACGAATCATGGTGGGTGACCACGAATCGTGGTCACCATCCGTGGTCCACACTGCCCAACTAAGCTCAGGGGGCCTCACGAGGGACCCCAGTAATCAGTGGTGGCTGACCACGACTCGTGGTCACCACCCGTGGTCCCTACTACCTCAAATCCCTAGCCATGCATTCAATTCTCACCACGGGTGACTTCATGAGTCATGAGGTCTTACCATGACTCATGGTCACCCCGTAGCCTCCCAAAACTCTTCCAAGCCCAGCCTGACCATGAGTCACTTCACGACCTGTGGTCCCACCTAACAAGCCACCTCACGAACCGTCTTGTGACCTGGTGCAAATTTCCAGTTGTTTCTCCATTTTGGCTTATGAGTCTAATCCTTGAGTTCCCGTGGTATAACACCCCAAGTCAACCCATGGAATGAGCATACATCTAATTCAATTACATCAGCGGAAGACTTAACATGAAGAGCATAATCATAACATAACTGTCACGCCACGCCCTAGGGGGTATGACTGGCACTTGGAGCCCTAGTAGGACCTAGACTGCTATCTGGTGAGCCAAAGCACATCTGGTGCCTGGCTGGCTCTAACTCAAATTCCTGGAAACAAAGGACTATATAACGGCTGTAAACACAACCTCCGGCCAACAGGCCTATAGCCACCTATACCTGAAAAACATCTAACCAGAAACATAATACTGTCAAGGGAACCTATGCGGGCCGGCAAGGCCACCATGCTGTCTAGTTCTCTGTAACTTAACAATGGCACGCTAAATAATTATGTGACCGGCAAGGTCACCACTACTGACTGGTTATGGCCACACACGGCCAACAGGAACAGAAATAACAAATAATTATAACAAGCTGCACGGCCTCACACGACCGGCTCGACTAACCACAGGGAAATATATACAGACTGCAAGCCTCTAGGAATATTAATAGAAATGATCGGGACAGGGCCCCGATCTACCCATACTGTACAACAAAAGAAAATGAAATACACCTCTGGAATTCAGGCTCCGGATGACAGGAGCTGAATACTCAATAGCTGACTAGAATCACGAGGGATCGCCTCCTCGTCTATGAGTACCTGCAGGTAAGTAATGCAGCGCCCCACTGGGCGTCAGTACCGCAGGTACTGAGCATGTAAAGCAACTAAAATACACAACTGAAATGGATAACAACAGTAACATGACATATAAGCAGAAAGTAGCTGAGTCTATCTAGCTGAGAATAACTGGGGAGAGTTTATTTATTCCATAACTAAACTGAGCGTACCTGATGCCGTGTCGTCCCACTGTCTATCAGTATCTAATAGCACATAGAGGTATACATAATAATACACACAATACCTGACCGACCCCCATAAGCCGGAAGGTACCAACCAACACACAATCTATTTACCCCTACCCGGGTCTAAACCAACCAAAAATAAGTCACTCCACTCATCTGATAACTGTGAGCTCCTCCTACCGGTCCCCTTGGGTACGTAGCTCAGGCATTGGCCTCTGACAATAAACTGTGTCTGAGTCCGAAGACTCCTACCTTTGGGTGCAGGTGCACACAGGGTGTGTAATAAAAACTGCCCCTGGGTGCAAGCACGCAATAGGGTGATTTTATAAAAATCTGTATCTGAAACTGCCCCCGGCCACAAGCGCACACAGAGTGTTCTGCCCTTGTAAACGGGGTGGACTGGCTCTGCGCAGAGTAAACTGAACTACCCCTGCAAGCAGGGTGGTCTGGACCGTATTATCATGGTGGTCGGCCATCATCGTCCTCTAGGCGGACGACATCGCCCAGCTGGTGGCGGTATCTGAATCTGGTATCGACACAGCTATAACATAGGGGCGGTGGGGATGCTAAAAGGGACACCCACATGCCACAACAAGTCTCAACAACCAAATAGCACATAAAAATAGCAAGCATGTATAACTGAAAAGACTATCTGGAATCTAACTTCTTATTCTGATCTGTTTCTATACTAAACTAATTCTTACTAATTTTACTGATTCTGCAACCTCTGTTTAACTGTACGGCTAATCTGTAGCCATGATACTATCTTTCTGAATGGCTAATCTGTAGCCATAACTGTCTGTCTATCAGATCTTTCTTTACTGACTGTTATTACGTAAATCTGTTCCTTTTTATTCTACAACATGCTCGCTATCCATATAATAGGCTGTACTGAATCTGAACTACTAACTTTCCCTTGGGCACATGCTTTTCTAACTTTCAGACTGAATATGATATCACAACGCAAACTAGGTTTACTGAACTTGCACAATACTTAACATTCAACTTCCGGGAATTCTACTACGGAGTTTATTGTACTATACAAGGCTAAAGCTACTAACTTGCCGAAGGAACTAGCTTTACATACCTTAACCTCGAGTTACTCGACTGTCGGACGAGGCTCAGTCAGTACTCCAGTTATTTCTCCCAACTGCATTTATATATACGTCAATTAGTACTAAATATAACCTTATTCTGAAGAACAACATCACTTTCGATAAAATTATAGCCTGAACTTAGGCTTATCGAAAGACGGTCGAAAACTTGCTATTTTTCAGAAGTCCAGAAGGGAGAAGTATTCACTTCACAGTTAGGAGCACATAGACACTAGTTTGGAGCAATTCCACTTATCTTAGCCCGGTAGCACGATGATTCGTCGGCCGTATTTCGCGAAACAAAATCCGTAGGAATGCTCCCTGCTGCTAAATACCTCGGTAGCTGAGGTTAATTTGAGTTTAGACCGCGTTTGACGGCGTAATCAGTCGGAAATTATCAAGAAACCTTCGTTCCTCTTCCTCTCTGATTTTCTCTCTGTTTTAGCTGGAAATTATAAGAATTGCAACTTTAAAACCGAAGTGGAGGGGCTTATATAATAGACACTATAAATCGCATTCAGAGAATGCGATTTATAAGTCGCATTTCTGGAATGCGATTTATAAGTCGCATTCCTGGAATGCGATGTATAAGTCGCATTTTGCCTTGCGACGCGCCAACTTGGCGCTGGTCGGATCTTTCCCCGGGCCTTTTTCTAGCATGTATGGTTTTCCAAATACTCTTAACTAACACGCGATTAGGCCATATATATGCCAGGAATTTACGGGGTGTAACATTCTCACCCCCTTAAGAACATTCGTTCTCGAATGTAAACTGCTATATAGAGGACTACTCAATTAGCTTAACTTGTTCTTAGGAAAATTTCGGCAGAGTTTCCCCTGTAATTTGGACTATCCCAAAAAACCTGAAATACAGAAAAGTCCAATACAGGTACTCCACACGATACTACAAGATTCATTTGATAGCTAAACATCAATTTCTCTCACTTATATATAAACAACTGTAAGGTACTGCATAGGTAACGATACTGACATACCTGTCGCCTAGCTAGGCCTGGAATAAGTGAGGATATCTAGCTTTCATATCTTCCTCCGCTTCCCACGTCATCTCTTCTTGGTTCCTGTTACGCCACAATACTTTGACAGACGCAATATCTTTAGTTCTCAATCTGCGAATCTGTCTGTCTAGGATAGCTATTGGAACCTCTTCGTAGGCCAGCTCTTCTGTAACCCGGATATCTTGGACTGGGACTGCTCTGGACGAGTCTCCTATGCATTACCTCAACATGGATACATGACCGGATGAACGATTTCTAACTCTGGTGGCAAGTTCATCTCATCTGCCACTTGGCCTATTCTTCGACGAATCTGATAAGGCCCAACAAATTTTGGACTGAGCTTACCTTTCTTGCCGAATCTCATAACCCCTTTCATTGGGGATACTTTCAAAAATACCCAGTCATTCACATCGAATTCCAGGTTTCTGCGCCGCACGTCTGCATATGACTTCTGGCGGCTCTGTGCAGTCAGTAGGCGTTCTCTGATAAGTTTTACCTTCTCCTCTGACTGCTGAACAATGTCTGGCCCAATCAATGCTAATTTTCCTATTTCAAACCAGCCAATCGGCGATCTGCATTTTCGCCCGTATAAAGCCTCGAAAGGCGCCATCTGGATAGCTGAGTGATAGCTATTATTATAAGCAAACTCGGTTACGGGCAAATGCTCAACCTAGCTACCACCGAAATCTAACACACACGCTCGCAACATATCTTTGAGCATCTGAATTGTGCGTTCCGCCTGTCCATCTGTCTGAGGGTGGAATGCTGTGCTCAAATTAATCTGCGTTCCCAAACCTTTCTGAAATGACTGCCAGAATCTAGCCATAAACCGTGCTCCTCTGTCTGAAATAATGGATACTGGTACTCCGTGAAACCTGACTATTTCTCGGATATACAACTCCGCATAATCTGGCCGAGAAAGTAGTTTCCACTGGCAGGAAATGAGCTGATTCGGTCAATCTGTCAACTATCACCCATATAGAGTCATGTCCATGTTTAGTACGGGGTAATCCTGCCACAAAATCCATATTTACTGCTTCCCACTTCCAGAGAGGCACAACTATGTCCTGAGTCAAACTGCCTGGTTTCTGATGTTCTGTTTTCACCTGCTGGCAGTTAGGACACCAGGCTACAAATTCAGCAATTTCTTTTTTTTTTCTTATCTAGCCACCAGTAGTTTTCTTTGATATCATGGTACATTGTTTATCGCGCCAGGGTGGAGAAAATAGTTGCTGGCGCAGTGCACCTCGTTCATGATCTGATGGCAGAGGCCTGAAACATATGGAACACATAGACGGTCTTTACAACGCAGCACTCCATCCTCTGTTATTTGTGAATCTGGCGCTTCCCTTGCAGGATTCTGTCCTTAAGCTAGACTAGGTCAGGATCTGCATATTGCCGTTCTCTTACCTCCACAACTAAGGACGACACAGCGGTGTTCTAGATTACCACTCTGTTGTCCTTCATTTCTATCACACGAACGGCTAAATTGACCAATTGATGTATCTCCCTAACCAACTCCCGTTGCTCGGGTTGCACATATGCCACACTCCTAATAGATCTATAGCTAAGAGCGTTTGCTGCTCCATTACCTCTTCTTGACTGATATAACATTTTCATACTTAGAGAGCTCGGCATATTATTGACGGTCATACTGGCTTGTCTTGCCGAAGAGATCGACAGGTAGTTTACAGGTGTAGCTAGAGCTTATCTGGCCTTCCAGCCACATGCTAAGGCTACTTGTTGCTGGGATAACCTGAACGACCGTCTGCGCACCTTGTGCCTTTATCTGATCAGAGGATCCTGATATTGATCATGACCTCTAATGATCTGGCTGCATAACCTTAAATAACTGAATAGTCGGGTTGAATGACCCAAATGTGGCAGTAGTCTAACAATGCTCTAACTGTTCTACTTGAGTACTTATAGTTCATGCATAACTGCAGACTTGTGGGCATCTAATTGCTTTGTTATTTTGCTTGAACCACTGTAAGGCTGGGTTTAATCAAA
The DNA here is from genome assembly GCA_035772735.1 of Datura wrightii. Classification (NCBI taxonomy): domain Eukaryota; kingdom Viridiplantae; phylum Streptophyta; class Magnoliopsida; order Solanales; family Solanaceae; genus Datura; species Datura wrightii. The sequence continues at coordinate 16,762,749 of JASDFA010000002.1, forward strand.
CTCACTCCCAGGCGATCAATCTCTGGATCTTCACGGGGAGTCTACTGATCTCCTGGTCTTAATAAACACTGTGCTAGCAGGGTACTATCAATTTCTTACACCTTGTGTGTATCCACTTGGATTTATACTGCTATTCTGGGGAATTCTCGGTCTTATGAGCTATTCTGTAAATACTGGCCTTCTTCTAGGGCTCTGTATCTGAATATCTTATGAGAACCAGCTGAAGTACTAGTCTGTCACTGACTACTGATGTGGACCCCTTTCTTGGGGTGCCCACGGGCTTGTCTAACTTGTGGGGTATTCCTTGTAATAACTGCTAGGTTGACTAAGGTCGACTCTTACCTACAAGGCTGGGAAAACGATGTATGACCACTTAACATACTGGAACAATTCTAGTATTGCTAATCTCTGAAGTATACCTATTTAGTCTCTAATTCTGGTTCTGGCACATGCGCTAGTGTTATCGGTCTTTAGAGATTCTTCCCTGCTAATACAGGCGCCAGCTGGTCGGTAGACCGCCTAACTGCGCCCTTATCATCTAATTACCTGATTCAGGTTACTAACTCTTATAAGCTTCTAAAACCTAGATCTGGAAACAACATATAAGTCTATTAACTTAATAACTAAGAGCTGAGACAGTTTCTATGGATTCATACGTAAATCACACTTAACTTGCCCCTTCTTTTCTCTTTTCTCTTTTTCTTCTCTCTCTTTTCTCTTTTTATTTTTGGCAAGGGGTCCTGCAATGCAATTTGTATATACTTCCCAGCACTAATATGCATCTGTGTTATTGTAACCCCTATTAGCAGCTGCTCACAACATATTTATTATCTGCACAGATATATATTAATAAATACGTACAATACATACTGAATTCTGTAGTGATACGTAATCTCTGACACACTTTACTAAATTTCATATTGTACATTATATACTGCTTCTATGGTCTAATAATACCTCCTGCCTTCTCTTAACATTTCATTGTATTGTCACCCCATTCTAAAAGTAACAAACATAAACACTTTAGTTATTGTTTGCTGTTTGAAATTCTGCCACTCTTGCGATGTGGGGTCAACGTTCGAATCTTGTGGCCTTACTTGGCATATATTGAGAGCCCAAGACTGTCTGCTGGGCCTTATCTCTAGGCCACACTGGATTAAATTCGTTGTATCGGTAATTTCTTAACTTCCCCATAAGCGAACATACTGCAGCATTCTGGACCACAATCTTAATGTCTTCTAACTGTCAATCCGAGGCTTAGTCCGTAATACGATATTCTGTCAATTTGGGGGTGATTCTATTTTCCCCACAAAATTTAGTATTCCTGCTTTCTCCCCTCATCTCACTTGAGCTAAGCTCTGGGGTTCAAGGTGCCTGCCTTTCGTTGTTAATGAGATTATTAATCAAGCCTCAGCCTATACTTCTTCTGGCTTATAGTCAGGCCCATTTGATTCACATGACCTCTCTATCTTTCGATGTCACCACTGGATCATAACTATAATCTTACAGGTATGTCTTGCTATCTGTTAGAATATATGGCGGACATGGCCTTTTTCTGACTCGAACTTGACTATTACTAGGTATTCATCACTAGCAGGTCTTTTACCCCTACTTCGGGTAAGCTAACAGTCTTACTTTCTCTTTACGCTCACTAACACTTACTGGAATTAATCAATCTATCTTCACTTACTGCTTGTTTTGGGTAGCCTCACCTCAATTCTTATGCCCCTTTACTGTACTGGAATCAAGGTCAAGAGGTAGGAATAGCCCTTTTCTTGGTGCAACAGATAGAAACATATAACTGTACCACATCTGAAAAGATGTGTTTGGGATTCCTGCATTTCCCTTTCTTTCTCATACTTATCTGATAGTCTGACCTTGTCTGTAATCTTAATCAGATCTTATATAGCTAATAAATAAATCAACTCGTATATACATTATACTTCTGACTTCCTATTCTGACGTTATCAACGTTTATTGGGAATAGTACCGATAAAGGTATCACGCTGGGAGGTCTCTGGTACCTCTTCCTGCTACTGTAAGTATCTTGTAACTGGCTGATGCCCTCTTCTGTTGCTATATCTGATCTTCTGCCTGTGATAGGGTAATGCTGATCTGCCTCTGTTTCTGTAATCAAAGAATACAGTAAGTTTTTAGGGACTCAACCCTATACTGTACCGCTCTAAAGCACGACTGGCTGAGAAGGAAGAGTAACCATCCTATCATGCCTCGCAGCCTCCTGTCTATAGTATGTGGTGCACAACACATCCATAGACAAGACTCTACTTAGCACGGCTTGTAGACTCCCTGGGACACGACCTGCTCTGATACCAAGTTTGTCACGCCCCGCCCTGTGGGTATGACTGGCACCTGGTGCCCTAGTAGGACCTAGACTGCTATCTGGTGAGCCAAAGCACATCTGGTGCCTGGCTAGCTCTAACTCAAATTCCTGGAAACATAGGGCTATATAACGGCTGTAAACACAACCTCTGGCCAACAGGCCTATAGCCACCTGTACCTGAAAAACAGCTAACCAGAGACATACTACTATCAAGGGAACCTATGCGGGCCGGCAAGGCCACCATGCTGTCTAGTTCTCTGTAACTTAACAATGGCACGCTAAATAATTACGTGACCAGCAAGGTCACCACTACTGACTGGTTATGGCCACACACGGCCAACAGGAACAGAAATAACAAATAACTATAACAAGCTGCATGGCCTCACACGACTGGCTCGACTGACCACAGGAAAATATATACAGACTGCAAGCCTCTAGCAATAAAAATAGAAATGATCGGGACAGGGCCCCGATCTACCCGTACTGTACAACAAAAGAAAACGAAATACACCTCTGGAATTCAGGCTCCGGATGACAGGAGCTGAATACTCAATAGCTGACTGGAATCCCGAGGGATCACCTCCTCGTCTATGAGTACCTGCAGGCAAGAAATGCAGCGCCCCACTGGGCGTCAGTACCGCAGGTACTGAGAATGTAAAGCAACTGAAATACACAACTGAAATGGATAACAACAGTAACATGACATATAAGTAGAAAGTAGCTGAGTCTATCTAGCTGAGAATAACTGGGGAGAGTTTATTTATTCCATAACTAAACTGAGCGTACCTGATGTCGTGTCGTCCCACTGTCTATCAGTATCTAATAACACATAGAGGTATACATAATAATACACACAATACCTGACTGACCCCCATAAGCCGGAAGGTGCCAACCAACACACAATCTATTTACCCCTACCTGGGTCTAAACCAATAAAAAATAAGTCACTCCACTCATCTGATAACTGTGAGCTCCTCCTACCGGTCCCCTTGGGTACGTAGCTCAGGCCTTGGCCTCTGACAATAAACTGTGTCTGAGTCCGAAGACTCCTACCTCTGGGCGCAGGTGCACCCGGGGTGTGTAATAAAAACTGCCCCTGGGTGCAAGCACGCAACAGGGTGATTTTATAAAAATCTGTATCTGAAACTGCCCCCGGCCACAAGCGCACACAGAGTGTTCTGCCCCTGTAAACAGGGTGGACTGGCTCTGCGCTGAGTAAACTAAACTACCCCTGCAAGCAGGGTGGTCTGGACCGTATTATCATGGTGGTCGGCCATCATCGTCCTCTAGGCGGACGGCATCGCCCAGCTGGTGGCGGTATCTGAATCTGGTATCAACACAGCTATAACGCAGGGGCGGTGGGGATGCTAAAAGGAACACCCACACGCCACAACAAGTCTCAACAACCAAATAGCACATAAAAATAGCAAGCATGTATAACTGAAAAGACTATCTGGAATCTAACTTCTTATTCTGATCTGTTTCTATACTGAACTGATTCTTACTAATTATACTGATTCTGCAACCTCTATTTAACTGTACGGCTAATCTGTAGCCATGATACTATCTTTCTAGATGGCTAATCTGTAGCCATAACTGTCTGTCTATCAGATCTTTCTTTACTGACTGTTATTATGCAAATCTGTTCCTTTTTATTCTACAACATGCTTGCTATCCATATAATAGACTGTACTGAATCTGAACTACTAACTTTCCCTTGGGCACATGCTTTTCTAACTTTCAGACTGAATATGATATCACAACGCAAACTAGGTTTACTGAACTTGCACAATACTTAACATTCAACTTTCGGGAATTCTACTATGGAGTTTATTGTACTATACAAGGCTAAAGCTACTAACTTGCTGAAGGAACTAGCTTTACATACCTTAACCTCGAGTTACTCGACTGTCGGACGAGGCTCAGTCAGTACTCCAGCTATTTCTCCCAACTGCATTTATATATACATCAATTAGTACTAAATATAACCTTATTCTGAAGAACAACATCACTTTCGATAAAATTATAGCCTAAACTTAGGCTTATCGAAAGACGGTCGAAAACTTGCTATTTTTCAGAAGTCCAGAAGGGAGAAGTATTCACTTCACAGTTAGGAGCACATAGACACTAGTTTGGAGCAATTCCACTTATCTTAGCCCGGTAGCACGATGATTCGTCGGCCGTATTTTGCAAAACAAAATTCGTAGGAATTCTCCCTGCTGCTAAATACCTCGGTACCTGAGGTTAATTTGAGTTTAGACCGTGTTTGATGGATTAATCTGACGAAAATTATCAAGAAACCTTCCTTCCTCTTCCTCTCTGATATTCTCTTTGTTTTAGCTGGAAATTATAAGAATTGCAACTTTAAAACCGAGGTGGAGGGGCTTATATAATAGACACTGTAAATCGCATTCAGAGAATGCGATTTATAAGTCGCATTTCTGGAATGCAATTTATATGTCGCATTTTGCCTTGCGACGCGCCAACTTGGCGCTGGTCCGATCTTTACCCGGGCCTTTTTCTAGCATGTATGGTTTTCCAAATACTCTTAACCAACACGCGATTAGGCCATCTATATGCCGGGAATTTACGGGGTGTAACAATAACATAAGGAAAAAAAACCAATGCAAGACTTATACAATACGGTGGAATACAACGTGTAGTCTGATAAGCCTCTAAACATGAAAGACAGATTGATGGGACAACTCCCCAACTAATCCAACATTCTAGAAACTGAAAGAAATAACATAGAGTGTGAACGTGTAGCCCTTAAAATATGAATCTATCTATGGGTGGGGATGAGCCTGAGAATCGGGATCTGTATCATGAGACGATACAACATAGGAAGTATGCGGTCAGTACATGGAATGTACTAAGTATACAAGGTAAGTAAAACGGACATTTAAAACATATATGAAATTTATAAATGACCATAAGAGTAGGACATCATGCTTGTATCGTTAATCATAATAACATATCATATGGATTAAGGTTTTAAAAACATTTGTAACATAACATTATCATAATCGTAATAGAAACAATTTACTTAACATTACTTGAGCTAACATATATAATCATAACATGCATAAATTGTGAGGAACAGTGGGAGATTCTCTTAACTGACATACCCCATATGAGCACACATGAAGCCCGAGTTGTAACCCTAGTTGGGAGGGTGTTCATACGTTTCAAAGGGTAGAACCATGAAAGTGTGATATCACCATGAAAAAGGGCCATTTTGGTCAGGGACTAACATATAAGGGGTCCCAACATACCTACGGTGGCACGTAGTTCATGAGATCTGGGGCTTAACCTGATCCCCGAACCTACTCGGTGTTCGATACTACTCCCAAACATATATATAGTGCTCATAATAATACATACATGAGTTTATGGGCTAGTTAAATCATGATAATCGTAAACATGCTTGAACATATAAGAACTAGCCATGACATGAGGCCCGTGAGTCGGCCAAAAACATAATTCATGATTAGTAAGATTCATACATACTTGTAAATCATGCATATAGCTTGGAAATCATTAAATCGTAATGGGTTTTCACGCCCCGCCTTGGGAGGCATGACTGGCATCTGGTGCCCTACTAGGACCTGAACTGTTGAGCTAATTGAGACTAATCACCTCTGGTGCACGGCTGACTCTAACTCTAGAATCAAGAAAACAACAGGCTATATAGTGGCTGTAAATACAACCCCTGCCGACAAGTCCTATAGGCACCTATGAAAGTAAAAATGAACGATAGACAAACAATCATAGGGAATCCTATGCGGGCCGACAAGGCCACCATGATATCTAGTTATAACTTGAAAGTAAAATCATATGCTAAACTGAACTATGATCGACAAGGCCACTAATCAACAGCTAAACAGGGCCCCACACGGCCAACACACATAATCTAAAACACGTATGGTCCCCAGACGACCAACATCATCTAACCACAGGGAAGTAACACAATCTGCAAGCCTTTAGGAGTAATAAGATAGTTGGGATAGGGCCCCGCCCTACCCATACTATACAAACAAAAGGAATAACCTATATCACACAAGCTCCAGAAGAAGGGAGCTGACGGTTCTGTATGGCTTACTAGAACTACGAGGGACCTGCTCCTCGTCTTCCTCTACCTGTAGGCAAGTAATGCAGCACCCCAGAAGAGGGCGTCAGTACCACAAGTACTGAATATGTAAGGCAGTAACTTTAAATGACTGAAAGTAAGAAATAGAACTAACAATAATTGAAGTAAAGAAAACGGACTGAAGATGACTGAGGTAGTGAATTCAGGACTAAGCATAAGTGTAATAAGGAAGGGAGGGTTCATACCTAACAAATGAGGCGTCTTACTGTCTAGCTATCAGTAACTAAAGCAAGCATAAATCTTACCTGGGACCCCATAAGCTGGAAGGTACAATCAGCATAAAATAACCCACCTAGGCCCCCATTAGCCCTAGTGAGTACACCTCAATCTATATACCTCTATCCAGGTCATACGGAGTCAACTACCAGGTATAAGTGTCCTGCCGATCCCATGGGTATGCAATTGGGCCCGCTCAGCCTCTGACTGTAGCTGTGTCTGAGTCTTGAGGACTCCTGATATCTACACCCCTGGCGTAAATGCTCGGCATGCCACTCTATAGTGTGACATAATCTCGCCCCTTGCGGGCAGCGACACAGCTATTAACCTGGGGTGGTCACTGAAGCTATACAGGTGTAATCCAGCCCAAAACAATACAAATTACCAGTCTCGACTGACAACAACAACAACTAGACATGATAACATACTTCTGACAAGCTTTACTGGGATTAATACTGGACTACTATTGTGAAGAAACTAACTTGCCTAAGGAAAATACCTTAACATACCACGTTCGCTCTTTACCGATTAACTAGCGAGTTTCCGCTCATGTTCAACTGCCCTTCTCAACTGTAATCATATTAGCAGAAGAAAAGGGATAACTTCATTACTATATTCGAAGGAAACAATAACTATATATATATATATATCCTGACTATACTTCAACTCATCGAAAGACGATCAAGAACTCGTAATTTCTCGGGAATCTAGAAGGGAGAAATACTTACTTTAAGCACGTGATCGTATTGACACTAGTTTGGAATAATTCCATCAACTTTAGCTCAGTGAGACGACGACTTGTGCTCGACTCCAAAACTATATGCAAGTGCACATGGTCGTACAAGTAGTAAAATGGCTTATTTCAAGCCAAGTATCGATCCCATAGTGACTGAACTATGGTATTAATTAACTTAAGTGTCAGTGAACGATATCTCTATGAATGCAGAAAACCAAATAAATAATGTTTTATGAGTTAAGATCACTAATTAATATGAATCTAAGTCTAGATTATAATTTGAGTTTGAACAATAGCAATGAACAAGCTGAGGTTAAGGCAGGCATGCAGGTATGTAATTTCTTAATTCCCTTCAGTCAATCTTCTCTTCGGTTGCTAGTCAGGAATTAATTTCCAATGGATTGGATCTTAAGACTCCTATCCAATTAAAGAATCATGAAACCTTATTCTACATTTGTGTGATTTAAGAATTTCATGCTCTAGCCATACATAACCGATTCCATAAAGGACTAATAAGACTTTCAGATATATTTCTATTCTGAACGTAAATCAATTCTCAATTTTCTCAACTAAGAAAAGATCATATCCTACCAATCCACATCTGTCCAATTTCTTTCCTTTTAAAAATCAAAATTGGATTTCTAAGATATACATTAACATCGGCAACACATTAATGCAGTAAAACAAGAATTGATAGAACAACCATTGAAGAAGAGGTGAAAACTGAAATGATCGATAATTACATTCCTCTAAAATTATCCTTAACCTCAGCAAGAAGTGAATTAGCCACTCACTTGTGGATTAAACATCTACAAATAAGTAGAATTCAGACAAGCAATTGAAATTAAAGAGAAAAATGAAGAGAATAACCCTAGAATTTTCGTCCTCTCAACTGCCTGTAACCCACGTTCTTGCTCAACCAAATTAGAATGTTTAAAATAAAACCTAAGTGTGCTATTTATACTATTGAGAATTTTTCCTGAAATAACACGCAACGTGGCACAGAGTGTATCGCGGAGCACTCCCTCCATGCGACGGGGATATCGTGGACCCTCACTAGAAGTCCGCTCCTAGGTAATTGCACCTCAATGTGGCATGACTTGCATTGCGGAGCCTTGCCTCCGTGCCACGGTGCTATCGCGCACCTTCACTGGAACTTGAGGAGGTAATCACACTCAACGTGACACGGAGTGCATCACGGAGCGCTGTCTCCGTGCCACGGAGGTAACGCGAACCTCCACTGGATTTTGACATAATTAATTCATCCGAAACACAATGCCTCCGCGATAGTAGCGTGCCACAGCGCCATCGCAGAGCCCTTATTTTTGTTGCTTTCCCCTGTCAACTTCCACTCCTTGTTTCCAACGCAATTCCCGCACTTCACCAACATATATATTAGCTTCCAAAATTTCCTTTTGCCTGCAAAACAACACTAATCATGTTGGTTAGTATAAATTCACAATTAACCAAAAATCACATGAGAATGTACACATAACAATAGATGAACAAGTAGAAATGAAACATTTGAGTATCACTTGGGCATGCAATTCTGCCCAAGATCACTTACCCCACACTTAATGATCACGGGCAAAATAGCATGCCCGTGATACGCTTTATACCTTAATATAGTCTTGTTTATCTAAGTTATTTTACATAATCTCATGTGATTTTATATAAATGTGAATATATGTGCTAACCAACATGATTAGTCCTTGTTTTGTAGGTTAATAATGCATTTGAGGAACTAATTCTCAAGTTGGTGAAAGAAAGGAATGAAGTGGAAGCAAGTGGCGAAAAGTCGGCAAAGAGCACGCCTTGGCAAGGCTGGCCGCGCCAGGCAGCGTGCCACGCTGTGCGTGTGCCGCGCCCAGCGCCGTGCCACGCCCTTGCCAAGCGCACGAGGAAAGGCAGCAGTAGGCAGCAGGAGGCAGAGAACCAGCGCGGCAGCGCCGTGTCACGCTAGGCAGCCTGCGCGACAGCAGCTTGCCAACGCGCTGCATGGGCAGCGTGCCACGTTGGCCAGCGCGGCAACCCTCGGCAACTTGGTTTCCTGAGGCAATTTCCAGAGAGCTTTTGCGTTGTCTCCGTGTCACGGAGGCAGTGCTCTGTGTCACGGAGGGAGTGCTCCGTGATGCACTCCGTGACACAGAGCCGTTCCCTCTCAGGCTAAATTATGCACGTTTTCCATTTACTATAAATAGTACCCTTAGCTCCTAAAATCATTGGGTCACAATTTTATTCTGAAAAACCACCTAGGAGTGGAGGGAGAAGTGGGAGAACTCATCTAGGGTTTATCAAATTTCCTTCTCATCTACCAAATTCATGTAAGTATGTTAGTTTAGTATTAGTTAATTGTAGTTTTACGAACATGAATGGCAAGAACCCTTCCTCTAGGGTTGAAGCCATGAATTATGATTGTGCTTTTATGAAATTGTTTTGGAATTAAGTTATTGATTGTTGTTTTCGTCTTGCATTCTGGATTGTTGGTTGTTTTTGTGATTGATCACCATGAAAGCATATTTGTTAGCTTGAGTAATAGCTTGAGAAAGCATTACCTAGGTCAGGACATGAGAATGTAAGGAGCATGTTTGTATCTCGGGAGATATATTGTGTCAGGATAGAAATATACCTCACACCGTGCTTGGTTGACACACGGGGGTTATGAAAGACCAACTTGGGATGTCACATCACCACTTGAAGAAGTAGTTGTGAGGCTAAGTTGAGTTAAATGGTTAGACGTACGAAAGTCCCTAATCGTTTCCCCGTAAACCACAACATAATTGATTGCCCGCGACTAGAAAATTAAACTCCTCGCTCACAATGATACAGTGAGTCTAGATTGCCGTGTTTAGAGGCTCGAAAGACCATGAACATGCAATTCTAATTATGTGAAATAACAATTGATAGTTCCATGCTTAACCCATTGCAAATCGTAGGATCGCATGATTAATTGGTTTTAACTCTATGTTGCTCCTAGTGTGATTTCAGAATATTTCGTTGACCCAACTTAGACTTAATTAATCTCAATCGAAAATGTCTATAACCAACACTTGAGGTATTTAAGATCACAATAGAAATGGATAGTTAGAGGAATGGGTCCAGTCCCTGTGGGTTCGACAATCCGGTTCTTAAAAAGAGCCACTATATTACTTGCACGAACCGTACACTTGCGGACGCGCGAATCGGGCACGTCAAGTTTTTGGCGCCGTTGCCGGGGACTCGGCGAAGTTTTGATAATTTATCTATTTTTGTGTGATTTTTAAATTTCTCTTAAGTGTTGAAAAACTTGGTCTTAGTCTGTTTGTTTGCAGGTGACAGGTTGTCCTGCCGAGCTGGCTAGAAATAGAGAGCTTGTGGAACCGTTGCTTGAACCTGAACGTCAATTCCATTTGCAAAGGAGAATAGCTCTAGAGCATAAGCTGAAGAGACTTCAAGAAAGGGTACAACAACAACCACCCGCGGGACAAGCACAATTGTCATCGGAAGAAATGGAAGCAAGACCAGTTCGCGAAGTGGCTATCCCACTAGCGACAAATGTGACCTCAAGCATTCTTAAACCGGAGCCTGGAGGGCACTTTGAGCTTAAGCGGAACATGGTGCAGCTGTTACATTCTAGTGGTCAATTCACTGGGATGGCACATGAGGACCCGCAGCAACACCTACAGAGCTTTTTAGAGATTAGTGACACGTTTGTCCCCACCGGCGTGTCCACAGATTATGTCCGAATGACCCTCTTCCCATTTTCACTGTTGGGAGAGGCGAAGAAGTGGCTGAAGGCTGAGCCACCGAACTCCATAACTTCATGGAATGACTTGGCTAAGAAATTCCTTATCAGATTCTTCCCATCAGGCAAAACTGCAAGGTTGAGAAGTGAAATACTCAGTTTTAAGCAGAGGCCTGATGAGAACCTATATATGGCTTGGGAAAGATTCAAGTCATTGTTGAGAGATTGCCCCCATCACCAGCAATCAAATGAAGTGCTGGCTCATACCTTTGTAGAAAGTCTAGACCCACACACAAAAATATTGCTAGACTCTGCATCGGGTGGGAAAGCCTTGGATAAGACATATGATGAGTTGTACACTTTATTGAACAGAATTGCACAAGGAAATCCAGAGTGGCACAGCGAGTCATCGAGAGGGGTAGGAAAGAGACCAGGGTTGATAGAAGTAGATGGTTTGAATGCCTTGGCAGCACAGTTAGCTTCGTTCCAGCATCAAATGATGACTCAGTTCAATAAATTGAGTATGAACCAACGCCAGGGCCAGGTTAATGCAGTTCAGCAAGCTCCGAGTTGGTGTGAAATTTGTGGTAATAATGGGCACCATGCAGAATCTTGTGGAGCCAATCCGGAGTCAGTCAATTTTGTTAGTAATGTGCAGCGCAACAATCAGAATTTTGAAACCAGTACAACAGAAATTGGCAGGGCCACCCGAATTTTTCATAGGGTGGAAACCAAAAGCAGAATTTTATGCAACCTCAACAGCAGCAGTATCAGCAGAATAGGCAGAATGATGGGCAATTGAGTAGCAACATTGAGGAAACATTGCAGAAAATTATGGAGACCCAGACTCAGTTAGTGGAAAACCAGGCGAGGATGGCAACAGACTTAATGAATCAGCAAGTCGCCACCCGCAATCTTGAAAAACAAATGGGTCAGATAGCAGCTGCTCAAAACATGAGATCGTAGGGGGGGATTACCAAGCGACACAGATCCTAACCCCCGGCAGATCAATGCCATCAGTTTGAGAAGCGGTAGGCTATTAGCTGATGCAGTGCCAAAAGAGCTGAGCAAGGAGGTGCAGCCAGAGTTGGTTAGACCAGGACCATCCATCCACATGGGAGATAATCAGAGTGCGGGGTAACAAAATGCACGACTTCCATTGCAGCCAGCACAAAGACCACCACCACCATTCCCTCAGAAATTCAGAAAGAGCAAGGAGGAGGAATGCTTCAAAAAGTTCTTTGAGAGTTTCAGAGAACTTCACATAAATTTGCCTCTTCTTGATGTTTTGCAGGGAATGCACAAGTATGCTAAATACTTGAAGGACGTGATGGCGAACAAAGTGAGATTGGTGGATGTCCAAACGGTAGCACTGACTGAGGAGTGCAGTTACAGGGTATTGAGCAAAATGCCAAAGAAACTCAAAGACCCAGGGAGTGTTACCCTCCCCATACAAATTGGTAAAGCTGAGGTGCTACGAGCTTTATGTGACTTGGGGGCGGCAGTTAATCTAATGTCCCTATCCTTATTCAACACCTTGGGGTTGGGACAACCAAGGCCAACAAGGTTGATGTTGCAGCTGGCTGACAAGTCGCGAGTGACACCTGATGGAATAATAGAGGACCTTCTCATCAAAGTTGGTAAGTTCATTATACCTGCTGATTTTATTGTCTTAGATTTTCAGGTTGATGACCAGGTACCCCTGATCTTGGGACGGCCATTTTTGGCCACTGGAGGAGCGGTGATTGATTTGAAAGCAGGGACCCTGAAAATGAGGGTTGAGGATGAAGAAGAAATCTTCCGTGTGTACCAAGAAATGAACCCATATGCACACTATAGAAACCTTTGTCAGGTTAGTGTGTTGGCAGAGGATAAGTGTGGGGTGGGGGATTCCACAGGTGTAGGGCCGAAGGCTATAACAAATGTTCAGCCCGAGTCTGATAAAGGACTTCAAACTGAAAAGAAGTTGGAGAAAGAGAGGAGCAGAGTGGAGGTTGTTTCCTCTAAACAGCAAAAGAAAAGGAGATGGTTCTCGAAAGAGAACCCAGGTATGAGGATGTCCTGAAAAGGATAGGCCACGTCGGGCCACGACGTAAAATAAGGCGCTACTTGGGAGGCAACCCAAGGGTACCACAGGTACCATTTTAATTTCTGGCATTTGTGTTGATTTTATTTATTTTTCATCTTGTGTTGTTTCTGGTGGAAAGTTAAGCACAGATGGAGGGGAATTCTGAGTACCCGTGGAAGAGGAAGCTAACAAGCATGGAAGAGACAAAGTGTGGGGTTGAACACCCACTTGTGCAAGTTGAAGAGTGGCATGTTGTTAGCTAAGCCTAAAGGCCTCAGGGAGTATTTCTCACCCTTTGTAAATTTTAATTTGATGCTATGAGGACATAGCATGATTTAAGTGTGGGGTGAGGGAAATTTCAAGGGAAATTTCAAAACTTTTTGTTGTGCTTAACGATTTTTGGTGAATGTAATGCTTGAAAATTTTGAAATTTTTTGTGATTAAGCATGACTTCATCACCCGTTGGTTTTTCTTTTCGGTTCTTTTCCGACGGGGGGTCTTTGAACCGAAGAATAAAAATTTTATTTTTACTTTCCTTTGTCTGTATATAGTGTTGTTAGTCATAGTTAGGGACTGTTTCCGACGATAGATGGATGACGACCGTCTTGAGGAAAATTAGTCGGTAGGTGATTGTTTTTTGAAACCATAATTAAGTGGTGCTTGATGTTCTTGTTATGTGCTATACGTTATTGTAAGATGCAAGTATGTTAGGTGTGAAGCATGCAGGTGTATAACTTTGTGTGAGACGCTTAGGCTCTTGAATTTGACTCAATATTATTGAAGCTTAATCTGAACTCTTGTGATTAGCTGAGTAAGAGTCTACTGAATATGTCTTGATTAGAGCATGTGCCATGAGTGTAAGGTTTTTGAGTATTCTGTGCTATTGTGGATTGTCTAGAACTTGTCTGGTGTGTTTATAAAATGAAATGAAGGATGTGAATTGTAGGAGATGATTTAGGCATTTCTTTGAATGAACCAATTGTTATCCCTCGTTTTACCTACCTTGAGAAATTAATCCTAGTTAGCCCTTTTGAGCCTTGAGCCTATTCTTTGATAGCTTCAACATAAGCTTAATCCTTTTTCTTTCATTAGCCTTGAACTTGATCCAAAATTCCTAATCGCTTGAGTGAAAACATCCGAAGGAGTAAAGGAGTGAGAAGAATGAAAAGAAAGGAAAAGTAGCAAGTTGTAGAAGTGAGAAAAGGACAAAGGTGCACTTGTGTGAAAATGGTTGATTATTAGTAAGGAGCAAGAAAACAAATTAATGAAAAATTATTTATAGAACTCCTTACTAATAAGTTAAAAGTGCCTAAAGAAATGGGGGAACATAAGAGGAACAAGAAAGATGAAAGGAGAAAAAGGTAAAGTAAGGGAGGGGAAGTTCGTAAGGAGGGCGTAATGTATTAAAAGCGTTTAGGAAAGATAGTCACTATTACTGGCCATAATAGTACCTACCTGTCCCTTAGCCTACATTACAACCCATTAAGTCCTACTTGATCTTACATTTATACATCCTTAAATTAGTGGAATAAAACACTAAGGGCAAGCTTATGGGTCCCTACATGATGCATGTGAATTCTTTGTGAGAGTGAGTGTAATTCTATTTATTTACCCACACATGTTGTGATGTAAAAATGATTTTTGCGTGTGATTGGGTAACTCTCCTTCCGTGAGGGCACATGTTGAAGGAAGGATATAATTCATGTGGGATTTCTTACTCAGTTGATTTGCATGAGTTTGCTAAGATCGAGAGTCGATTCTTGAGGTTAAGAAGTCTTAGCATTGTTGTATTTCATCTCGGTGATTAAATTGTGTATGCTCTACCTTTAGCTTGTTATCTTATGGAATCATTATAGCCGTAGCTTGAATTATCTTGCCAAATTAGTTATGTGGGAGTCTCCATATGTATGATTTGTAAAATGTTGTTCGAGGACGAACAAGGCTTTAAGTGTGGGGTTGTGATTACGGGCAAAATAGCATGCCCGTGATACGCTTTATACCTTAATATAGTCTTGTTTATCTAAGTTATTTTACATAATCTCATGTGATTTTATATAAATGTGAATATATGTGCTAACCAACATGATTAGTCCTTGTTTTGTAGGTTAATAATGCATTTGAGGAACTAATTCGCAAGTTGGTGAAAGAAAGAAATGAAGTGGAAGCAAGTGGCGAAAAGTCGGCAAAGAGCACGCCTTGGCAAGGCTGGCCGCGCCAGGCAGCGTGCCACGCTGTGCGTGTGCGGCGCCCAGCGCCGTGCCACGCCCTTGCCAAGCGCACGAGGAAAGGCAGCAGCAGGCAGCAGGAGGCAGAGAACCAGCGCGGCAGCGCCGTGTCACGCTAGGCAGCCTACGCGACAGCAACTTGCCAACGCGCTGTATGGGCAGCGTGCCACGTTGGCCAGCGCGGCAACCCTCGGCAACTTGGTTTCCTGAGGCAATTTCCAGAGAGCTTTCGCGTTGTCTCCGTGTCACGGAGGCATTGCTCCGCGATGCACTCTGTGACATGGAGCCGTTCCCTCTCAGGCTAAATTATGCACGTTTTCCATTTACTATAAATAGGACCCTTAGCTCCTAAAATCATTGGGTCACGATTTTATTCTGAAAAACCACCTAGGAGTGAAGGGAGAAGTGGGAGAACTCATCTAGGGTTTATCAAATTTCCTTCTCATCTACCAAATTCATGTAAGTATGTTAGTTTAGTATTAGTTAATTGTAGTTTTACAAACATGAATGGCAAGAACCCTTCCTCTAGGGTTGAAGCCATGAATTATGATTGTGCTTTTATGAAATTGTTTTGGAATTAAGTTATTGATTGTTGTTTTCGTCTTGCATTCTGGATTGTTGGTTGTTTTTGTGATTGATCACCATGAAAGCATATTTGTTAGCTTGAGTAATAGCTTGAGAAAGCATTACCTAGGTCAGGACATGAGAATGTAAGGAGCATGTTTGTATCTCGGGAGATATATTGTGTCAGGATAGAAATATACCTCACACCGTGCTTGGTTGACACACGGGGTTATGAAAGACCAACTTGGGATGTCACATCACCACTCGAAGAAGTAGTTGTGAGGCTTAGTTGAGTTAAATAGTTAGACGTACGAAAGTCCCTAATCGTTTCCCCGTAAACCACAACATAATTAATTGCCCGCGACTAGAAAATTAAACTCCTCGCTCACAATGATACAGTGAGTCTAGATTGCCATGTTTAGAGGCTCGAAAGACGATGAACATGCAATTCTAATTATGTGAAATAACAATTGATAGTTCCATGCTTAACCCATTGCAAATCGTAGGATCGCATGATTAATTGGTTTTAACTCTATGTTGCTCCTAGAGTGATTTCAGAATATTTCGTTGACCCAACTTAGACTTAATTAATCTCAATCGAAAATGTCTATAACCAACACTTGAGGTATTTAAGATCACAATAGAAATGGATAGTTAGAGGAATGGGTCCAGCCCCTGTGGGTTCGACAATCCGGTTCTTAAAAAGAGCCACTATATTACTTGCACGACCCATACACTTGCAGACGCGCGAATCGGGCACGTCACTTAAAACCTTATTCATCCTCGAACAATACCTTCACATCTCATGCAATTGAAACCCACGCATAACTAATTTGGCTCAACCATTCAAGCTACAACTATACAAATTATTTAGGATAGCAAATCATCAAGAAGACATGCATGGTATCATCAATACAATGAAGTACACCACATTAAGACCTCCTAACCTCAAGAATCGATTCTCGATCTTCGAAAACTCACGCAAATTAATTTATCAAGACATCCGACACGAAATTTTATCTCTCGTCAAGCATGTGCCCTCACAGCGTGAGAGAATTACCCCATTTGCCATCATAAGATTTCCAAAGCACTACATGTAGGGGTATACAATTACAATTTCACTCGCTCTCCCAAAGAATTCACATGCATCATGTCATGAACCATAAGCTTTCCTCTAGTGTTTTACTCCAGTAATATAAGGACGCGTGATGTAAGATCATGTAGGACTTAATGGGTTGTAATGTAAGCTGAGGAACTAGTCAATACTAGGCTAACCAATAATAGCAACTAGCTTCCTTAAGCGCTTTTCAATACATCCCACCTTCATAACGAGATTGCTTCCTCCTCCACCCTCTCATTCTTGAATTTTTCTCTTTGTTTTTGTTCCCATTTCTTTAAGCACACTCGATTCGCTAGCACAGAGTATTTATGCATCTTTATTTTTTTCCTCCTTCATTGATTTTCTTACTCTCTACTATTAATTAACCAATTTCAACAAGTGCACCTTTGACCTTTTCTTTAGCTTTCACAACTATCGCTTTCCTTCCGTTTCACACTTCTCACTCCTTTACACTTTTTTCTTAAGCGCTTAAGGGTTTTGGATCAAATTAAAGGCTAATGAAAAGAAGGGATTAAGCTCGGTTTGTACCTCTCAAAGAATAGGCTAAAGGCTCAATGGGTCTAACTGGGATGTAACAATCAAGTTAGGTATGATAAGGGAGAAACTTTCGGTTTATTCAAAGAAATGCCTACATCCTTTCCTACAATCCACATCCTTCATTTTGTTTAGTACACATACCAGGCAAGTTCTAGACACTTCACAATAGCATGGAATAGTCAAAACCTCACCTCACACTCATTGCACATGCTCAACTCAAGACATAT
Source organism: Datura wrightii (assembly GCA_035772735.1). Classification (NCBI taxonomy): domain Eukaryota; kingdom Viridiplantae; phylum Streptophyta; class Magnoliopsida; order Solanales; family Solanaceae; genus Datura; species Datura wrightii. Next base: position 16,780,657 of record JASDFA010000002.1, read on the forward strand.
TCAAGGACTCTTCAATCATCTAATTACAAGAATTCACTATTAAGCCTCGATCACACCGAATCGAACTCTATGGCCTAGGTATATCAACATATTTAACACATTTGCATGCTTTCATATGAATCACCTTTGCATATTAATATTGTGTACAACACGTAATAAGAATTCTGAAACATTAATTAGTGATACGTTTGGGAAACAAACAAAAGAAAGAAGAAAAAGAAAAAAACTACTCCAATCGACTACACTTCCCTTAAGACAGTCATCATCCATCCATCATAGGGAATAGTCGCTATCTACGACGACGGTTCAATGGGACTATTCTCGGTAAAAGCACCGAAAACAAAAGCCGAGAAACCCAACATAAAAAAATTTCAACAAAAAAATTCGATAGAAAAAGATAAAAATATAATTTGAAAAATATTTACACATCATACAAAACAACAACACAACAAAAGCTCAAGATTCATTACAACACCAACATTAATTACAGAACACGAAACACAGGGTCACAAGGTCACATTTAGCACAAGCACAACAAACATAAACAAAACATAAACAAAACAGCTAGCACCTAACTACTCCCACCCCACACTTGAGCCGAACACTATCCCCAGTGTTCACATAATTTCAAAATATCACAAAGGTTGGGTAGTGAAACTCCCTGATCAATCAAAGTATTCAACTTCTTCATTAGGTGCTACTGCTTCGTTGCCCATGTCAGAATCTCCCCCGCCGTCCTCGTTCGACTCAACATCTGAGTCCTCCCGGCGTGTCTCCTCATCGGTAGGGACATCATCATCCACGGGCTCCCCAAATACAGGCCCCACTCTGAATAAAGCTCGGGCATTCTCGTTGCATGGGTAATCCAACTCGAGCTGCCACAGCTCATCCTCCGTTGTGGGTCGTCCTCCGATGCGCAGCTGCAACATCTGCATCCCGTACATGCGGGCCATGTACTGATCATCCCGAGCATGTCGCTCGGCTAGTGTGAGCACCGGCCCAAAAGTAGTGTCAGGTGCTTTGGTTTTGGTGACATCCAAGGCACGCGTGATGATCTGTGGGATGTAATCTAGGGCCTCCTCAATATTGTGGCCCCTCAGGAACGTGGTAAGCAGACCACCAAACCTGTATCTATGCCCCTGATGCAGTCGGGCTCTCTTCATGGCGGAGATGATTACCGCCCCAACATTGATTTTTGTCCCCTTCATCAGGGCATACACTAGAAAAACTTTATCCCAGGTGACATCTGTCATGTGCACCGCCTGGATTAGGCCGGAACACACAATCTTCAACCAAATCCGGGCCTCTCGGGTCATCAGAGAGTAGGGAAATGTCTGATGGTATCCCCTCTCCTTGTGCCTACCCCACCTCGCTGTTGATCGGGCTCCACATAAGGTGCGTCTGATGTCCGCATAGGGTGGAGTGATGTTCAGCTGATGGAGGACATGAGCGTCTGTGTCCCGTGCCCCCAGGATTGCATTCAGATGGTGGGGTTCAAAAGTGACAACCTGCCCTCTGATTTTTATGGTGTGGCTACGTAAGGTTGGGTTCCAATTTGAATAGAACTCCCGGATAAGATGAAGATTGCACTCTCTGGGCTCTTCGAAAATGAAGTTTAGCCCAGCGGTGTCAATCCGGTGTACAATCCGCGAGAATTCCTGTGCCAGCGGGTCCTGTGCTATCTTCTCCTCTGGGAAGTATTTGGTTTCTTTATGTTTGGAATACCACTTCTTCCCCTCATCGGTCACCCATCTAGTTCCGTATTGTCGGCGTTGACCTCTAGGAACTGCTGGTGCTGCTGGAACTGCTGTTCCCAATCTTACCCTATTTCTACTGGCGCCCGATGTGGATGCACCCTTGCCCTTGTCATGTCGGCCTGACATTGTTCCTGTATATTCAAACATATAGTCCCAATGTTATACAAGTCATAATTAGCTACAACTAAGGTTGGGTTTAATTGGATCATCCCACACTTAGTCTTTAACCATAATCAACACAATTCGACAAGATATTCCTGATCATGCCATTCTAAGCATTCAACATGCTTAGTGCATTCATATAATTCAACGGGATAATTACTTTGTACTACTCAGACTTCGTACAATGAATAAAAATTTCTCCATTGATTCAATTACATCATCATTAGCACTTTGCAAATTTTTTTTGTCAACAACCTATGTATTTCTCGAATTGCATTCTTCCGAAAATCCCTCGTCTAACTTAGCATATTCAACATCAATCACACTACATTTCACTTCACCCAACATGCACAACCCAATTTTATCAACATTTTTAAAGCATTTAGTCTTCTTCCCATTCAATCCTCAACCCTAGCTATCAATTTTGCAAGAATTTCAATAAAACATGCAATCATTGAGTTCATCTACTAACAACGATACTATGAACATCATTCAATCATAACTCAAGTGATTTCAATCTTATTTCCTACTTAGGGCAAGGTTTAATCATAAAACATGTTCAAGAATCAATAATTTGAGCAATAATAAGGAAAAATTCAAGAACATACATTTTCTTTGATGAAATTGAAGAAAACTTGAAGAAAGTTGATCACTAAGTCCGTGTCACGTTAGGGGAGAAGAGGATTTTGGGTATGGGTCGCGGAGGAAATGAGAGAATAGGAAAAAAATTAAGGAATTGGGGTTGAATTTAGGTTTTTTCGCGCGGGTTACCTGGTGACCCGAGGTGACCCGACGCGAAATACACCTCAACGTGTCACGGAGTGCAACGCGAAGCACTGCCTCCGTGACATGGAGCCATCGCGAAGGCATTCTTTTAAAAATCCGGAATAAGCCTCAACGTGTCACGGAGGGTAACGCAGAGGACCTCCTCCGTGACACGGAGCCATGCGCAGGCTCACTGGAAAGTGCCTATTTTTATTTTCTTACCTCGATTTTTTTCCTTTGCGTTTTTCTTGTATTTTTGCCCTCTGTTCCACCTAAAAATCATTTCACCACAAGAAATTGGTTAGAAATCAAAGGTTTCAACGCAAAGAATTTTATTTTTATTTTTTCTTTGTTTTTTTTTCCGAATAATTCTACTCTTCTATTACAACACATTCATGGGTTGCCTCCCGTGCAGCACCTGATTTACCATCGCGGCTCAACGCTATTCATGCTCAATCATCCTCTAGAGTGATGGACGTCTTCTCTCGAATAACGTACTCACCCCAATAATGCTAACATCGTTGCCTATTCACCAAAAATGTGGCACTTCTATCTTCTTGCCACAACTCCACTGCCCCTTGTGGGGTCATTCTCACCACTTCGAATGGTCCTGACCATTTGGACCGCAATTTACCTGGAAAAAGCTTCAACTTTGAATTAAATAACAACACTTTCTGGCCCGGCTCAAAGATCCGATGCACCATATGCCTGTCATGCCATCTTTTAGTTCTCTCCTTGTAGCATTTGCCACTTTCATAGGCATGCCATCAAAACTCATCTAGTTCACTGAGTTGCATCAATCTTTTCTTCCCTGCTAGCTCCAGATCCATGTTCAACTTTCTCATGGCCCAAAAAGCTCGATGTTCCAACTCCACAGGCAAATGAAATGCCTTTCCATAGACCAATCTGTACGGAGAAGTTCCAATGGGTGTCTTGTATGCAGTTCTATAAGCCCACAACGCATCGTCAAGTTTGCTTGACCAATCAATTCATTGTGCATTCACTGTCTTCTGTAGAATCTGCTTTATCTCTCTGTTCGACACCTCCACTTGTCCACTAGTTTGGGGATGATATGTTGTTGCTACCTTGTGATGCACCCCATACTTAGCTAGCAAATTCTTGAAACTCGCATTCACAAAATTAGCCCCTCAATCACTGATAATAGCTCGGGGTGTCCCGAACCTGGTGAAAATATGCTTTTTCACAAATTTTGTCACCACCTTGTTGTCATTCTTGGGACAAGTTGTTGCCTCGACCCATTTAGATATATAGTCAACCGCTACCAAGATGTAATGATTACCAAATGACGGTGGAAACGGGCCCATGAAGTCTATTCCCCATACATCAAAAATATCAACCTCTAATATCTGTTGCAGTGGCATCTCTTGTCTTCTACCAATTGTGCCTGTTCTTTGACATCTATCACACATTTATACGCATGCTATAGAATCTCTGAACAATGTAGGCCAAAAGAAACCTGACTGTAACACCTTGTGAGATGTCCGCTCGCCTTTGTGGTGCCCTCCATACAACGATGAATGAAAAATCCTCAATACTTCTGCAATATGGCTCTCTGGGATGCATCGTCTCATCACCTAATCCGGTCCCTGCTTAAACAGATTCGGCTCATCCCATATGTAATACCTGCAATCATGTCTCAACTTCTTTCTTTGCTGAGCCGTAGCCTGCGGTGGGTAGACTCCACATACCAGCAAATTCACAATGTCTGCATACCAAGGGATTTTAGCTGCCCTTATTGGCAAGAGTTGCTCATCTGGGAACTCTTCTTTGATAATATCACCTTCCTTTATATGTAACCGGCTTTCCAATCGCGATAGGTAATCTGCCACTTGATTCTCACTCCCCTTTCTGTCCCGAATCTCTAGGTCAAACTCTTTTAACAACAATATCCATTTGATTAATCTAGGCTTTGAATCCTTCTTCTTAAATAGATAATGAATTGCTGCATGATCGGTATACACCACTACTTTAGAACCCACCAAGTAGGACCTGAATTTATCAAATGCGAACACCAAGGCTAGCATCTCCTTTTCCGTGACTGTATAATTGACTTGGGCTGCGTCAAATGTTTTGCTTGCATAATGAATGGAATGAAAAATTCGATTTCTCTGCTGCCCCAATACAGCTCCTACAGCCACGTCACTTTCATCACACATTAATTCAAACGGTTGCTCCCAATCCGGAGAAATGAGAATAGGTGCTTCTACCATCTTCTGTTTTAACTCCTCGAATGCTTTAACACAATCCTCGTCAAACTCGAACTTCACCTCTTTTTCTAGCATCCGACATATCGGTCTAGAAATTTTAGAGAAGTTCTTGATGAACCAACTATAGAACCTTGCATGTCCGAGAAAACTGCGAACACCCTTCACTGACACTGGTGGTGGTAGCTTTTCGATCACTTTGATCTTTGCATGATCAACTTCCAACCCCTTGCATGACACCTTATGGCCAAGGAAGATACCCTCCTTGACTAAAAATGACATTTCTCCCAATTGAGCACAAGGTTAGAGTCTTCACATCGAGCTAGCACCCTGTCAAGATTCTGCAAACATGTAGCAAACGAAATACCAAAAATAGAAAAATCATCCATAAATACCTCGACAAAATCTTCCACCATATCATGAAAGATCTCCATCATACATCTCTGGAATGTGGTTGGTGCATTGCATAGACCAAATGCCATCCGCCTGAAAGCATATGTCCCATAAGGACATGTAAAAGTGGTCTTCTCCTAGTCCTCTTGTTCTATCGCTATTTGGTTATAGAAAGAAAATCCATCAAGGAAACAATAATATTCTTGAGCTGCCAACCTGTCCAATATCTGATCAATAAATGGGATAGGATAATGATCTTTCCTTGTGGCCTCATTGAGCTTTCTGTAAGCCATGCAAATTCGCCAGCCTGTGACTGTGTGTGTAGGAATCAGCTCATTCTTTTCGTTGGTAACCACGGTCATCCCTCCTTTCTTTGGGACACACTGAACGGGACTGACCCATTCACTGTCTAAAATGGGATATACCATACCTGCATCAAGCCACTTAATCACTTCCTTCCTAACTACATCCTTCATCACCAGATTCAACCTCCGCTGACGTTGTACAGTTGGCTTTGATCCTTCTTCCATAAAAATCCTGTGTGTGTAAAAAGCTGGATTAATTCCTCTGATGTCCGACATTTGCCACCCCATTTCTTTCTTCCACCTCTTGAGGACCACCAATGCCTCACTCACTTGTGCCTCTATCAGTTCTACGGAAATGATGACTGGTAAGGTGTGATCTTCCCCCAGAAATACATACTTCAGATGCGGAGGCAACGTCTTCAACTTAATTTTTGGTGCCTCCTCAATTGATCATTTTGGCAATGGTTCCAAGGATCTCATCAACGGCTCAAAGTCTCGCTTCCTGGGAAACCATTTTTGCTCATTTAGCGTCTGCACCATCTCGTATGTAGCACAGTCTCCAAAATGATCGGAGCCCATCAAGGCTCTCTCCAATGGGTCCTGAGAGTCAACAATCTACATAATTGCTTCCATATTTAGCACATTGATCGCTGACAGCTCCTCATAAATGGTCGGTAGCTTCATGGCCTTATACACATCAAACACCTCTACTTTGTCATGTGCTCTCATGGTTAGTTGCCCAGCAGCCACATCAACCAAAGCTCGCCCGGTTGCCAAGAAAGGACGTCCAAAAATGAATGGGACATTCGCGTCCGGCTCGAAATCCAAGATAATAAAATCCACCGGAAAAATGAGGGAGCCCACTTGCAATAGCACATCCTCCACAATACCATCTGGTCTAGACAAACAATGGTCAGCTAGATGCAAGATCACAGTAGTTGGTCTAGGGCTGCCCAGCCCCAACTTATTGAACACCAATGTCGGCATCAAGTTTATGCTTGCTCCCAAATCACATAATCCGCGTGCTCAAATACTTTGCTCGATTGTAATCTGAATGGTAAAGCTTCCAGGATCCTTGAGCTTTGTCGGCAACCTGTTCTGTATCCGGGAAGTGCACTCCTCAGTAAGCGCCACCGTAGCATACTCCGTCAATCTTCTGTTGTTTGCTACGATGTCCTTGATATACTTTGCATATTTCGGCACTCCTTGCAAAACATCAACCAAAGGTAAATTAATGTGTACCTATTTCAGCACCTCCATGAACTTCTTAAAGCAAGCTTCTTCCTTGTGCTTCTTTAATCTTTGAGGGAACGGGGGTGGTGGTCTTTCTGTCTCAGCTACCTTTTCCTTTCCCCTCACATCATCATGTTCCCCATCCTTTTTCACTGCTCTAGATTGCTGAGGTAGTCTTTCTTGTTCCACCTCCTTAAGTTGTAGTCCACTCCTTGTGGTCACTGCATTCACCTGCTTGGGATTTGGGTCAGTATCACTCGGTAGTCCTCCTCTGGGCATGGGGTTTTGAGCTCCAGCTAATTCTCCAAACTAATACTCTAATGCCTTTGTAGCTAACTGCTGATTTTTCATGTCAGCTGGTAATTTCACATAATCAGCCTGCATTTGCGCTTGGTGATCTTGGGCAAAATTATATGCCCAAGTGATACTCAATTGCTTCATTTTTTATTGTTTATCTATCGTTATTTGTACATTCGCATGTGATTTGTAGTTAAAATGTGAATTTATACTAACCAACATAATTAGTGCTGTTTTGCAGGAAAAATGTAATTTTAGGAAGCTAAGATGCATGTAGGTGAAAATCGGGAATGGACTCGGAAGCGAGCAGTGGAAAAGGTAAAGGAAAAGCAGCAAATATAAGGGCTCCGTGATGGAGCCGTGTCAAGCTTCTATCGCGGAGGCATTCTGCCTCGAGTGATTTAATTTGGAAAATTTCCAGTGAAGGTCCGCGTTGCCTCCGTGACATGGAGGCAATGCCACACGATACAAGCCGTGGCACGTTGGGGATATTTACTTGGAACATCAAATTCTAGTTTGGGTTTGCAACGGCGCCGTGGCACGTTGGCCAAGCCCCGTGTTGCATGTCGTGGCACTCTTAGGAGTAAAATGCTGAGGGACCTGATTCCAGAGAAGGTCCGCGTTAGCTCCGTGTCATGGAGGCAGTGCACTGCGATGCACTCCGTGACACGTTGCTTGTTATTCCGGGAAAAATTTCCACTAGTATATAGCACACTTAGGTTTATTTTTAATTTATTCTGACTTAGTTGAGCAAGGGCGTGGTTTACAGGCAGTTGAGGGGGCGAAAATCTTAGGGTTCTTCTCTAACTCTTTCTCCTTTATTTCAATTGTTTGTGTGATTTATACTCATTTGATGATGTTTAATCCACAAATGAGTGGCAAAATTCACTTCTTGCTGAGGTTAAGAACATTTGTAGTGGAATGTAATTGTTGATCATTTTGGTTTTTCATCTTTTCTTCCATGGTTGTTCTATCAATTCTTGTTCTTACTGCATTAATGTCTAGCCAATGTTAATATATATCTAAAAAATCCAGTTTTATCTTGAAAAGGAAAGAAATTGGAAAGTTGCTAATTGGTAGGCTATGATCTCTTCTTAGTTTGGGAAAATTGAGAATTGATTTACCTTCAGAATAGAAATATATCTAAAAGTCGTATTAGTCAATTAAGGAATCGGTTTCGTATGGATAGAACATGAAATTCTTTTATCACAGAAATGTAGGTTGAAGGTTCATGATTCTTAAGTTGGGTAGAATACGAAAGTTTCTCTCCATAGGCAATAATTCTTGACTAGCAACCGAAGGAAAGATTAACCGAATTGTATCGATAAATTACTTCCTTGCATGTTCGATTTGGCCTCAGCTTGCTCATTACTGTAGTTCAGACTCACTTTATCATTTTGTCTTAGATTAGATTAAATTAGGAAACAAACTCTCAAAATCTTCTTTAAATTGTTGTCTGCATTTTTAGAGTTAGAGTTCATTAGCACTTAATTCGATTATTACCTTGGTTCAGTCCCTGTGGGATCGATACTTGGCTTACTTTAGCCATTTTACTACTTGTTCGACCACGTGCACTTTCGTGTAGTTGCGAAACATTCCGAACAAATTTTTGGCGCCGTTGTCAGGGACTGGCAATTGGTAAAAAAATTTTCTTAAGTGTTAGTTTACGATTTCTATATTAGGGCTGACAACTTGATCTTATCCTGTCTTTTGCAGATATTGAATTCTGTTGAACACTGGCAAGAGACAAGGAGCTAGTGGATTCATACTTTCGAGCCGGAAAAGACAATTTCATCGTCAAAGGAGAGAAGCTCTAGAGAAAAAGCTGCAGTTGTTCAGACAAACATTCCTGGAGCAACAACAGAATCCACCACTTGTAAGGGCAGTGTTAGTGCCCGAGGAAATGGCAGCTAGGCCGGTTCGCAAAGTGGCAATCCCACATGCTAACAATGTTACATCAAGCATTCGCAAAGCCGAGCCAAGGAGGGAGGTTTGAGCTGAAACAGAATATGGTGGAATTGCTGCACACCAGCGGGCAATTCACAGGTCTCCCTCACAAGGATCCACAACAACATCTCCAAAACTTTTTGGAGATAAGTGACACTTACATCCCCGCTGGAGTATCATCTAATTACGTAAGGCATACATTGTTCCCATTTTCACTGTTGGGAGAAGTAAAGAGGTGGTTGAAAGTTGAGCCACCTAATTCCATCACCACTTGGGATGATCTTGCAAGAAATTTTTGATACGGTTCTTTCCATCCGGTAAAACAGCAAGACTTAGAAGTAAGATTCTAAGTTTTAAACAAAGAGAGGGGGAGAACCTGTATCAAGCTTGGGAAAGATTTAAATCCATGTTACGGGTTTGTCCTCACCATCACTAGTCCAAGGATGTGCTGGTGCATACTTTCATAGAGGGTTTGGAACCCCATTAAAAAATTTTTGTAGACATAGTAGCTGGGGGATAAGCATTAGAAAAGACTTATGAGGAGCTTTATACTTTGTTAAACCATATTTCGCAGGGAAATCTAGAGTGGAATGCGGACTCTTCTAGAGAAGGAACAAGGATAGGGACAGGAGTCTTAGAAGTGGATGGTTTTACAGCTATCGCTGCACAGATAGCTGCGTTACAGAATCAACTTAACACCCACTTCAGCAATATGAGCTTGAATCACTTTCAAGCCCCAGTTAATGTAGTGCAGCAGGTTTGGTGTGAAGTATGCGGTAGTAATGAAAACTCAGCTGAGTGTGGTGGTGCAAATCCTGATTCAGTGAACTTTTTTGGTAATGTACAGAGAAATAATCACCAACAGTATGGCAACAACTACAACTCTAATTGGAGGAATCATCCGAATTTCTCCTGGGGTAGTAACAGCCATCAAGGGTAGAGTTCGAATCAGGGTGCCAGAGAAATCAAGGAGGGCAGCAGAACTATCAGACTTAATACAGAAGCAATAATGCACCTCCTCCACCCCACCACCCAGCATTGAGAAATGTTTAAAACAATGACAGCTAACCTAGCTAAATTGCATGTTGACTATGTGAAATTGGCGGTAGATGTAAAGAACTATCAGTTAGCTACAAAGGCGTTGGAGTACCAGTTTGGGCAACTAGATGGAGCTCAAAACACCAGGCCAAGAGGAGGACTATCGAGTGACACTGACCCGAATCTCAAGAAAGTAAATGCAGTGACCACAAGGAATGGTTTACAGCTCGAGGAGGTGGAACCAGAAAGACCACCTCAGCATTCAGGAGTAGTGGAGAAAGAGAGGGAACACGATGATGAGAGGGGGAAGAAGAAGAAAGCGGAACCAGAAACACCACCACCCCCGTTCCCTCAAAGATTAAAGAAACACAAGGAGGAAGCGTGTTTCAAAAAGTTCATGGAGGTGCTTAAACAGGTACACATTAATTTACCTCTTGTTGATGTTTTGCAGAGAGTGCCGAAGTATGCAAAGTATATCAAGGACATCGTGGCGAACAAAAGCAGGATGACGGAGTATGCTACGGTGGCTCTTATGGAGGAGTGCACTTCCCAGATACAGAATAGGTTGCCCACAAAGCTCAAGGACCCTGGGAGCTTTACAATTCAAATTACAATTGGTCAAAGTATCCGAGCTCGCGGATTATGCAATTTGGGAGCGAGCATTAACCTGATGCCGACATCGGTATTCAAGAAGTTGGGGCTGGGCAGTCCTAGACCAACTACAGTGATCTTGCAATTAGCGGATCATTCTTTGGCCAGACCAGATGGCATTGTGAAGGATGTGCTTATGCAAGTGGGCTCCCTTATCTTCTCGGTAGATTTTGGTGTGCTGGATTTTGAGCCGGATGCGGAAGTCCCATTTATTTTGGGACGCCCTTTCTTGGCAACCGGGAAAGCGTTGATTGATGTAGCTGCAGGGAAGCTAACCATGCGGGCGCATGACAAGGTGGAGGTATTTCATGTGTACAAGGCCACGAAGCTTTCGGCCATATATGAGGAGCTTTCACCAATCAACGTGCTAAATCAAGCAGATATTGTTCAGATTGTTGATTCTCGAGATCCAGTGGGAAGACCACCGATTAAGGACACCTCAAAACTGGAGTTGTGGCAAGAAGATCTAAGTGCCACATTCTTAGTGAATGGGCAGCGGTGTAAGCATTACTGGGGTGAGGACGGTAGTTGAGAGAAGACGTTCGTCACTCTAGAGGATGATTGAGCTTTAATGACATCGAGTCGCGATGGTAAAGTAGGCGCTGCACGGGAGGCAACTCGTGAAATTGTTGTAATAGATGAGTATAATTAGTTAAAAAGAAAAAGAAAAAAAAGAGAAAAAAAATAAAATAAAAATAAAAACAAAAATTTTGTTCGTGTTTGAAACCTATGAATTCTGACCAATTTCTTGTTGTGAGATAAATTTCAGGTGAAACGGAGGGCAAAAATGCAGAGGATCGCAAAGGAAAAAATTGAGGTGAGAAAAAAAAAGTGGCAAGATAGTGACCCGGTGTGACCCGACGCGAATAACACCTCAACGTGTCACGGAGGAGGGCCTCCGCGTTACCCTCCGTGACACATTGAAGGAATTCTGGAATTTTTACAAATTCCAGAACACCTACGCGATGGCTCCGTGTCATGGAGGGGGTGCTCCGCGTTACCCTCCGTGACACGTTGAGGTGTTATTCGCGTCGGGTCACACCGGGTCACCGGGTGACCCACGCGAAAAAACCTTTTTTTAAACCCCGAAATCCCCTCATTTTTCCAATTTCCCACTACCCTCCGCGACAAACCCCCTAAAATCCCTCCCCCCCAACGTGATACGGACCTAGGATCGAAGTTTCTTCAACTTTTCTTCGAGTTCATCGAATTAAAGGTCTGTGCTTGAACTTAAACTCAATTTTTGCCTAAATTTTAAATTTTTGAGCATGTAAGGTGAGTAAAGCTTGCCCTAAGTGTAAATTAATCTTGAATTCGTTTGAAGTATGATTGATTGATGTTCGTAGTATCGTTGTGTGTATATGAACTCAATGAATACATGTTTGATTGAATTTTTGCGAAATTGGTAGCTAGGGTTGGAATTTGAATAGGAAGAAACTAAATGTGGTTGAAATGTGAAAATTTTGGGTTGTACATGTTGGGTGAGGTGAAGTATGTTGTGAATATAGATGAATATGCTAAATAAACAAGGGAATTTTGAGGAAAATGAAACTAGTGAATTGCATAGGTTGTTGTGTTGAAGCAATTCTTGGCTAAGTGCTATGTGATGAAATGGAATCGATGGTGATATTGTTATGCATTGTACGAAGTCTTAGTAGTACTTAGTAATTATTCCATCGACTTATCTGAATGCACGAGGCATGTTGATTGTAAAAATTGGGAAAGCATGAGTGTCTTGCCGAATAGTTTTTATTGGGGCTAAAGACTAAGTGTGGGGTAGCCTAACTCAACCCAACCTTAGTTGAAGTTAATTTTTGACTTGAATAACATTGGGACTGTCTATTTGATTTGACAGGAACGATGTCAAGCAGGCAAGACAAAGGAAAGGGCGCATCTACATCAGGCGCCGGTAGAAAGAGGATTAGACTGGGACAGCAGTTCCAGCAGCACCAGTGGTTCCGCGCGACCAACGCCGTCAATACGGAACCCGATGGGTGACTGACGAGGGAAAGAAATGGTATGCAAAACACAAGGAGCGCAAATACTTCCCTGAGGAGCACATTGCAAGGGAGCCACTTGCACAGGAATTCCCCAAAATTGTACAACGAATTGACACTGTCGGGCTGAACCTCATCTTCGAAGAGCCCAAGGAGTGCAATCTTCATCTTATTAGGGAGTTCTACGCAAACTGAAACCCGACACTCCGCAGTCACACCGTTAAGATAAGGGGGCAGGTTGTCACCTTTGAACCCCATCACCTGAATTCCATATTGTGGGCGCGGGACACAGACGCCCATGTACTTCGGCAGCTGAACATAACTCCACCTTATGCAGACATTAGACGCACTCTATGTGGAGCCCGTTCGACAGCACGGTGCAGCAGGCACAAGGAGAGGGGCTACCATCAGACATTGCCTTACTCTCAAATGAACAGGGAAGCCAAGATTTGGCTCAAAATTGTGTGTTCCTGCCTGATCCCAGAGGTGCACATGATAGACGTCACCCGGGATCGAGTGTGGTTAGTTTATGCCCTGATGAAAGGGCTGGAGATAAATGTTGGGGCGATGATCATCTACACCATGAAGAGAGCCCGACTCCATCAAGGGCACAGGTACGGGTTCGGTGGTTTACTTACCACGTTCTTGAGGGGCCACGACGTCGAGGAAAAGGCCCTGGACTACATCCCGCAAATGGATAGCCATGCCTTGGACGTCACCAAAACTAAGGCACCCGACACCACTCATTGGGCCAGTTCTCACACTAGCCGAGCGACATGCCCGGGATGATCAATATATGGCCCGCATGTACGGGATGCAGATTCTGCAGTTGCGCATAGGCGGGAGGCCAGCAACAGAAGATGAGCTATTGCAGCTCGAGCTAGATTACCCTTTTGGCGAGAATGCCCGGGCTCTATGCCGAGTGGGGCCAGCTTTTGTGGAGCTGGTAGATGACGATGTCCCCACTGATGAGGAGACCCGCCGTGAGGACTCAGATGTTGAGTCAGATGAGGACAGCGGGGGCGATTCGGATATGGGAGATGAGGCAATGATACCTGATGAAGAAGTGGAATACTTCGATTGATCAGGGAGTTTTACCACCCACCTTTGTGATATACTGAATTTTGTGAACACTAGGGACAATGTTCGGTTTAAGTGTGGGGTGGGAGTAGTTAGGTGTTGGATGTTTCATTGTTGTTTTTGTTTTTGTTTATGTTTTGTGTTGTTGTGCCTGTGAAAAATGTGACCCTATGATTTTGTGCGTATGTTCTGTACTGTAATTCGGTGTTGTAATGAATGTTAAGCTGTTGTGTGCTGTGGTGAGTTATTTTGTTTGTTGGTTGTGTGAATATTTTTTTTTCTATCAAAATTATCGATATTTTTAAAATTTTTGTTGAATTATTTCATGATTAGGTTTCTCGGCCTTTATTTTTGGTGCTTTTATCGAGAATAGTCCCATTAAACCAAAGTCGTAAATAGTGACTGTTCCCTATGATGGATGGATGACGACCGTCTTAAGGGAAATGTAGTCGATAGGAGTAGTTTTTTTCATTCTTTTATTTCCTTTCTTTTTGTTGGTTTCCCAAACGTGTCGCTATTTCATGGTTCGGAATTCTTGTTGCATGTTGTACATGATATTAAAGATGCAAAGGTGATTCGTATGAAAGCATGCAAATGTGTAAACATGTTGAGATACCTAGGCCATAGAGTTTGATTTGTTGTGATTGAGGCTTAATATGGAATTCTTGTAATTAGCTAATTGAAGAGTTTGTGAATATGTCTTTAGTTAAGCATGTGCAATGAGTGTGAGGTGAGGTTTCAATTCTTCCATGCTATTGTGAAGTGAGTAGAACTTGCCTGGTGTGTGTACGAAATGAAATGAAGGATGTGTAGTGTAGGAAAGGATGTAGGCATTTCTTTGATTTAACCGAAAGTTTTTCCATTATCATACCTACCTTGAATGTACATCCTAGTTAGCCCCATTGAGCCTTTAGCCTATTTTTTTTCTTTCGGGAAAAGTTACAAACCGAGCTTAATCCCTTCTTTTCATTAGCCGTGAATTTGATCCAAAACTCTTAAGTGATCAATAAAAATAATTTTCCCACAGTGTAAAGGAGTGAAGTGTGAAAAGAAAGGAAAAGCGGGAGTGGTGAAAGTAAAGATAAGGTCAAAGGTGCACTTGCCGAATTTAAATAAAATGAAGATGTATAACTAATCTTTGTTATTAAGTTGAGTGTGCTTAAAGAAATGGGAACAAAAATAAAGAAAGACTTCAAGAATGGGAGGATGAAGGAAGAACAATGCCCATAATGATGGTGGGATGTACTGAAAAGCGCTTAAGGAAGCTACTTGCTATTATTGGTTAGCCCAGTATTTACTAGTTCCTTAGCTTACATTACAACCCGTTAAGTCCTACATGATCTTACATCACACTTCCTTATATTAGTGGATTAATACACTAGAGGCAAGCCTGTGATTCATGACATGATTCATGCAAATTCTTTGGGGGAGAGAGCCAAATTGTGTTCATATACCCCTAAAGGTAATTCTTTGAGGTCATATTATTGAAAAAGGGGGAAATTCTCTTGTGTTGTGATGGCACATGCTTGACGAGAGATTGAATTTCGTGTCAGATGTCTTGATCAGCTGATTTGCATGGGTTTGCTGAGATCGGGAGTCGATTCTTGAGTCTAGGAGGTCTTAATGTGGTGAATGTCATTGTAGCGATGATACTATGCATGTTTTCTTGATGATTTGCTATAGTAAATAATCGGTATAACTGTAGCTTGAATTACCGAGCCAAAGTTGCTATGCGTGGGTGTCAATTGCATGAGATGTGAGAGTATTGTTTAAGGACGAACAAGGTTTTAAGTGTGGGGTAAGTGATCTTGGGCAGAATTATATGCCCAAGTGATACTCAATTGCTTCATTTCGTCTTGTTTATCTATCGTTATTTGTACATTCTCATGTGATTTGTAGTTAAAATGTGAATTTATACTAACCAACATGATTAGTGTTGTTTTGCAGGAAAAATGTAATTTTAGGAAGCTAAGATGCATGTTGGTGAAAATCGGGAATGGAGTCGGAAGCGAGCAGTGGAAAAGGTCAAGGAAAAGCAACAAATATAGGTGCTCCGTGATGGAGCCGTGTCACACTGCCATCACGGAGGCATTCTGCC
Source organism: Datura wrightii (assembly GCA_035772735.1). NCBI lineage: Eukaryota > Viridiplantae > Streptophyta > Magnoliopsida > Solanales > Solanaceae > Datura > Datura wrightii. The sequence goes on from JASDFA010000002.1 coordinate 16,796,605, forward strand.
TCGGATGATTTATTTTGGAAAATTTCCAATGAAGGTCCGCGTTGCATCTGTGACACGGAGGCAATGCCACGCAATACAAGTCATGGCACATTGGGGATATTTACCTGAAACATCAAATTCCAGTAAGGGTTCACGACAGTGTCGTGGCATGTTGGCCAAGCGCCGCGTTGCATACCGTGGCACACTGAGGAGTAAAATGCTGAGGGACCTGATTCCAGAGAGGGTTCGCGTTAGCTCCGTGTCACGGAGGCAGTACTCCGTCGTGCACTCCGTGACACGTTGCTTGTTATTCCGAGAAAAATTCCCACTAGTATAAATAGCACACTTTGGTTTGTTTTTAATTTATTCTGACTTAGTTGAGCAAGGACGTGGGTTACAGGCAGTTGAGGGGACGAAAATCTTAGGGTTCTTCTCTAACTCTTTCTCCTTTATTTCAATTGTTTTTATGATTTACACTCATTTGATGATGTTTAATCCACAAATGAGTGGCTAAATTCACTTCTTGCTGAGGTCAAGAACATTTGTAGTGGAATGTAATTGTTGATCATTTTGGTTATTCATCTTTTCTTCCATGGTTATTCTATCAATTTCTTGTTCTTACTACATTAATGTCTGGCCAATGTTAATGTATATCTAAAAAATCTAGTTTTATCTTGAAAAGGAAAGAAATTGGAAAGTTGTGAATTGGTAGGATATGATCTCTTCTTAGTTTAGGAAAATTGAGAATTGATTTACCTTCAGAATAGAAATATATCTGAAAGTCGTATTAGTCAATTAAGGAATCGGTTTCGTATGGCTAGAACATGAAATTCTGTTATCACAGAAATGTAGGTTGAAGGTTCATGATTCTTAAGTTGGGTAGAATACGAAAGTTTCTCTCCATAGGCAATAATTCTTGACTAGCAACCGAAGGAAAGGTTAACTGAATTGTATCGATAAATTACTTCCCTGCATGTTCGTTTTGGCCTCAGCTTGCTCATTACTATAGTTCAGACTCACTTTATCATTTTGTCTTAGATTAGTATAAATTAGGAAACAAACTCTCAAAATCTTCTTTAAATTGTTGTCTGCATTTATAGAGTTAGAGTTCATTAACACTTAATTCGATTATTACCTTGGTTCAGTCCCTGTGGGATCGATACTTGGCATACTTTAGCCATTTTACTACTTGTTCGACCACGTGCACTTGCATGTAGTTGCGAAACATTCCGAACAATTGGTTAGCTATAATTATTTTGAACATATCCTAAATGTTGTTGGGTGGTGGAGGAGGTGCATTGTTTCCTCTGTATTGAGACTGAAAATTCTGATGCTCCCCTTGATTTCTCTGCACGCCCTGATTCGAACTCTGACCTTGATGGCTATTACTCCCCTAAGAGAAATTCGGATGATTCTTCCAATTTGAGTTGTAAGTGTTGCCATATTGTTGATTATTGTTCCTCTGGGCGTTCCTAACAAAATTCACCGAGTCTGTATTTGCACCACAAGACTCAGCTGAGTGTTCACTACTCCCACATACTTCACACAATACCTGATGAACTGCATTGACTGGTGCTTGTGCTTGATTCAAGTTCATACTGCTGAAGTGGGTGTTGAGTTGATTTTGCAACGCAACTATCTGTGCAACAATAGCTGTAAAACCATCCACCTCAAAAACTCCTGCAGCTTTCCTCATTCCTCCTCGAGTTGAATCCGCATTCCATTCTGGATTTCCCTGTGAAATACGGTTTAACAAAGTGTAAAGCTCCTCATAAGTCTTCTATAATTCCTGCCCACCAGCTGCTGAATCTAACAGAATTTTAGTATGTGGTTCTAAACCCTCAATAAATGTGTGCACCAACATATCATTAGATTGGTGATGATGAGGACAGTCCCTTAGCATAGACTTGAACCTCTCCCAAGCTTGATACAAATTCTATCCTTCTCTTTGTTTAAAACTTAGAATCTGACTTCTAAGTTGGGCTGTCTTCCCAAATGTAAAGAATCGTATCAAAAACTTTCTTGCAAGATCATCCCAAGTGGTGATAGAATTAGGTGGTTTAGCTTTCAACCACCTATTTTCTTCCCCCAATAATTAGAATGGAAATAATTTAAGCCGCACATAGTCAGATGATACTGATCTTGGGCAGAATTATATGCCCAAGTGATACTCAAATGCTTCATTTCGTCTTTGTTATCTATCGTTATTTGTTCATTCTCATGTGATTTGTAGTTAAAATGTGAATTTATACTAACTAACATGATTAGTGTTGTTTTGCAGGTAAAATGGAATTTTGGGAAGCTAAGATACATGTTGGTAAAAATCGGGAATGGGCTTGGAAGCAAGGAGTGGAAAAGGTAAAGGAAGAGCAGCAAAAATAAGGGCTCTGCGATGGAGCCGTGTCACGCTTCCATCGCAGAGGCATTTTGCCTCGGGTGATTTAATTTTGGTCATTTCCAGTGAAGCCTCGCGTTACCTCCATGACACGGAGGCAATGCCACGCGATGCAAGCTGTGGCACATTGAGTACAAATACCTGGGACATCAATTTCCAGTGTAGGTGCGCGATTGCACCGTGACACGTTGGCCAGGCTCCGCGATACAGGCCGTGACACGCCAAGGTGAAATGTCTGAGGAGCCAAATTCCAGAGAGGGTCTGCGATACCCCAGTGGAATGGAGGGAGTGCTCCGCGATACACTCCGTGGCACATTGCTTGTTATTCCGGGAAAAATTCCCACTAGTATAAATAGCACAATTAGGTTTTGTTTTAAACAATTCTGACTTGGTTGAGCAAGAACGTGGGTTACAGGCAGTTGAGGGGACGAAAATTCTAGGGTTCTTCTCTATCTCTTTCTCTTTTATCTCAATTTTTTGTATGATTTATACTCATCTGATGATGTTTAATCCACAAATGAGTGGCTAAATTCACTTCTAGCTGAGGTAAAGAAGAATTGTAGTGGAATGTAATTGTTTATCATTTTAGTTTTCATCTTTTCTTCAATGGTTGTTCTATCAACTCTTGTTCTTACTGCATTAATGTTTGGCCAATGTTAATGTATATCTAAAAAATCCCATTTTGATTTTGAAAAGGAAAGAAATTGGAAAGTTGTGAATTGGTAGGATATGATCTCTTCTTAGTTTGGGAAAATTGAGAATTGATTTACTTTGAGAATAGAAATATATCTAAAAGTCTTATTAGTCAATTAAGGAATAGGTTTTATATGGCTAGAACATGAAATTCTTTTATCACAGAAATGTAGATTGAAGGTTCATGATTCTTAAGTTGGATAGGAGACGAAAGTTCCAATCCATAGGCAATAATACTTGACTAGCAACCGAAGGAAAGATTAACTGAATTGTATCGATAAATTTATTCCCTACATGTTCGTTTTAACCTCAGCTTGCTCATTACTATAGTTCAGACTCACTTTATAATTTTCCCTTAGATTCTTATTAATTAGTAACTCAAACTCTAAAAATATTATTCATTTGGTTGTCTGGATTTTTAAAGATATAGTTCATTAATACTTAAGTTAATTATTACCTGGGTTAAGTCCCTGTGGGATCAATACTTGGCTTACTTAAGCCATTTTACTACTTGTTCGACCACGTGCACTTACGTGTAGTCACCACAGCAGCCGAACAAGTTTTTGGCGCCGTTGCCAGGGACTGGAAATTGGTAAAATTGTTTTCTTAGTGTTAGTTTACAATTTCTGTTTAAGTGCTGAGAACTTGATCTTAGCCTGTCTTTTGCAGATATTGAATTTTGTTGAACACTGGTAAGAGACAAGGAGTTGGTGGATTCATACATAGAGCCGGATAGAAAATTTCATCGTCAAAGAAGGGAAGCTCTAGAGAAAAAGCTACAGTTGCTCAGACAAACAATCCTGGAGCAACAACAGAATCCACCACTTGTGAGGGCAGTATTAGTGCCCGAAGAAATGGCATCTAGGCCGGTTCGCGAAGTGGCAATACCACATGCTAACAATGTTACATAGAGTATTCGCAGACTAGAGCCAGGAGGGAGGTTTGAGCTTAGACAAAACATGGTGCAATTGTTGCACACCAGTGGGCAATTCACAGGTCTCCCTCACGAAGATCCACAACAACTTCTCCAAAACTTTTTGGAGATAAGTGACACTTACATCCCCGCTGGAGTATCATCCGACTACGTAAGGCTTACATTGTTCCATTTTAATTATTGGGGGAAGCAAAGAGGTGGTTGAAAGCTGAACCACCTAATTCCATCACCACGTGGGATGATCTTGCAAGAAAATTTCTGATACGGTTCTTTCCATCAGAGAAAACAGCAAGACTTAGAAGTCAGATTCTAAGTTTTAGACAAAGAGGTTTGGAACCCCACACAAAAATACTTCTAGACTCAGCAGCTTGGGGACAAGCATTAGAAAAGACTAATGAGGAGCTATATACCTTGTTAAATCGTATTTCACAGGGAAATCCAGAGTGTAATGCGGACTCTTCTAGAGGAGGAACAAGGAAAGCGGCAGGAGTCTTTGAAGTGGATGGTTTTACAGCGATCGCTGCACAAATAGCTGCATTGCAAAATCAACTCAACACCCACTTGAGCAATATGAGCTTAAATAAACCTCAAGCCCCAGTTAATGTAGTGCAGCAGATTTGGTGTGAAGTATACGGTAGTAATGAACACTCAGCTGAGTATTATGGTGCAAATCTAGATTTAGTGAACTTTGTTGGGAATGTACAGAGAAATAATCACCAGCCGTATGGCAACAACTACATCTCGAATTGGAGGAATCATCCGAATTTCTCTTGGAACAGCCATCAAGGGCAGAGTTCGAATAAGCGTGCGCAGAGAAATCAAGGAGGGCAGCAGAATTATCAATCTCAATACAGGGGAAATAATGCACCTCCTCCACCACCCACCAACATTGAGGAAATGTTTAAAACAATGTTAGCTAACCAAGCCAAATGCAGGCTGATTATGTGCAATTGACAGAAGACATAAAAAACAACCAGTTAGCTAAGAAGGCGTTGGAGTACAAGATTGGACAACTAGCTGGAGCTCAAAACACCAGGCCGAGAGGAGGACTACCGAGCGACACTGACCCGAATCCCAAGCAGGTTAATTTAGTGACCGCAAGGAGTAGTTTACAAATCAAGGAGGTGGAACCAAAAAGACCACCTCAGCAGTTAGGAGCAGTGGAGAAAGATAGGGAACATGATGATGAGAGGGGGAAGGAGAAGGAAGCTGAAGCAGAAAGACCACCACCTCGTTCCCTCAAAGATTAAAGAAACACAAGGAGGAAGCTTGTTTCAAAAAGTTCATGGAGGTGCTTAAACAGGTACACATTAATGTACCTTTGGTTGATGTTTTGCAGGGAGTGCCTAAATATGAAAAGTATATCAAGGACATCGTAGCTAATAAAAGCAGATTGACGGAGTATGCTACGGTGGCGCTTACTGAGGAGTGCACTTCCCGGATACAGAACAGGTTGCCAACAAATCTCAAGGACCATGGGAGCTTTACAATTCAAATCACAATTGGGAAAAGTATCCGAGCTTGCAGATTATGCGATTTGGGAGAGAGCATTAACTTGATGTCGACATCGGTGTTCAAGAAGTTGGGGCTGGGCAGTCCTAGACCAACTGTAGTAATCTTACCGTTAGCGGATCGTTCCTTGGCCACACCATATGGCATTGTGGAGGACGTGCTATTGCAAATTGGCTCCCTTATCTTCCCAGTAGATTTTATTGTTCTAGATTTTGAGCCGGATGCGGAAGTCCCATTTATTTTGAGACGTCCTTTCTTAGCAACTGGGAGAGCTTTGATTAATGTAGCTGCAGGGAAGCTAACCATGCAAGCGCATGACAAAGTGAAGGTATTTGATGTATACAAGGCTATGAATCTTTTGGCCATATATGAGGAGCTTTCAGCAATCAATGTGCTAGACCAAGCAGAAATTCTTCAGATTGTTGATTCGTGAGATTCATTGCAAAGAGCGTTAATGAGCTCCAATCATTTCGAAGATAGAGATACTTATGAGATGGTGAAAATTTTGAATGAACCAAAGTGGTATCTCAGGAACCATGACTTTCAGCCTTTAATGAGGTCCTTGGAACCATTGCCGAAACCATCTATTGAAGAAGCACCAAAACTGGAGTTGAAAACATTGCCTCCCCATTTAAAATATATCTTTTTGGGGGAAGATGACACTTTGCCAGTCATCATCTCCGCAAAATTGATGGAGGCACAGGTAAAGGAAGCATTGCTGGTTCTCAAAAGAAGGAAGAAAATGATGGGCTGGAAAATGTCAGATATTTGGGGTATCAATCCAGCTTTTTGCACACACAGAATTTACATGGAGACAGGAGCAAAGCCAACTGTACAGCCTCAGCGGAGGTTGAATCCGATGATGAAGGATGTGGTTAGGAAAGAAGGAATTAAGTGGCTTGATGTTGGTGTGGTCTATCCTATTTCAGACAGCGAATGGGTCAATCCCGTTCAGTGTGTTCTAAAGAAAGGAGGGATGACCGTGGTCACCAATGAGAAAAATGAGTTGATCCCTACACGCACCGTCACAGGCTGGCGGATTTGCATGGACTACATAAAGCTAAATGAAGCCACAAGGAGAGATCACTATCCTATCCCGTTCATTGATCAGATATTGGACAGATTGGCTGGACAAGAATATTATTGTTTCCTTGATGGGTACTCTGGCTATATCCAAATAGCCATAACACCGGAGGACCAGGAGAATACTACTTTCGCATGTCCTTATGGGACATATGCTTTTAGGTGGATGCCATTTGGTTTATGCAATGCACCCGCCACATTCCAAAGATGCATGATAGCGATCTTTCACGACATGGTGGAAGATTTCGTCGAGGTATTTATGGATAATTTTTCTGTTTTCGGTAATTCATTTGCTACTTGTTTGCAGAATCTTGACAGGGTGCTAGCTCGCTGTGAAGAACCCAACCTTGTACTCAACTGGGAGAAATGTCATTTCTTAGTAAAGGAGGGTATCGTCCTTGGACATAAAGTGTCTTGCAAGGGGTTGGAGGTCGATCGTGCTAAGATCGAAGTTATTGAAAAGCTACCACCACCTCTGTCAGTGAAGGGTGTTCATAGTTTTCTCGGGCATGCAGGGTTCTACAGACGGTTCATTAAGAACTTCTCTCAAATTTCTAGACCAATATGCAAGTTGCTAGAAAAAGAGGTGAAGTTCGAGTTTGATGAAGATTGTGTCAAAGCATTCGAGGAGTTGAAGCAAAAATTGATAGAAGCACCTATCCTTATTTCTCCGGATTGGGAACAACCATTTGACCTGATGTGTGATGCAAGCGATGTGGCTGTGGGAGCTGTTTTGGGGCAGCGGGGGAATAGAATTTTTCACTCTATTCATTATGCAAGCAAAACTCTAGATGATGCCCAAGTTAATTATACAGTCACAGAAATGGATATGCTAGCATTGGTATTTGCGTTTGACAAATTCAGGTCCTATTTGGTGGGTTCTAGAATAGTGGTGTATACCGATCATGCAGCGATTCGGTATTTGTTTAACAAGAAGGATGCAAAGCCCAGGCTGATCATATGGATCTTATTGTTGCAAGAGTTTGACCTAGAGATTAAGGACAGGAAGGGGAGCGAGAATCAAGTGGTAGATCACCTATCACGATTGGAAAGTCGGTCGCATGTGAAGGAAGGTGACAACATCAAAGAGGAGTTCTCGGATGAGCATCTCTTTGGAATAAGGGAAGATGAGATCCCTTAGTATGCAGACATAGTGAATTTGCTAGTGAGTTGAGTCTATCCACTGGAGGCTACGACTCAGAAGAGAAAAAAATTGAGGCATGATTGCCGGTACTTTATTTTGGATGGGTCGTACTTTTTTAATCAGGGACCGGATTAGGTTATGAGAAGATGCATCCCGGAGAGCTAGAGTGCAGAAGTTTTGAGGAGTTGTCACTCTTCATTGTATGGAGGACACCACGGAGGCGAGCAGACAGCGCACAAGGTGCTACATTTAGGTTTCTTTTTGCCCACACTGTTTAGAGACTCTATGACATACGTCAAAATGTGTGATAGATGTCAAAGGACATGCACAATTTGTAGGAGGCAAGAGATACCGCTGCAGCGTATATTAGAAGTGGAGATCTTTGATGTATGGGGTATTGATTTCATGGGCCCGTTCCCACCATAATTTGGTAATTGCTAAATCTTGGTGGCCATTGATTATGTATCAAAATGGGTTGAAGCAACAACTTTCCCCAGGAATGACAACAAGGTGGTAACGAAATTTGTGAAAAAACACATTTCACCAGGTTTGGGATACCCCAAGCCATTATTAGTGATGGAGGGGCTCATTTTGTAAATGCAAGTTTCAAAAAATTGCTAGCTAAGTATGGGGTGCACCACAAGGTGGCAACAACATATCATCCCCAAACTAGTGGGCAATTGGAGGTGTCGAACAGAGAAGTGAAGCAGATTCTCCAGAAAATAGTGAATGCACAACGTAGTGATTGGTCAAGCAAAGTCGACGATGTGTTGTGGGCTTATAGAATTGCTTACAAGACACCAATTGGGACTTCTCCATACATATTGGTCTATGGAAAGGCATGTCATCTGTCGGTGGAGCTAGAACATTGAGCTTTCTGGGCCTTGAGAAAATTGAACATGGATTTAGAGCTATCGGGTAAGAAGAGGATGATGCAACTCAGTGAACTTGATGAGTTTCGTTGGCATGCTTATGAAAGTGCCAAGTGCTACAAAGAGAAAATAAAGAGGTGGCGCGATAAGCATATGGTGCATCGAATATTCGAGCCGAGGCAGAAAGTGTTGCTTTTCAATTCAAGATTGAGGCTGTTTCTAGGAATATTGCGGTCCAAATGGTTAGGGCCGTTCGAGGTAGTGAGAATGACCCCGCACGGGGAAGTGGAGTTGTGGCAAGAAGATCGAAGTGCCACATTCTTGGTTAATGGGAAGCGTTGTAAGCATTATTGGGGTGAGGACGTTATTCGAGAGAAGATGTCCATCATTCTAGAGGATGATTGAGCATAAATGACGTCGAGCAGCGACAGTAAACCAGGCGTTGCACGGGAGGCAACCCATGAAATTGTTGTAATATATGAGTAGAACTAGTTGACAAAAAAAAAGAAAAAAAGAAAAAAGAGAAAAAGAAAAAATAAATAGAAAACAAATTATTGTTGCGTTAAAACCTATGAATTCTCACCTATTTCTTGTTGTGAAATGATTTTTAGGTGGAACGGAGGGTAAAAATGCAAAACAAGCGCAAAGGAAAAAAAATTGAGGTGAGAAAAATAAAAAGTGGCATGATAGTGAGCCTACGCGTTGGCTCCGTGTCATGGAGGAGGGCCTCCGCGTTACCCTCCGTGACACGTTGAAGGTATTTCAGATTTTTTAAAAATTTTCAGAACACCTACACGATTTCTCCGTGTCACGGAGGAGGTGCTTCGCGTTACCCTCCCTGACACGTTGAGGTGTAATTCGCGTCGGGTCACCTTGGGTCACCGGGTAACCCGCGTGAAAAACCTCCTTTTTAACCCCAAATTCCTTCATTTTTTCCTATTCTTTCAATTCCTCCGCGACCAAAACCCTAAATACCCTCTTCCCCCAACGTGACACAGACCTAGGCACAAGATTTCTTCAAGTTTTCTTAAATTTCATCGGAGTAAAGGTATGTTCTGAACTTTACCTCTTTTTTGCTTGAAATTTCAATTTCTGAGCATGGGTAGTGATTGAAACTTGTTGTAAGTGAAAATTGAGCTTGAATTCATTTAGGTTATGATTGATTGATGTTCATAATATTGTTGTGAGTATATGAACTTGATGAATGCATGTTTTAATGAATTTTTGCGAAATTGGTAGCTAAGGTTGGAATTTGAATAGGAAGAAAACTAAACTTGTTTGAAATGTGAAAAAAAATTGGGTTGTGCATGTTGGGTGATGTGAATTATGTCGTGATTAATGTTGAATATGCTAAGTAGACAAGGGGAATGTCACACCCCCCCCTGGGGGGTATGACTGGCACCTGGTGCCCTACTAGGACCTGAACTGCTAGACTGCTGAGCCTGAGCACGTCTGGTGCCTGGCTGGCTCTAACTCAGATTCAGGGAGTCAACGGGTTATATGACGGCTGTAAATATAGCCTCCGGCCGACTAGGCCTATAGCCACCTGTACCTGTGCTGACAGCTAACCAGAAACATATCAATATAGGGAAACCTATGCGGGCCGACAAGGCCACCATGCTATCTAGTTATCTGTAATTCAACAATGAAATACTGGATAGCTACGTGACCGGCAAGGTCACCACTACTGTCAAGCTATGGCCCCACACGGCCAACACAAAGGAAATAGAAGTACTAAAAGCTAAACAACTGCACGGCCTCACACGACCGGTTCATCTGACCACAGGGAAATATATACAGACTGCAAGCCTCTAGGAATAACAATAGAAATAATCGGGACAGGGCCCGACCTACCCGTACTGTACAACGAAAGAAAATGAAATACACCTCTGGGATTCAGTCTCCGGATGACAGGAGCTGAATAATCGATTGCTGACTGGAATCACGAGGTATCGCCTGCTCGTCTATGAGTACCTGCAGGAAAGTAATGCAGCGCCCCACCGGGCGTCAGTACCACTGGTACTGAGTATGTAAAGCAATAACTGAAGGAAATATCTGAAAACAGCAATACAACTGATGAAACTGAAGTAGGAGGGAATAGATTAACTGTCTGATAATGTAAATCATACCTTCTCTTAATTACACTGGAAGGAGTAGGAGTCATACCTGGAGACGTATCGTTCTACTGCCGAACTACTCGTGTCTAATGTAACATGGCATAACATAACATAACATAATATAGCACACACAAACCTTACCCGGCCCCCATAAGCCGGGAGGTACAACCAGCATCGAATCTATACCCCTACCCCGGTCATCCCATCTTCTATAATCGCTTTAAGCATCCTGCATATAATTGACGGTTATACTGACTTGTCTTGCCGAAGAGATCGACAGGTAGTTTACAGCCGTAGCTAGAGCTTATCTGGCCCTCCGGCCACATGCTAAGGCTACTTGTTGCTGGGATAACCTGAACGACCGTCTGCGCACCTTATGCCTTTATCTGATCAGAGGATCCTGATATTGACCATGACCTCTAATGATCTGGCTGTATAACCTTAAATAACTGAATAGTCGGGTTGAATGACCCGAATGTGGCAGTAGTCTAACAATGCTCTAACTGTTCTACTTGAGTACTTATAGTTCATGCATAACTGCAGACTTGTGGGCATCTAATTGCTTTGTCATTTTGCTTGAACCACTGTACGACTGGTCTTAATCCAACTTACTCCCAGGCGATCAATCTCTGGATCTTCACGGGGAATCTACTGATCCCCTAGTCTTGATAAACACTGTGCTAGTAGGGTACTATCAATTTCTTACGCCTTGTGTGTATCCACTTGGATTTATACTGCTATTCTGGGGAATTCTCGGTCTTATGAGCTATTCTGTAAATACTGGCCTTCTGCTAGGGCTCTGTATCTGAATATCTTACGAGAACCAGCTGAAGTACTAGTCTATTGCTGACTACTGATGTGGACCCTTCCTTGGGGTACCCACGGGTATTCTGACTGGGATGGCCGGCTGACTTATGGGGTGTTCCACATAATAACTGCTAGGTTGACTAAGGCCGACTCTCACCTACAAGGCTGGAAAAATGACGTACGACCACTTAACATACTAGAACAATTCTGGTATTGCTAATCTCTGAAATTTGCCTATTCGGCCTCTAATCCTGGTTCTAGCACATGCACTAATGTTACCGATCTTCAGGGATGCTTCCCTGCTAATGCAGGCGCCAGCTGGTCGGTAGACCGTCTAACTGCGCCCTTAACATCTAGCCATCTGGTTTAGGCCATTAACTATGGTAAGCTCCTAGAGCTTAGATCGGGCAACAACACATAAGTCTATTAACTTAATAACTGAGACTGAGATAGTTTCTGTGACTTCATACGTAATTCACACTTAATCTTCCCTTTCTCTTCTCCTTTCCCTTTCTCCTTTCTTCTCTCCTTTTTTTTCTTTCTTCTCCTTTTTTTTTTTGGGCAAGGGGGGTCCTGCAATGCAATTTGTACATGCTTTCTATTACTAATCCGCATCTGTGATTGTACCCCTTATAGGCAGCTACTCACATCATATCTATTATCTGTATATATATATATATATATATATATATATATATATCAATAGCTACGTACAATATGTACTGAATTCTGCGGTAATACATAATCTCTGACATGCTCTGTTGAGTCTCATACCGTACATGATACACCGCTTCTACGGCCTAATAATATCTCCTGCCCTGACTTATCATTTCATTGTATTGTCACCCCATTCTGAAAGTAACAAACATAAACACTTTAGTTATTGTCTGTTGTTTGAAATTCCGCCACTCTTGCGATGTGGGGTCAACGTTCGAATCTTGTGGCCTTACTAGGCATATATTGAGAGCCCATGACTGTCTGCTGGGCCTTATCTCTAGGCCACACTAGATTAGAATTGTTGTATCGGTAACTTATTAACTTCTCCATAGCGGACATACTGCGGTATTCTGAACCGTAATCTTACTGTCAGCCTGAGGCTTAATCCTTAATACGATATTTTATCAATCCGGGGGTAATTCTAATTTCCCCACAAGATCTGACATTCCTGCTTCTTTCCCTCATCTTACTTAAGCTGAACTCTGGGGTTCAAGGTACCTGCTCTTCATTGTTAACAAGTTTGCTGGTCCACTATCAGTTCATACTTCCCCTGACTTGCAGTCAGACCTATCTGATTCACATGACCCCTCACCCTTTCGATATCACAACTGGATCATAACTACAATCTTACAGGTATGTCTTGCTATCTGTTAGCATATGTGGCAGACTTAGCCTTTTTCTGACTCGAACTTGACTATTACCCGGCATTCATCACTAACAGGTCTTTTACCCCTACTTCAGGTAAGCTAACAGTCTTACTTTCTCTACTGGCTTATTATCATAAGGGTCTGCACAACTTACGTAATCATAGGGGCTCTTTATACTTTCTAATACTTACTAGGATCAATCAGCCCATCTTTACTTACTGCTTGATTTGGCAACCCCATCTCAAGTCTTATGCCCCTTTACTATACTGGCATCAAAATCAAGAGGTAGGAATAGCCCTTTTCTTATTGCAACAAATAAAAGCATTTAACTGTACCATATCAAAAAAGATGTATGTGGGATTCCTGCATTTCCCTCTCTTTCTTATACTTACCTGGTGGTCTGACCTTGTCTGTAATCTTAATCAGATCTTATATAGCTAATAAATAAATCAACTCGTATGTACATTACACTCCTGACATCCTATTCTGATGTTATCAACGTATACTGGGGATAGTACCGATAAAGGTATCATGCTGGGAGGTCTCGGGTACCTCCTCCTGCTGCTGTAGTTATCATGTAACCGGCTGATGCCTTCTTCTGTTGCTATATCTGATCTTCTGCCTGTAATAGGGTAATGCTGATCTGCCTTTGTATCTGTAATCAAAGAATATGGTAAGTTTTTAGAGACTCCACCCTATACTGTACCGCTCTAAAGCACGACTTACTGAGAAGGAAGGGTAACCATCCTATCATGCCTCGCAGCCTCCTGCCTATAGTATGTGGTGCACAACACATCCATAGACAAGACCCTACTTAGCAAGGCTTGCAGACTCCCTGGGACACAACCTGCTCTGATACCAAGTTTGTCACACACCCCCTAGGGGGGTATGACTGGCACCTGGTGCCATACTAGGACCTGAACTGCTAGACTGCTGAGCCTGAGCACGTCTGGTACCTGGATGGCTCTAACTCAGATTTAGGGAGTCAACGGGCTATATGACGGCTGTAAATACAGCCTCCGACCGACTAGGCCTATAGCCACCTGTACCTGTGCTGACAGCTAACCAGAAACATATCAATATAGGGAAACCTATGCGGGCCGACAAGGCCACCATGCTGTTTAGTTATCTGTAACTCAACAATGAAATACTGGATAGCTACGTGACCGGCAAGGTCACCACTACTGTCAAGCTATGGCCCCACACGGCCAACACAAAGGAAACAGAAGAACTAATAGCTAAACAACTGCACGGCCTCACACGACCAGCTCATCTGACCACAGGGAAATATATACAGGCTGCAAGCCTCTAGGAATAGAAATAGAAATGATTGGGATAGGGCCCCGACCTACCCGTACTGTACAACAAAAGAAAATGAAATACACCTCTGGGATTCAGTCTCCGGATGACAGGAGCTGAATACACGATTGCTGACAGGAATCACGAGGTATCGCCTGCTCATCTATGAGTACCTGCAGGCAAGTAATGCAGCGCCCCACCGGGCGTCAGTACCACTGGTACTGAGTATGTAAAGCAATAACTGAAGGAAATATCTGAAAACAGCAATACAACTGATGAAACTGAAGTAGGAGGGAATAGATTAACTGTCTGATAATGTAAATCATACCTTCTCTTAATTATACTGGAAGGAGTAGGAGTCATACCTGGAGACATATTGTTCTACTGCCGAACTACTCATGTCTAATGTAACATGGCATAAAATAACATAACATAAAATAGCTCACACAAACCTTACCCGGCCCCCATAAGCCGGGAGGTACAACCAACACAGAATCTATACCCCTACCCCGGTCATCCCATCTCCTATAATCGCTATAAGCATCCTGCCGGTCCCCTGGGTATGCACTTGGGCTCGCTGAGCCCCTGACTATAACTGCATCTGAGTCCGGAGGACTCCTGAATCAACAATCGGGCGTATCCGCTCGACAGGGGTGTGTAAGGGCTGATCAAGGCACAATATGGGGAAAACTGGCATCCCATCTTCGTCCCCTGTGGGACGGCATTCCACTCCGTAGAGCGACGTAACCTCGTCCTCTGGTGGATGAGTCGATACAGCTATCAACCCTGGGGCGGTCATGGATGCTAGGTAATCCAACCCAAGACAATACAGTGGTCTCAACTAGTAATACTATCTGTATATCCCATATACTAAAGCTAATAGTAGTAAAATATTTGTACATACTATATGCTGAACTAGTAATAGTAATATGTACGTACTCAGTACATGTTGAGACTGATAATAGTA
This sequence comes from Datura wrightii, assembly GCA_035772735.1. Classification (NCBI taxonomy): domain Eukaryota; kingdom Viridiplantae; phylum Streptophyta; class Magnoliopsida; order Solanales; family Solanaceae; genus Datura; species Datura wrightii. Next base: position 16,811,771 of record JASDFA010000002.1, read on the forward strand.
TGTATGTATAAATATAATCTTCTGCCATACTGTACTGAGTCTAATGCTGAACAAAATATAGTCTTTCTGCTGAAAACCATGTTGTATACTGAGTTTCTATAGTAACATGATTTGTTATTTCTAATATGCTTTCTAAACTTTATTTTAACCTATCAGTCTACTTCTGAGATGCCTTACAGATATTACATTGCTCTACTGAGTTTCAACTGAATACGATGATATCCTAACATTTTGTACTACATCATGTACTGAGCATGCTGTGCAGTTCCTAACACTTGTATTAGATTCTATATCGTGCTAGAAAGTTTCGTGATAATTATAACCTGATGCTTCTAATATCGTACCAACATTCATAATAAACATAACACATGACTTCTGAACATTCTACTGGCATTTAAATTACTTTACTATACCGAGATTACTAACTTGCCGAGGAAACTAGCTTTACATACCTTATTCCCGAACTATCCGTCTGTCGGACGAGGCTCAGCCAATACCTCAACTATTTCTCCCAACTGCATTCATAAATATGTCAATTAATACCAAATATAGCTTTATTTTAATGAACAATGTCACTTCGATGTAATTTATAGCCTAAACTTAGGCTTATCGAATGACGGTCAAAAACTCGCTATTTTTCAGAGGTCCAGAATGGAGAAATATTCACTTCATAGCTAGGAACACATAGACACTAGTTTGGAGCAATTCTACTTACCTTAGCTCGGTAGTTCGACGATTCGTCGGTCGTATTTCGCGAAACCAAATCCGTAGGAATGCTCTTTGCCGCTAAATACCTCAGTATCTGAGGTTAATTTGAGTTTGGACAACGTTTCGCAGCGTAATCGGATGAAAATTATATTACCCTCTTCGTTCCTTTTCTTCCTCTGGTTTTTCCCCTCTGTTTCACTGGAAATTTATAAGTTAAAATGATTTAAAACCGAAATGGGGCTTTATATACTTGGGCCTGGACAAGGCCAACGTGTCACGGAGCCAACGCGGAGGCTTCACCTCCGTGACACACTGCCATCGCGGAGGGGCTCTGCCTCGGCTCCTTCCGTGATGGTTCGACAGGTTTCTCGTCCGATCTTTTTCCCGGGCCTTTTTTTAGCACGTATGGCCTTCAAATATGCTTAACCAACGTGTGAATAGGTCATCTAGGTGCCGGGAATCTTACGGGGTATAACAGGGAATTTTGGAAAAATAAAATTGGTGAATTGCATAGGTTGTTGAGAACAAAAATTTGGCTAAGTGCTATGATGATATAATGGAATCGATGGCGATATTGTTATTCATTCTTTGAATTCTGAGTAGTACATAATCGAATTATATGAAGGCACTAAGAATGTTGACTGTAAAGATTGTGAAATCATGAATGTCTTGTTGAATTGTTTTAATTGCGGCTAAAGACTAAGTGTGGGGTGATTCAATTAAATGCAACCTTCGTCATAGCTAGTTATGATTTGAATAACATTGGGATTGTATGGTTATATATATAGGAACAATGTTGGGAAGACAAGACAAGGGAAAGGGCGCATCCACATCGGGCGCCGGCAGAAAAAGAATAAGCTTTGGGAACAGCAGTTCCAGCAGAACCAGCGGTTCCGAAAGGCCAACGCCGGCAGTACGGAACCCGATGGGTGACTGATGAAGGGAAGAAATGATATGCAAAACACAAAGAAACCAAACACTTCCCGGAAGAGCATATAGCAAGGGAGCCGCTGGCACAGGAATTCCCGAGAATCGTACACCGGATTGACACTGTCGGGATGAACTTCATCTTTTAAGAGCCCAAGGAGTGCAATCTCCATCTGATTCGGGAGTTCTATGCCAATTGGAACCCGACCCTCCGCAATCACACAATAAAGATAAGAGGGCAGGTTGTCACGTTTGAGCCCCATTACTTGAATGCTATATTGGGGGCGCGGTACACAGACGCCCATGTACTCCGGCAGCTGAACATAACTCCACCACATGTGGACATCAGACGCACTCTATGTGGAGCCCGTTCAACAGCGCGGTGGAGCAGGCACAAAGAGAGGGGCTTCTATCAGACACTGCCTTACTCTCAGATGAACAGGGAAGCCAGGATCTGGCTAAAAATTGTGTGTTCCTGCCTGATCCCGGGGGTGCACATGATAGATGTTACCCGAGATCAAGTGTGTTTTGTGTATGCCCTGATGAAAGAGCTTGAGATAAATGTTGGGGCGGTGATCATCTCTGCCATCAAGAGAGCCCGCTTGCATCAAGGGCACAGGTATGGGTTCGGTGGTTTGCTTACCACGTTCCTGAGGGGACATGATATCGAGGAGGGGGCCCTAGATTACATCCCACAAATTGACAGGCATGACTTGGATGTTACGAAAACCAAGGCACCTGACACTACTCATGGGCCTATTCTCACACTAGCCGAGCGACATGCTCAGGATGATCAGTATATGGCTGGCATGTACGGGATGCAGATGTTGCAGTTGCGCATTAGCGGGAGGCCAGCAACATAAGATGAGTTGTGGCAGCTCGACTTAGATTACCCCTTTGGCGAGAATGCCCGGGCTCTATGCTGAGTGGGGCCAGCTTTTGTGGAGCCTATAGATGATGATGTCCCCACTGATGAGGAGACCCGCCGTGAGGAGTCAGATGTTGAGTCAGATGTTGAGTCAGAGTGGGTGATTCGGATATGGGAGACGAGGCAACAACACTTGATGAAGAAGTGGAATACTTCAATTGATCAGGGAGTTTCACCACCCACCTTTGTGATATATTGAATTTTGTGAACAATGAGGACAGTGTTCGGTTTAAGTGTGGGGTGGGAGTAGTTAGGTGCTGGATATTTCATTGTTGTTTTTCTTTATGTGGATGTGTTGTGTTGTTGTGCCTGTGAAAAATGTGATCCTGTGACTCTTTGTGATGTGTTCTGTAATTAAGTGGTGTTGTAATGAATGTTACGCTATTGTGTGTTGTGTGAGTTGTTGTTGAATGGTTGTTGTGTAAATTATTTTTGCTATCGAAATTATCAAATTTTTAAAAATTTTTGGTTAAATTTCTTTTATTTTGGGTTTCTCAGCCTTTGTTTTCGGTGCTTTTACCGAAAATAGTCCCATTGAACAAAAGTCGTAATTAGTGATTGTTCCCTATGATGGATGGATGACGACCGTCTTAAGGGAAATATAGTCGATAAGAGTAGTTTCTCTTTATTTTCTTTCTTTTGTTTGTTTCCCAAACGTGTCGCTAGTTGTTGGTTCGGAATTCTCGTTACGTGTTGTACATGATATTATGTTGCAAAGGTGATTCGTATGAAAGCATGCAAATGCATAAACACGTTGAGATACCTAGGCCATAAAGTTCGATTCGGTGTGATCCAGGCTTAATATTGAATTCTTGTAATTATCTGATTGAAGAGTCTGTGAATATGTCTTGAGTTGAGCATGTGCAATGAGTGTAAGATGAGTTTTCAATTATTCCATGCTATTGTGAAGTGTCTAAAACTTGCTTAGTGTGTGTACGAAACAAAATGAAGGATGTGTATTGTAGGAAAGGATGTAGGCATTTCTTTGATTAAACCGAAAGTTTTTCCATTATCATACCTACCTTGAATGTACATCCTAGTTAGCCCCATTGAGCCTTTAGCCTATTTTTTTCTTTCTTTGAAGAGGTACAAACCGAGCTTAATCCCTTCTTTTCATTAGCCTTGAATTTGATCCAAAACTCTTAAGCACTCAAGAAAAACAATTTTCCCATAGTGTAAAGGAGTGAGAATCGTGAAAAGAAAGGAAAAGCAGAAGTGGTGAAAGTTAAAGAAAAGGTCAAAGGTGCACTTGCTGAAATTAAATAAAATAAAGATGTATAACTAATCTTGGTTATTAAGTCGAGTGTGCTTAAAGAAATGGGAACAAAAACAAAGAAAAATTTCAAATATGAGAGGATGAAGGAAGAAACAATGCCCATAATGATGGTGGGATGTGTTGAAAAGCTCTTAAGGAAGCTAGTTGCTATTATTGGTCAGCCCAGTATTTACTAGTTCCTTAGCTTACATTACAACCCGTGAAGTCCTACGTGATCTTACATCAAGCGTCCTTATATTAGTGGAGTAATACACCAGAGACAAGCCTATGGTTCATGACATGATGCATGTGAATTCTTTGGGAGAGAGAGCGAAATCGTGTTCATATACCCCTACATGTAATGCTTTGGAAATCGTATGATTGCAAATGGGGAGATTCTCTTGTGTTGTGAGGGCACATGCTTGATGAGAGATTAAATTTCATGTCGGATGTCTTGAACAGTTGATTTGAATTAGTTTGCCAAGATTGAGAGTCGATTCTTGAGTCTAGGAGGTCTTAATTTGGGGTATGTCATTGTATTGATAAGACCATGCATGTTTTCTTGATGATTTTCTAGATTAAATAATCGGTATAGTCGTAGCTTGAATTGTCGAGCCAAAGTAGTTATGCGTGGGTGTCAATTGCATGAGATGTGAGAGTATTGTTCGAGGACAAACAAGGTTTTAAGTGTGGGGTAAGTGATCTTGGGCAGAATTATATGCCCAAGTGATACTCAAATGCTTCATTTTGTCTTTGTTATCTATCGTTATTTGTGCATTCTCATGTGATTTGTAGTTAAAATGTGAATTTATACTAACCAACATGATTAGTGTTGTTTTGCATGTAAAATGGAATTTTGGGAAGCTAAGATACATGTTGGTAAAAATCGGGAATGGACTTGGAAGCAAGGAGTGGAAAAGTTCAAGGAAGAGCAGCAAAAATAAGGGCTTTGCGATGGAGCCGTGTCACACTGCCATCGCTGAGGCATTCTGCCTCGGGTGATTTAATTTTGGTCATTTCCAGTGAAGCCTCGCGTTACCTCCATGACATGGAGGCAATGCCACGCGATGCAAGCCGTGGCACGTTGAGTACAAGTACCTGGGACATCAATTTCAAGTGTAGGTGCGCGATTGCACCGTGACACGTTGGTCAGGCTCCGCGATGCAGGCCGTGGCACGCCAAGGTGAAATTTCTAAGGAGCCAAATTCCATAGAGGGTCTGCGATACCCCCTTGGCACGGAGGGAGTGCTCCGCGATACACTTCGTGCCACATTGCTTGTTATTCCGGGAAAAATTCCCACTAGTATAAATAGCACACTTAGGTTTTATTTTAAACAAGCTAACTTGGTTGAGCAAGAACGTGGGTTACAGGCAATTGAGGGGGAAAAAATTCTAGGGTTCGTCTTTATCTCTTTCTCTTTTATCTCAATTGTTTGTATGATTTATACTCATTTGATGATGTTTAATCCACAAATGAGTGGCTAAATTCACTTCATGCTGAGGTTAAGAACAATTGTAGTGAAATGTAATTGTTGATCATTTTAGTTTTCATTTTTTCTTCAATGGTTGTTCTATCAACTCTTGTTCTTACTGCATCAATATTTGGCCAATGTTAATGTATATCTAAAAAATCCAATTTTGATTTTGAAAAGGAAAGAAATTTGAAAGAAGTGCATTGGTAGGATATGATCTCTTCTTAGTTTGGGAAAATTGAGAATTGATTTACATTTAGAATAGAAATATATCTGAAAGTCTTATTAGTCAATTAAGGAATCGGTTTTGTATGGCTAGAACATGAAATTCTTTTATCACAGAAATGTAGATTGAAGGTTCATGATTCTTAAGTTGGATAGAAGACGAAAGTTCCAATCCATAGGCAATAATTCCTGACTAGCAACCGAAGGAAAGATTAACTGAATTGTATCGATAAATTAATTCCCTGTATGTTCGTTTTAACCTCAGCTTGCTCATTACTATAGTTCAGACTCACTTTATAATTTTTCCTTAGATTCTTATTAATTAGTAACTCAAACTCTAAAATCTTATTCATTTGGTTGTCTGCATTTTTAAAGATATAGTTCATTAACACTTAAGTTAATTATTACCTTGGTTCAGTCCCTGTGGGATCGATACTTGGCTTGCTTAAGCCATTTTACTACTTGTTCGACCACGTGCACTTGCGTGTAGTCACCACAACAGTCGAACAGATACTCCAGTGGGAATGTAAGTGTCACTTATCTCAAAAACATTTTTGAGATGTTGTTGTGGATCTTCATGAGGAAGACCTGTGAATTGCCCGCTGGTGTGCAACAACTACACCATGTTCTGTTTAAGCTCGAACCTCCCTCCTGGCTCTAGTCTGCGAATACTAGATGTAACATTGTTTGCATGTGGGATTGCCACTTCGCGGACCAGCCTTGCTGCCATCTCCTCGGGCACTAAAACTACCCTCACAAGTGGTGGATTCTGTTGTTGCTCCGAAATTGCCTGTCTTATCAACTGCAGCTTCTTCTCTAGAGCTTCCCTTCTTTGGCGATGAACTTGTCTCTCCGGCTCTATAAATGAATCCACCAACCCCTTATCTCTTGCCAGCGTTCAGAAAAAAAATTCAATACCTGCAAGAGAAAGGCTAAGATCAAGTTATCAGCACTTATAATAAAATTGTAAACTAACACTAAGAAATTGAATTTACCAATTGCCAGTCCGCGGCAACGGTGCCAAAAACTTGCTCGACTCCAAAACTGCACGCAAGTGCACGTGGTCATACAAGTAGTAAAATGGCTTATTTCAAGCCAAGTATCGATCCCACAGGGACTGAACTACGATATTAATTAACTAAAGTGTCAGTGAACGATATCTCTATGAATGCAGACAACCAAATAAATAATGTTTTATGAGTTAAGATCACTAATTAATGAGAATCTAAGTCTAGATTATAATTTAAGTCTGAACAATAGCAATGAACAAGCTAAGGTTAAGGCAGGCATGCAGGGATGTAATTTCTTAATTCACTTCAGTCAAACTTCTCTTCGGTTGCTAGTCAGGAATTAATTTCCAATGGATTGGATCTTTCGACTCCTATCCAATTAAAGAATCATGAAACCGTATTCTACATTTCTGTGATTTAAGAATCTAATGCTCTAGCCATGCATAACCGATTCCATAAAGGACTAATAAGAATTTTAGATATATTTCTATTCTGAACGTAAATCAATTCTCAATTTTGTCAACTAAGAAAAGATGATATCCTACCAATTCACATATGTCCAATTCCTTTCCTTTTCAAAATCAAAATTGGATTTCTAAGATATACATTAATATTGGCCAAACATTAATGCAGTAAAACAAGAATTGATAGAACAACCATTGAAGAAGAGATGAAAACTGAAATGATCGATAATTACATTCCTTTACAATTATCCTTAACCTCAGCAAGAAGTGAATTAGCCACTCATTTGTGGATTAAACATCTTCAAATAAGTAGAATTCATACAAGCAATTGAAATTAAAGAGAAAAAGGAAGAGAATAACCCTAGAATTTTCGTCCTCTCAACTGCCTGTAACCTACGTTCTTGCTAAACCAAGTATGAATGTTTAAAATAAAACCTAAGTGTGCCATTTATACTATTGAGAATTTTTCCTGGAATAACACGCAACGTGGCACGGAGTGTATCGCGGAGCACTCCCTCCGTGCCACGGGGATATCGCGGACCCTCACTGGAAGTCGGATCGCAGGTAATTGCACCTCAACGTGGAACGGCTTGCATCGCGGAGCCTTGCCTCCGTGCCACGGTGCTATCGCGCACCTTCACTGGAACTTAAGGTTCCAGGTAATCACACTCAACGTGATACAGAGTGCATCACGAAGCAGTGCCTCCATGCCACGGAGGTAACGCAAACCTCCACTGGATTTTGACATATTTAATTCATCCGAAGAAGAATGCCTCCGGGATGGTAGCGTGCCACGGCACCATCGCGGAGCCTTTATTTTTGCTGCTTTCCCTTGTCAACTTCCACTACTTGTTTCCAAGTCCATTCCCGCACTTCACCAACATATATATTAGCTTCCAAAATTTCCTTTTACATGCAAAACAACACTAATCATGTTGGTTAGTATAAATTCACATTTAACTAAAAATCACATGAGAATGTACACATAACAATAGATAAACAAGTAGAAATGAAGCATTTGAGTATCACTTGGGCATGCAATTCTGCCCAAGATCAACTTGCCAGGCGTATTTTACAAAAATATCTCCGTAGCGATGCTCTCTATAGCTTTATACTTCACTAACCGGAGATAATTTAGATTTTGACGGTATAATCATATGATTTCCAAATGTTTTCCTTGGTTTCCCTCTATTTTGGTCGTGAATATATGAATAATGATCTAACTTACAAGTGTGAGGCCTTTATATACTTGAGGCGGAAGACAAGGCAATATGGCACTCCGCCGGTCACTCTAATTCTTCTCCGTGCAACTTTGGGTAATGCGGAGGGGGCTGCTCCGTGCCACTTTTCCCCTCTGGCTACCTGGTTCGGCCTCCTCCCGTGAAATTCTGACTTTGCACTTGTTCGGCCTTTTCCCACGCCCTTTCCTCATACTTATGGCACTCTAAAAGTCTTAACTGACGTACAAATAGACCGACTAAATGTTAGAAACATACGGGGTGTAACATCCTCCCCCCCCCCCTTAAGAAAATTCGTCCTTGAATGTTAACTTCTACTTGCAAGAACCTTAACCTTGCAATTACTTATTTTGGAAAAATTTCGGCAGAGTCTCCCCTATAATATAGACTATTTAAAAACCTTGAAATGCAGAAAAGTCTGATAATGGTACTTCACATAATACTATAGAGTTAATAGACTAAAGTCAATTATCTCACATGTACATGTATATAATGCAACTTATGAAACAACAACAACAACAATATACCTCTAGCTGCACAATCTGACTAAGTATGAAATAACTGAGGATATTTGGTTTTCATATCGTCTTCTGCCACCCAGGTCATTTCCTCTCGGTTCTTATTCTTCCATAACACTTTAACGGAAGCAACATCTTTAGTTCTTAGTCTGCGGATCTGCCGATCTAGTAAGGCTACTGGAGCTTCATCATAAGCTAACTCCTCAGTGATTTGGACGTCTTTGACTGGGAAAATTCGGGAGGGATGTCTTATGCACTTCCTCAGCATTGATATATGAAAAAATGGGTGAACGGATTCTAATTCTGGAGGTAGATCCAATTCATAAGCCACCTGGCCTATCCTTCGGCGAATCGATAAGGTCCAATAAACGTCGGTCTGAGCTTTCCTTTCTTACCAAATCTCGTTACACCCTTCATTTGTGAAACCTTCAGGAATACCCAATTGCCCACATTAAACTCTAGGTTTCTTCGCTGCACATCAGCATAAGATTTTTGGAGACTCAGTGCCGTCAGCAGATGTTCCCTAATAACTTTACTTTTTCTTCTGACTGATGAATAATATTTGGCCCAATCAATGTCGATTCTCCTACCTCAAACCAACCAGCTGGAGACCTGCAGTTCCGCCCATATAATGTTTCATAAGGCGCCATCATAATTGCTGAATGATAACTGTTATTATAGGAAAATTCAATAAGCGGTAGATGTTCATCCCAGCTGCCTCCAAAATCTAGCACACACGCCCGTAACATATCCTCGAGCATCCGGATTGTACGTTCTGCCTGCCCGTCAGTTTGAGGATGGAAGGCTGTGCTCAGGTTAACCAGCGTTCCCAGGCCCCTCTGAAAAGATTGCCAAAATTTAGCTGTAAACTGCGCCCCTCGATCAGAGATAATTGACAATGAAAGACAATGCAATCGGACTATTCTCTAATATACAACTCAGCATAATCTTTAGCTGAAAAGATAGCCCTTACTGGCAGAAAGTGAGCTGATTTTTTCAACCTGTCAACAACTACCAGATAGAATCATATTTACACCTAATACGAGGTAACCCTACTACGAAATCCATATTAACTGCCCCTCATTTCAATAAAGGCATGGCTATATCTTGTGTTAGTCTGCCTGCTTTCTGATGTTCAGCTTTCACCTGTTAGCAATTGGGACATTGAGCTATGAATTCTGCTATCCCCATTTTCATTCCTGCCACCAGTAAATCTCTTTTACTTTATGGTACATTTTTGTTGAAACTGGATGGAGAGAGTAACGGGCATAGTATACCTCGCCCATAATTAACTAGCGAAGCCCTGCCACGTCTACGACGCAGAGGCGATCCCTATATCTCAAAACTCCATCCTTGGTTACCTGGAAGTCTGTCACTTCCCCTCGCTGGACCCTATTTTTGAGCTGAACCAGGCTAGGATCTTCGTATTGCAGTTCTTCCACTTCCACACCCAAAGATGAAACTGCGGTATTCTGGATTACCGCTCCATTGTCTCTTGATTCTACTATACGAGCGACTAAATTGGCTAGCTGATGCAATTCCCAGGCCAATTCCTACTGCTCGGGCTGTAAATATCCCAGGCTTCCCATGGATGTGCGACTAAGGGCATCTGCTACAACATTGACCCTTCCTAGGTAAAATAAAATATTCACATCATAATCCTTTAACAGCTCCAACCAGTGATGCTGCCGCAGATTCAACTCTTTCTGGGTGAAAATATACTGCAGGCTTTTGTGATCAGTGAAAATATCAACATGGACGCCATACAGGTAGTGTCTCAAATTTTCAAGGAATGAATCACCGCGGCTAACTCCAAGTCATGGGTAGGGTAGTTCTTCTCATGCTTCCTCAACTTCCTGGAAGCATAGGCAATTACCTCACCATGCTGCATCAAAGCACATTCTAAACCAACACCCGAAGTGTCAAAATAGACTGCATAACCCTCTGTTCCTTTTGGCAACGCTAGCACTGGTGCTGATGTCAATCTGTCTTTCAGTTCCTAAAAGCTCTGCTCACATGCCTCAGTCCAATGGAATTTTACTGCCTTCTGATTCAGTTTGGTTAAAGGTGTTGCTAAAGTGGAAATTCCTTCCACGAACCTTCTGTAATACCTAGCTAACCCCAGGAAACTACGTACCTCGGTCGGAATGATAAGTCTTGTCCATGTTTACGCTACCTATCTTCTGCGTATCTAACTATATACCAGCATCTTATACAATATGGCCCAAGAAGTCTATTGAATTCAGCCAAAATTAACATTTAGAAAATTTTGAATATAGCTGGCGATCTCTGAGAATTTGGAGCACTATCCGTCGATGATCCTGGTGATCTTCCTCTAAGCGGGAATCCACCAGAATATCATCGATAAATACTATTGTCACACCCCGCCTTGGGGGGTATGACTGGCACCTGCTGCCCTAATAGGACCTAGACTGCTAGCTAGTGAGCCTAAGCACATCTGGTGCCTTAGTAGTATCTAGACTGCTAGCTAGTGAGCCTAAGCACATCTGGTGCCTGGCTGGCTCTAACTCAGATTCATGAAATCAATGGGCTATATGACGGTTGTAAATACAGCCTCCGGCCGACTAGGCCTATAGCCACCTGTATGAAACTTCAGCTAAGCAGAAACATACTTACAAGGGGGACCCCTATGCGGGCCGACAAGGCCACCATGCTATCTAGTTATCTGTAACTCAACAATAAAATGCTGAGTAACTACGTGACCGGCAAGGTCACCACTACTATCAAACTAAGGCCTCACACAGCCAACATAAACTGAAATGCTAAACAGCTATAACAAACTGCACGACCTCACACGACCGGCTCAACTGACCACAGGGAAATATATACAGACTGCAAGCCTCTAGAAATACTGATAAGATGGTCGGGACAGGGCCCCGGCCTACCCATACTATACAATAAAAGTGAAGTGATGTAAACCTCTGAAATATCAGGCTCCGGATGACAGGAGCTTATGACTCTGCGCTGGCTAGGATCACGAGGGATCGCCTCCTCATCTATGAGTACCTGCAAGCAAGTAACGCAGTGCCCCACTGGGCGTCAGTACCACTGGTACCAAGTATGCAAAGCAACTGAAATAATACAATTGAATATAGATAACATAACTAACAAGTCTGTGAGCAGAAGGTAACTGAATTTGAAGAGTTGATAGGAACTAGATCAAACCTTTTCTGTACTTATAGGTAGGAGTGTGTTAGTAGGCACGGCGGCCCGCTGTCTATTAACTAGTATATATGTAAAGCACATAAATATATATACATTTAGCAAGCAAGAGCCAATACCAACCCCCATAAGCCGGATGGCGCCAAGCAAGCAAACAATCTATATACCCCTACCCGGGTCAAAACTAGCAAAAAATAAGTCACTCCACTCATCTGCTCACCCGGAGCTCCTCTACCGGCCCCTTGGGTCTCCGGCTCGGGCCATAGCCTTCGATGTAAATAACCATGTCCGAGTCCGGAGGACTCCTGTGCAGACAGTAACAGATAGGGTCTGGTTCCCCGGAACTCTCCTCAGGGCTATCTGAGACCGGAGCTTCACCTGTAATAAGATCTATAACTGTAACTGAATTTGTATCTGTTCCCTGGGCGCTTGCGCACAATAGGGCTATCTGTACTGTGATGCTGATCAATCTAATATGGAGAAAGCTTTATCCCATCTTTGTCCAAATTGGGACGGCATGCCACTCCTAGGAGTGACGTAAAAATCCACCCGCTTAGTGGGCGACACGATTACCAACCCAGGGGCGGTGAGGATGCTCAATAAGGTGCCCTCACGCCACATCAAGTTTCAACAAAAAAATAGCACATATAAATAGCAAGCATGTATAACTGAAAAAACAATCTAAAATCTAATTTCCTTATTCTGATCTCTTTCTGTATTATACTGATTCTTTACTGATTATACTGATTCTAAAATCTTTATTTAATTGTTTGGCTAATCTATAGCCGGGATACTATCTATCTGAATGGCTAATCTGTAGCCATAAAACTATCCATCTATCTGATTTTACTTTGTTAGCCTTCATTCCGAAAATCTGTATCTTTTTATTCTACAACATGCTTGCTAATCATACAATAAGCTATACTGAATCTAGAATGCTAACTCACCCTTTGGCGCATGCTTTAATATCTTTCAGACTGAATATGATACGGCAACACAACTTAGAATCTATTAGACTTACCTAATTCTCAACATTCAACTCCGAGAGTTTCAAATTCGGAGTTTACTATGATTTACCATGCTATGACTTACTAACTTGCTGAAGAACAACTTCACATACCTTAACCTCGAGTTATCTGACTGTCGGACAAGGCTTGGTCAGTACTCCAACTATTTCTCCCAACTGCATTCATATACACGTTAGTTAGTACTAAATACAACTTTATTCTGAAGGACGACATCACTTTCGATATAATTATAGCCTAAACTTAGGCTTATCGAAAGACGGTCGAAAACTTGCTATTTTCCAGAAGTCTAGAAGGGAGAAGTATTCACTTCACAGCTAGGAGCACATAGACACTAGTTTGGAGCAATTCTACTTACCTTAGTCCGGTGGCTCAATGATTTGTTGGCCGTATTTTGCAAAACTGATTTTGTAGGAATGCTACCTACTGCTAAATACCTCAGTACCTGAGGTTAATTTAAGTTTGGACTACGTTTGGCAGCATAATCGGATGATAGTATATTAACACTCTTCGTCTCTCTCTGTTTTCTACGTTTTTCTAGAAATAAAATAAAGGTTATAACATCACAAACCGAAGTGGGGACTTTATAAACTTGGGCCTGGACAGGCCCAACGCGTCACGGAGCCAACGTGGAGGCTCCACCTCCGTGGCACGTTGCCATCGCGGAGGGGCTCTACCCCGGCTCCCTCCGTGATGGTTCGACAGGTTTCTCGTCCGGTATTTTCCCGGGCCTTTCTCTAGCACGTATGGCTTTCAAATATGCTTAACCAACACGCGAATAGGCCATCTAGGTGCCAGGAATCTTACGGGGTATAACATTCTCCCCCACTTAAGAACATTCGTCCTCGAATGAAACTGCTATTTGGAGGACTATTCAATTAGCTCAACTTGTTTCTAAGAAAATTTCGACAGAGTTTCCCTTGTAATATGGACTACCCCAAAAACCTGAAATGTAGAAAAGTCCAATACAGGTACTGCACACAATACTTTAAGATTCACTGGATAGCTAAACATCAATCTTTCTCATTTATACATACACAACCACAAGGTACTGCATAAGTAATAATACAGACATACCCGTCGCCTGACTAGGCCTGGAATAAGTGAGGATATCTAGCTTTCATATCTTCCTCAGCCTCCCATGTCATCTCCTCTCGGTTCCCGTTACGCCACAATACCTTGACAGAAGCAATATCCTTAGTTCTCAATCTACGAATCTATCGGTCTAAGATGGCTACTGGAACCTCTTCATAGGCCAGCTCCTCCGTAACCTGGATATCCTGGACTGGGACTGCTCTAGATGGGTCTCGTATGCATTTCCTCAGCATAGACACATGAAAGACCGGATGAACGGATTCCAATTCTGGAGGCATGTTTAACTCATATGCTACTCGGCCTATCCTTCGACGAATCTGATAAGGCCCAACAAACCTCGGACTGAGCTTACCTTTCTTGCCGAATCTCATCACCCCTTTCATCGGAGATACTTTCAGAAATACCCAATCATTTACATCAAATTCCAAGTCTCTGCACCGCACATCAACATATGATTTCTGGCAGCTCTGTGCAGTCAGTAGGCGTTCTCTGATAAGCTTTACCTTCTCCTCTGACTGTTGAATGATGTCTGGCCCAATCAATGCTGATTCTCCTATTTCAAAACAGCCAACCGGCGATCTGCATTTTCGCCCGTATAAAGCCTCAAAAGGCGCCATCCGAATAGCCAAGTGATAACTATTATTATAAGAAAACTCAATTAACGGCAAATGCTCGTCCCAGCTACCTCCAAAATCTAGCACACGCGCTCGTAGCATGTCCTCGAGTGTTTGAATAGTGCGCTTAGCCTGTCCATCAATCTAAGGGTGGAATACTGTGCTCAAATTAATCTGCGTACCCAGACCCCTCTGAAACAACTGCCAGAATGTAGCCGTAAACTGTGCTCCTCTATCTGAAATAATGGATACCGGTACTCCATGCAATCTTTCTATTTCCCGGATATATAACTCCACATAACCTTCGGCCGAGAAGGTAGTTCTTACTGGCAGGAAATGAGCTGATTTTGTCAATCTGTCAACTATCACCCATATAGAGTCATGTCTGTGTCTGGTACGGGGTAATCCTGCTACAAAATCCATATTCACGGCTTCCCATTTCCAGAGAGGCACAGCTATGTCCTGAGTTAACCCTCCTGGTTTCTGATGTTCTGCTTTCACCTGTTGGCAGTTAGGACACTGGGCTACAAATTCAACAATTTCTCTTTTCATACCTGGCCACCAGTAGTTTTCCTTGATATCATGGTACATTTTCGTCGCACCGGGGTGAAGAGAATAACGGGCGTAATGTACCTCATTCATAATCTGCTGGCGGAGCCCTGAAACATCTGGAACACAGAGGCGGCCTTTACATAACAGCACTTCTTCCTCAGTTATCTAAAAATCTAGCACTTTACCCTGCTGGATTCTGTCTCTGAGCTGGATTAGGTCAGTATCCTCACACTGCCGTTCTTTTACTTCCACAACTAATGATGACATGGCGGTGTTCTGAATTACCGCTCTATTGTCCTCTGTGTCTGCTATACGAACGGCTAAACTGGCTAATTGATGTATTTCTCTAACCAACTCCCGCTTCTCGGGCTACAAATGCGCCAAACTTCCCATTGATTTACGGTTGAGAGCATTTGCTACTACATTGGCTTTTCCCGGATGATACAGAATGTCCACGTCATAATCTTTCCATAACTCCAACCAGCGATGCTGTCGCAAATTCAACTCCCTCTGAGTGAAGATATACTGTAGGCTCTTATGGTCTGTGAAAATATCCACATGGACGCCATACAAGTAATGTCTCCATATCTTTAAGGCGTGGATCACGGCGGCTAATTCCAGGTCGTGGGTAGGGTAATTCTTTTCGTGTTACCTCAGCTGTCTGGAAGCATACGTAATCACCTTACCATGCTGCATCAACACACAACCCAACCCAACGCCTGATGCGTCGCAATACACTGAATAACCTTATGTACCTTCCGACAATGCTAACACTGGGCGGAGGTTAATCTGTCTCTTAACTCTTGGAAGCTCTGCTCGCATGCCTCTGTCCACTGAAACTTCGCTACTTTCTATGTCAATTTGGTCAGAGGTGCCGCTATAGTAGAGAATCCCTCAACAAATCTCCTGTAATATCCCGCTAATCCCAGAAAGCTACGGACTTCCGTCGGAGTGGTAGGCTTAGGCCATGATTTGACTGCTTCTATCTTCTGCGTATCAACCTGTATACCAGCATCCGACACAATATGCCCTAGAAAGGCTACTAAATTAAGCCAGAATTCACACTTGGAAAACTTAACATATAACTGGTGGTCCCTGAGGATCTGGAGTACTGTCCGTAAATGAGCCTGGTGATCTGCTTCAGAGCGAGAATACACCAGAATATCATCAATAAACACGATCACGAACAGGTCCAGGTATGGTCTGAAAATACTATTTCATCAGGTCCATGAATACTGCTGGGGCATTCGTTGACCCAAAGGACATAACTAGAAATTCAAAGTGTCCATATCGGGTCTTGAACACCGTTTTAGGAATATCTCTTTCACGAACTTGAACCTGGTGATATCCGGACCGCAAATCAATCTTGGAAAAGTATCTGGCCCCTTGTATCTGATCAAACAGATCATCTATTCTGGGAAGCGGATACTTATTCTTTACTGTAACTTTGTTCAACTACCGATAATCTATACACATACGGAGCGAGCCATCTTTCTTCCTCACAAATAGAACTGGCGCACCCCATGGTGAAGTACTCGGCCTGATGAAACCTTTATCTAGCAAATCTTTCAACTGCTCCTTCAACTCTCTGAGTTCTATAGGAGCCATATGATAAGGAGGAATTGATATAGGCTGAGTGCCTGGTAATAAATCAATAGCGAAATCTATTTCTTTCTGGGGGAATACCAGGTAACTCATCCAGAAACACATCAGGGAACTCGTTCACCACCGGAACAGACTGGAGTGTCAGAGATTCTGCTCGGACATCCTGAACCCTGACTAGGTGGTAGATACATCCCTTAGTTATCAATTTCCTCACCTGAAGTTAGGAAATAAACCTACCTTTTGGAGTAGCTGTGCTGCCTTTCCACTCTCGCACTGCCTCCCCTGGAAAGTGGAATCGGACCGTCTTGGTCGAACATTCTACATTGGCGTAGCACGACACTAGCCAATCCATACCCATTATGGCATCAAAGTCTAACATTTCTAGCTCTACCAGATCTACTGTAGTCTAGCGGTCAGGAACCTCCACTATACACCCTTGGTAAATTCTGCTAGCTATAATAAAGTCACCGACGGGCGTGGGTACTGAAAAGAGCTGCTGTAATAATTCTGGTGCAATATTGAACTTTCGTGCCACAAATGGGGTAATATATGACAGAGTGGACCCTGGATGAATTAGTACATAAGCAGGGCATGAACAGATAGTTATCATACCTGTCACTACATCTGGAGACGCCTCTGAGTACTGTCTCCCTGGTAATGCATAAGTACGGCTTGAGCCCGTACCTGAACTGGAAGCTCCTGATCTACCTCGGCCTCTGCCTGCTGAACCTGAAGGCCCACGTCCCGCTGAGGCTGCTGGGGCTCGTGGCCCTGCGGATCCCCTGTCCTGACTGTCTCTACTCCCCTGACCTCTGGTCGGACAATCTCTCATCTGATTCCCCTCCTGTACGTAAATATAACACCCAGTGGAGCCATATTTACAAGCTCCGGAGTGTGGTCGATTACAGTAGGGGCAGGGTGAGGGTGCAAATCTGCTCTGTTCTCCCCTTCTCCGCGGCGGGGACTCTACTGTTCTGGAACTGCCACTGGGCTCTGACTGCCCTCGTCGCACATATCTATCCCGCTGCTGCTGCTGCTGTGGTGGAGGTGAGGGTTTAGGGGGTCTATCTGATAGTCGAGGCCTGGGTCCTCTCTGAACTTCTCTTTGCATCTCGTCCGATCTATCTCTGCGACACTGTTCCTGAATGGTCTGTCTACTACTCTGTTGCCGCTGTCTAAGACCCTCAATGGTCTGAGCAAAGGCCTGCACTCGGGCAATATCCATATCTTCTCGTAATATAGACGTCATACAAGCTTCAATGTATTCCGGGTTCAGACCCATAATGAACCGGTGGACTCTGGATGGCATAGTGTCCACAAAGGCTGGAGCATAGTGGGCTAAGGAGTCAAACTATAGGGAATATTCTCGTACACCCCTCGCCCCCTGCTCCAAATGCAAAAACTGATCCATCCGGGCCTGCCGGATCTCCCGTGGCAAGTAACGGTCCAAGAAGGCGTCCGAGAAGCTGGACTAGGTCGGAGGGGCAACATCTCTCCCTCGAGACCTTTCCCAACTCTCGTACCATAATACAACTATGTCCCGCAACTGAAATACTGCCAACTCAATTGATTCTGTAGGGGTCACATGCATAACCCGGAAAATCCTCTGCATCTGATCTAGGAAGTCCTAGGGTCCTCTGCTTGATCTAATCCAGTGAACTGTGGAGGACCAAGTGCCAAAAATTCCCTGACCCTGGAACTACCTGACCCACCTGAAGGCTCTGCTGCTCCAGGTGGCACCGACTGGCACTGAGTGGCCATCATTTATGCCAACATAACTACAGCTCTACGAACCTCCTGATCTGATGGCGAAGGCACAAGAGCTATTGCGGGCGGTGTAGTGCCCGACGCTCCTGATGTGAGGGGGACTGCTGAGAGGGATGTGATGAAGCCTCTATATCGCCCTCAGATCGGGCTTACTCTGAATGGGACTGAGGCATCCTGCTGGTGCCTTCTCCTGCTGCTGTGTCTAATCTTCTGCCAGTGGCAGGGCGACGCTGGTCTGCCATTCTTATCTGCAGACAAAGAATATGATAAGTTTTAGGGACTCAACTCTATACTATACTGCTCTATAGCACGACTGACTGATAAAGAAGAGTAACCATCCTATCATGCCTCGCAGCCTCCTGCCAATAGTATATGGTGCAAGATACATCCATAGACAAGACTCTACTTAGCACGACATGCAGACTCCCTGGGACACGACCTGCTCTGATACCAAGTTTATCACGCCCCGCCTTGGGGGGTATGACTGGCACATGGTGCCTTAGTAGGATCTAGACTGCTAGCTAGTGAGCCTAAGCACATCTGGTGCCTTAGTAGGATCTAGACTGCTAGCTAGTGAGCCTAAGCACATCTGGTGCCTGGCTGGCTCTAACTCAGATTCATGAAATCAACGGGGCCGACTAGTCCTATAGCCACCTGTATGAAACTTCAGCTAACTGGAAACATACTTACAAGGGGGAAACCTATGCGGGCCGACAAGGCCACCATGGGGAAAGCTTCATCCCATCTTCGTCCAAACTGGGGATGGCATGCCACTCCTGGGAGTGACGTAAACCCACCCGGTTAGTGGGCGACACGATTACCAACCCAGGGGCAGTGAGGACGCTCAATAAGGTGCCCTCACGCCACATCAAGTCTCAACAAACAAATAGCACATATAAATAGCAAGCATGTATAACTGAAAAAAACTATCTGAATCTGATTACCTTATTCTTATCTCTTTCTGTATTATACTGATTCTTTACTGATTATACTGATTCTGAAATCTTTATTTAACTGTTTGGCTAATATATAGTCGGGATACTATCTGTCTGAATGGCTAATCTGTAGCCAAAAAACTGTCCGTCTATCTGATTTTACTTTGTTAGCCTTTATTCTGAAAATCTATATCTTTTTATTCTACAACATGCTTGCTAATCATACAATAAGCTATACTGAATCTGGAATGCTAACTCGCCCTTTGGCGCATGCTTTACTATCTTTCGGACTGAATACGATACGGCAACACAACTCAGAATCTATTAGACTTACCTAATTCTCAACATCCAACTCAGAGAGTTTCAAATACGGAGTTTACTATGATTTACCAAGCTAAGACTTACTAACTTGCTGAAGAACAACTTCACATACCTTAACCTTGAGTTATCCGACTGTCGGACGAGGCTCGGTCAGTACTCCAACTATTTCTCCCAACTGCATTCATATACACGTTAGTTAGTGCTAAATACAACTTTATTCTGAAGGACGACATCACTTTCGATATAATTATAGCCTAAACATAGGCTTATCGAAAGACGGTCAAAAACTTGCTATTTTCCAGAAGTCCAGAAGGGAGAAGTATTCACTTCACAGCTAGGAGCACATAGACACTAGTTTGGAGCAATTCTACTTACCTTAGTCTGGTAGCTCGACAATTCGTCGGCCGTATTTCGCGAAACTAATTCCGTAGGAATGCTCCCTGCTGCTAAATACCTTTGTACCTGAGGTTAATTTAAGTTTGGACTACGTTTGGCAGCGTAATCGGATGATAATATATTTACCCTCTTTGTCTCTCTCTATTTTCTACGTTTTTCTGGAAATAAAATAAAGGTTATAACATCACAAACCGAAGTGGGGGCTTTATATACTTGGGCCTGGACAAGACCAACGTGTCAAGGAGCCAACGCGGAGGCTCCACCTCCGTGACACGTTGCCATCGCGGAGGGGCTCTACCCCAGCTCCCTCTGTGATGGTTCGACAGGTTTCTCGTCCTGTCTTTTCCCGGGCCTTTCTCTAGCACGTATGGCTTTCAAATATGCTTAACCAACAAGAGAATAGGCCATCTAGGTGCCGGGAATCTTACGGGGTATAACATCTATCACGAACAAGTCCAGGTATGGTCTGAAAACATTGTTCATCAGGTTCATGAGCTCTGTTGGGGCATTTGTCAGTCCGAAGGACATGACTAGAAATTCAAAGTGGCCATATCTTGTCCTGAAGGTAGTCTTTGGAATATCTCTTTCACGAACCTAGACCTGATGATATCCAGACCTTAAGTCAATCTTTGAAAAATACCTTGCTCCTTGTAGTTGATCAAACAGGTCATCTATTCTGGGAAGCGGGTACTTATTATTGAAAGTGACTTTATTCAGCTGTCGATAATCTAAACAGATACGGAGGGAGCCATCCTTCTTCCTTATGAACAGGATTGGCGCACCCCATAGTGAGGTACTCGGCCTGATAAAGCCCTTGTCTATAAAATCCTTTAATTGTTCCTTTAGTTCTATGAGTTCAGCAGGAGCCATCAAAAATAGCGGAATTGATATAGGCTAAGTACCTAATAATAGATCGATTGCAAAATCAATTTCCCTTTCAGGGGGAATACTGGGAAGCTCATCCGAACGTACGTGGGAAATTCATTAACCACTGGAATAGAATGAAGGGTTGGAGGCTCTGCTCGAACATCCTGAACTCTGACAATATGATAAATGCACCCTTTTGCTATCAATTTTCTCACCCGAAGATAGGAAATAAACCTACCTTTTGGCGTGGTTGTACTACCTATCCACTCCCGTATTGCCTCCCCTTGAAAGTGGAATCGAAAAATCTTTGTCCAATATTCGACATTGGCATATCATGGAGCTAGCAAATGCATACCCATAATGGCATCAAAATCAACCATTTCTAGTTCTATCAAGTTTGTCGTAGTCTGACGACTAGCAACCTCTACTGTGCACCCCCGATAGACCCTTCTGGATATAATAGAGTCACCAATGGGTGTAGACACTGATAAAGGTCACCAAATCAATTCCAACATAATGCTAAACTTCCGAGCCACTAACGGTGTAACATAAGAAAAGGTGGATCCTGAATCTATCAACATATAAGAAGGATGAGAGTAAATGTTTAGCATACCTATCACAACATCTGGTGACGATTGTGACACCTGTCACCCCGGTAGTGCATAAGTACGGTATGGGCCGTCACATAAACTGGAGGCCCTTGATCTTCCTCAGCCTCTGCCTACTGAAACTGAGGGCCTACGCCCTGCCAGGGATGCTGGAGCTCGTGATCCTGCCGAGGATCTATCATGTTGATCCCGATCACCTTGACCCCTAGCCGGACAATTCCTCATCTGGTGACCCTCCTATCCATAAATGTAGCATGCGGTGGAACCATACCTGCATGCTCCAGAGTGGCGTCGACTGCAAATAGGGCAAAGTGGTATTGTAAACCCACTCTGCTCCACTCCCCTAGGCTGCTGTGAACCTACTGCTCGCGAACCTTCACTGGGCTCTGACTGCCCTCGGCGACTACACCTGCTCCTCCACCGCAGGGGTGGAGGCGGGGGTCTAGGCGGCCTATCTGATAACCGCGGCCTAGGTCCTCCCCAGGATTCCTCCTGTAATTCACCTGGTTTGTCCCTGTGGCACTGCTCCTGACTTGTCCTCCTAATCTCCCATTGCCACTGTCGGATATCCTCAATATTCTGAGCAAAAGCCTGCATACGGGCGATATCCATATCCTCTCACAGTATGGCTGTGATGCAGGTCTCAACATATTCTGGGTTTGGCCCCATAATAAAGCGGTGTACCCTTGTTGGCATTGTATACACAAAAGCTGGCGCATAACGAGCCAAGGAATCAAATCGCATGGCATATTCCCGAACACTCAACTACCCCTGCTCCAAGCATAGAAACTGATCAACCCAGGCCTGTCGAATCTCCCACGGTAGGTAATGATCCAATAAATCCTCTAAAAGGATGGGCCAGGTCGGAGGGCAAACATCTCTCCCCCGAGACCTTTCCCAACTTTTATACCACAGCACAACGATGTCCCGTAGCTGGAATATCGCCAACTTAACCGAATCTGTAGGTGTAGCATGCATCACCCTGAAAATCCTCTACATCTAGTCTAAGAAGTCCTAAGGGCCTCGGTCCCATCTATCCCTGTGAATTGCGGGGGACTTAGTGCTAGGAACTCTCGGACCCTCGAGCTACTAGGCTCTCCTAAGGATTCTGCAGCTGTAGGTGGCACTGGCTGGTGTTGAGCAACCATCATCTGCGCTAGCATAACCACCGTGCTCCTAACCTCCTGGTCGGATGGTACGGGTATAGAAACTACAGGAGGCGGTGTCGTCATACCGGTCGTCCCAAGCGACTCCTGATGTGGTGGAGACTGCTGGGAAGGTCGAGATGATACCTCCATATCGTCCTCAGATCGGGCCAATTCTTACCAAGGCTGAGGCACCCTACTGGTTCCTTCTCCTCCTACTACATCTAGGCTCCTTCCTGTCGTAGGGTGTCGCTAGTCTGAAATTTCTCTGTAAACAAAAGAGTATTATGAGCTTAGGGACTCAACCCTATATTGTACCACTCTATAGCATGACTGAAAAAGAAGAAAGAGTAACCATCCTATCATGCCTTGCAGCCTCCTGCCTATACTATGTGCACAACACATCCATAGACAAGACTCTACTTAGCACGGCTTGCAGACTCCCTGGGATACGACCTTCTCTGATACCAAGTTCGTCACGCCCCGCCTGGGAGGCATGACTAGCATCTGGTGCCCTACTAGGACTTGAACTGCTGAGCTGACTGAGCCTAAGCACCTCTGGTGAAGGGCTGACTCTAACTCTAGAATTATGAAAACAATGAGCTATATAGCGGCTGTAAATAAAAACCCCGGCCGACAAGGCCTATAGCCACCTGTGAAAGTAAATAGCTAACCAAAGACAAACAATCATAGGGAGTCCGATGCGCGTCGGCAAAGCCACCACGATATCTAGTTATAACTGAAAAGTAAAATCAGATGCTAAACTGAACTATGACTGACATGGCCCCGAATCAATAGCTAAACAGGGCCCCACACGGCCAACACACATAATCTAAAACACATATGGGCCCTACACGGCCGACATCATCTAACCACTGGGAAGTAACACAATCTGTAAGCCTCTAGGAGTAATAAGATGGTTGGGATAGGGCTCCGACCTACCCATAATAAGATGGTTGGGATAGGGCTCCGACCTACCCATACTGTACAAAAATAACAAATAAACCTCTATCATACAAGCTCTAGAAGAAGGGAGCTGACGATTCTGTACGGCTGACTGGAACTACAAGGGACTTGCTCCTCGTCTATCTATACCTGCAGGAAAGTAATGTAGCACCCCAGAAGAGGGAGTTAGTACCACAGGTACTGAATATGTCAGGAAGTAACTTTAAATGACTGAAAGTAAGAAATAGAACTGACAATAACTGAAGTAAAGAAAACGGACTGAAGATGACTGAGGTAGTGAAATCAAGACTAAGCATAACTATAATAAAGAAGGTAGGGTTCATACTTAAAAAATAAGGTTTCTTACTGTCTAGCTATTAGTAACTAAAGCAAGAATAAACCTTACCTGGCACCCCATAAGCCAGAAGATACAATCAGCACAGAATAACCCACCTAGGCCCCCATTATCCCTAGTGAGTACACCTCAATCTATATACCCCTATCCAGGTCATGTGGAGTCAACTACCGGCTATAAGCGTCTTGCCGATCCCCTTGGTCTGTAATTGGGCCCGCTCGGCCCCTGACTGTAGCTGTGTCTGAGTCCGAAGGACACCTGATATCTACACCCCAGGCGTAAACACTCGGTGGAGGTGTGTATTAGGCCAACCACTGCATATGAGAATCTGGATCGCTATCTTCGTCCCTTGTGGACGGCATGTTGCTCCATAGAGCGACGTAATCTCGCCCCTTGTGGGCGGCGACACAGCTATTAACCTGGTGTGGTCACGGAAGTTATACAGGTCTAATCCAACCCAAAACAATAACAAATTATGATCCTCGACCGAAAACAACAACTAGACATGATAACGTACTCCTGACATGCTTTACTGGGATTAATACTCGACTACTATGGTGAAGAAACTAACTTGCCGAAGGAAAATGCCTTAACATACCTCGTTCGTTGTTTACCAATTAACTGGCGAGTTTTGTCTCGTGTTCAACTGCCCTTATCAACTGTAATCATATTAGCAGAAGAATAGGGCTAACTTTATTACTATATTCGAAGAAAACAATAACTTTTATACATATATACTGACTATACTTCAACTTATCGAAAGACAATCAAGAACTCATAATTTCTTGGGAATCTAGAAGGGAGAAATACTTACTTTAAGTACGTGATCGTATTGACACTAGTTTAGAAAAATTCCATCAACTTTAGCTCGGCGGGGCGACGACTTGCCGGGCGTATTTTACGAAAATAACTCCGCAGCGATGCTCTCTGCAGCCTTATACTTCACTACCCGTAGTTAATTTAGATTTGGACGGCGTTTAGCGGCGTAATCAGATGATTTCCAAATGTTTTCCTCGGTTTCCCTCTGTTCTGGCCGTGAATATATGAATAAAGATCTAACTTATAATTGTGGGGCCTTTATATACTTGAGGCAGCAGACAAGGCAACGTGGCACTCTGCCGGTCGCGCTAATTCTGCTCCGTGCCACTTTGGGTAACGCAGAGGAGGCTGCTCCATGCCACTTTTCCCCTCTGGCAACCTGGTTCGGCCTCCTCCCGTAAAATTCCAACTTTGCACTCATTTGGCCTTTCCTCGGGCCCTTTCTTCGTACATATGGCACTCTAAAACTCTTAACTAATGTACGAATAGGCCGACAAAATGTTAGAAACTTATGGTGTGTAACATGGGTATTTAAATAAATTCATATTTCTAATCATACATCATGTTGGGCTTTTAAACATCAATAATGGAAATT
Source organism: Datura wrightii (assembly GCA_035772735.1). NCBI lineage: Eukaryota > Viridiplantae > Streptophyta > Magnoliopsida > Solanales > Solanaceae > Datura > Datura wrightii. Next base: position 16,837,343 of record JASDFA010000002.1, read on the forward strand.
GTAGATCATAAATCGATTCATCGTGGGGCATGCATAATATGCTTAATTGCTTAGAAATCAAAATCCATATTACTATAATCAATTTAAATCTCAAAAGATGATCAAAATCCATAGATTATGATAATATTTCAAAATCACAAAATTCGTAATTAAATCGTTAGTTTTTATATAAATTAAATACAAAACCCCATGAGTTTTGAATAAATTTTGAGTAAAATCATGGAGTAGGAGCATGGGTGTGGATGAATCCACCCATTGAAGACCTTACGTACCTGGGATTATCTGGTTGTTAACTTCCCTTGCTAGCCCAAGATGGAATTTAGAGAAAATGGTGAAGAACGCCTTGAGTCACCTTCTAGACTCCTCTCTATACTCTTGCATGCATGAATGAGGCTTAACATAGACTAATCCCCCTTAAAAGACCCTATTCAGACCTTAAAATGATATAGTCTAGGCCTTAGGAGTTTAGGAATTACGAAAACACCCTTACTAAAAACGCAAAAATATTTGGTTGCCAACTCAAGAAGGACCTCACGAGTTGTTGCCAAGGGACACGACTCGTGGTCTGGATTCATCATGCTCACTTCCCAAATCACTCAGGGGACTTCATGAATCGTCGTGGCTGACCACGACGCGTGGTCACCACCCGTGTCCCCCACTGCCCAAAACCTTGACCAACCATACACTCCAACCCACGGGTGACCTCACATGTCGTGAGGTCAGAAGACAACTCGTGGTAACCATCTGTGGCCTTCACTTGCCTTCATAACCTTGCCAACCTCCGAGGCAGGCCACGGGGGACCTCAAGAGTCGTGAGGTCTGACCATGAATCATTGTCATGCCCATGGCCTCCTCCACTTGAACCTACCAACCTTGCTGACTACGAGTCACCTCACGACTCGTGGTCACTCCGCACAACCATCCTCACTGGTCGTCCTGAGATCTGGTGCGAATTTTCAGTTTTTCTTCATTTTGATTCCCGGGTCTGATCCTTGGGTTCCTGGGGTATAACACAAAGTAATGAATTTGTCTCTCTCAAGAATAACCTAAAAAGTATATAAACAAACAATTAGAAATCTTTGATAAATTAATGGGGAACTGCCGCTGATTTGACCTACGAGTTGTAGCATGAAGCTATGAGTCATGGCTTCCATCCAAACTATGCACTGCAGTCTTGAAAGTTCTTAAGTCTTGGGACTTGCTACGATTCATACTATGATGCTATAAGTTGTTTGTTGCCTTTCGTGGTCTGATATTGTGAACTCTGGCATCCTTTAATGTTTTCCACAAGTCATTAGTATGCTTCATATTCACTCCTCATGAAGAGTGAGTATAAATGGTCGTTGGAAAAATAAATATACTCGATGAGTATCGGGGTCGAATCCCCTAGAAAATAGTACTTAGATGGATCAAAAGTAATTTATCATGTCAAACTAAGAAGCATCATTGTAATGAAAACAAGCAAGTAAAAACTAGGGGTTCACAAGATTACAATTAAAATATAAAAAACAACTATTGTTAAATCAACAAGATAATCAACTTTAATTACAAATATGAGCAAGAGCCAGGGGTATGCTTTTGAGTGGTGCGTCAATTAGATTTGAATTTTCTAGGAAATTGAATTATTACACATAAATATAAATAGTCATGGACAAGGTGGTACCCGAAATTTTTTAACCACTTGGGTCCCTTTTGCCTTGGGTTTTCTCAAACCCCAAGGTCTCAAATAATATATCCATTAAGACGTGGATCATATTTGAGCAATTTCTAGCCTCAAATCTCTCATGGGTGAATGATTATGGTTTTAGCTATCTCTAGCCTAACCCCATAAAATCAACACCTAATACCCACCATTGCTTTCTCACCCATACTCAATTTCTCCTTTTCAAGAAAAAATAGAGTAGACATAACTCACTTTTGCAACTATGAGTAATTGAATTATAAATTTGAATAAAGCAACATATTTATATTCAATGAGTACCTCTAAGATCAATCTAGCAACACCCGCTCCAATTTAATCCCAATCATGCACACACCCCTAGAAAAGAGATTTAGCTACTCATTGATGAAAAATACAAAATTATATTAACAATAAAAATCATAACATTCATCATCAAGAGTTAATTTCAAGCTCACAATTGTCTTCAATGGAGGTCTTTACCTTGAAGAAAAGGAAGAAGAAAAAGTTATTCCATATTTCTCTCTCTAACACTCTACAAATCTAGAATGGACTAACTGGTACTTTCTAGAGAATGTATAGAAATAGGTTAAAAAATGCTCCTCAAATTTCGTGTTGAATGATTTTTCCCTCCTAAAGGCGGTCGCACATGCGAGTCACCGGTGTTCTGTCGGTGCCCATCTGTATAACACCGCTGCCTTACAGATGGGGGATAGTGACTCTGGGTCTGGTCGGCGTTGGCATCGGTGGTTCGCAGGTGGTGACCCACGTTCCACCTACGCACCTTCCACTCTTGTCCAGTTTGCTCCTGCGTTTTAGCAGGCATTTCTCCAGCTCAATCCACTGGAGCATCGATCCCATCAGGTAATGCTTCAGTCCTCTTCTTTAATTTCATGCTTTTGACCAAGTTCGTGCTTTCTCTTCTTAAATTAAATACCTGTAAAAACAATAGATAAAAAACATAAAATCCTCTCAAATGACTTGAAAACTTAGCAAAAGTTCATACTTAAAAGCCTAATGAGTTGGTAAATTACAACTCATGAATTGTCATCATAATCCATGTCTTCCAGTCATACCAGGAACTCAGGCAAGTGCATAGTTGATCTTGGGCAGAATTTCATGCCCAAGTGATACTCAAATGCTTCATTTCGACTTGTTTGTCTATCATTATTGTGTACATTCTCGTGTGATTTGTAGTTAAATATGAATTTACACTAACCAATATGATTAGTGTTTTTTGCAGGTAAAATGGAATTTTGGGAAGCTAAGATACATGTTGGTGAAATTGGGAATGGACTTGGAAACAGGGAGCGGAAAAGGACATGGAAGATCAGCAAAAACAAGGGCTCCACGATGGAGCCGTGTCACATTGCCATCGCGGAGGTACTCTGCCTTAGATGAAATAATTTTGGCAATTTCTAGTGAAGGTGCGAGATAGCACCGTGCCACCTTGGCTAGGCTCCGCGATGCAGGCCATGGCACGTTGCGGTTAAATTTCCTGGGGGGGCGACTTCCAGTGAGGGTCCGAGATACCTCCGTGGCACGGAGTGAGTGCTCTGCCATACACTCCGTGCCACGTTGCTTCTTATTCCGGGAAAAATTCTCAATAGTATAAATAGCACACTTAGGTTTTATTTTAAACAATGCTGACTTGGTTGAGCAAGAATGTGGGTTACAAGTAGTTTAGGGGACGAAAATTCTAGGGTTCTTCTCTATCTCTTTCTCTTTTATCTCAATTATTTCTATGAATTCTACTTATTTGATGATGTGTAATCCACAAATGAGTGGCTAAATTCACTTCTTGCTGAGGTTAAGTACAATTGTCTGCATTCTTAAACATACAGTTCATTAACACTTAAGTTAATTATTACTGTAGCTCAGTCCCCGTGGGATCGATACTTGGCTTTACTTAAGCCACTTTAATACTTGTTCGACCACGTGCACTTGCATGTAGTCACCAAACCACCGAACAAGTTTTTGGCGCTGTTGCCGGGGACTGGCAATTGGTAAAATTATTTTCTTAGTGTTAGTTTACAAATTCTATTTAAGTGCTTACCTTGATCTTAGCCTTTCTCTTGCAGATATTGAATTCTTCTGAACGCTGGCAAGAGACAACGAGTTGGTGGATTCATATATAGAGCCGGAAAGACTATTTCATCGTCAAAGAAGGGAAGCTCTAGAGAAAAAGCTACAGTTTCTCAGACAGACAATCCTGGAGCAACAGCAGAATCCACCACTTGTGAGGGAAGTGTTAGTGCCCAAGGAAATGGCAGCTAGGCCGGTTCGCAAAGTGGCAATCCCATATGCTAACAATGTTACATCTAGTATTCACAGACCAGAGCCAAGAGGGAGGTTTGAGCTTAAACTGAACATGGTGCAATTGTTGCACACCATCGGGCAATTCACAGGTCTCCCGCATGAGGATCCACAACAAAATCTCCAAAATGTTTTGGAGATAAGTGACACTTACATCCCGCTGGAGTATCATCCGATTACATAAGGCTTACATTTATTCCCATTTTCATTACTGGGGGAAGCAAAGAGGTGGTTGAAAGTTGAACCACCAAACTCTATCACCACTTGGGATAAAATTGCAAGAAATTTTTTGATAAGATTCTTTCCATCCGGGAAAACAGCAAGACTTAGAAGTCAAATTCTAAGTTTTAAACAAAGATAGGGGGAGAATCTATATCAAGATTGGGAAAGGTTCAAATCATTGTTAAGGGATTGTCCTCACCATCACCAGTCCAATGATGTGTTGGTGCATACTTTCTTAAAGGGTTTGCAACCCCACACAAAAATTTTTCTAGACTCAGCAGCTGGGGAACAAGCATTAGAAAAGACTTATGAGGAGTTGTATATTTTGTAAATCATATTTCGCAGGGAAATCCAGAGTGGAATGCGGACTCTTCAAGAGGAGGAACAAGGAAAGCGGAAGGAGTCTTTGAGGTGGATGGTTTTATAGCTATCGCTTCACAGTAGCTGCATTGCAAAATCAACTCAACACCCACTTCAGCAATATGAGCTTGAATCAACCACAAGTCCCAGTTAATGTAGTGCAGCAGGTTTGGTGTGAAGTATGTGGTAGTAATGAACACTCAGCTAATTGTTGTGGTGCAAATCAAGATTCAGTGAACTTTGTTGGGAACATCCAGAGAAATAATCACCAGCAGTATGGCAATAATTACAACTCAAATTGGAGGAATCATCCGAATTTCTCATGGGGTAGTAACAGCCATCAAGGGCAGAGTTCGAATCAGGGTGCGAAGATAAATCAAGTAGGGCATCAGAATTATCAGTCTCAATACAGAGGAAACAATGCACCTCTTCCACCACCCATCAGCATTGAGGAAATTTTGAAAACATTGATAGCTAACCAAGCTCAAATGCAGGCTGATTATGTGAAATTAGCGGCAAACTGAAAAAACCAGCAGTTAGCTACAAAGGCGTTGGAGTACCAGTTTGGACAACTAGCTGGAGCTCAAAACACCAGGCCCAGAGGAGGACTACCGAGTGACACTAACCCGAATCCCAAGTAGGTCAATGCAGTGAGCACCAGAAGTGGATTACAACTCAAGGAGGTGGAACCAGAAAGACTACCCCAGCAATTAGGAGCAGTGGAGAAAGACAGGGAACATGATGATGAGAGGGGGAAGGAGAAGGCAGTCGAGACAGAAAGACCACCACCCCCGTTCCCTCAAAGATTAAAGAAACACAAGGAGGAACCTTTTTTTAAAAAGTTCATGGAGGTGCTTAAACAGGTACACATTAATTTACCTTTGGTTGATGTTTTGCATGGACTGCCTAAATATGCAAAGTATATTAAGGACATCGTAGCCAACAAAAGCAGATTGACAAAGTATGCTATGGTGGCGCTTACTGAGGAGTGCACTTCCTAGATTCAGAACAGGTTGCCAACAAAGCTCAAGGACCCTGGGAGCTTTACAATTCAGATAACAATCGGGCAAAGTATCCGAGCTCGCGGATTATGTGATTTTGGAGAAAGCATAAACTTGATGCCGACATAGGTGTTTAAGAAGTTGGGGCTGGGCAGTCCTAGACCAACTACGGTGATCGTGCAGTTAGCAGACCGTTCTTTGGCCAGACCAGATGGCATTGTGCAGGACGTGCTAGTGCAAGTGGGCTCCCTCATATTCCTAATGGATTTTATTGTCTTAGATTTTGAGCCAGATGCGGAAGTCCCATTTATTTTTGGACGTCCTTTCTTGGCAACCGGGAGAGCTTTGATTGATGTAGCTGCAGGCCAGCTAACCATGCGAGCGCATGACAAAGTGGGGGTATTTGATGTGTATAAGGCCATGAATCTTCCGACCATCTATGAGGAGCTTTAAGCAATCAATGTGCTAAACCAAGAAGAAATTCTTCAGATTGTTGATTCTCGAGATCCATTGGAGAGAGCGTTGATGAGCTCCGATCATTTCGAAGATAGAGATACTTATAAGATGGTGCAAATGATGAATGAATCAAAATGGTATCTCGGGAAGCAAGACTTTCAGACATTGATGAGGTCCCTGGAGCCATTGCCAAAACCATCTATTGAGGAAGCGCCAAAACTGGAGTTGAAAACATTGCCTCCACATTTGAAATACATCTTTTTGGGGGAAGGTGACACCTTGCCAGTCATCATCTCCTCAAAATTGACGGAGGCACAGGTAAAGGATGTATTGGTGGTTCTCAAGAGGAGGAAGAAAGCAATGGGCTGGCAAATGCCAGACATTCGGGGTATCAATCCAGCTTTTTGCACACATCGAATTTTCATGGAGGAAGGAGCAAAGCCAACTGTACAACATCAGCGGAGGTTGAATCCGATGATGAAGGATGTGGTTAGGAAGGAAGTGATTAAGTTGATTGATGCAGGTGTGGTCTATCCTATTTCAGACAGCGAATGGGTCATCCCACGTTTAGTGTGTCCCAAAGAAAGGAGGGATGACCGTGGTCACCAATGAGAAAAATGAGTTGATCCCTACACGCACAGTCACAGACTGGCGGATTTGCATGGACTAAAGAAAGCTCAATGAGGCCACAAGGAAAGATCACTATCCTATCCCGTTTATTGATCAGATATTGGACAGATTGGCAGGTCAAGAATATTGTTGTTTCCTTGATGGCTATTCTGGCTATAACCAGATAGCCATAGCATCGGAGGACCAGGAGAAGACTACTTTCACATGTCCTTATGGGACATATGCTTTCCGGCGGATGCCATTTGGATTATGAAATGCACCCGCCACATTCCAGAGATGCATGATAACGATGTTCCACGATATGGTGGAAAATTTCGTTGAGGTATTTATGGATGATTTCTCTGTTTTCGATAATTCATTTGCTACTTGTTTGCAGAATTTTGACAGGGAGGGTATCGTCCTTGGCCATAAAGTGTCTTGCAAGGGGTTGGAAGTCGATCGTGCAAAGATCGAGGTTATTGAAAAGCTACCACCACCTGTGTCAGTGAAGGGTGTTCGCAGTTTTCTCGGACATGCAGGGTTCTACAGACGGTTCATCAAGAACTTCTCTAAAATTTCTAGACCAATATGGAGGTGTCTAGAAAAAGAGGTGAAGTTCGAGTTTGATGAGGATTGTATCAAAGCATTCGAGGAGTTGAAATAGAAGTTGATAGAAGAACCTATCCTCATTTCTCCATATTGGGAGCAACCGTTTGAATTAATGGGTGATGCAAGAGATGTGGCTGTAGGAGCTGTATTGGGGCAGCGGAGGAATAGAATTTTTCATTCTATTTACTATGCAAGCAAAACACTAGACGCAACCCAAGTTAATGATTCAGTCACAGAAAAGGAGATGCTAGCATTGGTGTTCGTGTTTGATAAATTCAGGTCCTATTGGTGGGTTCTAGAGTAGTGGTGTATACCGATCACGCAGCAATGCGGTATCTGTTTAACAAAAAGGATGCAAAGCCCAGGTTGATCAAATGGATCTTGTTGTTACAAGAGTTTGACATAGAGATTCGGGACAGAAAGGGGAGCAAGAATCAAGTGGCAGATCACCTATTGCAATTGGAATGCCGGTCGCATGTGAAGGAAGGTGACAACATCAAAGAAGAGTTCTCGAATGAGCAGCTCTTGGCAATAAGGGAAGTTGAATCCCTTGGTATGTAGAAATTCTGAATTTGCTATTGAGTGGAGTCTATCCACCGGAGGCTACGGCTCAGCAAAGAAAGAAGTTGAGGCATGATTGCAGGTATTATATTTGGGATGAGCTGTACTTGTTTAAGCAGGGACCGGATCAGGTGATGAGAAGATGCATCCCAGAGAGCCAGATTGCAGAAGTGTTGAGGAGTTGTCACTCTTAATTGTATGAAGGGCACCACAGAGGCGAGCGGACAACGCACAAGGTGCTACAATCAGGTTTCTTTTGGCCTACACTGTTTAGAGACTCTATGGCATATGTAAAAATGTGTGACATATGTCAAAGAACAGGCACAATTGGTAGAAGGCAGGAGATGCCGCTGCAGCAGATATTAGAAGTGGAGATCTTTGATGTATGGGGTATAGATTTCATGGGCCCGTTCCCACCGTCATTTGGTAATCGTTACATTTTGGTGGCCGTTGATTATGTATCAAAGTGAGTTGAAGCAACAGCTTGCCCCAGGAATGACAACAATGTGGTTACAAAATTTATGAAAAAGCACATTTTCACCAGGTTCGGGAAACCCCGAGCCATTATCAGTGATGGAGAAGCTCATTTTGTAAATGCAAGTTTCAAGAATTTGCTAGCTAAGTATGGGGTGAGCCACAAGGTAGCAACAACATATCATCCCCAAACTAGTGGGCAAGTGGAGGTGTCGAACAGAAAACTAAAGCAGATTCTACAGAAGACAGTGAATGCACAACATAGTGATTGGTCAAGCAAACTCGATGATACGTTGTGGGCTTATAGAACTACGTAGATTGGTCTATATAAAGGCGTGCCATATGCATGTGGAGTTAGAACACCGAGCTTTCTGGGTCGTGAGGAAATTGAACATGGATCTAGAGCTAGCTGGTAAGAAGAGGCTGATGCAACTCAGCGAACTTGATGAGTTTCATTGGAATGCTTATGAAAGTGCCAAGTGCTACATAGAGAAAAAAAAAGAGGTGGCACGATAAGCATATGGTGCATCGGATCTTTGAGCTGGGGCAGAAAGTATTGCTATTCAATTCAAGATTGAGGCTTTTTCCAGGAAAATTGCAGTCCAAATGGTCAGGGCCGTTTGAGGTGGTAAGAATGACCCCGCACGGGGTAGTGGAGTTGTGGCAAGAAGATAGAAGTGTCACGTTCTTAGTAAATGGGCAGCGACGTAAGCATTATTGGGGTGAGGACGTTATTCGAGAGAAGACGTCCATCACTCTAGAGGATGATTGAGCAATCAATGACATCGAGCCGTGATGGTAAATCAGGCGCTACACGGGAGGCAACCCGTGAAATTATTGTAATAGATGAGTAGAAATATTTAAAAAAAAAAGAAAAAGAAAAGAAAAAGAAAAAATAAATAAATAAATAAAAATTTTGTTTTGTGTTGAAACCTAGGAATGCTAACCAATTTCTTGTGGTGAAGTGATTTTCAGGTGGAACGGAGGGCCAAAATGAAAAGAAACGCAAAGGAAAAAAATCAAGGTGAGGAAAATAAAAATTGACACATTATAGTGAGCCGACGCGATGGCTCTGTGTCACGGAGGAGGTGCTCCGCGTTACCCTCCGTGACACGTTGAAGAGTGTTTCAAATTTTTTAGAAATCCAGAACCCTGGCGCAATGGCTCCGTGTCACGGAGGGGGTGCTCCGCGTTACCCTCCGTGACACGTTGAGTGTTATTTTGCGTCGGGTCACACCGGGTCACTGGGTAACCCGCATGAAAAACACTTTTAAAACCCCGATTTCCCTCATTTCTTTCATTATTTTCCATTCCCTCCGCGACCAACACCCCAAATTCCCTTCTCCCCCAACGTGACACGGACCTAGGCATCAATTTTCTTCGAGTTTTCTTCAATTTCATCAGATTAAAGGTATGTTCTTGAACTTTACTCTTTTTTGCTTGAATTTTCGATTCTTGAACATGTGTAGTGATTGAACCTTGCCCTAAGTTAGAATTAAGCTTTAATTCATTTAAGTTATGATTGATTTATGTTCATAGTATCGTTGTGAGTATATGAACTCGATGAATGCATGTTTTATTGAATTTTTGCGAAATTGGTAGCTAGGGTTGGAAATTGAATAGGAAGAAGACTAAAATTGTTTTAAATGTTGAACAAAATTGGGTTGTGCATGTTAGGTGAATTTAATTATGTTGTGATTAATGTTGAACATGCTAAGTAGACAAGGGATTTTCAGGGGAACGAAATTGGTGACTTGCATAGGTTGTTGAGAACAAAAATTTGGCTAAGTGCTATGATGTTGAAAGTGAATCGATGGTGATAATTTTATTCATTGTACGAAGTCTGAGTAATACATAGTAATTGTTCCATCGATTTATGTGAATTCACTAAGCCGGTTGAATGTTAAGAATGAGGAAAATCATGAATATGTTGTCGAATTGTTTTGATTGTGGCTAAAGACTATGTGTGGGGTGACCTAATTAAACCCAACATTAGTTGAAGCTAATTGTGACTTGAATAACATTGGAACTATCTGTTTGATTGTACAGGAACAATGTCAGGCAGGCAAGACAAGGGAAAGGGCGTATCTACATCGGGCGCCGGCAGAAAAAGAATAAGATTGGGAACAGCAGTTCCAGCAGCACGAGCGGTTCTGAGAGGCCAACGACGACAATACGGAAACCGATGGGTGACTGACAAAGGGAATAAATGGTATGCAAAACACAAAGAAACTAAATACTTCCCAGAGGAGAAAATATCTAGGGAGCCGCTGGCAAAGGAATTCCCACGGATCGTACACCGGATTGACACTGCTGGGCTTAACTTCATCTTAGAAGAACCTAGGGAGTGCAATCTCCATCTTATTCGGGAGTTCTATGCCAGTTGGAACCCGACCCTCCGCAGTCACACCGTCAAAATCAGGGGGCAGGTTGTCACTTTTGAGCCCCATCATTTGAATGCTATATTAGGGGCGTGGGACACAAACGCCCATGTACTCCGGCAGCTGAACATCACTCCACTGTATGCGGACATCAGACGCACTCTATGTGGAACTCGTTCGACAGCAAGGTGGAGCAGGCACAAGGAGAGGGGCTACCACCAGATGTTGCCTTACTCTGAGATGAACAGGGAAGCCAGAATTTGGCTAAAAATTGTGTGTTCTTGTTTGATACCGGGGGTGCACATGATAGATGTCACCCGGGATCGAGTGTGCTTGGTGTATACCCTTATGAAGGGGCTGCAGATCAATGTTGGGGCGCTGATAATCTCCTCCATGAAGAGAGCCCGACTGCATCAGGGGCACAGATACGGGTTCGGTGATTTGCTTACCATGTTCCTGAGGGGCCATGATATCGAGGAAGAGGCCATGGATTACATCCCACAGATTGACAGGCGTGCCTTGGATGTCACCAAAACCAAGGCACCTGACAATACTCATGGGTCGGTGCTCACACTAGCCGAGCGACATGCTCGGGATGATTAGTATATGGCCCGCATGTACGGGATGCAGATGTTGCAGCTGCGCATTGGAGGGAGGCCTGCAACGGAGGATGAGCTATGGCAGCTCGAGCTGGATTACCCATTCGATGAGAATGCCCGAACTTTACACAGAGTGGGGCCCATATTTGTGTAGCCCATACATGATGACGTCCCCACCGATGAGGAGACACGTCGGGAGGACTCAAATGTTGAGTCAGATGAGGACAGTAGGGGCGATTCTTATATGGGAGACGAGGCAACGACACCTGATGAAGAAGTTGAATACTTTGATTGATCAGGGAGTTTCACCACCCACCTTTGTCATATGCTAAAATTTTGTGAACATTGGGGACAATGTTCAATTTAAGTGTGGGGTGGGAGTAGTTAGGTGCCAGCTGTTTCATTTTTGTTTTTTGTTTATGTTTATGTTTTGTGTTGTTGTTGTGCCTATGAAAAATGTGACCCTGTGACTTTGTGTGGTGTGTTAATTAAGTTGGTATTGTAATGAATGTTATGCTATTGTGTGCTGTGTTGAGCTGTTGTTGAATGGTTGTTGTGTAAATATTTTTTGTTTTCCATTGAAATTATCGAAAAATTTGAATTTTTTTTGTTAAATTTCTTTTATGTTGGGTTTCTCGGCCTTTGTTTTTGGTGCTTTTATCGAGAATAGTCCCATTGAACCGAAGTCCTAGGTAGTGACTATTCCCTATGATAGATGGATGACGACCGTCTTAAGGGAAATGTAGTCGATAGGAGTAGTTTTTCTTTCTTTTCTTTCTTTTGTTTGTGTCCCAAACGTGTTGTTACTTCATGGTTCGAAATTCTTGTTACGTGTTGTACATGATATTAAGATGCAAAGGTGATTCGTATGAAAGCATGCAAATGCGTAAACATGTTGAGATACCTAGGCCATAGAGTTCGATTCAGTGTGATCGAGGCTTAATAGTGAATTCTTGCAATTAGCTGATTTAAGAGTCTATGAATATGCCTTGAGTTGAGCATGTGCAATGAATGTGAGGTGAAGTTTTGATTATTCCATGCTATTATGAAGTGTGTAGAACTTGCCTGGTGTGTGTACGAAACGAACTGAAGGATGTGTAATGTAGGAAAGGATATAGGCATTTCATTGCTTAAACCAAAAGTTTCTCCTTTATCATACCTACCTTGAATGTACATCCTAGTTAGCCCCATTTAGCATTTAGCCTATATTTTTTCTTTCTTCGAAGAGGTATAAACCGAGCTTAATCCCTTCTTTTCATTAGCCATGGATTTGATCCAAAACTCTTAACCGCTCAAGAAAAAACAATTTTCCCATAGTGTAAAAGAGTACAAAGTGTGAAATGGAAGGAAAAGTGGAAGTGCTGAAAGTTAAAGAAAAGGTCAAAGGTGCACTTGTTGAAACTAAATAAAATAAAGATCTATAACTAATCTTTGCTAGTAAGTCGAGTGTGCTTAAAGAAATGGGAACAAAAACAAAGAAAAAGAAATTTCTTCAAGAATGGGAGGATGAAGGAAGAAAAAATGGTTGTAATGATGGTGGAATGTATTGAAAAGCGCTTAAGGAAGCTAGTTGTTATTATTGGTTAACCCAATATTTGCTAGTTCCTTGGCTTACATTACAACCGGTTAAGTCCTACGTGATCTTACATCGCTCGTCCTTATATTAGTGGAGTAATACACTAGAGGCAAGCCTATGGTTCGTGACATGATGCATGTGAATTCCTTGGGAGAGAGAGCGAGATTGTATGCATATACCCCTACATGTAGTGCTTTGGAAATCATATGATAGCAAATAGGGTATTTCTCTTGTGTTGTGAGGGCACATTCTTGACGAGAGATTAATTTCGTGTCGGATGTCTTGATCAGTTGATTTGCACAAGGTTTCCAGGATTGAGAATTGATTCTTGAGATTAAGAGATCTTAATGCGATGTACTTCATTGTATTGATTAGACCATGCATGTTTTCTTGATGATTTGCTATATTGAATAATCGGAATAGCCGTAGCTTGAATTGTTGAGCCAAAGTAGCTGTGCGTGAGTGTCAATTGCATGAGATGTGAGAGTATTGTTCGAGGACGAACAAGAGATTAAGTGTGGGGTAAGTGATCTTGGGAAGAATTGCATGCCCAAGTGATACTCAAACGCTTCATTTCGACTTGTTTGTCTATCATTATTGTGTACATTCTCATGTGATTTGTAGTTAAATATGAATTTATACTAACCAATATGATTAGTGTTTTTTTGCAGGTAAAATGGAATTTTGGGAAGCTAAGATACACGTTGGAGAAATTTGGAATGGACTTGGAAACAAGGAGCGGAAAAGGACATGGAAGATCAGTAAAAACAAGGGCTCCGCGATGGAGCCGTGTCACGTTGCCATCGCGGAGGTACTCTGCCTCAGATGAAATAATTTTGGCAATTTCCAGTGAAGGTGCGCAATAGCACCGTGTCACCTTGGCTAGGCTCCGCGATGCAGGATGTGGCACGTTGCGGTTAAATTGCCTGGGGGGCCGACTTCCAGTGAGGGTCCGAGATACCTCCGTGGCACGGAGAGAGTGCTCTGCGATACACTCCGTGCCACGTTGCTTCTTATTACGGGAAAAATTCTCAATAGTATAAATAGCACACTTAGGTTTTATTTTAAACGATGCTGACTTGGTTGAGCAAGAATGTGGGTTACAGGTAGTTGAGGGGACGAAAATTCTAGGGTTCTTCTCTATCTCTTTCTCTTTTATCTCAATTATTTCTATGAATTCTACTTATTTGATGATGTGTAATCCACAAATGAGTGGCTAAATTCACTTCTTGCTGAGGTGAAGAACAATTGTAGTGGAATGTAATTGTTAATCATTTCAGTTTTCATCTTCTCTTCAATGGTTGTTCTATCAATTCTTGTTCTTACTGCATTAATGTTTGGCCAATGTTAATGTATATCTTAAAAATCCAATTTTGATTTTGAAAAGGAAAGAAATTGGAAAGATGTGAATTGGTAGGATATGATCTCTTCTTAGTTTGGAAATTTGAGAATTGATTTACATTCAGAATAAAAATATATCTGAAAGTCTTATTAGTCAATTAAGGAATCGGAAATGTATGGCTAGAACATGAAATTCTTTTGTCACAGAAATGTAGATTAAGACTCATGATTCTTAAGTTGGATAAGAGTCGAAAGTTCCAATCCATAGGCAATAATTCTTGACTAGCAACCGAAGGAAAGATTAACTGAATTGTATTGATAAATTAATTCCCTGCATGTTCGTTTTAACCTCAGCTTGCTCATTACTATTGTTCAGACTCACTTTATAATTTTGCCTTAGATTCTTATTAATTAGTAAACCCAAACTCTCAAAATATTATTTATTTGGTTGTCTGCATTCTTAAAGATATAGTTCATTAACACTTAAGTTAATTATTACCGTAGCTCAGTCCCTGTGGGATCGATACTTGGCTTTACTTAAGACACTTTAGTACTTGTTCGACCATGTGCACTTGCGTGTAGTCGCCAAACCACCGAACAATAGTCTTTCGATGTTTTCCACGACTATTTGTTACGGCTCTGTTGACACCCAATTTTGACCGACCTGCGCTAAATATGCTGCTTATATATGTATATATTTGTTTATTTATTTTACGCAAAATTCGACTTATTTTTTGTATTTATAGAGTAATTTATTATCGTAATATTTGCGAAAATTATTTCAAGTTACATATATATGACTTATATTAACTTTAAGTTTTGATATTAAATAATTATGTTGTGTATAATATATTTCGTATCAACATGCGCCCTAATTTTGAAATATATTTTTACTTAATAAACTATTTATCTAATTTTACTAAACTTTACAAAAATTATTTGATTAATATTTTTACTCGATTTTTTTTTATAATACGATTTTTATAATATTTGATAACTTGATTTTATTTTTTAGTCATAAAATTATTTATAAATATAATAATTTAATTATATGATGTCTACATAAGTGTACTTAAATTTAGAATTTATTTATTAATAATAATATTTATATGATTTTTCTTATAATCTAAACTATTTTATTATTTATTTACTAAATTATTTAAAAGAGTAGTATATTTATTAGCTTAATAGCAGCCAATCCGCCTACATTCAATTTATTTAAATTCTAGCCACTTTCCATTCAATTCTATTCAATTTCATTTCAATTTTGGCCACTTTCTCTTCAACTTATTTCAATTTTGGCCACTTTTGATCAATTTTGGCTATTCTTTAAATTAAATTTCAGCCATAAATTCAACCCATTTTCGACCCATGGAACTATCCAAAACCCGACCCAATACCTGATTAAATCCTAGTCGTCTATCATCTTTAATCTAACGGCTCTAATTAATTCTAACCTATTTTCCATACTTCAACTACACTACCCCCAAACCCTAAACATTTTTCATTTTTTTCCCTTTCCTCATCCCATCTACTCCACTCTCTCTCTCTCTCTAAAAGTTTTCTCCATTCCCATTCTTCCCTCTTCTCTCCATCTCCTTCATCTCCCATCTCACCATTTTTTCAGGCCACCATGGCCGGAGAAAACAACACCACCAGTCGCCTCCACTTTCTCGCCATCCTCTTCCCCTTTTCTCCATTTTTTCCGGCGAAACCCGACACCACCATTAATTCCGGCCACTATTGGCCGAAAAACTTCATCAACCCCTTCACCTCTTCTCCCCTCTTCTCTCCCCATCTTCACCGCCGGAAAACCACAAAAGGCCGGCGCCGCATTACTTTCCTCTCGTCGTTGGTCCGGTCGAAACCACTTCATCCGCCA
This sequence comes from Datura wrightii, assembly GCA_035772735.1. Taxonomy (NCBI): domain Eukaryota; kingdom Viridiplantae; phylum Streptophyta; class Magnoliopsida; order Solanales; family Solanaceae; genus Datura; species Datura wrightii. The sequence continues at coordinate 16,853,408 of JASDFA010000002.1, forward strand.
TGTCCGGCCAGTGAAGCTATTGATCACTGCCGACCCAAAGTTGGGATACATGTAAGTATGAATATGTCCATTATTTCTTCATTGTTCCATGTGTTATTACACATAATGATTTTTAATCCTATCTACTCATAATTGCTAATCTTTTCTCATTTGCAATGCTAATTAATAATTTATATTTCCAGATCTTAAGTTCATGCAATTACATAGATTATTGTTTGAAATTACATCTAGATTGTTATACTTGAAAAACATGAATTTTAATTACAATATTGTTATAAATTAACCAATATCTAATTTTATATATTAATGTGTGTTAATTTTAGGTCTCTTACGTTTGTATTTTTGTGAGAAAATTTCAGATCGTTATATTTTTTTTATTGGTTTGTTCATTAAGTTTTGCATTTTTCACCTAGCTAAATAAATATTTGAATGTTTTAAATATGGAGCATGATTATGTTCTCGTTGATTCTTAATTGTATGATTGCTCTGATTAATAATTTATTTTTGTAAAATTATCATGTATTAATTTTTAGATGCTAATTAATTTTCTGTCCGTTGAGAATTTCATTTTTATTTGTCTTGATTAATGGTATAAACATTTTAAATTAATTGTCATGTCTACTTTTAAAAAAGAAAAAGTAAAGATTCTTTACTTTACTTTAATCATTATTTACTTTCATCATTATGTTTCACTTTTGACTAACTTTACTTTTTGATGGGTCCGCTTTTTAAATTAAAAAGTAAAAGAATCTGGTTAATTTAAATTCTTTGCCTTTAACGGCTCTTACGGGGGGAATTATATAAACAGACATTTCTCATCTTCTTTAGAAGAGGACGGGAGGAGAACACTTAGAGAGAATAATTTATTTATTTTTATAATACTGCTCTGCTTCTAAAAATTCTCCATCCTTCTTTCACCTCAATACGAGCACTGCTCGGAATCCTCGAGATTCTCGTGATCTTGACGCATTGAGTGTGAGTAACAATCGCGGTATCCGTGATGTTCGATTTTCTTTTGCTTTCATCATTTACCGTTTGAGATTATTTTGCATCTACGGTTGTACTAACCTTTAAACAGGTATCATCTTAATCTGGCATTCATTCGGGACGAAAGGAGGCTACCGGAATTTCTTTAATGTTATTTATTTTAATGTGTCATAATTATTCATTCTATTTTATGTTTGTAATATTTGTGATATAAACTCATAATAGTGAAAGGGGTTTGGGGGTGGGGATTGATATGTTTTAGTTGTTTATTCATTTATTTATTTATTTTTTTTAATAGTAGCTTCACCTAGAATGCATGTTCATAGGATTTTAATAATATAAGCAACAATAGAAATCATGCCTATAGGGATTTAATTTTAATAATAAGATACAACATTAGAGTTCATGCCTATAGGATTTAACGCAATTCCAATTACTTCTTCTATGAATCATGCATAAGGATTAACACATAGAAATCATGCCCCTAAGTTAAGACATTAATTTGTTTAAATCATGCTTCTTGATTAAATATCACATTATTTGCTTATTTCAAACTGGTAATACCTTTACTCTGTTCTCATTAAACTACATTTTTTGCACTCATTTATAGCTGGTATTATGTTTCATTAGATTAATTTGCATTTCTGAATATGTTTTGAAATTGGCTCTACTTTTATATTAAGTTGTTGTTTTCATCTATGATTTTGCATCTATTTCAAATTGACGCATAAAACATATTTGCATTAGAGATTGCTTAGAGGATTCACATCATCTTTTTGGAAATCACTCTTAGTTTTGAAGAGGCATATCTGGAACCTTATATGTTAAATGTTTTATTTATCTACTTGTTTGTATTTCGATTAATCACCTTTAACAAAGCCTAAGAATTTTAGGACCCAAAATCCCATTTAGTAGTCCATCGCCTCTTGGACATTAGGATTGGGACGGGTAGGCACTTGTTAGGGCGTTAGTCTTTTCCATTTAGATTATTTAGGCTTAATAATAATTAAAATAATTAGGCGGGTAGACGGGACATGATGAAACAGACAGGCTAATAGCTGACTTCTTGTATGAAGCGCATATTCTGCTTTGGAAATACAAAGCAACTTATTACTCTCATCTTTTCTAAATTCCTTTTTAAGAAGCTTTCAAATATTTCAAAATTATCCTTGTTATGTTGAAATATTGATATATTTTCCTTAAAAAGAAATTTTGTCAAAAATATATAATATATACATATACATGATTTTCTTAAAATGCATTTCTTTACTCAAGTTATATATATATATATATATATATATATATATATATATATATATATATATATATATATATATATATATATATATATATATATATGTTATTCTCTTCAAACTATCTTGATTTTAAATTAGATTAGAAGGGAGTAATATCGCATTTGGCCCATTTTCAGCCTTGTCAAAACCTGATCCCATTTTTTAGGTTAACTTTTTAATTTGCTAATTTAGTATTTATGTTAGTATCTTATTTATGCTTAATAATTCACCGACTTTATTTGATCACTTAGATAATCCCCCATTTAATGAGTACGGCCGGGAACCACATTTGTGGACCTCGAAAGGTGCCTAACACCTTCCTTTTGAGGTAATTTAAGCCCTTACCCAACTCTGGTAACTTAGGTAACAATTTAGCTTAGAACGGTGCCCTAACGCACCTTAAATTCGTTAGGTGGCGACTCTCTTCTTTTCAACCCTTAAGAGTCCTCGACGTCGAATCCCGCCTTACCCGCGAGGGGAAAAATGGGGCGCGACAGAATGGCGACTCTGCTGGGGATATTAGGCTTTAACCATTACGTGTTTATTTAAATGGGGTTTAATTAACTGTTAACTTGCTAAGTGTTTGATTTATTTTCTTATTTTTGACTTTATCATGAAGTTACTAACCATTTTCTTTGTTTTCTTATTGTTTATTATTTCTTATGTAATTGTCGATAAATAAATTGTTGTAATTTTCTTTTATTTATCTGACATATCGCTCATACTTCCCCCACTTGGGAATTTCACACTTTCACACACAATGACGGTTGCGTGGTTTCACGGCCGTTCACCAGTTTAAAACACCTCGAGGATTGTTTGTGATTTGGTCGATCAGCGGTGCGTCGACGGTCATAAGCTTCCTCACTCTCGAGTTGTCCGCTCGAGGGAACCGTGTCATACCCACTTCTACTCTTAGATCGTGACCGTGTACTCCTTTAGCAAGGCTTGCACTTCTTCTAAAACTTAGAAAAATCGCAACGTCCATGGTACGTCAAGATTAAATAGAAACTTGCCCTAAGTCTTAAGGGATCAGTTTTAATCCCGATAAAAGACGATTCATGAATTGTGTGCATCTTAAGATAATTTTGTTTAAAATATTGTCATTGTGCTCCCGGGTGGGTAGGATAGCCTAACCTTTCTTTTATTGCAGGCACAATGAGTCTCCCAACTTCGTATCCAAGATTCGGCATGGTTAGCTTGGTGGTCGAATTTAGGAGATCGCCACCATTTCGACAAAGTATCAGAAGATCCGAAGAAGTTGGATGCAGACGAAGATGTTTTTAAGATTTATTGTTTTATTGTAATTCTTGTGATCTTATATAATAATAAAGTTTATTTTTGGGGTTTATTTTGGGAGCAAAATGACGATATTTAATAACAAGTTCTCTTTAACTCGTTAGGCCTACCTCTGGCATAAAAGAGGCCCCCAAATCAGGAAGACGTATAAACGTGTTTAATTTTTTTTATTTACCATGTGAAATATATTTAATGTGTTTGTTTCATCAACTACATGTCATGCTTCAATTTTTCTGTTTATTATTTATCTTGGTCCCCTTCCTAAAATCATGCTTCTATCAAGCCTCGCATCACTTTCATAAGTTTTCCTCCGGGCTCCGACATACCATCAACCTTATATCCTCAAAACAATCTTCGTCATGCCTACTCCCTTCCTCAAAATCAACATTCGCATAATACATATGCAACTCATTCAAATCAAGCCATACCGCAAAAAATCGCCCACCATGTTTCATTATTTACCTCATACAGTTACATCCAACATGTCTCACGCTTCAAGAGATCGTACCCTAAGCCCATTTATATCGAGACTGCTCCGGTCATCCATCACATAGATGATGCGAACTACGTTCGACCTGATTCCTTTCGGATACGTAGGCAGCCCATTTTGGGTTCGGTCTCAATCAAATAAATTTTCTTTCTCCTCATATCCCAATCAAATTGCCTCCTCCACCTACACTCCAAAGGCAACCAATTTTTTTTAAATCCTCTGATTCAACAATCTCGCAAGCCCGCGAGACCCCGAGCAAGTTCATCTGAGCAGTATACTCCATTGGATGAATCTATAATCCAATTGAAAGACATGATCCAAGCGCTAATTGATGCCAAGGTGATCCACCCGAGTTAAAACGTGATGCCCTAAATTATCCTCAACTTTATCTATTCTTTTTTTTTAAAACCTTTCGTTCCTTGTGTTCTGAACTACGTTGGACCTGATTCCCGTTTAAGAGGGATACGTAGGCGCCCTTATGGGGTTCGGTCTATATCTCAATAAAATTTCCTTTCTCCTTTCCTTTTCCAACTGGGGCAGAATTTTTGAGAGGACCTCAAAAATTCACAACTTTGCGTCATTTGCAACAGAAGTCTACACTGGGGCAGAATTTTTGAGAGGACCTCAAAAATTCAATAGATCGAGCGTTTCTATGTAACTGGGGCAGAAATTTTGAGAAAGATCTCAAAATTTCATCAAGACTCAGTCAATCCAAGGAGTTGATTTCGAAAAAGGACATGACATCCAATTTGATCGTCAAGTTCATGAGATCAGGATAGCAATGGACGAATGAAGGCACAAATCAGCCTTTCCCATTTTAATCTGATGATTTTTTCTTTGAGCAGAGGATGCAACAGGTACCAAATTTGCAATCATTCCATATGGTTCTTCGAAGGTATTTAATATTAACTTCAAAGCTAAATTACTTGAAATTTAGGGCTAAGCATTGTCCTAGGGTTAAGCATTACCCTAAATTTTATTTTTCAAGGGCTAAGCACTGTCCTAGGGTTAAGCATTACCCTAAATTTTATTTTTCAAGGGCTAAGCACTGTCCTAGGGTTAAACATTACCCTAAATTTATTTTTCAAGGGCTAAGCACTGTCCTAGGGTTAAACATTACCCTAAATTTATTTTTCAAGGGCTAAGCACTGTCCTAGGGTTAAGCATTACCCTAAAATTTTCCTTTAAGGACTAATCATTGTCCTACGGGTTAAGCACTACCCCCTGATCTTAAAGGCTAAGCATTGTCTCCTAAATTTTAATTTGATTAAGCGCTAATTGTTAGTTACTCCATGCTTATTGACTAACCATTTTATCCAGTTTTTTTTGAGCTTGCAGGCTACGATTGCGTTGTTCTCATGCCGTTTAATCAAGTTAATATCATGCCCTTTTCAAGCTCTTATGACTCTTTGTTATTCTTATGCTACTTTTCTCCTATTATCATCGTGCTACTCTCATTCCTGCGATTTTAGATGGGTTAAGCTTTACTCCAAATTTAAGGGTCAAGCATAGTCCTATCGTTTTACGTCATTTGGGTAAAACACTACCCTTCCAAAATTATCTCAGCCACGATTTGTTATACGTTATGTTATATATTTATTTAGTTTTTCACTTTTGAGCACGTTATTCGCATTTGAGCCCGTGATATATGCTTTATATATGCATTTGAGCTCGTGATATATATTTGCATATGCATTTGAGCTCGTGATATATATTTGCATATGCATTTGAGCCAGTGATATATATTTGCATATGCATTTGAGCCCGTGATATATATTTGCATATGCATTTGAGCCCTTGATATATTTTTGCATATGCATTCTGAGCCCGTGATATACGCATTATATATGCATTTGAGCCCGCGATATACATTTTGCATATACATTATGAGCCCTTGATATATAATATATATATGCATTTGAGCCCGTATTTACTTTTACGTATGCATTTGAGCCCTAATTTACTTTTACATATGCATTTGAGCTCGAATATACATTTTACATATGCATTTGAGCCCGGATATACATTTTACATATACATTTGAGCCCTTGATATACAGTTATTTATGCATTCTGAGCCCGTGATAAATAATTTATGCATTTTGAGCCCGGATTTATTTTTACATATGCATTTGAGCCCGGATTTATTTTTACGTATGCATTTGAGCCCAGATTTTTTTTTACGTATGCATCTTGAGCCCTTGATATACATTTTGCATATGCATTCTGAGCCCGTGATATAGACTTTACGTATGCATTTGAGCCCTAATTTATTTTTACGTATGCATCTTGAGCCCGTGATATACACTTTATTTATGCATTTGAGCCCGTATTTACTTTTACGTATGCATCTGAGCCCGGATATACATTCTGCATATGCATTGGAGCCCTGATATACATCCATATATGCATCCGAGCCCGTGATATACATTTTGACGTATGCATCTGAGCCCGATATTTGCATTTTAAGCCCGTTTATGCATTTGAGCCCGTTGTTTGCATTTTAAGCCCGCTTATGCATTTTGAATCAGTTATTCGCATCTGAGCCCGAATAACCTGGAGCTCTTATTTGAATTATTGAAACCCTCAAACAATTTACTTTCTTTGAATAAGCATTTCTTCCACTCGTCCGAAGGCATCATAGTCTAAAGGCATCGTTTCATGGCCTGCAGACATCATTTCATAGCCTGAGGATTTACTTTACAGCTTATCATGCCCTCAGGCGTCATAGTCTAAAGGCATCATTTTCATGGCCTGTGGACATCATTTCATGGCCTAGGGAATTTATTTTCTGCTTATCATGCCCTAAGGCGTCATAGTCTAAAGGCGTCATTTTTCATGGCCTGCAGACATCATTTCATGGCCTAGGGAATTTATTTTCTGCTTATCATGCCCTCAGGCGTCATAGTCTAAAGGCATCATTTTTCATGGCCTGCGGACATCATTTCATGGCCTAGGGAATTTATATTCTGTTTATCATGCCCTCAGGAGTCATAGTCTAAAGGCGTCATTTTCATGGCCTGCGGACATCATTTCATGGCCTAGGGAATTTATTTTTCTGCGTATCATGTCCTAAGGCGTCATAGTCTAAAGGCGTCATTTTTCATGGCCTACAGACATCATTTCATGGCCTAAGGAATTTATTTTGCGTATCATGGCCCGAGACATCATGGTTTAGAGACATCATCCATTATCTCTAAACAAACTTTCATTGTCTAAAGGGAACTGTTTAATTTTCACATCCGTTTATTTTACTAAGTATTTTGATGCACATGCTGTTTTGCAAATACCGAAGAAATCACGAGCTGCGAATGATAGTTCCTCCCTACTATTCTCCTTCGAACCATGTCCCCACCTGCTTATTTTTCATAATGCATCCCAAATCATGACGATTCGTGCTACCCATCCCTATTCAAAGCCTCGTGTTATAAATATTTAGGGATATCGTTCGTCCCTAAATCCAGAACTACACGCGGCCTGATTCTCGTGAAACCCGAGATATGTAGGTGACTTGAAACTGAAGTCTCGGTCGCAACATCTACATGACTTTCTTTCCTTTTACTTGGCCCTACCGAAATTTTTCCTTCGGTCGGACAAAATTGGCTACTAAGTCAACGTTCTTTGCTCAATAATTCATTCTTCATTCTCGAGCAAAGAAGGGGCAGCTGTTGACACCCAATTTTGACCGACCTGCGCTAAATATGCTGCTTATATATGTATATATTTGTTTATTTATTTTACGCAAAATTCGACTTATTTTTTGTATTTATAGAGTAATTTATTATCGTAATATTTGCGAAAATTATTTCAAGTTACATATATATGACTTATATTAACTTTAAGTTTTGATATTAAATAATTATGTTGTGTATAATATATTTCGTATCAACATGCGCCCTAATTTTGAAATATATTTTTACTTAATAAACTATTTATCTAATTTTACAAAACTTTACAAAAATTATTTGATTAATATTATTACTCGATTTTTTTTTATAATACGATTTTTATAATATTTGATAACTTGATTTTATTTTTTAGTCATAAAATTATTTATAAATATAATAATTTAATTATATGATGTCTACATAAGTGTACTTAAATTTAGAATTTATTTATTAATAATAATATTTATATGATTTTTCTTATAATCTAAACTATTTTATTATTTATTTACTAAATTATTTAAAAGAGTAGTATATTTATTAGCTTAATAGCAGCCAAATCCGCCTACATTCAATTTATTTAAATTCGAGCCACTATCCATTCAATTCTATTCAATTTCATTTCAATTTTGGCCACTTTCTCTTCAACTTATTTCAATTTTAGCCACTTTTGATCAATTTTGGCTATTCTTTAAATTAAATTTCAGCCATAAATTCAACCCATTTTCGACCCATGGAACTATCCAAAACCCGACCCAATACCTGATTAAATCCTAGCCGTCTATCATCTTTAATCTAACGGCTCTAATTAATTCTAACCTATTTTCCATACTTCAACTACACTACCCCCAAACCCTAAACATTTTTCATTTTTTTCCCTTTCCTCATCCCATCTACTCCACTCTCTCTCTCTCTCTAAAAGTTTTCTCCATTCCCATTCTTCCCTCTTCTCTCCATCTCCTTCATCTCCCATCTCACCATTTTTTCAGGCCACCATGGCCGGAGAAAACAACACCACCAGTCGCCTCCACTTTCTCGCCATCCTCTTCCCCTTTTCTCCATTTTTTCCGGCGAAACCCGACACCACCATTAATTCCGGCCACTATTGGCCGAAAAACTTCATCAACCCCTTCACCTCTTCTCCCCTCTTCTCTCCCCATCTTCACCGCCGGAAAACCACAAAAGGCCGGCGCCGCATTACTTTCCTCTCGTCGTTGCTCCGGTCGAAACCACTTCATCCGCCATGTCCGGCCAGTGAAGCTATTGATCACCGCCGACCCAAAGTTGGGATACATGTAAGTATGAATATGTCCATTATTTATTCATTGTTCCATGTGTTATTACACATAATGATTTTTAATCCTATCTACTCATAATTGCTAATCTTTTCTCATTTGCAATGCTAATTAATAATTTATATTTCCAGATCTTAAGTTCATGCAATTACATAGATTATTGTTTGAAATTACATCTAGATTGTTATACTTGAAAAACATGAATTTTAATTACAATATTGTTATGAATTAACCAATATCTAATTTTATATATTAATGTGTGTTAATTTTAGGTCTCTTACGTTTGTATTTTTGTGAGAAAATTTTAGATCGTTATATTTTTTTTATGTGGTTTGTTCATTAAGTTTTGCATTTTTTACCTAGCTAAATAAATATTTGAATGTTTTAAATATGGAGCATGATTATGTTCTCGTTGATTCTTAATTGTATGATTGCTCTGATTAATAATTTATTTTTGTAAAATTATCATGTATTAATTTTTAGATGCTAATTAATTTTCTGTCCGTTGAGAATTTCATTTTTATTTGTCTTGATTAATGGTATAAACATTTTAAATTAATTGTCATGTCTACTTTTAAAAATGAAAAAGTAAAGATTCTTTACTTTACTTTAATCATTATTTACTTTCATCATTATGTTTCACTTTTGACTAACTTTACTTTTTGATGGGTCCGCTTTTTAAATTAAAAAGTAAAAGAATCTGGTTAATTTAAATTCTTTGCCTTTAACGCCTCTTACGGGGGGAATTATATAAACAGACATTTCTCATCTTCTTTAGAAGAGGACGGGGAGGAGAACACTTAGAGAGAATAATTTATTTATTTTTATAATACTGCTCTGCTTCTAAAAATTCTCCATCCTTCTTTCACCTCAATACGAGCACTGCTCGGAATCCTCGAGATTCTCGTGATCTTGACGCATTGAGTGTGAGTAACAATCGCGGTATCCGTGATGTTTGATTTTCTTTTGCTTTCGTCATTTACCGTTTGAGATTATTTTGCATCTACGGTTGTACTAACCTTTAAACAGGTATCATCTTAATCTGGCATTCATTCGGGACGAAAGGAGGCTACCGGAATTTCTTTAATGTTATTTATTTTAATGTGTCATAATTATTCATTCTATTTTATGTTTGTAATATTTGTGATATAAACTCATAATAGTGAAAGGGGTTTGGGGGTGGGGATTGATATGTTTTAGTTGTTTATTCATTTATTTTTTTTTTTTAATAGTAGCTTCACCTAGAATGCATGTTCATAAGATTTTAATAATATAAGCAACAATAGAAATCATGCCTATAGGGATTTAATTTTAATAATAAGATACAACATTAGAGTTCATGCCTATAGGATTTAACGCAATTCCAATTACTTCTTCTATGAATCATGCATAAGGATTAACACATAGAAATCATGCCCCTAAGTTAAGACATTAATTTGTTTAAATCATGCTTCTTGATTAAATATCACATTATTTGCTTATTTCAAACAGGTAATACCTTTACTCTGTTCTCATTAAACTACATTTTTTGCACTCATTTATAGCTGGTATTATGTTTCATTAGATTAATTTGCATTTCTGAATATGTTTTGAAATTGGCTCTACTTTTATATTAAGTTGTTGTTTTCATCTATGATTTTGCATCTATTTCAAATTGGCGCATAAAACATATTTGCATTAGAGATTGCTTACAGGATTCACATCATCTTTTTGGAAATCACTCTTAGTTTTGAAGAGGCATATTTGGAACCTTATATGTTAAATGTTTTATTTATCTACTTGTTTGTATTTCGATTAATCACCTTTAACAAAGCCTAAGAATTTTAGGACCCAAAATCCCATTTAGTAGTCCATCGCCTCTTGGACATTAGGATTGGGACGGGTAGGCACTTGTTAGGGCGTTAGTCTTTTCCATTTAGATTATTTAGGCTTAATAATAATTAAAATAATTAGGCGGGTAGACGGGACATGATGAAACAGACAGACTAATAGCTGACTTCTTGTATGAAGCGTATATTCTGCTTTGGAAATACAAAGCAACTTATTACTCTCATCTTTTCTAAATTCCTTTTTAAGAAGCTTTCAAATATTTCAAAATTATCCTTGTTATGTTGAAATATTGATATATTTTCCTTAAAAAGAAATTTTGTTAAAAATATATAATATATACATATACATGATTTTCTTAAAATGCATTTCTTTACTCAAGTTATATATATATATATATATATATATATATATGTTATTCTCTTCAAACTATCTTGATTTTAAAATAGATTAGAAGGGAGTAATATCGCATTTGGCCCATTTTCAGCCTTGTCAAAACCTGATCCCATTTTTTAGGTTAACTTTTTAATTTGCTAATTTAGTATTTATGTTAGTATCTTATTTATGCTTAATAATTCACCGACTTTATTTGATCACTTAGATAATCCCCCATTTAATGAGTACGGCCGGGAACCACATTTGTGGACCTCGAAAGGTGCCTAACACCTTCCTTTTGAGGTAATTTAAGCCCTTACCCAACTCTGGTAACTTAGGTAACAATTTAGCTTAGAACGGTGCCCTAACGCACCTTAAATTCGTTAGGTGGAGACTCTCTTCTTTTCAACCCTTAAGAGTCCTCGACGTCGAATCCCGCTTTACCCGCGAGGGGAAAAATGGGGCGCGACAGGCTCCTACCAAGATTGTACAGCTCGTACTAAGAGTAGTACTTAGCCCCAACACTTGTGCATCTCCTCTGTATTTTATCATGAATATCAGCTATGGATCGTATTGGGTACTGCACTTGGCCCAGTTTTTGCAGTTTTTCCTCTCATTTCCCAAAATTCAACTCCAAAACCTTATCCTTAAAATAAGGTAAAAGTACCTCATATGTATATATAAACATACCTAAGACCAAGTATCTTTTCTATGTTTTAAGCGTCAAAACTGTTGTAAACCCTAAACACATCAGTTATATGTTATTTGTTTGGCTTTTGATTTGCAAAACGAGCATGCAAAACTTGAAAATCGCTTGTCTAGAGTCATACCTTTGAAGTGATTGTGAAAATAGTTGAATTCCTTAGAGTGTGATACCTTGTGTGTTGAGATGTTTAGCTTGATTCTTCTGTATGCATATTATCTAGAGCTTGCCTCGAATGTTATTCAAGGCGAAATCCTATTTGTAGTTGCACTTAACAAATAACCTTAGGCTTTTATTTTGGTTAGTCACTTCACCACAGAATGACCTCCTTGAGCACCAACCCTTGTTAACCATTGTTTTAGTCATAAGCCTTTTTCTTGGCAACCACATTACAAACCCTGCACCCTTTTTAATCTTCTACTTTCGCATGCATCCTCCCTAATTGCTAGTAATGAAAGAAAAATGGTTCTTCAAGCCCAAGATTTCAGGGTAAAATAAATTAAATGTAATATAGGAAAAATCCTAAGTTTGGGGTATTCAAGAAAGAGAAAAAGAAGAATGATCTTCTACGTAAGATAGAATCTATTGCTTGATGAAAAGAAAAAATTGATGGTTGAAAGACCTTTGATCTACAGAAGAAAAGAGAAAAGTGGAATGGTGCTATCTTTTGTTGAAATGAGGCTTAATAAAAAATTAAAAAGTGTTAAAAGGGTGGATATTGAGAAAAATTTTGAATAATTAGAAAGGAGAGATAAGGCAAAGTAAACTCGCTGAGAAAAATTATGAATAATGAGAAGGGAGAGATAAGGCGAAGTAAACTCGCTAAGTGTAGTAGGATATTGGAATACGTGCACAAAAAGGCATTAGGGAGATCCTAGTCACTTGAACTAAATTTTGTCCTACCTTTGACCCCTAGCCTTCATTAGACCCACAAGTCCTTAGTGATTTCATGTATAGCAACTTTACATTTGTGGCGAGTTACATAAACAGCAAGCCTATGGTTCAATTTGTATGCACTTGAATATCTTTGAGAGAGTGAGCGTCTTTGCATCATTTTATAATCCCTTTTTTAAAATTGCATCTGTGTGAATGGGATTCTCTTTTGTTGTGAGTGGCATCATTTCCTTTGAATAAATGCTAAAAATTGTGTTGTCCATTGAGAGGTATGAATGCGACAAGTTGTACCGTGAACTATGAGGAAAACCTTGAATGTTGATTGTCAATGAATTTAGATTGTTGTAAACTTTAATTTGTTGGATTATGCCCCTACTGAATTGAAAGGAATGAAAGTGAGATGTGCCAAATGCTTGTGGTTATCAATTGAATTTGTGCAACAAGTTTTGAGTCTTTTTATTTTCTTTAGTCGGTGTGAGATTTTGGGGTTGTCTAAAGTGTTAGTAGTCCCTTAGGCAGATCTTATAATGTGGATGCTTAATTCAATTCTAAGTTGTGAGTGAAATGCCTTGCTTGAGGACAAAGTAATGGTTCAAGTTTGGGGATTTGATGAGTTGGTAATTTACCAACTCATTAGTCTTTTAAGCATGAGCTATTTCTTTGTTTTCATACCAATTAGGAAATTTTTATGCCTTTTTTCTTTGTCAGTACAGGTGTTTGTCTTAGACAAAAAAATAGAAGAATTGAACAAAAAACACCCTACTGGAAGCAAGGAACCTATGTGCTAAACATTGGCACATGCGACACGCAGGTGCCACGCAGTTAGCACAGGGAAGGATTCTAAATTGAACCTGCAAAATGTAGGTGCAACCGGAACCAGCACTAGAACAACTTTGCCGCGACCTGCAAAGCATATGTGAGCCATGGATGGGCACTTGCGAAATAAAGGTCCCTCACAAATGAACAAAATGCTGAGAAGGGAAAAAGCTTCCATCTGTGGAACAAGTGAACTGAGAAGCTTTCAAGGGCAAACATAGAAAGTTGTGCAAAAGGGTATGTGAAGATTTTACCTAAAATTTTACATAGCAAATCATAGAACACATCATAGAGATGTTTGAATTGTAGAGAGAGAAGTAGAAAGAGAAGTAGAGAGATAGAGATCGTAGACTTTCCTTTTTTCTTCTTCTTTAATTTCATTGGGAAAAGTACACAATTGTTGTAGATTGTGAAAGCTTAATTGGTTATTCAATATGATGATTGTTGATGATTTACTCATGGGTATATTATCTCTATCTCCATTAATGCGTAGCTAAATTGCTAACTAAGGGTGTGTGCTTGATGGATGTTTAAACTTGTTTGGGTATTGATCAATTGTTCTTAAATTCAATCTATAATCATAGATCTATTGTTTCCTCTTAATCTTAATTGAAATATTGGTGGTTTCAAATACTAATTAAGTTTACTTATCTTGCTTGAGCTTGAGAAAGAATGGTGAGATTTGGGTGAGGAAACAACAGAGAAGATTTGCAGTGTAGATGTCACGCCCCAGAACTAGGGTAGGGTGCAACTGGCAGTCGATTCGTTGTCGATCGAGAAGCCGGCTATATAGCATTTATAAATGTAACACTATGGCTGACCAAGCAACCTTTCACAACCAACCAAGATAAATATTGGGCCAATAATTCCTTGACAATTATAAATATGCAACCTGGAAAGCCGACAAGGATACAATAAATCTAAGCAAGGCAATGAAAAACCGATATAACTACACAACCCACACTACTATAAAAACTACTCCACATCAGGGCCCCGGCCTACTCATGTTGTACACAAAACTAAAAATAGTCCAAACTAGGACATGACTCCTGGAAGAGAGGAGCATACCACTATTCTGCTGAAGTCTGGCTCCTACTACGTGCGATGATCTAAGCCTTGACCTGTACCTACAACACGATTTGCAGGAAGGGTCCCAAGATGAAGGGACGTCAGTACGAATAAAATGTACTGGTATGTAAGGCTGAAAACTGTAAACATGTAAGATAAAAATGATAATTAGGAAAAAAATAAGGAGTAGCAACAACCCGAAATTCTAAAAACAGAAACCTCACAATAACTCATTATTGAAGTGTAAATGCAACCATCTAATGCAAAGCATAGTTTATAACTGACATGCCAACAGACAGCCGACCATAAAATCTATATACAATCCGTCCAGCCAGTGTACTACACCAGGGTAAAAATAAAAATGCCTCCAGCCGGTGTACCATACTGGGGTAAAAATAAAAATGCCTCCAGCCGGTGTACCATAATTGGGTAAACTCCGTCCAGCCGGTGTACCGCACCAGGGTAAAATAAAAAGACCTCCAGTTGGTGTACCACACCGGGGTAAAATCAATAAAGCTTAGAAAAAACATAAATGAAGCTGATATGGCTTATACTGGACCAGCTCAATACATACAACATAGAAATGACGAATAATAAATGTGTGGCCTGCATAGGCCTCCTTCGTAATGCATAACTGGAACTGAGTACATATAACTAGAACTAAGTACATATAACATGTAAATCAATAAAATAGAACTGAAATGCATGTATTAAAAACTTGTATAAATCATAAGGAACTACGGATAACCTAAGAGTTTCAACAAAATTTATAGATCGTCTCCAAGGGACATTAGAGCTCAGAAACTCGCTAGCTTGTTGTTCGGCTTAAGGGAAAGGGATTATGAAATATCCCCTTGGCCTGACATATTTCATAACATAAACATAAGATAAAGGACAACCATAAAAAGGTAACCCTAATTCTATAAGCTCGTTTACCCTCAATAGCTTGCGACATCTTTATGTGGCTTAAAATAGTTTACACATCCTCATCTGGGCTCTTTCACCAATTTTAGTTAGCAACCATACCTTTAAACACATTTAACATAACATATATATACACATGACATACAGTAAGGACCAGCTAACAATGCCCACGCTGAGGGGTCTCCAACTCCATGTACAACTACGATAACAATCAACACAATATCACACTTTAGGTGTCTAACTTCGGCTAGTCATAATCTTAACATTTATCCTCAATAAAACATGGGACTTTAAAGATTAAATGAAGCTTAACATAATTCCTCAATACTTTTAAATAGGTTGTTGTCTCATTCGATTCACAACACATGGATCGTGCTTAAAAGAATGATAGACGGGGCGCCTTACATACCTTTCTCCATGAACTTTTCTCTAGCCGATTTCCTATCTCAATGATAAGCCTTCAACCTCATTAATCCAGTGGTTTTATAGGACAACAACTAGCTTAATCTATATCAAAAAAATGCAGCCAACATAACTAATCAGAGGCATTCAAAATAGCAACAACAACACACGACAACATCAATAACATTTAGCCATTTTCTCAACTAATTTTCACTAACTTTTGAGAGAAAAAACAGAGGAAATTTTACCTTAGTTTATCTTTGATTCTACCCCTCAATATGAAGTATAATTACAGCAAAAGAAACAGCTAAAAATGCTAAGGAAAATGAGCAAAACTCCGCTAACAAACAGTCCATCGGCAGCTCACTTAGCTGCCAATTTCCAGATTTTTGCTTAGCAATTTGAGAGGTTTAAAAGGGGAGAAATCCTTACCTTTTCTCCTGATTTCAACACCTACTCAAAGATGGATATATAGGCAGTCCAAATAGATTTTGAAACGCTGAAAAACTTCTTCAAAACCTTGCCAAAACAAGCTCCAAAACAGCCCCTAACATACTTAGCAAGGTAATCTCAACTTATCTTGTGATTTTCTTGCACTTTGTTTGATGTTCCTCCTTGATTTTCTTTGTCCTAGCTTACAGAATTGAGAGAAAAATGGAATCCTTAGCAAGCTTGTCGATTTAGATTTATCTGGAAATGTTTTCTACAAGTGAAAAATCAGATTTTAAGTAAATAGGGCGGTGGAGGCGCTAGGGCGTCATGCCTGCGTCACCGCTCGCGATGGTTCAGTAAAATGCCCAAAACTTCTTACTCCAAACTCCGATTGACAAGAGGTTTTATGTTATGAAAACTAGATTCAATGAAATTTAATATGATAGGTCGTGGGGCTTCTAATTCATTATATATTGGGAGATATGATCGTTTAAAATTGGCCCTTACTTATGAACTTCATATACACTTTGGTTTTTTGATTGTACACATTTCCCTTGTCACCTACGACCAATATACAACCCGTACTTTCCCTAACCTAGCATAAAACATCAAATAATCACTAAAAAATTTTGGGGTGTTATATTCTCCCCCCCTTAGGAACATTCGTCATCGAATGGAAATTAATTTCACTTAATATGCATCAAAATAGATACTCAGTAACTAAAGTATCAAACAAATACCTTAACATCATGTCGACATCGTAAATAGATGAGGATATTAATTCTTCATTTCCTCCTCAGCCTCCCAAGTCACTTCCTCGATGTTATTAGTTCACCATAATACTTTAACTGAGGCGACTTCTTTTGTTCGAAGTTTCCTGACTTGCCGGTCAAGAATAGCAACTGGAACCTCGGTGTAGGTCATCTCCTTAGAAATTCAGACATCATCGATAGGCATAACACGAGTTGAGTCACCTATACACTTCCACAACATTGATACATGAAATACTGGGTGGACTACCTCTAACTCTTCTGGAAACTCCAACTCATAGGCCACTTTTCTTACCCTGCAGATAACTCTGTATGGCCCAACATATCTAGGACTCAGCTTGCCTTTTCGGCCAAATCGCATAACGCCTTTCATAGGTGACACTTTCAGGAAGACCCAACCATTAACAACAAACTCCAGCACTCGACGGTCTACATCTGAATAAGACTTTTGCCTGCTCTGGGTTGTCTGAAGTCGATCTCTAATAAGTTTCACCTTGTCAATAGCTTGCTGCACTAAGTCTGGTCCCAATAACTCTGCCTCACTGAGTTCAAACCAGCCCACTGGTGACCTGAATTTTCGCCCATATAAAGCTTCATATGGATCCATCTGAATAGTTGCCTGGTAGCTGTTATTATAGGCTAACTCAATCAAAGAAACATGATCATCCCAGCTTCCGCCAAAATCTAAAACACAGGCACGAAACATGTCTTCAAGCGTTTGAATGGTGCGTTCAGCCTGTCCGTCTGTTTGAGGATGAAATGCGGTACTGAGGCTTACCTAAGTGCCCAGGCCTTTTTGGAAAGACTTCCAGATGTTTGCTATGATTTGAGCACCCTTGTCAGAAATAATGGACAAGGGGATGCCATGTAGGCAAACTATCTCTCGTATATAAGGCCTAGCATAATCCTCTGGACCATATGTGGTCTTCACTGGCAAGAATTGAGCTAATTTAATTAATCTATCAACTATTACCCAGATAGAATCATGCTTCCTGCTCGTTCTAGGCAATCCTGTAATAAAATCCATATTGATCACCTCCTATTTCCAGGCTGGAATTTCTACATCCTTCACCAAACCTCTAGGCCTCTGGTGCTTAACCTTTACCTATTGGCAATTGGGACACTGAGTCACAATACCAGTGATGTCCTTTTTCATGTCATTCTACCAATATAGCTTCCTTAGGTCACGATACATCTTTTTGGCACCTGGGTGTACTGAATATCGAGAATAATGAGCTTCATTCATAATTTGTTCCCATAGTTCACCCACATTAGGTACATATACACGGCCCTGGTATCTAAGAACTCCATGGGGTCCACAATCAAATAGGCTCTGCTTCTGTTGTGGTGTACTGTCTCTCAGTAAGACTAACTTTGCATCATTATATTGTCGTTGCTTAGCTTCCGCTACCAAGGACGATTCTACTGTGTTTTTGACAATAACACCCCCATCTTCGGCATGGAGTAACCGAATCTGTAAGTCATGCAACTGCCGTAGAGTCTTCATCATTTCAATCCTGTCAACCTGAATATGACTCAAGCTACCCATAGACTTGCGACTTAGCGCATCAGCTACAACATTTGGCTCACTCGGATGATACAGAATGCTAACATCATAATCTTTCAGCAATTCTAACCACCTTCTCTGGCGTAAATTCAACTCCTTCTGCTGAAACAAATACTGGAGGCTCTTATGATCTGTGAAGATATCAACATGTATTCCGTATAAGTAATGGCGCCAAATCTTCAATGCAATTACCAATGCGGCCAACTCAAGAACATGGGTAGGATAATTTTGCTCGTGCTTCCTCAACTGTCTAGAGGCATAAGCAATGACCTTGTCGTGTTGCATCAGAACACAACCTATCCCAACTCTCAAAGCATCAAAATAGACCTCATAACTCTCGACACCCTCTGGAAGAGTCAGGACAGGTGCTGAAGTCAGCCTATCCTTCAATTCCTGAAAACTTCACTCACATGCCTCTGTCCGCTGAAACTTAGCTGCTTTATGAGTCAACTTTGTCAATGGTGCAGCCATAGTAGAGAAACCTACCACAAATCAGCGATAATAACCTGCTAACCCTAGAAAGCTGCGAACCTCTGTTGGATTCAAGGGTCTAGGCCAAGTCTTTACTACCTCTATCTTCAGTCTATCCACTCTTATACCTTCAGCTGTAATGACATGACCAAGGAAACCACAGATGTTAGCCAAAACTCACATTTAGAAAATTTAGCATATAACCTGTGCTCCTGTAGAGTCTGTAATAGTGCTTTCAAATGACCTGCATGCTCGGCCTTGGATCGCGAGTAAATCAGAATATCATCAATGAAGAAGATCACAAATACATCAAGAAAAGGCCTAAACACCCAGTTCATCATGTCCTTAAAAGCTTCTAGGTCATTAGTAAGACCAAATGACATCACTAAGAACTCATAATGGCCATATCTAGTCCTGAAGGCAGTCTTGGGAATATAGACTACCCTAACCCGTAACTGATGGTACCCGGATCTCAACTCAATCTTTGAGAAGCATCTAGCGCCCTGTAACTGATCAAATAGGTCATCAATCCAGGGAAGTGGGTACTTATTCGTAACCTTATTTAGCTGCCTATAGTCGA
The DNA here is from genome assembly GCA_035772735.1 of Datura wrightii. NCBI lineage: Eukaryota > Viridiplantae > Streptophyta > Magnoliopsida > Solanales > Solanaceae > Datura > Datura wrightii. The sequence continues at coordinate 16,873,264 of JASDFA010000002.1, forward strand.
TACACATTCTTAACGACCCATCTTTCTTTCTCACAAAGAGCACTGGTGCACCCCAAGGTGATACACTAAGTCGAATGAAGCCCTTCTCGAGCAGATCTCTCAACTGCTCCTTTAATTCCCCTAGCTCTGCTAGATCCATTCTGTAAGGAGGGATCGATATAGGCTGAGTACCTGGAAGTAGATCAATAGCAAAATCTATCTCCCATTCAGGAGGAATTCCAAGCAAATCCTTTGGAAAGACCTCAAGGAACTCATTTACAATAGGAATTGATTGGAGAGTGGTAGGCTAACATTCCAAGTTTCTTATCGAACCAAGTGAGAAATACAACTCTTGGATATCAAATTCTGAGCCTTAAGGTATGAAATAAACTTACCTTTAGGAATAGCGGCATCACCTTTCCATTCCCGAACTGGCTCGCTGGGAAAATTGAATCTGACAACCTTAGCTCTGCAATCAACATTAGTATAACATGCTGCCAACAAATTCATACCCAAAATTACATCAAAATCAACCATTTCAAGCTCAACTATATCAGCTAAGGTTGATCTTTCACATACCAATACTATACAGTTTCGGTGAACTCGTCTAGCTAACACAGATTCGCCAATTAGCGTAGAAAAAACAAATGGTATAGATAATAACTCAGGGACTGTCTCAAACTGACTCGCAACCAATGGTGTGACATTAGAGACTATAGAACTAGGTTCAAGTAAGATATATTTTCACGAGAATAAATAATCAAAGTACTTGTAACAACATCAGGTGATGCCTCCTAGTCATGTCGACCGCCCAAAGCATAAAATCAATTCCTGGTTGCCCCAGAACTAGAAGCCTCTCTCCGTCTTCCTCTTCCATGGCCTATTGCTAGCTGAAGTCTGGGAGGTCGAACGGAGGATGACGAAGCAACTGCTGATCGCGCCTGATCCGCCTCCACCCTATATGAATAATCCCTCATAAAGTGCCCTGTCTTCCCACAATGATAACATACATTCTGCCCCTGACGACACTGACCTAAATGATATTTCCCACACTGGGGACAAGGCGGCAATGGTTGTTGCCTCTGCCCCGCCCACTCCTGCCGTCGAGAGCTAGATGGAGGTGTGCCTTGGTCCCTTCTCTGTCCCTAAAGTTGAGGTGGGGCACTCCCTATTGGCCTAACTGACTGCCTGGATGACTGAGCCCTTGGGTCACCCTACGGCCCTCTGTAAGGACCCACAGTCCTAGCTCTCTTTCGTTGCTCCTGTTGTCTTCGAGTATCCCATAAGTGATGAACCAAATCCTCTGCCCTCTGGGTTAAAGCTTTAATTCGTGAAATTTCCATGTGCTCCTGAGTAGATACCCCCAAGAAATCTCGAGCTATATGAAGCCCCAACCCTAACACAAACCGACGAACTCTATCCTCCATCATCTGAACCATGTGTGGAGCATACCTGGCGAGAGAATTAAGCCAAAGAAAATACTTACGCACACTCATACTTCCTTGTTCTACGTGAAAAAATTTCTCAGCTTGAGCCTGTCAGAGCTCCCGGGGTAGATAGTGGTGCGTAAAAGCCTCGGAGAACTCTTCCCACTCAGCTGGTGGTGTGTCGGCTCCTCTAGATCGAGCCCAAGCCTCATACCATAATATGGCCACATCACGTAGTCTGAAGGCTGCCAACTCTACTTCCTTAGTCATTGTAGCTCGCATCACCTTTAGCACCCTATAAGTTTGATCAATAAAGTCCTGAGGATCCTCGCTCGGGTATGATCCGGTGAAAATAGGAGGGCTCAAACTCAAGAACTCGCGGGCCCTGGAACTCTCAATTGTCTAGCCACTATGTCTCTCCATCGCCTCCAATCGTCGCTCTTGACCTACGGCTATACGAGCCATCAACTGAACAACTCCCTCAAGAAACTGTCCATCCGGAATAATTGGAGGTACCACAGGCGTGGGAGGGTCTGCCACTCTACTACCCTCAAGTATTGCTGGTGCGGGAGGAGCTGGAGGTCTATCTTCCATTGCTCTGGTCAGTGCGGGAGGAACTGTAATACCTAGGGCAGGAGATTCACTCTAAGCCTCTGACATGTCTCTCTGATCCACTGGAGGGAGACTAGTACCCTCCCCAACAGCTGTGCCAATCAACCTTTTAGTCATTTTCCTTGTCACTGGCATACTCTGTAACAATAACACGATTTCGATATCATAGTACTAATGATCTCGACCTATAGCACGAACTATTAGTAAAAGAAGTGAAACAATTCCTAAATGTCCTGTCGCCTCCGATTATAAGTATGGTGCAAAACATACCCATAAGCATGACTCTACTAGACAAAGCTTTGTGGACTCCTTAGGACACGACTTCGCCCTGATACCAAGTTTTTCACACTCTAAAACTAGGGTAGGGTGCAACTGGCACTCGATTCATGGTCGATCGAGAAGCCGGCTATATAGAATCTATAAATGTAACACTAAGGATGACCAAGCCACCTGTCACAACAAACCAAGATAAATACTGCGCCAATAATGCCTTGACAATTATAAATATGCAACCTAGAGAGCAGCCAAGGCTACAATAAAGCAAAGCAAGGCAATGAAAAATCGATATGACTTCACAACCCCGACTACTGTACAAACTAGTCCACATCAGCCATTACAGAGTAAACAAACTAAAATGCACTGGACAGGGCCCCGGCCTACCCATGTTGTACACAAAACTGAAAATAGTCCAAACTAGGACATGGCTCCTAGAAGAGAGGAGCATACCACTATTCTGCTGAAGTCTGGCTCCTACTACGTGCGATGATCTAAGCCTCGACCTGTACCTACAACACGATTTGCAGGAAGGGTCCCAAGATGAAGGGACGTCAGTACGAATAAAATGTAGTGGTATGTAATGCTGAAAACTGTAAACATGTAAGATAAAAATGATAATTAGGCCAAAAATAAGGAGTAGCAACAACCCGAAATTCTAAAAACAGAAACCTCACAATAACTCATTATTGAAATGTAAATGCAACCATCTAATGCAAAGCATAGTCTACAACTGACATGCCAATAGACAGCCGACCATAAAATCTATATACAATCCGTCCAGCGAGTGTACCACACCGGGGTAAAAATAAAAATGCCTCCAGTTGGTGTACCATACCGGGGTAAACTCGGTCCAGCCGGTGTACCACACCGGGGTAAAATAACAAAACCTCCAGCCGGTGTACCACACCGGGGTAAAATCAATAAAGCTTAGACAAAATCATAAATGGAGCCGATATGGCTTATACTGGACTAGCTCAATACATACAACATAGAAATGACGAATACTAAACATGTGGCCTGCATAGGCCTCCTTCGTAATGCATAACTTGAACTGAGTACATATAACATGTAAAGCTAGAAAATAGAACTTAAATGCATGTATTAAAAACTTGTATAAATCATAAGCAACTAAGGATAACCTAAGAGTTTCAACAAAATTTATAGATCGTCTCCAAGGGACATTAGAGCTCCGAAACTCACTAGCTTGTCGTTCGGCTTAAGGGAAAGGGATTATGAAATATCCCCTTGGCCTGACATATTTCATAACATACACATAAGATAAAGGACAACCATAACCAGGTAATCCTAATTCGGTAAGATCGTTTACCCTCAATAGCTTGCGATGTCATTATGTGGCTTAAAATCGTTTACACGTCCTCATCTCAGCCCTTTCACCAATTTCAATTGATAACCAGACCTTCAAACACATTTCAAATCACATATATATACATATGACATACATTAAGGACCATCTAACAGTGCCCACGCTGAGGGGTCTCCTACTCCATGTACAACTACGACTACAATCAACACAATATCACACTTTAGGTGTATCACTTCGGCTAGGCATAATATTAATATTTATCCTCAACAAAACATAGGACTTTAAGCTTAAATGTAGCTTAACATACTGCCTCAAGAATTTTAAATAGGTTTCTGTGTCATTCGATTCACAACACACGAATCGTGCTTAAAAGAATGATAGACGGGGCGCTTTACATACCTTTCTCCGATGAACTTTTCTCTAGCCGATTTCCTATCTCAATAACCAGCCTTCAACTCCTTAATCCAGTGGTTTTATAGGGAAAAAACAAGCTTAATCTATAACAAAAAAATGCAGCCAACATAACTAATCAGAGGCAGTCAAAATAGCAACAACAACACACCACAACATCAACAACATTTAGCCATTTTCTCAACTAATTTTCTCTAACTTTTAAGGGAGAAAACAGAGGAAATTTTACGTTAGTTTTTCTGTGATTCTAACCCTCAATATTAATTATAATTCCATCAAAATAAACAGCCAAAAATCGTAAGGAAAACGAGCAAAACTCAGCTAACAAACAGTCCATCGGCAGCTCACATAGCTGCCAATTTCCAGATTTTCGCTTTGCAATATGAGAGGTTTAAAAGGGGAGAAATCCTTACCTTTTCTCCTGATTTCAACACCTATTCAAAGATGTATATATAGGCAGTCCAAATAGATTTTGAAACGCAGAAAAACGTCTTCAAAACCTTGCCAAAACGAGCTCCATAACAGCCCCTAACATACTTAGCAAGGTAATCACAACTTATCTTGTGATTTTCTTGAACTTTGCTTGACGTTCCTCCTTGATTTTCTTTGTCCTAGCTTCTGGAATTGAGAGAAAAATGGAATCTTAGCAAGCTGGTCAATTTAGATTTATCTGGAGATATTTTCTACAAGTGAAAAATCAGATTTTAAGTAAATAGGGCGGTGGAGGCGCTAGGGCGTCATGCCCGCGTCACTGGTCGCGATGGTTCGGTAAAATGCCCATAACTTCTTACTCCGAACTCCTATTGACAAGAGGTTTGATGTTATGAAAACTAAACTCAACTACCTTTAATTGGATAGGTCCTGGGGCTTCTAATTAATTATATATTTGGATATATTATTGTTTAAAGTTGACCCTTACTTATGAACTTCACATACTCTTTGGTTTTTTGATCGCACACATTTCCCTTGTCACCTACGACCAATATACAACCCGTAATTTTCCAAACCTAGCATAAAACATCACATAATCACCAAAAATTTTTCGGGGTGTTATAGTAGATGAGTGGGGTTGATCTAGAAATAGTCAAAATCCCCATCCTTACTCCATTAGAGGTTTAAGGCTAGAGATAGCTTGACTCTTCCTCAAGCTTGTGGTTGTTTGTTTGATTGAGACCTTGGGGTTTGAGAAAACCAAAGGCATAAGAATCCTTGTGGTTGGAAAACAATAGGTTGCATTGTGATCCATACTATCCATGCTGGAAATTGTGTTTAGGGCAATTACATCAATCCCAATCTAGTTTACACCCCATCTCTTGCACATCCTTAGCTCCTTTCCTATCATTTTCAATAGATCAATTGCCCAATCTAGTTTTATAAATTTGAGTTCAATTTTTTTCCCTTTTTCCCCCACCTTTTATTTTTCGAATGATAAAAATGATGAATGCTAAGTTAAGTTATTTTTCATCTTTTGGTTGATCCGTCTCGATTCCTTGTGGGATTTGACCTCGACACACATAGGGTAATTTTGTTTTTTGACAACAACCACTGTCACCTCCCTTAACTGGGAGATATGTATTCTAGCGTTATCACACTCTAACCATTCATCAATCAGAGTTCAGAGTAAAAAGTTATAGGCATTTTACTGAGGTACTATAAAGCAGTGACGGATAGGTGCGCTTCCCTAGTGCCTCCACCGCCCTACCTCTTTAAATATTAAGTTGTCATGTTCTGAATTCATTCCACATTCATCTTACATTGTCCTTATTTTTGACACCACCATTTTATCTCTATTTATAGTAAGAACCAAGGAAAAACAACCATCAAAATCAACACTAAAAGCTATCAAATTCCGAGAAGAAGATTGTGAAGCTACTAGCATTGTTTCTACCAGATTTTTTGTTGTGTTGTTGCATTTTTTATGAAATCATAGGTGGTGGAAATTTAGAACACCTCTACTACTTCGGATGAGAACATTTCAAGTAAAGGGAAGCTATCTTGTCCTTGATTTCTCTGAGAAGTGTGAAGGAAAACTTGGAGTAAGTTGTGATCTTGTTGAGTGTTCTTGTGGTGTATTACTGCCCAATTTTTCCTAGAAATTCATGTAGTGAATTAGCTAAGTATTGCTATTGAACGTTGAAGTTGGAAGATTCTTAAAGTAGAAGATTGAAGTGAAGGTAATTGAAAAGTTAGAGTTGGTGTATTAAAGTATGTAAGGCGCCCCTTCATCCTTCTTTGTGGACGATTACGTTTGTAAGTTGATATTGAGAGAATCTGCTCTTGTATATGTTGAAATCAGTATCTTGAGTTATTCCTAAAGACATGAGTTATATATTGAATTGATATTAAAATGTTTAGATTGTAGCTTGTCGATTTGATGATTGAAATGTATTTGTCGTATTGTTGTTATCGTAACAATAAATTTAGTCTGGAGACCCCTCAGAGTGAGCACTATGAGCTGGTCCTTTATATTATATCATATAAGTTATGTTAATCTTGTTTAAGATTCTGGTTGCTAAGTGAAGGTTAGTAAAAAGTCTAAGACAACAACACATGAACAAAGCCTAAGCTAAAAAGTGATGCTAAGCCTAGAAAGATTAAACGAGTTTGTAAAAATAGAAATTCCTTGATATAAATGTCCATCCTTTTATGTATATATTTTTAGGTACTTAAGATAAGGGGAGATTTCATGATTCCTCTCCCTTAAGCTAAGCGATAAGTTTTCGAGTTTCCGAATCTTAAGTTACGCGAGGTTGATCCTAGGTCTCTAACGATGAGTCCGACCACTCTAAAGTTAATTCTAAGTATTCTAAAGAATGTTTAAGATTCTTAAATGAACCTAAGTATCCTAAGTGATTCCAAGTACTCTGAATGAGTCTGAGTTTTCTAAATAAATGTCCAAGAACTTTGAGTCAAGTCCAAGTTCTCTAAGCTGAACTTGAGTTGAGTCTGAGCATTTTAGTTGGATCCAAGTATTCAAAAGAGGAGTCTGAGTATTCCATGTTGAGTTTGAGTGTCCATAGTTGACTCCAAGAGTCTATAAGTCAAGTAAAGCTATAAGTTTCTCAAAGTATTGAGTTTATGTTTAAGCTTCTCAATCAAGCTAAGTCTTATGTCCCTTTGTGTCAGTTGTTAGGGGTAATGTGTTCAATTGTTCCTCTGAGTTGGACCCATCTTATGAGTTAGTTTCATTGCATTTTCTAGTTTTCCGATCCATCTATTGGTTTTGCCCATTATGCTTGTTTTGCATTTTATCCGATCCAAGTATTTAAGCATGCCCTCTTGATGTGTTGGGAGTTTGTGATACAAATTTGCTTCATTTGATAGAGTTTACATGCATTTAAATTCTAATTTAAGTATAACTAAATGTATTATGCTATGTTTTAAGAACCCAAGTGAATAAGAAAGGAGGAACCAAAGTCACTAGTCTGCCAAAAAATAGAGCAAAGGATGAACCGCCTCTTAAAATGTTGGTCCGTACTTCCAAAAGTCCAACATGCTCTGCATGATCCAGAAACCACTTCCAAGTGGATGGCAACTGATGATGGAAAGGACGGACCTTCTTCCAGCTTCGGAGCTAAGGGACAAAGTGAAGGATGGACCATCTTTCCAGAAGATGGGCGATCAATTAAAAGACAAACAACAACTAGGCAAAAGCCAAATCCAAGTGATGAATAAAAGGATGGTCCGTCCACACACATGGGACCCTCTAATTTTAAATGAATTTGGATTTCTTAGGCATAGTATAAATAGTAATTTTTTTCTTTCTTTTTCAGGGATATTTCATAATATAGTTCATAATATAGAGCTAGATAATTAGAGATAGTTTTCCATAGAGAATTCTAGATAGAGTAGAGCTACTTTGCAATTGAAGATTGAAGATCTAGCTATCAATTCAAGTTCTCTTCTTAATTGTGATTTCATTGGTAAGAATATTCAATTATTTGCTTCCTTGTTATCTTCTCGCTATGGGTAACAAAACCAAAAGCTAGAGAATGGTTGCATACGTTTTTTCTAAATTCGATCCACATATGGCAAGAACTTGTAAATGTGTTCCTTAAGAAGTGGTCCCTGCCAAGTAAGAAGGCGGAGCAGCAAAATAAGATCTTTTACTTCCAACATCTCCCCAGGGAGAAACTCTTTGAAGCTTTGAAATGTTTCAAATAGAATATATACTTAAGGTATCCAACCATGGGTTCCCTAAGCATATTCTTCTTGAAAAGTTCTACACAAGCTTAGACCCGTTGACACAGTCGGTTGCAAATAATACAGTTGGGGAATGTTTCTTGGATAAGACCTTTAATTAGATTGCCATTATTTTGGATCGTATTGCGAAGCACAACCATGCATGGCATGGTAGAGACTAGAGTGGAGGTCTAAATGTGGGTGCCCCTTCATTATCTTACTTGATGAAGGAGAACTAAGATCATGATTAAATGATGACAGTCATGGCCACCAACATAGACCTACTTACCATGAAGTTGACCAAGGCTGAGGTCAAAAAGGTGCATATTGTGAAAGAAGCCCTAAAAGATTTTCAATATAGACTTGGATGCCCCATCCTCCTTATCAATATTAGTCATACTAAGAGCTACCTTCCATGCAAGTATAAAATGCTAACTATGTTGATAATACATTCAGAGGTTATAGACTACACTACCCAGAACAACATCAAGGCCATCCACCTTCCTCATGTCAAGGAGAATGATTACCTCAACCGTAAGGTCAAGGACAATACTACCTGAGAGATGATTATGGTGGTCCAAGTCAAGGGTTGAACAACAATGGGAACTATAAAAAAAGGAGCTCAAATCCCTATGTCTCAGCAAGGGGTCCTTCCTCTAGTTTCCAAAATTGGAGGGATGGACCTTCTCATAAGCAAGGGAGTCCAAGCTTGAGGAGATGTTAGAAAAGGTACCTACAATCCAAGAACATTCTGATGCATGCCTAGTGTGCCCAACATAAAATTATTGGCTCCCATACCACGTCCATTAAAAAATTGGAACAACAAGTAAGGGAATTTTTTGTGAACACAACTCCAAATAAAAGGGACATCTCTCTAGAGACACTTGGCCAACCCTAAGGGACATGTTAACACATCTAATGTTTAGTACGTTCTCACTAGGAGTGGGAAGATTGTGCAACCCATGGGTGGTGAGGTTCTTGAGGTGTGGTTGGTAAATATGTTTAGAAGTCATGAGGGTGATAATTAAACTGAGGGGTTAATAAATTTGTAGGTTGGTGAGATGTTGATGATGGAGTGAAGAAGCCACCAATAGAGGCAGTTGTTGAAGATTGTACAGTTGTTTCTAACAAAAAGGGAAATGCCAAGGGAGGCATAGATGACATTGCTAAATACTTTCCTCCACCTATTTCCCCCTTTCTGCAAAGGCTAATTAAACAAGATCTTGATGCAAAGGTTGAGAAACACATTGAGCAACTAAAAGAAGCCACACTTTGGGTTCTATTTGTTGATACAATCAAGGAAATGCCAGGTTTTGCAAAGTACCTGAAGATGTTGCTGACAAGGATGTTGCCAATTGATATTGAAGAGATGGTTCCTGTGACACATCGTGTGAGTGCCATCATCGTCGGCACTGGTTTTGAGAAAAAAGGTAATCCAAGTAAGTTCAACATGCTTTGCCGAAATGGAAAACATGATATCTTGCATGCCTTATGTGATAATGTGGCTAGTATAATTTTCATGCCTATAGCTACATACAATCAATCTGGATTATTTATTCTAAAGCCTATCTCTATTCTGCTTCAAATAGCCGATAAGTCTATCGAAATGCAGGTAGGGGTGGTGAGGATGTGTTAGTAAAGGTTAGAAAATTTATGCTTCTGACTAATTTTATGGTGTTGGATTGCGATGTGGATAGATATATCCCAATTACCCTTGGGAGACCTTTTCTGGCTACCGAGAGGGCACTTATAGACTCGGAGAAGCATGGGATTATGTTCGGGTTCAAGAATGAAAGAATCACCTTCAAAGCCATAAAGGGCCACTAATTTCCCACAGAAGTTGGGAATATTTGTGCGGCTAGTTCTGCTAAAAATGAAGTGGGAGAAGTTGAGCACATATATAAGGCATCACCAAAGAAAAAGAAGGATAAAAAAATGGGTGAAGCAGTACCTTTGTTGCTCGAAAGGATGAAAGTGGATGAGGAAATTCCGTCCTAACAACCACTTACCATTTGGTTGATTTAGGTATTTTGCATTGTGCCGCAATGTTAAAGCATCTGCTTCTTTGGAGGAAACCCAAGAGATGCAGCTATTAACCCTAGGGTGGTCACGGAAGCTAGGTAATCCAGCCCAAAACAATGAAATCAAGTCTCAACTGATAGCAGTAACTACATATAATACACATTGATTATGATAATAATATAATCTCTGACATGTTGTACTGAGAGTCATCTTGGATTACTATGCTGGAGAAACTGACAAATAAATCTATCTGTATAACGAGAGCGTATCTGGCCTTCTGGGCCTCATGCTAATGCTACTCGCTTCTGGGATAATTTGTATGACAGTCTATAGGCACACTATGTGCACATATTTGATCAGAGGATCCTGATAGTGATCATGATCTCTAATAATCTGGGCTGAATAGAGTGAGGTCTGAAGTAGTCTAACAATACTTTGAATGTCCTACTCGGACACCTGTAGCTCATGCATAACTGTGGAGTTGCGAACAACTAACTACTTTATTCTTCTAATTAAACAACTATAGAGCTGGGCTTGGTCGAACTTGCTTCTAGGCGATCGGTCCCTGGTTCTTCATAGGGAGCTTACCGATCACCTTAACCTATGGTTAACACTGTACTAGCAGAGTACTGCTGACTCCTTACGCCTTGTCTGAATCCACTCGGATCTATGTTACTGTTCTGAGCGCTATATTACTGTTCTGGGCAATTCTAAAACTTATAGGCAATTCTACATAGAGTGGCCCTCTTTTGGCACTCTGTACCTGGATACCTTACAAGAATCGGCTAGGGTACTGGCCCATCACTGGATACAGATGTGGACCCCTTCTTGGGGTATCCATGGGTTTATCTGACTTGAATGACTAGGTTGTCTTGCTGGGCATTCCACATGATAGTCGTTAAATCGACTAAGACTGATAATCACTGGTAAGGCTAAAGAAACGACATGCGATCACTCAATACACTGGAGGACCCTGGTGTGCTAACTCTGCAATATACCTATTCTGTCTCTATTTCTGGTTCTGGAATGTGCGATAACGTTAATGACCTCTAAGGATGCTTTCTTGCTAATACAGCCGCCAACTGGTCGTTAGACTGCCTAACTGCGCCCGTACTGTTTAACCAACTAATTCAGGCTACTAAATCTTACGAGCCCCTTAAATCTAGGTCTGGAAACAAACATATAAGTCTACCATCCCAAAAAGCTGAGAATAAAAGAGTTTCTATAACGTCATATGTGAGTCACATTTAACCTACTCCCTTTTTAACGAGGTGTCCTACAGTACGATTTGTATATGAGTTCTAACAGCTAACCAGAATCTATGTGACTGTAATCCCTGTTAGTAGCTAATCACCACATATCTGATATTTATACACGTATATCAATAATAGCTAATTACAACTTATCGAATTACAATCTAATGGTAGAAACCGTCTGCATCATCTGAGATCATTATTTCTATTCGAGAAACACTAGTTGTAACACTGTACGACCAAGATACTTGCCGAGAGTTAAGCTTTACATACCTCGTTCGCCATTTACTGATTAACTAGTGAGGTTCTGCTGGTATTCCGCTGTTCTTCCCAACTGTAATCACATTCACGTAAGCATAGAACTAACTTCATTACTATGCTAGACGAAAACAATACTTTATATGTATATATACTGACTATTCCTCAACTTATCGAAGAATGATCAAAAACTCATAATTTTACGGGGATCTAGAAGGGAGAAATACATACATTAAGCCTGGGATTGTATTGACACTAGTTTGGAGCAATTCCAATCACTTTGGCTCGGTGGGACGATGATTCGCCGGGCGAATTTCACGAAACTAACTCCATAGAAATGCTCCCTGCTGCCTTATACTTCGATACTCGAAGTTAATTTGGATTTGGATGGTGTTTGGCAGTGTAATCAGAAGAAAATTATAAGAACCCTTCGTCCTTATCTCTGTTCTGGTCGATCTATATGAGGAAATGACATAAAATTAAAGGGTGAGGCCTATATATACTTGCAGCAAAATACATAGCAATGTGGCACTTTGGCCAACACGCCGTTTTGGCTCCGAGACACGTTGGCTAACGAGGAGGTCCTAGCTTCGTGCCACTTTGCCGGTCTAGGCAGCGCAGTTCGGCCTCTTCTTGCGAAATTCCAGCTTGGCACTCGTTCATCCTTTCCCCGAGCCCTTTCCTCGCACGTATGGCATTCTAAAATTTCCAACCAACATGCAAATAGGCCAACTGCATGCTAGAGACTTACGGGGTGTAACACTTAGCCCCTTAAAAGTCACTATTCATAACTCAAAACTACGTAGTTTAGGCCTTAGAAGCTTAGAAATTACGAAATAGCCCTTTCTAAAATCACAGAATACAACGACCAGGTAGTCCTAACGAGAGACCTAATGATTCGTCCCTTCTTACAACGACTTGTGGTTTGATCCATGAAGTACACTGATCAACAGGTCTCCTGGGCTCATAATAGAAGACATAATGACCCGTGACCTAGTGACCAGGACTCGTGGTCACCATCCGTGATGTGCACTACCTTAGCTTCAACGAAATCATTCCCTTCTTGGCCACGGCCGTTCCCACAAATCATGGGGATTGACCACGACCCATGGGGACCTCCCATTAAGTACATTGTCTCTCTTCCTTCTCTTTTCTTACTCTCACCCTATAACTGATCTAACGACTCATGAGGCCTGACCACTAGTCGTGGTCATGCCCGTGGGTCTCATTTCTAAAGTTTCAAATTTATTCCCTAGGCCTCCCCATGAGTCACTTCATGACTCTTGGGCTCCTCTTACGGGTCACCTCACGACCCGTACTGATGCCCGGTGCCAAATTTCAACTTTTCTCCATTTCAACTCTCGAGTCTGATCTTTGGGATTCCGAGGTATAACAATATCTCTCCCTTGGGAACTTTCATCCCCAAATATTGTAATACATTCAGAAAAAGCATAGAAATGAAATTATCATATTCAAATTCTAATTATTTAAGCCGAAAAATGAAGGAATAACTACCTCCGATTCAAACTACATAGTTGAGTTGAATCCACGAATCATACGTACATCTATATACATAAAAGAAACTTGGGCGCATGAACTAAAAATGAAAACTAAATAGAGTTTTGAGTCAAAACTGATACCTCAAGTTGGAACTAAGCTAGTAGAGAATAAATGTGGGTATCCAACCATCATATCCGCTTCAGCTTCCCACTTAGCTCCTTCAACATGTTGATTACTCCATAAGGCTTTAACTGAAGCTACTTCCTTGTTCCTTAACATTCAAAGTTGACCATCCAGTATTTCTACCAGAACATCCTCATAACTGAGGTTGTCTTTTTGTCACGGCCCACCTTGGGAGGCATAACTGGCACCTGGTTCCCTACTAAGACCTGGACTACTAAACTATTGAGCCTAAGCACTTCTGGTGCCAGGCTGCCTCTAACTCTGGGTTCATAGAACCAACGGGCTATATAACGGCTGTAAAATAGCCTCCGACCGACTAGGCCTATAGCCACCTGTAAGACAACAACAGCTAACCAGAACAACAGTAGTATAAAGGAACTTATGCGGGCCGACAAGGCCACCATGCGGTCTAGTTATTCTGAATCAAGAAAACAGGTGCTAAAATGCTACGTGACCGATAAGGTCACCACTACCAACTGAGTAAGGCCCCACACAGCCATTATAAATAAGCTAAAACATACACACGGCCTCAAACGACCGGTATAGCTAACCACAGGGAATATACAATCTGTAAGCCTCAAAGAATACTGATAAGATGGTCGGGATAGGGACTCGGCCTACCCATACTGTACAACAAAAGAAAAGAAATAAACCTCTAGTTGTCTAGCTCTGGAAGACAGGAGCTGATGACTCTATGTGCTGGCTGGAATCACGAGGGATTAGCTCCTCGTCTATGAGTACCTGCAGGGAAGTAATGCAGCGCCCCAAACAGGCGTCAGTACAACTGGTACCAAGTATGCAAAGCAAAACTGAACATAACTGAAGATAAACAGTAATACTGATAGTTGCTGAAATGACAGGGGGTAGCTAAAACTTTCTGGAATAGCAGAATCTGTACTGAACTTAACTGCACTGGAAGGAAGATAAGACTCATACCTGTCGATGCGGCGTCCTGCTAACTATCCATTTTATAAGTAACATGTATATATATCTAGTAAGTAACATATATATATATATATAGCATACAAGAACCTATACCAGCCCCCATAAGCCGGAAGATGCCAATCAACATGCAATCTATATACCCCTACCCGGGTCAAACCATCCAAAAATAAATTCACTCCACTCACCTAATAACTACGAGCACCCTGCCGGCCCCTTAGGTATGCAGCTTGGGCTCTCTGGGCCCCTGACTATAATTGTATCTGAGTTTGGAGGACTCCTGCAACTGTAATCTAAGATCTGTATTTGTAATCTGTAATCTGTGCCCTCGGCGCGAGTGCTCGACAGGGTATACTGTAATGCTGATCAGCCTGATATGGGGAATGCTGCATCCTATCTTCGTCATACTTCGGACGACATGCCACCCCTTGGAGTGACGTATCCTCACCCTCTGGTGGGCGAGTCGACACAGCTATTAACCCTGGGGTGGCAAGGAAGCTCTTAGGGTGCCCACATATAACAAACAAGTCTCAACAAACAACAATAATCACATATAACGTGTATAATAAATCTGATCATACTGTTCATGCTTTGATATTCTATTCTGATTCTTTGGCTGGATTGAATGGATTCTGGTACTGAGTCTGAAATAATATCTCGCTATTTAATACCAATCTACTGACTTTTATTCTAAACATGGCATAACAATAAACACATACTTAATACTCGGCTTCTGGAACTTCCTTCTGGAATTTATTCTATTTTACTATGCTAGAATTGCTAACTTGCCGAAAAACCTAGCTTTACATACCTCAGTTGTCGGCCTTCCGGCTAACCGGCATTACTCAACCAATATTCAGCTATTTCTTCCAACTGTATTCACATTCATAGCAATTAGAACTAAGTTCATCAATATACTAGAAGAAAATACTAACTAGAATATATATTATATAGCCCAAACTTTAACTTATCGAAAAACAGCCGAAAACTCGCTATTGCTCAGAAGTCTAGAAGGGAGAAATACTCACTTTAGGGCTAGGAGTATATTGACACTAATTTGGATCATTTCCACTTACCTTAGCTCGGTAGGACGATGGTTCGCCGACCGAATGTTACGAAACTAGATTCGTAGGAATGCTCCTCGCAGCTTAATACCTCACTACCTAAGATTGTTTTGAGTTTGGACCGCGTATAATGGTGTAATCAGATAGAAATTTTAAAGAAATATTCGTTCCCTCTATTCTCAGCTGTTTTCTCTGTTTACTCTCTGGAAATTATGAATTTCTATAATTAAAAACCTAAGTGGGGGCTTTTATACTTGGGACCGTTAAGTCGCATTCGTCGAGTGCGATTTATAAGTCGCATTTGCCTTGCAACGCGATGACTTGGCGCTTGTCCGGTCTCTCCCCGGGCCCTTTTCTCGCACATATGGCATTTTAAATCTCTTAACCAATATGCGAATAGTCCATCTACATGTCAAGAATTTACAGGGTGTAACACTTTTACACCACCATGTCCACCGGGATAAGTAGAGTTGGATAACCCAAACACTTCTTCAAGAGCGACACATGGAATACAGAATGCACAGAAGCTAATTCTGAGGGCAACTCCAACTCATTGGGTACCTTGAAAATACATCTCACAATCCGGTATGGGCCGACATAGGGGGACTAAGTTTCCCCCTCTTTCAAAACCTCATCACTCCCTTCATGGGAGACACCTTCAGAAACACCTAGTCATCAACTTCAAATTCTAATTCCCTTCTCCTCACATCAGCATAGGACTTTTGGTGACTCTGGGCAGTTTTCAGCCTGTCCCTTATCAACTGAACCTTCTCCATTGCTTCATGAACCGAATCTGGTCCTATCATCATCGCTTCGCCAACCTCAAACCATCCAATGGGTGACCTATATCTCCGCCGATAGAGACCCTCGAATGGTGCCATCTGGATATTGGAATGATAGTTGTTATTGTATGCAAACTCGATAAGAGGAAAATGCTCATCCTAGCTACCTTTGAAGTCAATCATACATTCTCTTAACAAGTCCTCCATAGTCTGGATTTTCCGCTCCGCTTGACCATTTATTTGCGGGTGAAACGCTGTGCTTAGCATAACCTGAGTACCAAGTCCCTTTTGAAACAACTTCCAAAACTGAGAGGTAAATTGAGTACCTCTATCTGAAATGATGGATAAGGGAATTCCATGCAATTGGACTAGCTCCCAAATATATATTCTGGAATAATCCTCCGCTGAATCCGTGGTTTTGATCGGTAGAAAATGAACAGCCTTGGTCAACCTATCTAGCACAACCCAAAGGGAGTCATATTGCCGACGAGTTCGAGGTAAACCTGTGATGAAATCCATATTGATTTCTTGCCACTTCTAAGTAGGAATACTAATATCCTGAAGCACACCTCCTAGCCTCTGATGCTCAACCTTTACTTGCTGACAGTTCAAACATTTTGCTATGAATTTTGCGATATCCTTTTTCATGCCATTCCAAATAGACTTCCCGTAAGTCACGGTACATCTTGGTGGGACCTAGATGGATGGAATACCTGGATCCATGAGCCTCATGCAACATTTGATTCCTCAAATCATCAACATTTGGAAAAGATAGGCGACCCTGGTATGAAGCACACCATCTCCCCCTTTGGAGAAGACCTCTACCTTTTGATTTTGAATGACTTCTTTTAACATTACATAAATCAGGTCCTCATCTTCCCTAGCTTTTAAATCAGTCACCAAGGATGATTCTGATCTACTCTAAACAACAACACTACCATCAGCTGAGTCAACTAACCTAACTCCCAACCTTGCAAGTGGATGCACATCTTTCACTAGCTCCTTCTTACCCTCATCCACATGAAACACACTCTCCATAGAGAGTCTACTCTCTGTGTCTACCATTATACTAGCCTTGCCCGGATGATAAAGGACACTTATATCATAGTCCTTGATTAGCTCCAACCACCTCCATTGCTGAAGATTGAGATCCTTTTGTGTGAACAAATATTGAAAGCTCTTATGGTCCATAAACACATCCACGTAGACCCCGTACAAGTAAGTCGCCATATCTTTAAGGTTAATACCACTAAAACCAACTCCATATCATAGGTTGAGTAATTCTTCTCGTGGACTTTAAGCTTTCTAGAGGCATATGCTATAACCTTCTTGTGCTGCATGAATACACACCCAAGTACGATCCTTGAAGCATCAGAGTACACCACAAACCCATCAGTACCCTCCGGTAGAGTTAATACCAGTGCTGAAGTAAGTGGCGTCTTCAACTCTTGGAAGATCTTCTCACAAGCCTCCGACCATTGGAATTTCACCATCTTCTAGGTCAATTTGCTCAAAGGTGCTGCAATCGATGAGAAACCTTCAAAAAATCTCAGATAATAGCCAGCTAAACCCAAGAAGCTCCGAATATCTAAAGGATTCACCGGTTTAGGCAAATTCTTCACCGCCTCTATTTTTTGAGAGTCCACCGTTATGCCTTCGCTTGATACAACATGACCCAAAAATGCTACGGAGTTCAACCAAAACTCACACTTGCTGAATTTGGCATATAATTGGAAATCTTTGAGAGTCTGAAGCACCATTCTCAAATGAGCGGCATATTCCTCCTCGATCGGAGAGTATATCAGGATGGCATCTATAAACACATTCACAAACATATCCAAGTATGCCTTGAACACCCTGTTCATCAAGTCCATAAAAGTTGCAGGAGCATTCGTTAATCCAAACAACAGAACTACAAACTGATAATGTCCATACCACATCCTGAAGGCTATCTTTGGGATGTCATACTGCCGAACTCTTAGCTGATGATACCTAGATCTGAGCTTTATCTTCGAGAAACACTTGGCACCCTGAGGATGGTAAATTAAATCATCAATCCTGGGTAAAGGATACATGTTCTTGATGGTGACTTTGTTCAATTGCTAATAATCAAAACACATACAAAGTGAACCATCTTTCTTTCTGACAAAGAGAACTGGTGCACCCCATGGGGACTTGCTTGGTCTAATGAAACCTTTATCTAACAAGTCCTTCAACTGTTCTTTCAACTCCTTTAGCTCGGTTGGAACCATTCTATTGAGAGGAATAGATGTAGGTTGCGTGTTGGGAAGAAGGTCAATAAAAATTAATCTCCCGTTCGAGAGGGATTCCCAGTAAATCATCTGTAAAGCATCTGGAGACTCACGTACTACTGGAACTGACTGGATAGTTGGGGTCTCGGACATCGCATCCTTAAACCTAACTAGATGGTACACATAAACTTTAGAAATCATCTTTTTGTCCTTAAGGTAGGAAATGAAACGACCTACAGGCATAGCTGAACTACCCTTCCATTCAAAGACTGGATCGCCCAGAAATTTGGACTCTACTACCTGGGTTCTACAATAAACTAAGCATAACATGCAAATAGCCAATCCATGCCGAGGATAACATCAAAATTGGTCATGTATGACTCTATCAATTCTATTGAGGTGACTTTCCAAAGGACTGAGACTGGGCAACCTCTATAAACCCGTCCAGCTATAGCTGAATCACCTACTGGAGTAGAAACTGAGAAGGGTTCTGACAAGACTTTGGGATTGACTCCGAAGCTACTGGCTACATAAGGTGTCACAAAAGACAAGGTAGCCCCCGGATCTAACAAAGCATAAACATCCAGATGGAAAACTCGTAACATACCAGTGACTACATCCAGGGAGACCTCCTGCTCCTGGTGGAAAGCAAAGGCATAAAATCTGTTCTGGCGCTGACCGCCACCTGATCTCTCTCTCAGATGTGCCGCCTCCATCTATTGCGCGTACAAGATTCTCTGAGGGAAGTCCATGTCCTGGTGAAGCATAGCGGTCCGACAATCCTTGTCAAAATAGTCCACTACTCCATGAACGAACCAGCTCACCCGCTCCCTCTAATCGGCTACTAACTTTAGAGCGTACTTTGATAGGCGAGTGAACTCGAGGGCATACTCTTGTACTTTCATCCTCCCTTGCTTCAGATTTATTAACTCAACTGCCTTTAGATCCCTCATCTCATGAGGGATGAACCGATTTAAGAATGCAGCATGGAACTCCTCCCAAGTGACAGGGCCAGCTCCGACGGCCCTACTATCCTTCAATTGGTGAATCCAGATATGCGCGACCCCTTTCAATTGATATGAGGAAAACTCCGTGCACTCCACTACATTCACCCTCATGATTTGGGTGATCTTCTCAATCTCATGTAGGAACTCATGCGGGTCCTCATCTATTTTTGACCCGAGGAACTCTTGCACGTTCATTCTCAAGAAATCCCTAACTCGAGCCGCCGCTGAATTGCCATTTTTTAGAACATGCGCAACCGCCTGCTGATTGACCTGAACGGTTAAGGCCTGTGCAAGCATCTAAATATATGCCCAAAACTCAGCATGGCCAACTGGCTCTAATGCCTAGGGCCCTTGCTGGTGCGGAGTACTGATGCCCATTCCTACTGCCATCCGCGTGGCCTTCACCATTCCTATTCCTTCTACCATTCATACTTTAGGGAGCCATGATTCTGCAATCGCAAATAGCACGAATTAGAAGGATAGGGAGACATTTCCATCACACAACATAGATCATGAAAGAAGGGAACATTTCCTAAATGTTTCGTAGCCTCTTCTTCATAAGTGTGGCACGCTTCACACCCATGAAAAAGACTCTACTTAATGTAGCTTTGATATATCCTAGGACACTTCAAAACCTATTGCTCTGATATTACGTTTGTCACGACCTGAACGGAGGCTCAAATCGCAATATGGGACAAGGAGCCCCGAAAGACTCCGAGATGACCCATGGCATGAACATACATCTAACTCAATCAATAAGACTAAATAAATCAATAAGGTAATCATAGAGGAAGTCTAGATTAAACGTAACATCAGAATACACAATCTAAAGCTAAATGCAACCATATGTCTTTAAAGCCTCTAAACATGACGAGTTGATAGGACAAGACCCCAACTAACTCAACAAGCTAAAACTAAAAGTACATGTAGAAAATCTGAATAGTCTAGTCCTCGGAAGATGAGGACTCACCCACAACGTACGATGCTATCTCAGAAGAAGGAAAATGAGCAAGGATGAACCTAAGAACCGAATCCTGTATCATGAAACGATACAGAATAGAGTACGCAGTCAATATGTGGAATGTGCTGAGTATGCTAGGTAAGTAAAATCGCTTAAGTAAAATCACTTAAAGACAATGCATAATGTAAACATAAACATTAAGAATATGAGAGTAGGGCTTGCATGCATTATTTCTGAAATCATGATCTCATCATAACATAACATATCATCATAACTGAATCGATTGACACAAAGTTGAAATATGATATTTATAAGTAAAACTGAACATTGAGTCAAACCTACTTTACAACATGCATACATACGTAAATCTCATGAGTAATGGATATGCACAACAGAAACCATGAGCAATAATGGGAGACTCATCTTTTAACTGACATACCATGATAGAGGTTACATGGTTCAAACTATCACACTCAAGTGGATAGAGTCGTCTAAAGCCTTGCCAGGGCTAGGGATAGATCATGAGCCAATAGGGCCGGGGATAGCTCACAAGGTAGGTCCCGAAGTAATATATATAATAGTATAAACCTACGTTGGCGCGTAGTTCTGAGGCATAGGGTGATCGATCCTTAGCCTACAGGTGCTAGAAACTACTCCCAAAAATATGCATATGCTCTACATCGTTATTTAATGAAGCTCAACATCGTCTATTGACGAAGCTCAATAATCAAACGCATCTCATTTATGAAATAACGCATATGAGAAGCTTTAGGTCAAAACATACCACAAGCTGAAAGATAATTGGGAGTCTTCGCTCCAAAACCATATGGTAAGCTTAACTCGGGAAATCATAAATCATACATTGAACATGGGGGCATTGCCAAAGCTTTATCATACTTGGACATACTCAATTCACATCGAAAAACATAATTAAATACATGGGTATCTTGAAAACATGCTTTTCATCATAATATCTCATCACCATCATACATCAATCACAAATCTCATCTTTCATCAACTTTTCTTCAATGGGCTTTTTAATTCATAAAGCTAGAAACATGATTTTTAATTAAAAATATTATAAAATTTTCCCATGCTTCATAATTCATTGATAGAACCATATTTAAATCATACCCATGTAGAGAATTAGGATATTCATGCATTGGGTTAAAACCCCATAGATTAGACATAGAACATCTATTATTTAAAGAGGGATTGGGCATGGGTGTGAAAGAAATCACCCATTCATAACCCTACATACCTGTTGGTAGCTGATTCTTACACTTCTTTAGATGCCCAATAGGAATTTGAATGGAAGTTGAAGAACACTAACTTGATCACCCTCTCTACCCTTTCTACCTGGTATGCATGAATAAATAAGGCCTAAAATGAACTTAGCCCCTTAAGAGTCACTATTCATAACTCAAAATGACATAGTTTAGGCCTTAGAAGCTTAGGAATTATGAAATAACCCTTACTAAAATCACAGAAAATAACGGCCAAGTAGTCCCAACGAGAGACCTAATGATTCGTCCCTTCTGATAGCGACTCGTGGTTTGATCCGTGAAGTACACTGCTCAACATGTCTCCTGGGCTCATAACGGAATACATAATGACTCGTGACTTGGTGACCATGACTCGTGTTCACCGTCCGTGATGTACACTGCTGTATCTTTAACAAAATCATTCCCTGCTTGGCCACGTTTGTTCCCACGATTTGTGGGGACTGACCACGACCTGTGGGGACCTCCCGTCAAGTACACTATTTATCTTCCTTCTCTTTCTTACTCACCCACCCCACGACTGATCTAACGACTCATGGGGCCTGACCACCAGTCGTGATCATGCCCGTGGGGTCTCATTTCTCAAGTTTCAAATTCATTCCCTAGGCCTCCCCACGAGTCACATCATGACTCGTGGGCTCCTCTCACATGTCACCTCACGACTCATCCTAATGCCTGGTGTCAGATTTCAACTTTTTTCTATTTCAACTCCCGAGTTTGATATTTGGGCTAAAGAGCTATAACATGAAGAGGCTACAAAATTTTTTGGAAACTTCCTTTCTTTCATAATTTATGTCGTGCGATGAAATGTATCTCTATCCTTCTAACTCATGCTATATGTGTTTGCAGAATCATGCCTTCTCAATGAGTTTACAGAAGAAGGAATAGAAATGGAAATGACCATGAGAATGGAAATAGAGATGGGCACCAGTAGGCCCCACCAGTCCCCAAGGATCATATGCCCGGGAAGGTGGCCCATGTAGAGTTTAGGGCTGCCATCCAGATGTTGGCACAAACATTTACTACCCAAGTCAACTGATAGGAGGTAGCACATGTCCCCTAGAATAGGAATGTGGCGGCGACTAGAGTCAATGAATTCCTTAGGATTAACCCTCTGGAGTTTCTCATATCGATGTTGGATGAGGATCTACACGAGTTTATTGATGAGATCTAGAAAATCACCCAGATCATGGGGGTGACATGGGAGGAGTGCACAGACTTAGCCTCTTATCAGTTGAAAGGGTTGCACATATTAGGTTCAAATAGTGGAAGGATGATAGGGTAGTTGGAGCAGGTCCTATTGGTTGGGATGAGTTCCATACCGCATTTTTTGATTGGTTCTTACCCTGAGAGATGAGGAAAATCAAAGCAGCTGAATTTGTGAACTTGAGGAAGAACAACATGGCAGTCTAGGAGTATTCTTAGAGTTCATCCGCCTATCAAAATATGCACTTGAAATGGTTGAAGATCATTGGGCTCGAGTGAGTCAGTTCGTGCATGGGATAGCAGACTATTTGGTTAAAGATTTCCAGACTGCGATGTTTTATCAGGAAATTGACTTCTTACGGATTGTTCTGTATGCCCATCAGATAGAGGCGGTATAGGAAGGTGAGCGAGAGAGAGAGGCCAAGAGGGCCAAGACTGAAAGCTTTGGATTCTCCTACTAAAGACCTAGTGGTGGGCACCATCAGCAATCCCACCAGAGATCATCAGCCCCAGCACCGTCAGCAGTGATTATACCACCTAGAACTAGGTGTGACCAGAGGGGACGAGCATTAGGCTCTCTAGGTTAGGGGAGTAGATCTGTGGAGCCCAGTATTCCTGCTTGTGACAAATGAGGCAGCAGGCACACTGGTCAGTGCTTAGTAGGTACAAGTGCTTGTTTTGGATATGCGAAGCCTAGACATATGCTCAGAGATTGTTAGCAGCTAGGCAGGGCCACCGTAGAGGCTGACACCCAGCCCCTAGTTCATCAGACCCACTCGCATGCTCAGCTCCGCAAGGTGCTTCTACTAGTGAAGGTGGTGGTCAACATTAGAACAGATTCGATGCCCTCACATCTCGTCGGGAGCAGGAATCCTCTCCAGATGTAGTCACTGGTATGTTACGAGTATTCCACCTTCATGTATATACTTTGTTAGACCTAGGGGCTACCTTATCTTTTATGACGCCCTATGTTTCTTGTAGTTTTAGAGTCAGTCCTGAAATCCTATAAGAACCATTCTCAATCTCTACTCCAGTTGGTGATTCAGTTTCAGCTCAACAGGTATTTAGAAATTGCCCTATCACAGTCCTTCAGAAAGTCACCTCAACAGATTTGGTAGAGCTATCCATGACAGATTTTGATGTTATCTTTGGCATGGATTGGCTACATGCATGTTATGCCTTAGTAAATTATAGAACTTGTGCGGTAGAGTATCGATTTCTAGGTGAGCCAATCGTAGAGTGGAAGGGTAGTTCAGTTGTGCCTGTACATCGCTTCATTTCCTACCTTAAGTATAGAAAGACAATTTCTAAAGGGTGCATGTACTACCCGAACATAGGCCCAGATGCTTCTGAGTGTAGGGCTTGCATGCTATTTTTGAAATCATTATCTGAACATAACTGAACATCATAACTGCATTGAATGACCCAAAGCTGAAAATCTAATATTCATAAGTAAAATTGTACATTGGGGTAAACCTGTTTTAGAGCATATATATATATCATGAATGATAAACATGCATAGGTAAAATCATGAGGAATAATGGGAGACTCATTATATAACAAACATTACCACGATAGAGATTACGTGGTCCTGACTATCACACTTAAATGGGCAGAGCCATCCAAAGCCATGCCAGGGCTAAAGATGCTACCGTGATATTGATATCCAGCTGAATACCCCCTAGGGCAGGGGAAAGATCACATAGTAGGTCCCCAAAATAATTTGATCATACCTACGTTGGCGCGTAGTTTTGAAGCACCTACTCGGTGCTAGACACTACTCCAAAAACATGCATATGCTCTCAATTATTTTTCAACAAAGCTAACCATCGTCTATTGACAAAGATGAATGATCATGATTATATAGAAATCTGAATCATACATGAGGAGCCTTGGCTCAAACCATACCACAAACTGAACATAATTGGGAGTCTTGACTCCAAAACCATGTGGTAAGCTAATTAACCTGAAATCATACATCATACTTGAAAATATGGGCTTGCCCAATACTTAAACATGCTTGAAAATACTGGATTCACTTGAAAACATGATCATAAACATGGGTAACTTGAAAACATGCCTTTCATCATAAATATTTCATCATAGTTGAATATACATCATAAATCTCAACTTTCATAAACTTCGCATCGATGGGCATTATAATTTATAGAAATTGAAACATGATTTATAATTGATAACATTGTAAAACATACCCATGAATCATAATTCAATAATAGAAACATGCTTAGATCATACCTATGGTAGAAATGTAGGAAATTCATGCATTGGATTAAAACCCTATATGATCAATATATAGATTTTCATGAATTAGAGAGGGATTGGGCAGAGGTGTAAACAAATTCACCCATTCATAACCTTACATACCTGAAAGGATCTGATTCTACAACTTCTCTGATTGCCCAAGGAAGGATTGATGAAAACTTGAAGGAAAATAAGCTTGATCACCTCTCTAGACCTTCACTCTTGCACGCATGAATAACAATAGCCTAGAATTAACATACCCCTCTTAATCATCACTATTCATAGCTTAAAACGATGTAGTTTAGGCCTTAGGATCATAGGAATTACAGATAAGCCCTTACTAAATTCGCAGAAAATAACTGATTTCCAGTCCCAACGAGGGCTTGACTGGTCGTTACAAAGGACCACGAGTCGTGGTGTCCAATCGTGGGGTACACTGCCAACTCAACCTTCATCCTTCAACTGCGCTTCACCACGGATGACCTGACGACTCGTGGGGTTGACCACAACTAGTGGTCATACTCGTGGTCACCTCAAATTGAAATTTCTAGAAAAGTTAACACTTCTCACCACAAGTCACTTAATGACTCGTGGTCAACCTGACAGGTCACATGACAACTCGTTCTGCGACATGGTGTAGAAAATCCAATTTTTCTCTATTTCAACTCTTGGGTCTGATCTTAAGCCTCCCGGGGTATAACAATATCTCCCCCTTAGGAACATTCGTCCTTGAATGTTGAAATTCATACAGAAAACAGAGAAACGCAATCGTCATACTCAAATACTAATCATATAATCTGAAAATAGATGAAATGACTAACTCCGATTTAAACTACATGACTGAACTGAATTCATGAATCACTCATACATGCATATACATGAAAGAAACTGGGGCACATGAGCTGAACATGAAAATGAATAGTGTATTAGGGCAAAAACTGATACCTCAAGCTGGGACTGATCCGGTAAGGAATAAACGTGGGTATCTAGCCATCATATCTGCTTCGGCTTCCCATTTAGCTCCCTCAACATGCCGATTTCTCCACAAAACCTTCACTGAAGCTACTTCCTTATTTCTTAGCTTTCGAACCTAATGATCCAACCTTTCCATCGGAACATCTTCATAACTCAGGCTGTCTTTCACACTGACACTGTCCACCGGAATAACTAGAGCTAGATCACCCAAACACTTCATTAGGAGCGATACATGGAAGATAGGATGAACTGAAGCTAACTCTGAGGGTAACTCTAACTCATAGGCCACCTTGCCCACTCATCTCACAATCCGGTATGGGCCAACATAATGGGGGCTGAGTTTCCCTTTCTTTTTGAACCACATCACTCCCTTCATGGGGGACACCTTCAGAAACACGCAATCATCAACTTCAAACTCAAGTTCTCTTCTTCTCAAATTCTCATAAGACTTTTAGCAACTTTGAGCTATTTTCAACCTGTCCCTTATAAGCTAAACCTTCCCATAGCCTCATGAACTGAATCCGGACCTATCAATATAGCCTCACTGACTTCAAACCAACCAATAGGTGATCTACATCTCCACCCATAGAGAGCCTCAAACGAAGCCATCTGAATGTTGGAATGGTAGTTGTTGTTGTATGAAAACTAAATGAGAGGCAAATGATCATCCAAATTACCCATGAAATCAATAACACATGTTCTCAACATATCCTCAACAGACTGAATAGTTCGCTCCATCTGACCATCTATTTTAGGGTGAAATGCAGTCCTAAGCTTGACCTGAGTCCCAAGTCCTTTCTGAAATGATCTCCAAAACTGATAGGTAAACTGAGTACCTCTATCTGATATGATGGACAAGGTGAAACTAAACCAACTCCCAAATGTATAACTTAGCATAATCCTCGACTAAATCGGTAGTTTGACAGGTAAGAAATGAGTTGCTTTGGTCAACCTGTCTATAACCACCCAAATGGAGTCATATTGTCGACAAGTGCGGGGCAACCCTGTAATGAAGTCTACATTGATTTCTTCCCACTTCCAAGTAAGGATACTAATGTCCTGAAGAACACCACCCGACCTTTGATGCTAAACCTTCACTTGCTGACAATTTGGACATTTAGCTACAAAATTTGCGATGTCCTTCTTCATGCCATTCCACCAATAGATTTCCCGTAGGTCACGGTACATCTTGGTGGCACCTGGATGTATTGAATATCTAGAACCGTGAGCCTAATGGAACATCTGATTTCTCAAATCGCCAACGTCCAGGATGCACAAGTGACCCTCATATCGAAGCACACCATCTCCCCCTTTGGAGAAGACCTCTACCTTATGATTTTGAACGACCTCTTTTAACTTTACCAAAATAGGATCCTTGTCTTGTCTAGCTTTTACATCAGTCACCAAGGATGATTCTGACCCATTCTGAACTATAACTCTGCCATTAGTGGAGTCAACTAAACGAACTCCCAACCATGCAAGTCGATGCACATCCTTCACCAGCTCATTCCTTCCCTCATCTACATGGTACACACTCTCAATAGAGATTCTACTAAGTGCGTCTGCCACCATATTGGCCTTACCCGAATTGTAAAGGACACTCATAAAATAATCCTTGAGTAGCTCCAACCACCTCCTTTGGCGTAGATTTAGATCCTTCTGTGTAAACACATATTGTAGGCTCTTGTGGTCTATAAACAAACCTACATGGAGCCCATACAAATTGTATCTCCAAATCTTCAAATACCACTACCACCAATTTAAGATTAAGGGTCGGGTGATTCTTTTCATAAACTTTCAGTTCTCTGGAAGTGTATGCTATCACTTTACCATGCTGCATCAATATACAACCAAGGCCGATTCTAGAAGAATCACAATACACCACAAATCCATTGGTACCCTCGGGTAAGGTTAACATCGGTGCTGAGGTAAGTCAAGTCTTCTACTCCTGAAAGCTCCTCTCACAAGCCTCTGTCCATTGAAACTTCACTGTATTTTTGGTTTATTTGGTCCATGGCGCTGCAATATATGAAAAACCCTCAACAAACCTCTGATAGTAGCCAGCCTAGCCCAAGAAACTTCTGCTATATGAAGGATTCACCGGTATAAGGAAATTCTTCACCGCTTCTATTTTCTGAGAGTCCACCCTTATACCCTCATTTGACACCACATGACCAAAAAATGCCACTATGTTCAACCAGAACTCACACATGCTGAATTTAGCATATAATCGGTGATCCTTGAGAGTCTGTAGTACCACCCTCAAATGAGCGGCATGCTTCGTCTCACTCCGAGATTATATCAAGATGTCATCAATAAACATGATAATGAACATATCTAAGTATGGCTTGCACACCCTGTTCATCAAATCCATAAAAGATTAAGGCGCATTCGTTAGTCCAAAATACATAACTACAAACTCATAATGACCATACCACATCCTGAAGGCTGTGTTCGGGATGTCAGTCTCCCAAATACTGAGCTAATGGTATCCGAATTTGAGATCTATCTTTGAAAACACTTGGCACACTGAAGTTGGTCAAACAAATCTTCAATTTTGTGGAGTGGATACCTGTTCTTAATGGTGCCCTTGTTCAATTGCTGATCATCAATATACATATGAAGAGAACCATCTTTCGTTCGGACAAAGAGAACCGGTGCACCCCATGGGGATTTGCTTGGTCTGATGAACCCCTTATCTAAAAGGTCTTTCAACTGCTCCTTCAACTCCTTTAGCTCGAATGCAGCCATTCTGTAAGGAGGAATAGATATAGGCTATGATCTTGGGCAAAATAGCATGCCCAAGGGATACTTTACAACTTAGTTTTGTCTTGTTTAGCTACTTATTTATATATATTCTCATGTAATTTTATGTAAATGTGAATATATATACTAATCAACATGACTAGTTCTTGTTTTTGTAGGTTTGAAATAAATTTGAGGAATTAAGCCATGAGTTGGTGAAGTAGAGGAATGGAATCGGAAGTAAAACGCGAACGTCGGCAAGGAGCATGCGCGAAACAGCCCACCTGCGCGTTGGCAACGTGCCACGGTGGGCAGGCTATGCGACAAGGGCCGTGACACGCCACCTAACGCACTGCACAAGCAGCGTGACATGCTGCCAATGCGGACAGTTGCTGCTTGGCGACTGTTTTGATTTCCAGATTGCCTATGCGATGCCTCCATGTCACGGAGGCATATTGGCGCGATAACCTCCGTGACACGGAGATATTCCATGTCAGGCATAATTTTATACAT
The DNA here is from genome assembly GCA_035772735.1 of Datura wrightii. Taxonomy (NCBI): domain Eukaryota; kingdom Viridiplantae; phylum Streptophyta; class Magnoliopsida; order Solanales; family Solanaceae; genus Datura; species Datura wrightii. Next base: position 16,902,683 of record JASDFA010000002.1, read on the forward strand.
CTCTCATTTACTATAAATAGGTCCCTTAGCTCCTAAAATCATTTTGTCATGAAATTATTCTGAAAAACTACCAAGGAGTGAGGGAGAAATGGGAGAACTTCACCTAGGGTTCATCGATTTCATCTTCTCTTCTACCAATTCTTGTAAGTATGTTACTTTAATAATGTTTTCTTGTAATTATACCAACTTGAGTGGCTAGAACCCTCCCTCTAGGGTTGAAGCCACAAGGTATGATTGTTATTATGCGAATTTGTTTTGGTTTTATGTTATTACTTGTTGTTTTATACTACATTCTCAATTATGGTTGTTTTTATGATTAATCACCATGAAAACACACACGTTAAGCTTAGGTAAATGCTTGAGAAAGAAACCTAGGCAAAAAGATAAGAATGTAGGGAGAAAGTTTGTATCTTACGATATAATTCGCTGTTAGGATAAGAAATTATACCTAATTTACCTTTTTTGGTTGATAAAACGGGATGATAACATGAATTAACTTAGAAATGTCACATCACCACTCATAGAAGTAGTTGTGAAGCTAAGTTGAGTTAAATGATTTGAGGTACAAAAGTCCCTAATCAAGAGCGTAAACCCCGAAAACCACATCCACGTAAGTGAATTGCCCAGGAACTAGAATGTCACATCCCCGCTCAACAATGTAGTTGTGAGGCTAGTTTGTGGTGTTTAGAGGCTCGAAAGACCATAAACATGCAATTTTGATTATGTGAAACGACAATTGATAATTCAATACTTAAACCATTACAAAGAATAGTTTCGCATGATTATCCGGCTTTAACTCTAGTTGCTCCTTGAATGATTTCAGAGTATTTCGATGACCACCCCTAGACTTCATTAAATTTTATCAAAAAAGTCTAAATCAACACTTGTGAAAGTTAATATCACACTTGAACTTGATAGTTTGCTGAATTGGTCCAGTCCCCGTGGGTTCGACATCCGGCTCTTAAAAAGGGCTACTATATTACTTGTATGACCCGTACACTTGCGGGACCATGTAGTTTTTGGTGCCGTTACCGGGGATTCGGCGAAATTTAGTAAATTTATCTATTTTTGTGTGATTTTTAAATTTCCTTTAGTGTTGAGAAAGTTGGTCTTAGTCTGGCTTATTGCAGGTGACAGGTTGTCTTGCTGAGCTTGCTAGGAATAGAGAGCTTGTGGAACCGTTGCTTGAACCTGAATGTTAAATCAATTTGAAAAGGAGAGTAGCTCTTGAGAAAAAGCTTAAAAAACGTCAAGAAAAGGTACAACAACAACCACCCGCAGGACAAGCACAATTGTCACCGAAAGCAATGGCAGCTAGACCAGTTCGCGAAGTGGCAATCCCACAAGCGATGAATGTGAACTCTAGTATCCGCAAACCGAAAGCTGGAGGGAACTTTGAATTGAAGTAGAACATGGTGCAACTATTACATTCTAGTGGTCAATTCACTGGGATGGCACATGAGGGCCCGTAACAGCACCTATAGAACTTTTTAGAGATTAGTGACACTTTAATCCCCACCGGAGTGTCCATAGATTATGTCCGACTTACCCTATTCCCATTTTCATTGTTGGGAGTGGCAAAGAAGTGGTTGAAAGCTGAGCCACCAAACTCCATAACTTCGTGGAATGATTTGGCAAAGTTCCTTATCGAATTTTTCCTTCAGGAAAAACTGCCAAACTTAGAAGTGAGATATTGAGTTTCAAGCAAAGGCCTGATGAGAATTTATATTTGGCTTGGGAAAGATTCAAGTCATTATTAAGAGAATGTCCCCATCACCATAAATCCAATGAGGTGCTAGCTCACACCTTTGTAGAAAGTCTAGACCCACACACGAAAATTTTGCTAGACTCTGCATCGGGTGGGCAAGCCTTAGAGAAGACGTATGATGAGCTGTACATGCTATTGAATAGAATTTCTCAAGGAAATCCAGAGTGGCATAACAAATCATCTAGAGGGGCAGGAAAGAGAGTAGGGTTGATAGAGGTAGATGGTATGAATACCTTGGCGGCACAGCTAGCTTCATTCCAGCATCAGATTATGACTCAGTTCAATAAACTGAGTCTGAACCAATAGAAGGGCCAGGTTAATGCAGTTCAAAAAGCTCCGAGTTGGTGTGAAATTTATGGAAATAAAGGGCACACTGCAGAATCTTGTGGAGCCAATCCGGAATCAGTCAATTTTGTTGGGAACGTGTAGAGGAACATGCAGAATTTTGGAAACAACTATAACAAAAACTACAGAGTCAGCTGAATTTTTCTTGGGGTGGAAATCAAAAGCAAAGTTATCAGCAACCTCAACAACAATAGTATCAGCAGAATAGGCAGAATGATGGCTAATTGAGCAGCAAAATTGAGGAAACATTGCAGAAAATCATGGAGACCCAGACTCAGTTAGCAAAAAATCAGGCGAGGATGGCATCAGACTTGAAGAATCAGCAGTTGGCCACTCGCAATCTAGAAAAGCAGATGGGTTAGATAGCAGCTTCTCAAAACACGAGACCGCAAGGAGGACTACCAAGTGACACAGATCCTAACCCCCGCCAGGTCAATGCCATCAGGCTGAGGAGCGGCAAGCAATTAGCTGATGCAGTACCTAAAGAGAAGAGAAATGAGGTGCAGCCGGAGTTGGGTAGACTAGGACCATCCACTGACAAGGGGGAGAATCAGAGTGTTGTGAAACCAAATGCAAAATCTTCATTGCAGCCAGCACAAATACCACCACCACCATTTCCTCAGAGATTCAGAAAGAGCAAGGAGGAGGAATGCTTCAAAGAGTTCTTTGAGATTTTCAAAGAACTTTACATAAATTTGCCTCTTATTGATGTTTTACAGGGAATGCCCAAGTATGCTAAATACTTGAAGGATGTGATGTCGAACAAAGTAATATTGGTGGATGTCCAAACAGTAGCACTGACATAGGAGTGCAATCATCGGGTATTGAGCAAGATTCCTAAGAAGCTCAAAGGCCCAGGGAGTTTTACCCTCCCCATACAAATTGGTAAAGCTGAGGTGATATGAGCTTTGTGTGATTTAGGGGCAGCAGTTAATCTAATGCCCCTATCATTTTTTAAGACCCTAGGGTTGGGAAAACCGCGGCCAACAGGATTGATGCTGCAGTTGGCGAATAAGTCGCGAGTGGCACTGGATGGAATCATAGAGGACCTTCTCATCAAAGTGGGTAAGTTTATTATACCTATTGATTTTATTATGTTAGATTTTCATGTTGATGACCAGGTACCCTTAATCTTGGGACGGCCATTCATGGCCACCAGAGGAGCAGTAATTGATTTAAGAGCAGGGACCTTGAAAATGAGGGTCGAGGATGAAGAAGAACTCTTTCGAGTTTACCAAGAGATTAACCCACCCACTCACTACAGAAACCTTTGTAAGGTTAGTCTGTTGTCAGAGGATGAGTGTTGGGTGGGTGATTCCACAAGTCCACGGCCAGAGGTAATGATAAGTGTTCAGCTCGAGTCTTATGAAGGGCTTCAGAGTGTGAAGAAGATGGAGGAAGAGAGGAATAGAGTGGAGGTTATTTCCTCTAAAAATCAAAAGAAAAGGAGATGGATCTTGATAGGGAACCCTGGAATGAGGATGTCCTAAAAAGGATAGTCCACGTCGTGCCACGACGTAAAATAAGGCGCTGTATGGGAGGCAACCCAAGTGAACTGAGAAGCTTTCAAGGGCAAACATAGAAAGTTGTGCAAAAGGGTATGTGAAGATTTTACCTAAAATTTTACATAGAAAATCATAGAACACATCATAGAGATGTTTGAATTGTAGAGAGAGAAGTAGAAAGAGAAGTAGAGAGATAGAGATCGTAGACTTTCCTTTTTTCTTCTTCTTTAATTTCATTGGGAAAAGTACACAATTGTTGTAGATTGTGAAAGCTTAATTGGTTATTCAATATGATGATTGTTGATGATTTACTCATGGGTATATTATCTCTATCTCCATTAATGCGTAGCTAAATTGCTAACTAAGGGTGTGTGCTTGATGGATGTTTAAACTTGTTTGGGTATTGATCAATTGTTCTTAAATTCAATCTATAATCATAGATCTATTGTTTCCTCTTAATTTTAATTGAAATATTGGTGGTTTCAAATACTAATTAAGTTAACTTATCTTGCTTGAGCTTGATAAAGAATGGTGAGATTTGGGTGAGGAAACAACAGAGAAGATTTGCAGTGTAGATGTCACGCCCCAGAACTAGGGTAGGGTGCAACTGGCAGTCGATTCGTTGTCGATCGAGAAGCCGGCTATATAGCATTTATAAATGTAACACTATGGCTGACCAAGCAACCTTTCACAACCAACCAAGATAAATATTGGGCCAATAATTCCTTGACAATTATAAATATGCAACCTGGAAAGCCGACAAGGATACAATAAATCTAAGCAAGGCAATGAAAAACCGATATGACTACACAACCCACACTACTATAAAAACTACTCCACATCAGGGCCCCGGCCTACTCATGTTGTACACAAAACTAAAAATAGTCCAAACTAGGACATGGCTCCTGGAAGAGAGGAGCATACCACTATTCTGCTGAAGTCTGGCTCCTACTACGTGCGATGATCTAAGCCTTGACCTGTACCTACAACACGATTTGCAGGAAGGGTCCCAAGATGAAGGGACGTCAGTACGAATAAAATGTACTGGTATGTAAGGCTGAAAACTGTAAACATGTAAGATAAAAATGATAATTAGGAAAAAAATAAGGAGTAGCAACAACCCGAAATTCTAAAAACAGAAACCTCACAATAACTCATTATTGAAGTGTAAATGCAGCCATCTAATGCAAAGCATAGTTTATAACTGACATGCCAACAGACAGCCGACCATAAAATCTATATACAATCCGTCCAGCCAGTGTACTACACCAGGGTAAAAATAAAAATGCCTCCAGCCGGTGTACCATACTGGGGTAAAAATAAAAATGCCTCCAGCCGGTGTACCATAATTGGGTAAACTCCGTCCAGCCGGTGTACCGCACCAGGGTAAAATAAAAAGACCTCCAGTTGGTGTACCACACCGGGGTAAAATCAATAAAGCTTAGAAAAAACATAAATAAAGCTGATATGGCTTATACTGGACCAGCTCAATACATACAACATAGAAATGACGAATAATAAACGTGTGTCCTGCATAGGCCTCCTTCGTAATGCATAACTGGAACTGAGTACATATAACTAGAACTAAGTACATATAACATGTAAATCAATAAAATAGAACTGAAATGCATGTATTAAAAACTTGTATAAATCATAAGGAACTACGGATAACCTAAGAGTTTCAACAAAATTTATAGATCGTCTCCAAGGGACATTAGAGCTCAGAAACTCGCTAGCTTGTTGTTCGGCTTAAGGGAAAGGGATTATGAAATATCCCCTTGGCCTGACATATTTCATAACATAAACATAAGATAAAGGACAACCATAAAAAGGTAACCCTAATTCGGTAAGCTCGTTTACCCTCAATAGCTTGCGACATCTTTACGTGGCTTAAAATAGTTTACACATCCTCATCTGGGCTCTTTCACCAATTTTAGTTAGCAACCATACCTTTAAACACATTTAACATAACATATATATACACATGACATACAGTAAGGACCAGCTAACAATGCCCACGCTGAGGGGTCTCCAACTCCATGTACAACTACGATAACAATCAACACAATATCACACTTTAGGTGTCTAACTTCGGCTAGTCATAATCTTAACATTTATCCTCAATAAAACATGGGACTTTAAAGATTAAATGAAGCTTAACATAATTCCTCAATACTTTTAAATAGGTTGTTGTCTCATTCGATTCACAACACATGGATCGTGCTTAAAAGAATGATAGACAGGGCGCCTTACATACCTTTCTCCATGAACTTTTCTCTAGCTGATTTCCTATCTCAATGATAAGCCTTCAACCTCATTAATCCAGTGGTTTTATAGGACAACAACAAGCTTAATCTATATCAAAAAAATGCAGCCAACATAACTAATCAGAGGCATTCAAAATAGCAACAACAACACACGACAACATCAATAACATTTAGCCATTTTCTCAACTAATTTTCACTAACTTTTGAGAGAAAAAACAGAGGAAATTTTACCTTAGTTTATCTTGGATTCTACCCCTCAATATGAAGTATAATTACAGCAAAACAAACAGCTAAAAATCCTAAGGAAAATGAGCAAAACTCAGCTAACAAACAGTCCATCGGCAGCTCACTTAGCTGCCAATTTCCAGATTTTTGCTTTGCAATTTGAGAGGTTTAAAAGGGGAGAAATCCTTACCTTTTCTCCTGATTTCAACACCTACTCAAACATGGATATATAGGCAGTCCAAATAGATTTTGAAACGCTGAAAAACTTCTTCAAAACCTTGCCAAAACAAGCTCCAAAACAGCCCCTAACATACTTAGCAAGGTAATCTCAACTTATCTTGTGGTTTTCTTGCACTTTGTTTGATGTTCCTCCTTGATTTTCTTTGTCCTAGCTTACAGAATTGAGAGAAAAATGGAATCCTTAGCAAGCTTGTCGATTTAGATTTATCTGGAAATGTTTTCTACAAGTGAAAAATCAGATTTTAAGTAAATAGGGCGGTGGAGGCGCTAGGGCGTCATGCCTGCGTCACCGCTCGCGATGGTTCAGTAAAATGCCCAAAACTTCTTACTCCAAACTCCGATTGACAAGAGGTTTTATGTTATGAAAACTAGATTCAAAGAAATTTAATATGATAGGTCGTGGGGCTTCTAGTTCATTATATATTGGGAGATATGATCGTTTAAAAGTGGCCCTTACTTATGAACTTCATATACACTTTGGTTTTTTGATTGTACACATTTCCCTTGTCACCTACGACCAATATACAACCCGTACTTTCCCTAACCTAGCATAAAACATCAAATAATCACTAAAAAATTTTGGGGTGTTATATTCTCCCCCCCTTAGGAACATTCGTCCTCGAATGGAAATTAATTTCACTTAATATGCATCAAAATAGATACTCAGTAACTAAAGTATCAAAACAATACCTTAACATCATGTCGACATCGTAAATAGATGAGGATATTAATTCTTCATTTCCTCCTCAGCCTCCCAAGTCACTTCCTCGATGTTATTAGTTCACCATAATACTTTAACTGAGGCGACTTCTTTTGTTCGAAGTTTCCTGACTTGCCGGTCAAGAATAGCAACTGGAACCTCGGTGTAGGTCATCTCCTTAGAAATTCAGACATCATCGATAGGCATAACACGAGTTGAGTCACCTATACACTTCCACAACATTGATACATGAAATACTGGGTGGACTACCTCTAACTCTTCTGGAAACTCCAACTCATAGGCCACTTTTCTTACCCTGCAGATAACTCTGTATGGCCCAACATATCTAGGACTCAGCTTGCCTTTTCGGCCAAATCGCATAACGCCTTTCATAGGTGACACTTTCAGGAAGACCCAATCATTAACAACAAACTCTAGCACTCGACGGTCTACATCTGAATAAGACTTTTGCCTGCTCTGGGTTGTTTGAAGTCGATCTCTAATAAGTTTCACCTTGTCAATAGCTTGCTGCACTAAGTCTGGTCGCAATAACTCTGCCTCACTGAGTTCAAACCAGCCCACTGGTGACCTGCATTTTCGCCCATATAAAGCTTCATATGGATCCATCTGAATAGTTACCTGGTAGATGTTATTATAGGCTAACTCAATCAAAGAAACATGATCATCCCAGCTTCCGCCAAAATCTAAAACATAGGCACGAAACATGTCTTCAAGCGTTTGAATGGTGCGTTCAGCCTGTCCGTCTGTTTGAGGATGAAATGCGGTACTGAGGCTTACCTAAGTGCCCATGCCTTTTTGGAAAGACTTCCAGATGTTTGCTATGATCTGAGCACCCTTGTCAGAAATAATGGACAAGGGGATGCCATGTAGGCAAACTATCTCTCGTATATAAGGCCTAGCATAATCCTCTGCACCATATGTGGTCTTCACTGGCAAGAATTGAGCTAATTTAGTTAATCTATCAACTATTACACAGATAGAATCATGCTTCCTGCTCGTTCTAGGCAATCCTGTAATAAAATCCATATTGATCACCTCCTATTTCCAGGCTGGAATTTCTACATCCTTCACCAAACCTCTAGGCCTCTGGTGCTTAACCTTTACCTATTGGCAATTGGGACACTGAGTCACAATACCGGTGATGTCCTTTTTCATGTCATTCTACCAATATAGCTTCCTTAGGTCACGATACATCTTTTTGGCACCTGGGTGTACTGAATATCGAGAATAATGAGCTTCATTCATAATTTGTTCCCATAGTTCACCCACATTAGGTACATATACACGGCCCTGGTATCTAAGAACTCCATGGGGTCCACAATCAAATAGGCTCTGCTTCTGTTGTGGTGTACTGTCTCTCAGTAAGACTAACTTTGCATCATTATATTGTCGTTGCTTAGCTTCCGCTACCAAGGACGATTCTACTGTGTTTTTGACAATAACACCCCCATCTTCGGCATGCAGTAACTGAATCTGTAAGTCATGCAACTGCCGTAGAGTCTTCATCATTTCAATCCTGTCAACCTGAATATGACTCAAGCTACCCATAGACTTGCGACTTAGCGCATCAGCTACAACATTTGGCTCACTTGTATGATACAGAATGCTAACATCATAATCTTTCAGCAATTCTAACCACCTTCTCTGGCGTAAATTCAACTCCTTCTGCTGAAACAAATACTGGAGGCTCTTATGATCTGTGAAGATATCAACATGTATTCCGTATAAGTAATGGCGCCAAATCTTCAATGCAATTACCAATGCGGCCAACTCAACAACATGGATAGGATAATTTTGCTCGTGCTTCCTCAACTGTCTAGAGGCATAAGCAATGACCTTGTCGTGTTGCATCAGAACACAACCTATCCCAACTCTCAAAGCATCAAAATAGACCTCATAACTCTCGACACCCTGTGGAAGAGTCAGGACAGGTGCTGAAGTCAGCCTATCCTTCAATTCCTGAAAACTTCACTCACATGCCTCTGTCCGCTGAAACTTAGCTGCTTTATGAGTCAACTTTGTCAATGGTGCAGCCATAGTAGAGAAACCTGCCATAAATCAGCGATAATAACCTGCTAACCCTAGAAAGCTGCGAACCTCTGTTGGATTCAAGGGTCTGGGCCAAGTCTTTACTACCTCTATCTTCAGTCTATCCACTCTTATACCTTCAGCTGTAATGACATGACCAAGGAAACCACAGATGTTAGCCAAAACTCACATTTAGAAAATTTAGCATATAACCTGTGCTCCTGTAGAGTCTGTAATAGTGCTCTCAAATGACCTGCATGCTCGGCCTTGGATCGCGAGTAAATCAGAATATCATCAATGAAGACGATCACAAATACATCAAGAAAAGGCCTAAACACCCAGTTCATCATGTCCTTAAAAGCTTCTAGGGCATTAGTAAGACCAAATGACATCACTAAGAACTCATAATGGCCATATCTAGTCCTGAAGGCAGTCTTGGGAATATAGACTACCCTAACCCGTAACTGATGGTACCCGGATCTCAACTCAATCTTTGAGAAGCATCTAGCGCCCTGTAACTGATCAAATAGGTCATCAATCCAGGGAAGTGGGTACTTATTCGTAACCTTATTTAGCTGCCTATAGTCGATACACATTCTTAACGACCCATCTTTCTTTCGCACAAAGAGCACTGGTGCACCCCAAGGTGATACACTAAGTCGAATGAAGCCCTTCTCGAGCAGATCTCTCAACTACTCCTTTAATTCCCCTAGCTCTGCTAGATCCATTCTGTAAGGAGGGATCGATATAGGCTGAGTACCTGGAAGTAGATCAATAGCAAAATCTATCTCCCTTTCAGGAGGAATTCCAGGCAAATCCTCTGGAAAGACCTCAAGGAACTCATTTACAATAGGAATTGATTGGAGAGTGGTAGGCTAACATTCCAAGTTTCTTATCGAACCAAGTGAGAAATACAACCCTTGGATATCAAATTCTGAGCCTTAAGGTATGAAATAAACTTACCTTTAGGAATAGCGGCATCACCTTTCCATTCCCGAACTGGCTCGCTGGGAAAATTGAATCTGACAACCTTAGCTCTGCAATCAACATTAGCATTACATGCTGCCAACAAATTCATACCCAAAATGACATCAAAATCAACCATTTCAAGCTCAACTATATCAGCTAAGGTTGATCTTTCACATACCAATACTATACAGTTTCGGTGAACTCGTCTAGCTAACACAGATTCGCCAATTGGCGTAGAAAAAACAAATGGTATAGATAATAACTCAGGGACTGTCTCAAACTGACTCGCAACCAATGGTGTGACATTAGAGACTATAGATCCAGGTTCAAGTAAGATATATTTTCACGAGAATAAATAATCAAAGTACTTGTAACAACATCAGGTGATGCCTCCTTGTCATGTCGACCGCCCAAAGCATAAAATCAATTCCTGGTTGCCCCAGAACTAGAAGCCTCTCTCCGTCTTCCTCTTCCATGGCCTGTTGCTAGCTGAAGTCTGGGAGGTCGAACGGAGGATGACGAAGCAACCGCTGATCGCGCCTGATCCGCCTCCACCCTATATGAATAATCCCTCATAAAGTGCCCTGTCTTCCCACAATGATAACATACATTCTGCCCCTGACGACACTGACCTAAATGATATTTCCCACACTGGGGACAAGGCGGCAATGGTTGTTGCCTCTGCCCCGCCCACTCCTGGCGTCGAGAGCTAGATGGAGGTGTGCCTTGGTCCCTTCTCTGTCCCTAAAGTTGAGGTGGGGCACTCCCTATTGGCCTAACTGACTGCCTGGATGACTGAGCCCTTGGGTCACCCTACGGCCCTCTGTAAGGACCCACAGTCCTAGCTCTCTTTCGTTGCTCCTGTTGTCTTTCGAGTATCCCATAAGTGATGAACCAAATCCTCTGCCCTCTGGGTTAAAGCTTTAATTCATGAAATTTCCATGTGCTCCTGAGTAGATACCCCCAAGCAATCTCGAGCTATATGAAGCCCCAACCCTAACACAAACTGACGAACTCTATCCTCCATCATCTGAACCATGTGTGGAGCATACCTGGCGAGAGAATTAAGCCAAAGAAAATACTTACGCACACTCATACTTCCTTGTTCTAGGTGAAAAAATTTCTCAGCTTGAGCCTGTCAGAGCTCCCGGGGTAGATAGTGGTGCATAAAAGCCTCGGAGAACTCTTCCCACTCAGTTGGTGGTGTGTCGGCTCCTCTGGATCGAGCCCAAGCCTCATACCATAATATGGCCACATCACGTAGTCTGAAGGCTGCCAACTCTACTTTCTTAGTCATTGTAGCTCGCATCACCTTTAGCACCCTATAAGTTTGATCAATAAAGTCCTGAGGATCCTCGCTCGGGTATGATCCGGTGAAAATAGGAGGGCTCAAACTCAAGAACTCGCGGTCCCTGGAACTCTCAATTGTCTAGCCACTATGTCTCTCCATCGCCTCCAATCGTCGCTCTTGACCTACGGCTATACGAGCCATCAACTGAACAACTCCCTCAAGAAACTGTCCATCCGGAACAATTGGAGGTACCACAGGCGTGGGAGGGTCTGCCACTCTACTACCCTCAAGTATTGCTGGTGCGGGAGGAGCTGGAGGTCTATCTTCCATTGCTCTGGTCGGTGCGTGAGGAACTGTAATACCTAGGGCAGGAGATTCACTCTAAGCCTCTGACATGTCTCTCTGATCCACTGGAGGGAGACTAGTACCCTCCCCAACAGCTGTGCCAATCAACCTTTTAGTCATTTTCCTTGTCACTGGCATACTCTGTAACAATACCACGATTTCGATATCATAGTACTTATGATCTCGACCTATAGCACGAACTATTAGTAAAAGAAGTGAAACAATTCCTAAATGTCCTGTCGCCTCCGATTATAAGTATGGTGCAAAACATACCCATAAGCATGACTCTACTAGACAAAGCTTTGTGGACTCCTTAGGACACGACTTCGCCCTAATACCAAGTTTTTCACACTCTAAAACTAGGGTAGGGTGCAACTGGCACTGGATTCATGGTCGATCGAGAAGCCAGCTATATAGCATCTATAAATGTAACACTAAGGATGACCAACCACCTGTCACAACAAACCAAGATAAATACTGCGCCAATAATGCCTTGACAATTATAAATATGCAACCTAGAGAGCAGCCAAGGCTACAATAAAGCAAAGCAAGGCAATGAAAAATCGATATGACTTCACAACACCGACTACTGTACAAACTAGTCCACATCAGCCATTACAGAGTAAACAAACTAAAATGCACTGGACAGGGCCCCGGCCTACCCATGTTGTACACAAAACTGAAAATAGTCCAAACTAGGACATGGCTCCTGGAAGAGAGGAGCATACCACTATTCTGCTGAAGTCTGGCTCCTACTACGTGCGATGATCTAAGCCTCGACCTGTACCTACAACACGATTTGCAGGAAGGGTCCCAAGATGAAGGGACGTCAGTACGAATAAAATGTAGTGGTATGTAATGCTGAAAACTGTAAACATGTAAGATAAAAATGATAATTAGGCCAAAAATAAGGAGTAGCAACAACCCGAAATTCTAAAAACAGAAACCTCACAATAACTCATTATTGAAATGTAAATGCAACCATCTAATGCAAAGCATAGTCTACAACTGACATGCCAATAGACAACCGACCATAAAATCTATATACAATCCGTCCAGCGAGTGTACCACACCGGGGTAAAAATAAAAATGCCTCCAGTTGGTGTACCATACCGGGGTAAACTCGGTCCAGCCGGTGTACCACACCGGGGTAAAATAACAAAACCTCCAGCCGGTGTACCACACCGGGGTAAAATCAAAAAAACTTAGACAAAATCATAAATGGAGCCGATATGGCTTATACTGGACTAGCTCAATACATACAACATAGAAATGACGAATACTAAACATGTGGCCTGCATAGGCCTCCTTCGTAATGCATAACTTGAACTGAGTACATATAACATGTAAAGCTAGAAAATAGAACTTAAATGCATGTATTAAAAACTTGTATAAATGATAAGCAACTAAGGATAACCTAAGAGTTTCAACAAAATTTATAGATCGTCTCTAAGGGACATTAGAGCTCCGAAACTCACTAGCTTGTCGTTCGGCTTAAGGGAAAGGGATTATGAAATATCCCCTTGCCCTGACATATTTCATAACATACACATAAGATAAAGGACAACCATAACCAGGTAATCCTAATTCGGTAAGCTCGTTTACCCTCAATAGCTTGCGATGTCATTATGTGGCTTAAAATCGTTTACACGTCCTCATCTCAGCCCTTTCACCAATTTCAGTTGATAACCAGACCTTCAAACACATTTAAAATCACATATATATACATATGACATACATTAAGGACCAGCTAACAGTGCCCACGCTGAGGGGTCTCCTACTCCATGTACAACTACGACTACAATCAACACAATATCACACTTTAGGTGTATCACTTCGGCTAGGCATAATATTAACATTTATCCTCAACAAAACATAGGACTTTAAGCTTAAATGTAGCTTAACATACTGCCTCAAGAATTTTAAATAGGTTTCTGTGTCATTCGATTCACAACACACGAATCGTGCTTAAAAGAATGATAGACGGGGCGCTTTACATACCTTTCTCCGATGAACTTTTCTCTAGCCGATTTCCTATCTCAATGACCAGCCTTCAACTCCTTAATCCAGTGGTTTTATAGGGAAAAAACAAGCTTAATATATATCATAAAAATGCAGCCAACATAACTAATCAGAGGCAGTCAAAATAGCAACAACAACACACCACACATCAACAACATTTAGCCATTTTCTCAACTAATTTTCTCTAACTTTTAAGGGAGAAAACAGAGGAAATTTTACGTTAGTTTTTCTGTGATTCTAACCCTCAAGATTAATTATAATTCCATCAAAATAAACAGCCAAAAGTCGTAAGGAAAACGAGCAAAACTCAGCTAACAAACAGTCCATCGGCAGCTCACATAGCTGCCAATTTCCAGATTTTCGCTTTGCAATATGAGAGGTTTAAAAGGGGAGAAATCCTTACCTTTTCTCCTGATTTCAACACCTATTCAAAGATGTATATATAGGAAGTCCAAATAGATTTTGAAACGCATAAAAACGTCTTCAAAACCTTGCCAAAACGAGCTCCATAACAGCCCCTAACATACTTGGCAAGGTAATCACAACTTATCTTGTGATTTTCTTGAACTTTGCTTGACGTTCCTCCTTGATTTTCTTTGTCCTAGCTTCTGGAATTGAGAGAAAAATGGAATCTTAGCAATATGGTCAATTTAGATTTATCTGGAAATATTTTCTACAAGTGAAAAATCAGATTTTAAGTAAATAGGGCGGTGGAGGCGCTAGGGCGTCATGCCCGCGTCACTGCTCGCGATGGTTCGGTAAAATGCCCATAACTTCTTACTCCGAACTCCTATTGACAAGAGGTTTGATGTTATGAAAACTAAACTCAAATACCTTTAATTGGATAGGTCCTGGGGCTTTTAATTAATTATATATTTGGAGATATTATTGTTTAAAGTTGACCCTTACTTATGAACTTCACATACTCTTTGGTTTTTTAATCGTACACATTTCCCTTGTCACCTACGACCAATATACAACCCGTAATTTTCCAAACCTAGCATAAAACATCACATAATCACCAAAAATTTTTCGGGGTGTTATAGTAGATGAGTGGGGTTGATCTAGAAATAGTCAAAATCCCCATCCTTACTCCATTAGAGGTTTAAGGCTAGAGATAGCTTGACTCTTCCTCAAGCTTGTGGTTGTTTGTTTGATTGAGACCTTGGGGTTTGAGAAAACCAAAGGCATAAGAATCCTTGTGGTTGGAAAACAATAGGTTGCATTGTGATCCATACTATCCATGCTGGAAATTGTGTTTAGGGCAATTGCATCAATCCCAATCTAGTTTACACCCCATCTCTTGCACATCCTTAGCTCCTTTCCTATCATTTTCAATAGATCAATTGCCCAATCTAGTTTTATAAATTTGAGTTCAAATTTTTTTCCCTTTTTCCCCCACCTTTTATTTTTCGAATGATAAAAATGATGAATGCTAAGTTAAGTTATTTTTCATCTTTTGGTTGATCCGTCTCGATTCCTTGTGGGATTTGACCTCGACACACATAGGGTAATTTTTTTTTTGACAACAACCACTGTCACCTCCCTTAACTGGAGATATGTATTCTAGCGTTATCACACTCTAACCATTCATCAATCAGAGTTCGGAGTAAAAAGTTATAGGCATTTTACTGAGGTACTATAAAGCAGTGACGGATAGGTGCGCTTCCCTAGTGCCTCCACCGCCCTACCTCTTTAAATATTAAGTTGTCATGTTGTGAATTCATTCCACATTCATCTTACATTGTCCTTATTTTTGACACCACCATTTTATCTCTATTTATAGTAAGCACCAAGGAAAAACAACCATCAAAATCAACACTAAAAGCTATCAAATTCCGAGAAGAAGATTGTGAAGCTACTAGCATTGTTTCTACCAGATTGTTTGTTGTGTTGTTGCATTTTTTATGAAATCATAGGTGGTGGAAATTTAGAACACCTCTACTACTTCGGATGAGAACATTTCAAGTAAAGGGAAGCTATCTTGTCCTTGATTTCTCTGAGAAGTGTGAAGGAAAACTTGGAGTAAGTTGTGATCTTGTTGAGTGTTCTTGTGGTTTATTACTGCCCAATTTTTCCTAGAAATTCATGTAGTGAATTAGCTAAGTATTGCTATTGAACTTTGAAGTTGGAAGATTCTTAAAGTAGAAGATTGAAGTGAAGGTAATTGAAAAGTTAGAGTTGGTGTATTAAAGTATGTAAGGCGCCCCTTCATCCTTCTTTGTGGACGATTACGTTTGTAAGTTGATATTGAGAGAATCTGCTCTTGTATATGTTGAAATCAGTATCTTGAGTTATTCCTAAAGACATGAGTTATATATTGAATTGATATTAAAGTGTTTAGATTGTAGCTTGTCGATTTGATGATTGAAATGTATTTGTCGTATTGTTGTTATCGTAACAATAAATTTAGTCTGGAGACCCCTCAGAGTGGGCACTATGAGCTGGTCCTTTATATTATATCATATAAGTGATGTTAATCTTGTTTAAGATTCTGGTTGCTAAGTGAAGGTTAGTAAAAAGTCTAAGACAACAACACATGAACAAACCCTAAGCTAAAAAGTGATGCTAAGCCTAGAAAGATTAAACGAGTTTGTAAAAATAGAAATTCCTTGATTTAAATGTCCATCCTTTTATGTATATATTTTTAGGTACTTAAGATAAGGGGAGATTTCATGATTCCTCTCCCTTAAGCTAAGCGATAAGTTTTTGAGTTTCCGAATCTTAAGTTACGCGAGGTTGATCCTAGGTCTCTAACGATGAGTCCGACCACTATAAAGGTAATTCTAAGTATTCTAAAGAATGTTTAAGATTCTTAAATGAACCTAAGTATCCTAAGTGATTCCAAGTACTCTGAATGAGTCTGAGTTTTCTAAATAAATGTCCAAGAACTTTGAGTCAAGTCCAAGTTCTCTAAGTTGAACTTGAGTTGAGTCTGAGCATTTTAGTTGGATCCAAGTATTCAAAAGAGGAGTCTGAGTATTCCATGTTGAGTTTGAGTGTCCATAGTTGACTCCAAGAGTCTATAAGTCAAGTAAAGCTATAAGTTTCTCAAAGTATTGAGTTTATGTTTAAGCTTCTCAATCAAGCTAAGTCTTATGTCCCTTTGTGTCAGTTGTTAGGGGTAATGTGTTCAATTGTTCCTCTGAGTTGGACCCATCTTATGAGTTAGTTTCATTGCATTTTCTAGTTTTCCGATCCATCTATTGGTTTTGCCCATTATGCTTGTTTTGCATTTTATCCGATCCAAGTATTTAAGCATGCCCTCTTGATGTGTTGGGAGTTTGTGATACAAATTTTCTTCATTTTATAGAGTTTACATGCATTTAAATTCTAATTTAAGTATAACTAAATGTATTATGCTATGTTTTAAGAACCCAAGTGAATAAGAAAGGAGGAACCAAAGTCACTAGTCTGCCAAAAAATAGAGCAAAGGACGAACCGCCTCTTAAAATGTTGGTCCGTACTTCCAAAAGTCCAACATGCTCTGCATGATCCAGAAACCACTTCCAAGTGGATGGCAACTGATGATGGAAAGGACGGACCTTCTTCCAGCTTCGGAGCTAAGGGACAAAGTGAAGGATGGACCATCTTTCCAGAAGATGGTCGATCAATTAAAAGACAAACAACAACTAGGCAAAAGCCAAATCCAAGTGATGAATAAAAGGATGGTCCGTCCACACCCATGGGACCCTCTAATTTTAAATGAATTTGGATTTCTTAGGCATAGTATAAATAGTAATTTTTTTCTTTCTTTTTCAGGGATATTTCATAATATAGTTCATAATATAGAGCTAGATAATTAGAGATAGTTTTCCATAGAGAATTCTAGATAGAGTAGAGCTACTTTGCAATTGAAGATTGAAGATCTAGCTATCAATTCAAGTTCTCTTCTTAATTGTGATTTCATTGGTAAGAATATTCAATTATTTGCTTCCTTGTTATCTTCTCGCTATGGGTAACAAAACCAAAAGCTAGATAATGGTTGCATACGTTTTTTCTAAATTCGATCCACATATGGAAAGAACTTGTAAATGTGTTCCTTAAGAAGTGGTCCCTGCCTAGTAAGAAGGCGGAGCAGCAAAATAAGATCTTTTACTTCCAACATCTCCCCAGGGAGAAACTCTTTGAAGCTTTGAAATGTTTCAAATAGAATATATACTTAAGGTACCCAACCATGGGTTCCCTAAGCATATTCTTCTTGATAAGTTCTACACAAGCTTAGACCCGTTGACACAGTCGATTGCAAATAACACAGTTGGGGGATGTTTCTTGGATAAGACCTTTAATTAGATTGCCATTATTTTGGATCGTATTGCGAAGCACAACCATGCATGGCATGGTAGAGACTAGAGTGGAGGTCTAAATATGGGTGCCCCTTCATTATCTTACTTGATGAAGGAGAACTAAGATCATGATTAAATGATGACAGTCATGGCCACCAACATAGACCTACTTACCATGAAGTTGACCAAGGCTGAGGTCAAAAAGGTGCATATTGTGAAAGAAGCCCTAAAAGATTTTCAATATAGACTTGGATGCCCCATCCTCCTTATCAATATTAGTCATACTAAGAGCTACCTTCCATGCAAGTATAAAATGCTAACTATGTTGATAATACATTCAGAGGTTATAGACTAAACTACCCAGAACAACATCAAGGCCATCCACCTTCCTCATGTCAAGGAGAATGATTAGCTCAACCGTAAGGTCAAGGACAATACTACCTGAGAGATGATTATGGTGGTCCAAGTCAAGGGTTGAACAACAATGGGAACTATAAAAAAAAGGAGCTCAAATCCCTATGTCTCAGCAAGGGGTCCTTCCTCTAGTTTCCAAAATTGGAGGGATGGACCTTCTCGTAAGCAAGGGAGTCCAAGCTTGAGGAGATGTTAGAAAAGGTACCTACAATCCAAGAACATTCTGATGCATGCCTAGTGTGCCTAACATAAAATTATTGGCTCCCATACCACGTCCATTAAAAAATTGGAACAACAAGTAAGGGAATTTTTTGTGAACACAACTCCAAATAAAAGGGACATCTCTCTAGAGACACTTGGCCAACCCTAAGGGACATGTTAACACATCTAATGTTTAGTACGTTCTCACTAG
This sequence comes from Datura wrightii, assembly GCA_035772735.1. NCBI lineage: Eukaryota > Viridiplantae > Streptophyta > Magnoliopsida > Solanales > Solanaceae > Datura > Datura wrightii. The sequence goes on from JASDFA010000002.1 coordinate 16,921,521, forward strand.
GAGTGGGAAGATTGTGCAACCCATGGGTGGTGAGGTTCTTGAGGTGTGGTTGGTAAATATGTTTAGAAGTCATGAGGGTGATAATTAAACTGAGGGGTTAATGAATTTGTAGGTTGGTGAGATGTTGATGATGGAGTGAAGAAGCCACCAATAGAGGCAGTTGTTGAAGATTGTACAATTGTTTCTAACAAAAAGGGAAATGCCAAGGGAGGCATAGATGACATTGCTAAATACTTTCCTCCACCTATTTCCCCCCTTTCTGCAAAGGCTAATTAAACAAGATGTTGATGCAAAGGTTGAGAAACACATTGAGCAACTAAAAGAAGCCACACTTTGGGTTCTATTTGTTGATACAATCAAGGAAATGCCAGGTTTTGCAAAGTACCTGAAGATGTTGCTGACAAGGATGTTGCCAATTGATATTGAAGAGATGGTTCCTGTGACACATCGTGTGAGTGCCATCATCGTCGGCACTGGTTTTGAGAAAAAAGGTAATCCAAGTAAGTTCAACATGCTTTGCCGAAATGGAAAACATGATAGCTTGCATGCCTTATGTGATAATGTGGCTAGTATAATTTTCATGCCTATAGCTACATACAATCAATCTGGATTATTTATTCTAAAGCCTATCTCTATTCTGCTTCAAATAGCCGATAAGTCTATCGAAATGCAGGTAGGGGTGGTGAGGATGTGTTAGTAAAGGTTAGAAAATTTATGCTTCTGACTAATTTTATGGTGTTGGATTGCGATGTGGATAGATATATCCCAATTACCCTTGGGAGACCTTTTCTGGCTACCGAGAGGGCACTTATAGACTCGTAGAAGCATGGGATTATGTTCGGGTTCAAGAATGAAAGAATCACCTTCAAAGCCATAAAGGGCCACTAATTTCCCACAGAAGTTGGGAATATTTGTGCGGCTAGTTCTGCTAAAAATGAAGTGGGAGAAGTTGAGCACATATATAAGGCATCACCAAAGAAAAAGTAGGCTAAAAAAATGGGTGAAGCAGTACCTTTGTTGCTCGAAAGGAAGAAAGTGGATGAGGAAATTCCGTCCTAAGAACCACTTACCATTTGGTTGATTTAGGTATTTTGCATTGTGCCGCAATGTTAAAGCATCTGCTTCTTTGGAGGCAACCCAAGAGATGCTATACAATATGTAGTATCCACATTATGCCACGACATTAAATAAAGCACATTTTGAGAGGCAACCAAAGTATTTTTTAAATAATGTGTGTTGATTAATGTAGATGAACCTTGGAGGATGGAGAAAATTTATTCAAATAGGAAGGGAAAAAATCAACATCCAAGAGAATGGGAAAAATAGAATGCGTCTTTAAGAAGCAGACAATCCATCCTTCCATTGATTGCAACTAGATTTGGACAGGTTTGAGTTTTCAGCAAAGTCAAGAGACAGTTTAATGTGCAGACTATACTCTGGATTGATGGTCCCTCTATTCGATCGTCTTTTTTGTTTAATATTAAGGTCAATTGGGTCTTTTTGGTATATACCAGGTTAGAGGTTTTTTTGAATAGCGGATCCTCTAGTGATAAAGACACCCACAATGGAAATCGAACTTACCTACATCCCTTTTGAATTATAAGGGTTTGAATGGGCACTTTAGCTCGCTCTTACTCTTTGTCTTCCCCATCCTATTCCCCTTCTCTTCTAAAAAATTATAAAAACCTCTATTGCTACCTTCTTACTGTAACTTTAGTGCCAGCATTCGCATCATACGCACTCCTCTTTAAGCATTGATTAATAGTGAAGTTAGGATTTCATTGCGTTGTGATTCTCGTCTCCCTTCGATTGAGCATACAAGTAAAATTCGATTAACTTAGGCCTTTTCTTTTTTCTCGATTTCTAACTTGAATTAACTATGATTTTTGTATCTTTACTTAGGGTAATGGACACCTATGCTTGAATATTTAATTTGGAGGGGAGAGAACTCGAGATTTACTATGATGAAATGGATTAGGCATTAGTGTAAATTTGCTAGCATATATTTGTGTGGATTCATCCGTGTGATTGATGAACTAAATATACTCTTTCCCATGCTTGAAAATTGTAAAATAAAAATGCTCAAAAAAGAAAAATTCATGCATTCCCCAATTGACAGAGAAGGTGATGGATCATCTTTATGAAAGATGGACCATCCTTCATTCGGTATCTTTAACCAGATGGACCAAATAGTTTGAGTCAAAGGACGACCCTAGAGACAGACCATCTTTTTTTAAGACTATCCACACGTAGATTCATCCTTTGAATCAAAATATTAATTTTTTTTTAATTCAAGCGATGGTACAAGGTACGGTTGTCACACCCCGCCTTGGGGGGTATGACTGGCACCTGGTGCCCTACTAGGACCTAACCTGCTGGACTGTTAAGCCTGGGCACATCTAGTGCCTGGCTGGCTCGGACTCACATTTCTGGAAACAAAGGGCTATATAACGGCTGTAATTACAGACCCCGGCCCATCGGCCTATAGCCTTCTGTACCTGTACTAGCAGCTGACCAGAAACATATTAATTCAGGGGGGACCTATGCGGGCCGACAAGGCCACCATGCTGTCTAGTTATCTGCAACTCAATCATAAAGCACAAAGAAACTACGTGACCGGCAAGGTCACCACTACTGGCAAGCTATGGCCCCACACGACCATCATAATAGAAAGAAGGAATACTAACAGCTATACAACTGCACGGCCTCACACGACTGGCTCATCTGACCACAGGGAACATAAACAGACTGCAAGCCTCTAAGAAGAATAATAGAAATGATCGGGATGGGGCCCCGACCTACCCGCACTGTACAACAAAAGGAACTGAACTACACCTCTAGGAATTCAGTCTCCGGATGACAGGAGCTGAATACTCAACCGCTGATGGGGATCACGTGGTATCGCCTGCTCGTCTATGGGTACCTGCAGGCAAGTAATGCAGCGCCCCACTGGGCGTCAGTACCGCTGGTACTGAGTATGTAAAGCAATAACTGAAGACAAAATCTGAAAGCAATGATATCACCGATGAAACTGAAGTAGAAGGAATAACTTAACTGTCTGATAATGTAAACCTTACCTTCTCTTAATCTTTACTGGAAGGGATAAGATTCATACCTGGAAACGTATCGTGCTACTGCTGATCTACTTGTATCTAACATAACATGGCACAACATGAAATAACATAACATAGCACACACAAACCTTACCCGGCCCCCATAAGCCGGGAGGTACAACCAGCACAGAATCTATACCCCTACCCTGGTCATCCCATCTCCTATAATGGCTGCAAGTATCCCGCCGGTCCCCTGGGTATGCACTTGGGCTCGCTGATCCCCTGACTATAACTGCATCTGAGTCCGGAGTACTCCTGAATCTGCACCCGGGCGTATCCGCTCGACTGGGGTGTGTAAGGGCCGATTAAGGCACAAATATGGGGTAAAGCTGGCATCCCATAATCGTCCCCTGGTGGGACGGCATGCCACTCCGTAGAGTGACGTATCCTCGTCCTCTGGCGGACGAGTCGATACAGCTATCAACCCTGGGCGGTCATGGATGCTAGGTAATCCAACCCCAAACAATACAATGGTCTCAACTGGTAATACTGTCTGTGTATCTCACATGCTGAGGCTAATAAGGGTAAAGTACCGTATATATTACATGCTGAGCTACTGATAGTAATCTGTACGTATCTGTTACGTGCTGAGGCAGGTAAATACATATAAATATGAACATAATCCCCTGCCAGACTATACTGGGGCAAATGCTATACGAGATTATGTTTCTGCTGAAAACTCTGTTGTTTACTGGGTTTCTGTATATGCTATATGCAGGACTAGTGATAGAAATATGTACATGCTTAATACATGCTGAGGCTGGAAGTACTATATATGTGTGTACGAATATAGTCTTTCTGCTGAACTATGTTGTATACTGATTTTCTGTAGTAACATGATTTACTATTCCTAACGTACTTTCTAAACTTCATTTTAGTCTGCTATTCTATTTCTGAAGTGCTTTACGTATACTGTACTACTTCACGGGGTTCCAACTGAACACAACAATATCTTAACATGGCATATCACATCACATACTGATGATACTGGGCAATCTCTAACGCTTGCGTTAGAATTTATATCATACTGATAGGTTTCATACACATTACAACCCAATGTTTCTCACATCGTACCAATATTCATAATAACGCAATACTCGACTTCTGAACATTCTACTGGTCTGTAATTTATTACACTATACTGATATCGCTTAACTTGCCGAAGGAAACTAACTTTACATACCTTGTCTTTGACTATTCGTCCGTCGGACGAGGCTCAGCCGGTACTTCAACTATTTTCTTCCAACTGCATTCATAAATACGTCAATCAATACTAAATACAGTTTTATTGTAAAGAGCAACGTTACTTTCGATATACTTTATAGCCTAAACTCAGTCTTATCGAAAGACGATCGAAAACTCGCTATTTTTTAGCGGCCCAGAAGGGAGAAGTATTCACTTCTCAGCTAGGAACACATAGACATTAATTTAGAGTAATTCTACTTACCTTAGTTCGGTGGCTCGCTGATTCGTCGATCGTATTTCACGAAACTAAATCCATAGAAATGCTCTCTGCTGCTAAATACTTTGGTATCTAGGATTAATTTAAGTTTGGGCAGCATTTGGCAGCGTAATCGGACGAAAATATATAATTTCCTTCATCTTCCTCGGCTTCACTGCGCTTTTCTGGAAATTTATAAGTGATAATTGATTTTAAACCGAAGTGGGGGCTTTATATACTTGGGCCTGGACTTGGGCAACGTGTCACAGAGCCTCTCCTCCGTGACACGCTGCCATGGCGGAGGGGCTCTGCCTCGGCTCCTCCCGCGATGGTTCGACGGGTTTCTCATTCGATCTTTTTCCCGGCCTTTCTCTAGCACGTATGGCCTTCTAATATGCTTAACCAACGTGTGAATAGGTCATCTAGGTGCCGGAAATTCTACGGGGTATAACATTCTCCCCCCCTTAAGAACATTCGTCCTCGAATGTATACTGTTATCTAGAGGACTGCTTACTTTACTTTCTAGAAAAATTTCGGCAGAGTTTCCCCTGTAATATGGACTATCGCAAAAACCTGAAATGCAGAAAAGTCCAACACAGGCACTGCATACAATATTCTAAGATCCACTGGACAACTAAATATCACTTCTTCTTTCTCATTTACAAACATACAACCATAAGGTACTGTATAAGTAATAATACGGACATACCTGTCGTCTGACTAGGCCTGAAATAGGTGAGGGTATCTGGTTTTCATATCTTCTTCAGCCTCCATCGTCATTTCCTCCTGATTTCTGTTACGCCACAATACTTTGACAGATGCAACATCTTTAGTTCTCAGTCTGCGAATCTGTCTGTCTAAGATAGCTACGGGAATCTCTTCATAGGCTAACTCTTCTGTGACCTGAACATCCTGAACTGGAACTACTGTATAAGGGTCCCCTACAAACTTCCTTAACATAGAAACATGTAATACTGGGTGAACCGACGCTAACTCTGAAGGCAAGTTCAACTCGTATGCCATGCGGCCTATTCTTCACCGAATCTGATACGGCCCAATGAATCTTGGGCTAAGCTTGCCTTTCTTGCCAAACCTCATTACCCCTTTCATCGGGGACACTTTCAGATATACCCAGTCGTTTACCAAAAATTCTAGATTTCTGCGCCGCCTATCTGCGTATGACTTCTGGCGGCTCTGAGCGGTCAGTAAACATTCTCGGATAAGCTTTATCTTTTCCTCGGACTGCCGAACAATGTCTGGGCCAACTAATGCTAATTCTCCTATCTCAAACCAGCCCACCGGCGATCTACATTTTCGCCCGTACAATGCCTCGAAAGGCGCCATTTGAAGAGTTGAATGGTAGCTGTTATTATAAGCAAATTCAATTAACGAAAGATGTTCATCCCAGCTACCGCCAAAATCTAACACACACGCTCGTAGCATATCTTCGAGCGTCTGAATCGCACGTTCCGCTTGCCCATCTGTTTGAGGATGGAATGTTGTGCTCAAGTTAATCTGCGTCCCCAAACCTTTCTGAAATGACTGCCAGAATCTAGCTGTAAACTGTGCTCCCCTATCTGAAATAATAGATACCGGCACTCCATGCAATCTAACTATTTCTCTGATATATAATTCGGCATAATCCTCAGCTGAGAAGGTAGCCCTCACTGGCAGGAAATGAGCTGATTTTGTCAGCCTATCAACTATTACCCAAATGGAATCATATCTGTGTCTAGTACGGGGTAACCCTGTTACAAAATCCATGTTTATCACTTCCCATTTCCACATAGGTATCATTATCTCTTGAGTCAAACCACCCGGTTTCTGGTGCTCTGCTTTCACCTGCTGACAATTAGCACATCTAGATACAAATTTAGCTATCTCAGTTTTCATACCTAGCCACCAGTAGATGTCTCTGATGTCGTGGTACAATTTCTTCGCCCCTGGGTGAAGGGAATAGCGAGCGTAGTGTACCTCATGCATGATCTGCCCACGAAGTCCTGCGACATTCGGGACACAAAGGCGGCCCTTACAATGTAGCACACCATCCTCGGTTATCTGAAAATCTGGCTCCTTACCCTTCTGAACTCTATCTCTGAGCTGGACTAAATCGCGATCCTCCTACTGTCATCCCTTTACCTCTGTAACTAACGATGAAACTGTAGAATTCTGAATTACTGCTCCATTATTTTCTGTTTCCATTACTCGAACGGCTAGACCAGCTAACTGATGAATTTCCCTGGCCAATTTCTGCTTCTCAGGTCGCAAATATACTAAACTCCCCATTGACTTACGGCTCAAGGCATCCGCTACGACATTAGCTTTTCCGGGGTGGTATAGAATATTCACATCATAATCTTTCAGCAGCTCCAACCAGCGGCGTTGCCACAGATTCAGCTCCCTCTGAGTGAAAATATACTGTAAACTCTTATGATCTGTGTATATATCAAAATGGACGCCGTATAGATAATGCCTCCACATCTTCAAGGCATGAATTACTGCGGCCAATTCCAGGTCATGGGTAGGGTAATTCTTTTCGTGTTTCCTCAGCTGTCTGGAAGCATATGCAATTACTCTACCATGCTACATCAAGACACAGCCCAGCCCGACACCTGACGCGTCGCAATAAACTGAATACCCTTCTGTGCCTTCCGGCAATGCTAATACTGGGGTGGAGGTTAATCTGTCTTTCAGTTCCTGGAAACTCTGCTCGCATGCCTCTGTCCACCAAAACTTTGCTGCTTTCTGTGTCAATTTAGTTAAAGGTGTCGCAATGGTTGAGAATCCCTCAACGAACCTCCTATAATATCCTGCCAACCCCAGAAAGCTACGAACTTCCGTCGGAGTGGTAGGCCTGGGCCATGACTTAACTGCTTCTATCTTCTGCTTGTCTACCTGTATACCAGCGTCTGAGACAACATGCCCTAAAAAGGCCACTGAGTTAAGCCAGAATTCACACTTCGAAAACTTAGCATACAACTGGCGGTCCATGAGAATCTGGAGCACTGTCCGCAAATGAGTCCGGTGATCTGCTTCAGAGCGTGAATACACCAGAATATCATCAATGAATACTATCACGAACAAGTCCAGGAAAGGTCTGAAAATACTGTTCATCAGGTCCATGAAGACTGCTGGGGCATTCGTTAGCCCGAAGGACATAACTAGAAATTCAAAATGTCCATATCTTGTCCTGAATGCTGTCTTAGGAATATCTCTCTCACGTACTCGGACCTGGTGATATCCGGACCGCAAGTCAATTTTGGAAAAGTATCTGGCTCCCTGTAGCTGATCAAATAAGTCATCAATTCTGGGCAGCGGATACTTGTTCTTTACTGTAACTTTGTTTAGCTGCCGATAATCTATGCATATTCGGAGCGAGCCATCTTTCTTTCTCACAAACAAGACTGGCGCACCCCACGAGGAAGTGCTCGGCCTGATAAAACCTTTATCTAACAAGTCTTTCAACTGATCCTTTAATTCTCTGAGTTCTGCAGGAGCCATACGATAGGGAGGTATTGATATTGGCTGAGTGCCTGGTAACAAGTCGATAGCAAAGTCTATTTCCCTTTTTGGGGGAATACCAGGTAACTCATCCGGAAATACATCTGGGAATTCATTTACCACTGGGACAGACTGGAGTGTCGGAGATTCTGCTTGGACATCCTGAACTCTGACAAGATGGTAAATACACCCCTTAGATATCAACTTTCTCGCCTGAAGGTAGGAAATAAACCTACCTTTTGGCGTCACGGTGCTGCCCTTCCACTCCCGTACTGCTTCCCCTGGGAAGTGGAATCGGACCGTTTTGGTCCAACATTCAACATTAGCAAAACATGGTACTAACCAATCCATACCCATTATGGCATCAAAGTCTATCATTTCTAACTCGACCAGATCTACTATGGTCTGACGATCGGCAACCTCTACTGTACACCCGCGGTAAATTCGGCTAGCTGTGATAGAGTCACCAACGGGTATGGATACTAAGAAGGGCTGCTGCAATGATTCTGGTGTAATACTAAACCTTCGTGCCACAAATGGAGTAATATAGGACAAGGTAGACCCTGGATCAATTAACACATAAGCAGGGTGTGAACAGATAGTTAGCATACCTATCACAACATCAGGCGACGCTTCTGAATCTTGCCTCCCTGGTAAGGCATATGTGCGGCTTGGGCCCGCACCTGAACTAGAGGCCCCTGATCTGCCCCGACCCCTACCTGCTGAAACTGAGGGCCTGCGCCCAGTCGAGGATGCTGTGGCTCGTGACCCTGCTGATATCCTATCCTGTCTATCGCGGTCCTCTCAACCTCTGGCTGGGCAATCTTTCATCAAATGGCCTTCTTGGCCACAAATATAACATGCAGTGGAGCCATATCTGCATGCTCCAGGATGGCGTCGATTGCATATAGGGCAAAGTGGTAGGGTATACCTACTCTGCTCCGCCCTCATCTGTGATGGTGAATCTGCCATCTGCGAGCCTCTACCAGTCTCTGACTGCCCCCTGCGGTTGAATCTACCCCCTGTGACTGTGGCGGAGGCGGGGGCCTGGGCGGCCTGTCTGACAATCGGGGCCTGGGTCCTCCCCGGGCCTCTCTCTGTAACTCAACTGGCCTGTCCCGGCGACGCTATTCCTGATTAACCCTTCTGACCTCTCGTTGTCACTGTCTGATGCCCTCAATATTCTGGGCAAATGCCTGAATTCGAGCAATGTCCATGTCCTCTTGCAGTGTGGCTGTAGTGCAAATCTCAACATATTCTGGATTCAACCCCGTAATAAAGCGATGCACTCTAGATGCCATGGTATCAACGAAGGCCGGTGCATATCGGGCTAAGGAATCAAACTGCAAGGAATATTCCTGAACACTCATGGCCCCCTGTTCTAGATGTAGGAACTGGTCTACCCGGGCCTGTCGAATCTCCCGTGGCAAATAATGATCTAGAAAGGCTCATGAAAAGCTGGACCAGGTGGGAGGGGAAACATCTCTCCCTCGGGACCTCTCCCAGCTTTCATGCCATAACACCGCAATATCCCGTAACTGGAATGCTGCCAACTCAACTGACTCGGTAGACGTGGCATGCATAACCCTGAAGATCCTCTGCATTTGGTCCAGAAAATCCTGAGGGTCCTCTGTCCGATCCGTACCTGTAAATTCTGGAGGATTCAAAGCTAAGAAATCTCGGACCCTCGAACTACCGGGCCCTTCTGCTAACATAACTACAGCACTCCTAACCTCTTGGTCAGAAGGGGTCGGTATAGGGGCTGCTGAAGGTAGTGTCGCCCCAAGTGGCTCTTGACGTGGTGGAGATTGCTGAGGAGGCTGGGACGATAGCTCTGTAGTGCCCTCTGATCGGGCTGTCTCTAAACGAGGGTGAGGCATCCTGCTGGTGCCTTCCCCTGCTACAACATCTAAGTTCCGACCTGTGATAGGATGGCGCTGGTCTGACATTATCTGTAACCAAAGAATATGGTAGGATTTTAGGGACTCTACCCTATACTGTACCGCTCTACAGCACGACTGAATAAGAATAAAAGACAACCATCCTATCATGCCTTGCAGCCTCCTATCCATAGTATGTGGTGCACAACACATCCATGGATAAGACTCTGCTTAGCACGGCTTGCAGACTTCCTGGGATACGACCTGCTCTGATACCAAGTTTGTCACACCCCGCCTTGGGGGGGTATGACTGGCACCTGGTGCCCTACTAGGACCTAACCTGCTAGACTGTTAAGCCTGGGCACATCTGGTGCCTGGCTGGCTCTGACTCACATTTCTGGAAACAAAGGGATATATAACGGCTGTAATTACAGCCCCCGGCCCATCGGCCTATAGCCTTCTGTACCTGTACTAGCAGCTGACCAGAAACATATTGATTCAGGGGGGACCTATGCGGGCCGACAAGGCCACCATGCTGTCTAGTTATCTGCAACTCAATCATAAAGCACAAAGAAACTACGTGACCGGTAAGGTCACCACTACTGGCAAGCTATGGCCCCACACGACCATCATAATAGAAAGAAGGAATACTAACAGCTATACAACTGCACGGCCTCACACGACCGGCTCATCTGACCACAGGGAACATAAACAAACTGCAAGCCTCTAAGAAGAATAATAGAAATGATCGGGATAGGGCCCCGACCTACCCGCACTGTACAACAAAAGGAACTGAACTACACCTCTAGGAATTCAGTCTCCGGATGACAGGAGCTGAATACTCAACCGCTGATGGGGATCACGTGGTATCGCCTGCTCGTCTATGGGTACCTGCAGGCAAGTAATGCAGCGCCCCACTGGGCGTCAGTACCGCTGGTACTGAGTATGTAAAGCAATAACTAAAGACAAAATCTGAAAGCAATGATATGACCGATGAAACTGTAGTAGAAGGAATAACTTAACTGTCTGATAATGTAAACCTTACCTTCTCTTAATCTTTACTGGAAGGGATAAGAGTCATACCTGGAAACGTATCGTGCTACTGCTGATCTACTTGTATCTAACATAACATGGCACAACATGAAATAACATAACATAGCACACACAAACCTTACCCGGCCCCCATAAGCCGGGAGGTACAACCAGCACAGAATCTATACCCCTACCCTGGTCATCCCATCTCCTATAATGGCTGCAAGCATCCCGCCGGTCCCCTGGGTATGCACTTGGGCTCGCTGAGCCCCTGACTATAACTACATCTGAGTCCGGAGGACTCCTGAATCTGCACCCGGGCGTATCCGCTCGACTGGGGTGTGTAAGGGCCGATCAAGGCACAAATATGGGGAAAAGCTGGCATCCCATCTTCGTCCCCTGGCGGGACGGCATGCCACTCCGTAGAGTGACGTATCCTCGTCCTCTGGCGGATGAGTCGATGCAGCTATCAACCCTGGGCGGTCATGGATGCTAGGTAATCCAACCCCAAACAATACAATGGTCTCAACTGGTAATACTGTCTGTGTATCTCACATGCTGAGGCTAATAAGGGTAAAGTACCGTATATATTACATGCTGAGCTACTGATAGTAATCTGTACATATCTGTTATGTGCTGAGGCAGGTAAATACATATAAATATGAACATAATCCCCTGCCAGACTGTACTGGGGCAAATGCTATACGAGATAATGTTTCTGCTGAAAACTCTGTTGTTTACTGGGTTTCTGTATACGCTATATGCTGGACAAGTGATAGAAATATGTACATGCTTAATACATGCTGAGGCTGGAAGTACTATATATGTGTGTACGAATATAGTCTTTCTGCTGAACTATGTTGTATACTGATTTTCTATAGTAACATGATTTACTATTCCTGACGTACTTTCTAAACTTCATTTTAGTCTGCTATTCTATTTCTGAAGTGCTTTACGTATACTGTACTACTTCACGGGGTTCCAACTGAACACAACAATATCTTAACATGGCATATCACATCACATACTGATGATACTGGGCAATCTCTAACGCTTGCGTTAGAATTTATATCATACTGATAGGTTTCATACACATTACAACCCAATGTTTCTCACATCGTACCAATATTCATAATAACGCAATACTCGACTTCTGAACATTCTACTGGTCTGTAATTTATTACACTATACTGATATCGCTTAACTTGCCGAAGGAAACTAACTTTACATACCTTGTCTTTGACTATTCGTCCGTCGGACGAGGCTCAGCCGGTACTTCAACTATTTTCTTCCAACTGCATTCATAAATACGTCAATCAATACTAAATACAGTTTTATTGTAAAGAGCAACGTTACTTTCAATATAGTTTATAGCCTAAACTCAGGCTTATCGAAAGACGGTCGAAAACTCGCTATTTTTCAGGGGCCCAGAAGGGAGAAGTATTCACTTCTCAGCTAGGAACACATAGACATTAATTTAGAGTAATTCTACTTACCTTAGTTCGGTGGCTCGCCGATTCGTCGGCCGTATTTCACGAAACTAAATCCGTAGAAATGCTCTCTGCTGCTAAATACTTTGGTATCTAGGATTAATTTAAGTTTGGGCAGCGTTTGGCAGCGTAATCGGACGAAAATATATAATTTCCTTCGTCTTCCTCGGCTTCACTGCGTTTTTCTGGAAATTTATAAGTGATAATTGATTTTAAACCGAAGTGGGGGCTTTATATACTTGGGCCGGGACTTGGGCAACGTGTCATGGAGCCATCGCGGAGGCCTCTCCTCCGTGACACGCTGCCATCGCGGAGGGGCTCTGCCTCGGCTCCTCCTGCGATGGTTCGACGGGTTTCTTGTCCGATCTTTTTCTCAGCCTTTCTCTAGAACGTATGGCCTTCTAATATGCTTAACCGACGTGCGAATAGGTCGTCTAGGTGCCGGAAATTCTACGGGGTATAACAACGGTCTATCTCTTTAGAGTATGGAACATCTTCCTCCACATCCCTTGTATATATTTTTCTTATTCCAAGTTATCCCTGTCCATGTACTGACTAGTTATTGCATAATAATAGGTAATGGCACCTCAATAAGCATCATCCTAAGGTGGCAAGTCAGGTACTCTGAAAATTTCTTGGCTTAAGGATGAAGACTAAGATGAGTACCATCCTCCAGCCACTAGGAGGACCACTGCACTTGCCCTAGTGTTGTCACCCGCTCACTTAGCATGAGTAGGATCAACAGATATACAATCATTAGGATCTTCATCCTAGTTCTGTGAGAAGCAGCGTTAAGTCCACTTAGGTGAGCCACATATTGAGATATCCTCTAGGGAGTCCATAAGATATGAATCCATTAGCTAGACTCCTTCTTCCCAGTTAGATTTAGGTGAACTGCAGTGAAAATAGAGGGGAATATATGTTTAGGAAATGGGCAGTGTAGGGTGCCCAAGAGAGATACCTAGAGGGGCAGATAGCTTACAAAGGAAATCCCCATCGGAGTATCATAGAGGAGCATACCATCAGCGTCACTAGGTTAGACCAATAGCTAGATATCATTGAGCAGTTGTAGTTTCAACTTGGGACGTCCTCTTTTTTCCCTCAAGCCAGTACATCCAAATATTGGTCCATGAGTTCTTTGTAGTTTATGATGTGATCCTATAGCAGACCAACCCGGGGTCACTGTCTCAGGTTGAGTCACTTATTATTAGAGGGATATCAATTCATATTAATCCCTAGCTGATCAATCGGTACTAACTAGGAGAGGGCTATGAGATAGAGGATACGGGGGAGTATGATGAGTTGGCATCTTAGGGAGGATGGGATATATCTTAGATTGAAGGAGTCATTGCTAGGTAGTCCTACTTGAGCTGCTCTTTAGATATCCAAGATCTATAAGAATGACTTGTAGCTCTAGGCAAAGTTTTGGTACAATGTAGTGTGCAGTAGGATATGCCCGACCAAGAGTGATAAACAGACGTCTTCTTAGACATGCTCTGGTCGTGGTTGCTGTTGTTGCAAAGAAGAGGATTGACATCAGCCAAATGCTATATATGGAGCTCAAGAAGTGAGCTCCATAGGAGGTCTACCTCTCTGCCCTTCCCGTGCTAGTGAAAACTTTGTGCTAGAGGGCAAGTGTACCGATCCTACCTAGAGAGGACTTATTCACAAAGGCTCATCTGGTGAATGACATCACAAAGATGAGGGATGGAACTTTGGTCACTGCTGCCAATAACTTAAGCTCAACATTTTCAATTGTGCGCCCAGAAAATAGTGATGGAATCCAGTTCGAAGAGCCCCCTTCACAGCCTCCGACAACATCAAACCTAGCAACATCATATTCTTCTTCCTATGGAGCCACCTTGTTCCACCACCACTGTACCAGTGTGAATTACCTCTCCTACACCCCTTCTTAGCTCCAGAGACTCATTGCCCAACATGGTTGCTAGGCTTGACGGGAAGGAAATGCATCTAGTCAGATTGATAGAGAAGATATCGGCCTTTGTGACTACTATTGTTGAACATGCAGTATAGTGTCTCTAATATTCCATAAGAGCCTCCCATGAGGCATTGAGTTCCTACCTATGGACTATAGACACTAGATTAATCCAGCTAGAGTAGAGTGCTAGCCCATTCGATATTAAGAGCCTCCTTGAAGACCTAGTAGAAACTGAAGTCGTTGTTTTAGAGCTACAAATGAGAGAGTTGCAGCCTAATGAGCTCCAGATACTACTGATGGATTAGACATCGCCCATCACTAGTTTGATGGTGTTTATTCCATTTGTTGTTCTAATTCACCTGTCTCAAACCTAGTTCTCACCTCCACCAGCTCCTAAGGCCGCCACCAGCAGAGTTTTACCTGAGCAAGGTCCTCTTTCTGCTCCCACATAACCATCCATTTCTACTCCTCTACTTGACAAAGTTAAGGGGCTGCTATAGGATTAGCAGATTGAGTTTGCGGAGAGAGACCTCCAAGAATAGAATGACCCAAACATGGACCCAGAAAAGGCTGAGGCTATCAGGACCGCCAAAGAGGTCTCACTCCTTCACCTCCATGGACAACCTCGTGACATAGAGGCGAGCTCTTCAACGATACCCCACCATGACCTTTAGTGGCACAGTCTAGTGCTACGTGGACCTTTTGACACTCTTGGTTTTCTAATTTTCTTCTATATGCATTGGGGACACTGTACGATTTTTTAGTGGGTGTGGAGGTTGTTTGATATTTTGGGCCCTTTGCATATTTTCTTGTACAAGTTGATGCTTGATATGAAAACCCATATGTTGTATTAAAATATGCATTTATGATTTTTCTAACAATTTGTGTGATTTTTTATTTTTATTCCTATTAATTTCTTAGCATAGGGTCCTTTTAAGTTTTCTTAGCCATGGTTCTTTCCTGAGAGGCTTATATTTCTATTGAATTGGGCAAAATAAAATTTTCAAGTGTCGCAGTGTGTGCGCCCAATGATAGATTGTTATGCATATTCTTAAGGATACCAACCTACTAGTTGAGTCATTTTTTGTTGAATAAAATCATTTTGAGTAAGGTGGTTGTAGAAATTGAGTTTATAGCATGCTTGTATCAATTTTTTTTAAAAATGCCCTACTCAAAATTTTTGCTGCATTTGTTTAGTATTGACATGTGTACCTTTGCTTTTGACATTTAATTGTGCTAATTATCGTAATGTATCCAGCGTTGAGAGTTATGTATTTAATCCACTTTGATATCCATGTTCCATTGAGTGATGAGGGATTTTTTTTGTTCACTTGATTTGGTCAAACTCTAGAACTTGTCTTGCTACTTGTGCTTATACTTAGGATTGACAATGAGCTGTAGAGATGAACTTAGGCCTTCTTTATACTTTACAAGCCATATTTTCCCAAATATACCTACCAAATGATGCATCTATCCCTAGTATCCTCTTTTGAGCTTATAACCCTTTTTTCTTGGTCAACCGAAATGAATGTCAAAACTAACTCTCAAGTTGACCATCTTTTGAACCCATCTTCCTTGAAACTATGAAATGTGAAAAAAGGTGTATGTTGGGGGTGGTAAGGTGGAATAAAAAGAAAAGGGAAAAGATGAATATTTGACTATACCCCAAGGTGTATTGAGTAAAGAGCTAAAAAGAAGAAGAAAAAGAAAACAAAACAAAAGAGAAAAAGAGAAAATAAAAATTGAGCTTACAAAAATACCTTGGGGCGTGAAAAGCTTCTAAGAGAAAATGGGAAGAAAAAGAAGGGATCCTAAAAGTGAAAAAGATAGTGGAAAAGTGATGTAGTGTTCAAGGATGGTAAATGAGTCGCTAAGACTTATTTGTATCATACCAATCCTTTGACCATTATTATGAACTTAGAAAAGCCCTTGTGTGATCTCAACCAAGATATCCAAAAGTAAATGCATTTGAGTAAATAGGAAAGCATTTGGTAGTTTTGGCCTATCTTGTGAACTTCGTTGTGAGAGTTGAGTGCTTTTATCCACTCTATTGATCTTATGTGTCCTTTTAGTGTGTGCTTTCATTGCTTCTGAAAATGGAGACTTTTCTTTCTTTAATTGTGAGATCTTATGGATGTTAATGGCTGGCATGTCTTACTGCTCGAATCTAGGTATGTGCATGTTCATATGACGTCATTAGTGGAGATTGTATGCTTGGTCTGGATAGTTGTGAGAAAACTGATTTTGTTGGATAGAGGGTGTCTCTGGCTTGAAAAATTTTGTGCTTGTAGCTTTTTGTTAAAACCACCCTAATCATTGCTTTTTGTGATGATAGGATATTAGTTGAAGTCTAGGTTAGTTTTTCTCATTTTTGTAGCTTCAAGACAAGCAAATTGTAATACCCCGAAAGCCCTAATATTAGATCCGAGGGTTGAAATGGAGAAAATAGGAATTTCTACACTAGATCATAGGATGAGCCATCCAGTGACCCATAAAGTACCCCACGAGTCATTAAGTGACTCCTGAGGTGGAAGGGAGCTGGCTAAGATTTTTTTCTTTGGGGGTTGACCACGAGACAAGCCGCAATTCCTAATGAGGGAATGAGTTGTTTGGTTGGTCATGGTCACGAATCCGACATGAATAGTTGGATGATTGGCAGTGTTTCCAATGTCTATTCACCAAGAGTCGTCAGGTACACCATGAATCGTGGTGTCCCTCATGGTGACTTGCAGATTGAAGGTTCTAGTGTTGGCAGCGAAAGCAGACCACGAGTTGTGGTAATAGGCAACAAGTCAACCATTCCTTCGTTCGGACTGGCACTGTAATTTTCCTGCGAATATATTAAGGGTTTTTTCTGTAATTCCTAAGTTTTGAAGACCTAAACTACGTCATTTTAAACTCAGATAGTTATGTTTTAAAAGGGTTTAACTCATTCTAAACCTATCCCTCTCCATGAATGCAAGCCTAGAAGATCCTAAGGGTGATCAAGCCTAGAAATTCATCAAGTTCTTCCCCAATTCTCTTGGGCATTCAAGAAGGGTGTTAAATCACAAGTACCCAGGTATGTAGGGCTATGAGTGGATGAATCTATGGGGTTTTAACCCAACTTGTACATTCACTAAGTATCAATCATGGGTATACTCTAGTCATGTTTCTAATGTTGAATTAAGATTCCTGGGCATGTTTTATAATGTTTTCAATTACAATTCATGTTTTCAAAGTGTTGTAATTATAATGCCCAAATATGAAAGTTCATGGAAGGTTGAGATTATGATCTATGTTTTCAAGTATGGTGAGATGTGTATGATGAAAGTATGATTTTGAATTACCCACGTTTATATCCATAATTTTTACTATCTAAAGTATGTTTATGTTTTGAGCAAGACCATGTGATCAAGTATGTTCACGATTTACTTAAATTTCATGTTATTAGCTTACCACATGGTTTTGGAGTCTAGACTCCCACTTTTCAGCTTGTGGTATGGTTTGAGCTAAGGGTCCTCATGATATGTTTTCAGATGATGCATGTATGATTACGACTCAACTTTGTTGCAAGACGATGGTCAGCTATATTGGAAAATAACGGAGAGTGTACGCATGTTTTTGGGAGTAGTGTCTAGCATCGAGTAGGTTAAGGGTTCAGTTAACCCTGTGCCTCAGAAATTACGAGCCGATGTAGGTACGTTCAGATTATTTTGGGACCTCCCTTGTAAGCTTTTCCTTTCCCCAAGGGGCCTTCAGATTGATATCGATATTATAGTTGCTCCATTATTTTTGGCAAGGCTTTGGACAGATCTTCCCACTTAAGTGTAATAGCCAAGATGACATAAGCTCTATCGTGATAATGTCGGTTATATGAAGAGTCTCCCATTGTTCCTCATGGTTTCAATTATGCATATCCATTACTCATGAGATTTACATATGTATGCATGTTCTAAAGTAGGTTCGACTCAATGTTCAGTTATACTTATAAATATCATATTTCAGCTTTGAGTCAATCGATTCAGTTATGATGATATCATAATATCTCATCATCATCATACATTCATCACAAATCTCATCTTTCATGAACTTTTCTTCAATGGGAATTTTAATTCATAAAGCTAGAAACATGATTTTTAATTGAAAACATTATAAATTTTCCCATGCTTCATAATTCATTGGTAGAACCATATTTAAATCATACCTATGTAGAGAATTTGGAAATTCATGAATTCGGTTAAAACCCGATAGATTAGAGATAGAACATCCATGATTTAGAGATGGATTGGGCATGGGTGTGAAAGAAATCACCCATTCATAACCCGACATACCTGTTGGTAGCTGATTCGTACACTTCTTTAGATGCCCAATAGAAATTTGAAGGGAAATTGAAGAACACTAGCTTTATCACTCTCTCTAACCTTTCCACCTTGCATGCATGAATGAATATGGCCTAAAATGAACTTAGTGTCACGCCCCGCCTTGGGAGGCATGACTGGCACCTGGTGCCCTATTAGCACCTGGAGTGCCAAACTAATTGAGCCTAAGCACTTCTGGTGCAAGGCTGGCTCTAACTTTGAAATCAAGAAAACAACGGGCTATATGGCGGTTGTAAATACTGCCCCCGGCCAACAAGGCCTATAGCCACCTGTTAAAAGTAAACAGCTAACCAGAAAGAACTGAATATAAGGAGTCCTACACGGGCCAACAAGGCCACCATGATATCTAGTTATAGCTGAAAAATGAAATCGGGTGCTAAACTGATCCGTGAACGACAAGGTCACCAACTAATAGCAGAACAAGGCCCCATACGGCCATCACATAGAATCTGAAACACATAAATGGCCCCACACAGCCGATACATCTAACCACAGGGAATATAGTACAATCTACAAGCCTCTAGAAGAAATAAGATAGTCAACATAGTGCCCCGACCTACCCATACTGTACAAACAAAAGAAGTAAACCTCTATCACACAAGCTCCGGAAGAAAGGAGCTGATGGCTCTGTCCGGCTGACTGGAACTACGAGGGATCTGCTCCTCGTCTAGGTGTACCTCCAGGAAAGAAATGCAGCGCCCCAAAAGAGGGTGTCAGTACCACAGGTACTGAGTATGTAAAGCAATAATTGTAAATGACTGAAAGTAAGAAGTAGAACTGACGATATCTGAAATAAGGAGAAGGAGAACGGATTGAAACTGACTGAAATAATGGAATCAAGGCTAGACATAACTATAATGAGAAGAGTAGGAGTCATACCTGACAACAAGGTGTTCCACTATCCATCTATCAATAACTAAAACAACATAACATAAACCTTACTTGGCCCCCATAAGCCGGAAGGTGCAATCAACACAGAACAACCCACTGGGGCCCACATAAGCCCTAGTGAATACATCTCAATCTATTTACCCCTACCCCGATTCATACCGCATCACCTAGTAGCTATAAGCATCCTGCCGGTCCCCTGGGTATGCAACTATGGCCAGCTGGGCCCCTGACTATAGCTATACCTGAGTCTGGAGGACTACTGAAATCAACACCCTGGGTGCAAGTGCTCAACGGCGGAGTATAAAAGCCGACCAAAGCAAAATATGGAGAAACTGGCATCCTATCTTAATCCCTAGCGGACAGCATGCCACTCCGTAGAGCGACATATCCTCGCCATCTGGCGGATGAGTCGATACAGCTATTAACCCTGGGGTGGTCACGGAAGCTAGGTAATCCAGCCCAAAACAATGAAATCAAGTTTCAACTGATAGCAGTAACTACATATAATACACATTGATTATGATAATAATATAATCTCTGACATGTTGTACTGAGAGTCATCTTGGATTACTATGCTGGAGAAACTGACAAATAAATCTATCTATATAGCGAGAGCGTATCTGGCCTTCTGGGCCTCATGCTAATGCTACTCGCTTCTGGGATAATTTGTATGACAGTCTACAGGCACACTATGTGCACATATTTGATCAGAGGATCCTGATAGTGATCATGATCTCTAATAATCTGGGCTGAATAGAGTGAGGTCTGAAGTAGTCTAACAATACTCTGAATGTCCTACTCGGACACCTGTAGCTCATGCATAACTGTGGAGTTGCGAACAACTAACTACTTTATTCTTCTAATTAAACAACTATAGAGCTGGGCTTGGTCGAACTTGCTTCTAGGCGATCGGTCCCTGGTTCTTCATAGGGAGCTTACCGATCACCTTAACCTATGGTTAACACTGTACTAGCAGAGTACTGCTGACTCCTTACGCCTTGTCTGAATCCACTCGGATCTATGTTACTGTTCTGAGCGCTATATTACTGTTCTAGGCAATTCTAAAACTTATAGGCAATTCTACATAGAGTGGCCCTCTTTTGGCACTCTGTACCTGGATACCTTACAAGAACCGGCTAGGGTACTGGCCCATCACTGGATACAGATGTGGACCCCTCCTTGGGGTATCCATGGGTTTATCTGACTTGAATGACTAGGTTGTCTTGATGGGCATTCCACATGATAGTCGTTAAATCGACTAAGACTGATAATCACTGGTAAGGCTAAAGGA
Source organism: Datura wrightii (assembly GCA_035772735.1). Lineage (NCBI taxonomy): Eukaryota > Viridiplantae > Streptophyta > Magnoliopsida > Solanales > Solanaceae > Datura > Datura wrightii. Next base: position 16,942,460 of record JASDFA010000002.1, read on the forward strand.
ACGACATGCGATCACTCAATACACTGGAGGACCCTGGTGTGCTAACTCTGCAATATACCTATTCTATCTCTATTTCTGGTTCTGGAATGTGCGATAACGTTAATGACCTCTAAGGATGCTTTCTTGCTAATACAGCCGCCAACTGGTCGTTAGACTGCCTAACTGCGCCCGTACTGTTTAACCAACTAATTCAGGCTACTAAATCTTACGAGCCCCTTAAATCTAGGTCTGGAAACAAACATATAAGTCTACCATCCCAAAAAGCTGAGAATAAAAGAGTTTCTATAACGTCATATGTGAGTCACATTTAACCTACTCCCTTTTTAAGGAGGTGTCCTGCAGTACGATTTGTATATGAGTTCTAACAGCTAACCAGAATCTATGTGACTGTAATCCCTGTTAGCAGCTAATCACCACATATCTGATATTTATACATGTATATCAATAACAACTAATTACAACTTATCGAATTACAATCTAATGGTAGAAACCGTCTGCAGCATCTGAGATCGTTATTTCTATTCGAGAAACACTAGTTGTAACACTGTACGACCAAGATACTTGCCGAGAGTTAAGCTTTACATACCTCGTTCGCCATTTACTGATTAACTGGTAAGGTTCGGCTGGTATTCCGCTGTTCTTCCCAACTGTAATCACATTCACGTAAGCATAGAACTAACTTCATTACTATGCTAGACGAAAACAATACTTTATATGTATATATACTGACTATTCCTCAACTTATCGAAGAATGATCAAAAACTCATAATTTTATGGGGATCTAGAAGGGAGAAATACATACATTAAGCCTGGGATTGTATTGACACTAGTTTGGAGCAATTCCAATCACTTTGGCTCGGTGGGACGACGATTCGCCGGGCGAATTTCACGAAACTAACTCCATAGAAATGATCCCTGCTGCCTTATACTTCGATACTCGAAGTTAATTTGGATTTGGATGGTGTTTGGCGGTGTAATCGAAAGAAAATTATATGAACCCTTCGTCCTTATCTCTGTTCTGGTCGATCTATATGAGGAAATGACATAAAATTAAAGGGTGAGGCCTATATATACTTGCAGCAAAATACATAGCAATGTGGCACGTTGGCAAACACGCCGTTTTGGCTTCGAGACACGTTGGCTAACGAGGAGGTCCTAGCTTCGTGCCACTTTGCCCCTCTAGGCAGCGCAGTTCGGCCTCTTCTTGCGAAATTCCAGCTTGGCACTCATTCATCCTTTCCCCGAGCCCTTTCCTCGCACGTATGACATTCTAAAACTTCCAACCAACATGCAAATAGGCCAACTGCATGCTAGATACTTACGGGGTGTAACACTTAGCCCCTTAAAAGTCACTATTCATAACTCAAAACTACGTAGTTTAGGCCTTAGAAGCTTAGAAATTACGAAATAGTCCTTTCTAAAATCACAGAATACAACGACCAGGTAGTCCTAACGAGAGACCTAATGATTCGTCCCTTCTTACAACGACTTGTGGTTTGATCCATGAAGTACACTGATCAACAGGTCTCCTGGGCTCATAATAGAAGACATAATGACCCGTGACCTGGTGACCAGGACTCGTGGTCACCATCCGTGATGTGCACTACCTTAGCTTCAACGAAATCATTCCCTTCTTGGCCACGACTGTTCCCACGAATCGTGGGGACTGACCACGACCCATGGGGACCTCCCATTAAGTACATTGTCTCTCTTCCTTCTCTTTTCTTACTCTCACCCTATAACTGATCTAACGACTCATGAGGCCTGACCACTAGTCGTGGTCATGCCCGTGGGTCTCATTTCTAAAGTTTCAAATTTATTCCCTAGGCCTCCCCATGAGTCGCTTCATGACTCTTGGGCTCCTCTTACAGGTCACCTCACGACCCGTCCAGATGCCCGGTGCCAAATTTCAACTTTTCTCCATTTCAACTCTCGAGTCTGATATTTTGGATTCCGAGGTATAACAATATCTCTCCCTTGGGAACTTTCATCCCCAAATATTGTAATACATTCAGAAAAAGCATAGAAATGAAATTATCATATTCAAATTCTAATTATTTAAGCCGAAAAATGAAGGAATAACTACCTCCGATTCAAACTACATAGTTGAGTTGAATCCACGAATCATACGTACATCTATATACATAAAAGAAACTTGGGCGCATGAACTAAAAATGAAACTAAATAGAGTTTTGAGTCAAAACTGATACCTCAAGTTGGAACTAAGCTAGTAGAGAATAAATGTGGGTATCCAACCATCATATCCGCTTCAGCTTCCCACTTAGCTCCTTCAACATGCTGATTACTCCATAAGGCTTTAACTGAAGCTACTTCCTTGTTCCTTAACATTCAAAGTTGACCATCCAGTATTTCTACCAGAACATCCTCATAACTGAGGTTGTCTTTTTGTCACGGCCCACCTTGGGAGGCATAACTGGCACCTGGTTCCCTACTAAGACATGGACTACTAAACTATTGAGCCTAAGAACTTCTGGTGCCAGGCTGCCTCTAACTCTGGGTTCATAGAACCAACGGGCTATATAACGGCTGTAAAATAGCCTCCGACCGACTAGGCCTATAGCCACCTGTAAGACAACAACAACTAACCAGAACAACAGTAGTATAAAGGAACTTATGCGGGCCGACAAGGCCACCATGCGGTCTAGTTACTTCTGAATCAAGAAAACAGGTGCTAAAATGCTACGTGACCGATAAGGTCACCACTACCAACTGAGTAAGGCCCCACACGGCCATTATAAATAAGCTAAAACATACACACGGCCTCAAACGACCGGTATAGCTAACCACAGGGAATATACAATCTGTAAGCCTCAAAGAATACTGATAAGATGGTCGGGACAGGGACTCGGCCTACCCATACTGTACAACAAAAGAAAAGAAATAAACCTCTAGCTGTCTAGCTCTGGAAGACAGGAGCTGATGACTCTATGTGCTGGCTGGAATCACGAGGGATTAGCTCCTCGTCTATGAGTACCTGCAGGGAAGTAATGCAGCGCCCCAAACATGCGTCAGTACCACTGGTACCAAGTATGCAAAGCAAAACTGAACATAACTAAAGATAAACAGTAATACTGATAGTTGCTGAAATGACAGGGGGTAACTAAAACTTTCTGGAATAGCAGAATCTGTACTGAACTTAACTGCACTGGAAGGAAGTTAAGACTCATACCTGTCGATGCGGCGTCCTGCTAACTATCCATTTTATAAGTAACATGTATATATATCTAGTAAGTAACATATATATATATAGCATACAAGAACCTATACCAGCCCCCATAAGCCGGAAGATGCCAATCAACATGCAATCTATATACCCCTACCTGGGTCAAACCATCCAAAAATAAATTCACTCCACTCACCTAATTACTACGAGCACCCTGCCGGCCCCTTGGGTATGCAGCTTGGGCTCTCTGGGCCCCTGACTATAATTGTATCTGAGTTTGGAGGACTCCTTCAACTGTAATCTAAGATCTGTATTTGTAATCTGTAATCTGTGCCCTCGGCGCGAGTGCTCGACAGGGTATACTGTAATGCTGATCAGCCTGATATGGGGAATGCTGCATCCTATCTTCATCATACAGCGGACGACATGCCACCCCTTGGAGTGACGTATCCTCACCCTCTGATGGGCGAGTCGACATAGATATTAACCCTGGGGTGGCAAGGAAGCTCTTAGGGTGCCCACATATAACAAACAAGTCTCAACAAACAACAATAATCACATATAACGTGTATAATAAATCTGATCATACTGTTCATGCTTTGATATTCTATTCTGATTCTTTGGCTGGATAAAATGGAATCTGGTACTGAGTCTGAAATAATATCTCGCTATTTAATACCAATCTACTGACTTTTATTCTAAACATGGCATAACAATAAACACATACTTAATACTCGGCTTCTGGAACTTCCTTCTGGAATTTATTCTATTTTACTATGCTAGAATTGCTAACTTGCCGAAAAACCTAGCTTTACATACCTCAGTTGTCGGCCTTCCGGCTAACCGGCATTACTCAACCAATATTCAACTATTTCTTCCAACTGTATTCACATTCATAGCAATTAGAACTAAGTTCATCAATATACTAGAAGAAAATACTAACTAGAATATATATTATATAGCCCAAACTTTAACTTATCGAAAAACAGCCGAAAACTCGCTATTTCTCAGAAGTCTAGAAGGGAGAAATACTCATTTTAGGGCTAGGAGTATATTGACACTAATTTGGATCATTTCCACTAACCTTAGCTCGGTAGAAGGACGATGGTTCGCCGGCCGAATGTCACGAAACTAAATTTGTAGGAATGCTCCTCGCAGCTTAATACCTCACTACCTAAGATTATTTTGAGTTTGGACCGCGTATAATGGCGTAATCAGATAGAAATTTTAAAGAAATATTCGTTCCCTCTGTTCTCAGCTGTTTTCTCTGTTTACTCTCTGGAAATTATGAATTTCTATCATTAAAAACCTAAGTGGGGGCTTTTATACTTGGGACCGTTAAGTCGCATTCGTCGAGTGTGATTTATAAGTCGCATTTGCCTTGCAACGCGATGACTTGGCGCTTGTCCGGTCTCTCCTCGGGCCCTTTTCTCGCACATATGGCATTTTAAATCTCTTAACCAATATGCGAATAGTCCATCTACATGTCAAGAATTTACAGGGTGTAACACTTTTACACCCCCATGTCCACCGGGATAAGTAGAGTTGGATAACCCAAACACTTCTTCAAGAGCGACACATGGAATACAGAATGCACAGAAGCTAATTCTGAGGGCAACTCCAACTCATTGGGTACCTTGAAAATACATCTCACAATCCGGTATGGGCCGACATAGGGGGACTAAGTTTCCCCCTCTTTCAAAACCTCATCACTCCCTTCATGGGAGACACCTTCAGAAACACCTAGTCATCAACTTCAAATTCTAATTCCCTTCTCCTCACATCAGCATAGGACTTTTGGTGACTCTGGGCAGTTTTCAGCCTGTCCCTTATCAACTGAACCTTCTCCATTGCTTCATGAACCGAATCTGGTCCTATCATCATCGCTTCGCCAACCTCAAACCATCCAATGGGTGACCTATATCTCCGCCGATAGAGACCCTCGAATGGTGCCATCTGGATATTGGAATGATAGTTGTTATTGTATGCAAACTCGATAAGAGGAAAATGCTCATCCTAGCTACCTTTGAAGTCAATCATACATTCTCTTAACAAGTCCTCCATAGTCTGGATTTTCCGCTCCGCTTGACCATTTATTTGCGGGTGAAACGCTGTGCTTAGCATAACCTGAGTACCAAGTCCCTTTTGAAACAACTTCCAAAGCTGAGAGGTAAATTGAGTACCTCTATCTGAAATGATGGATAAGGGCATTCCATGCAATTGGACTAGCTCCCAAATATATATTATGGAATAATCCTCCGCTGAATCCGTGGTTTTGATCGGTAGAAAATGAACAGCCTTGGTCAACCTATCTAGCACAACCCAAAGGGAGTCATATTGCCGGCGAGTTCGAGGTAAACCTGTGATGAAATCCATATTGATTTCTTGCCACTTCTAAGTAGGAATACTAATATCCTGAAGCACACCTCCTAGCCTCTGATGCTCAACCTTTACTTGCTGACAGTTCAAACATTTTGCTATGAATTTTGCGATATCCTTTTTCATGCCATTCCAAATAGACTTCCTGTAAGTCACGGTACATCTTGGTGGGACCTAGATGGATGGAATACCTGGATCCATGAGCCTCATGCAACATTTGATTCCTCAAATCATCAACATTTGGAAAAGATAGGCAACCCTGGTATGAAGCACACCATCTCCCCCTTTGGAGAAGACCTCTACCTTTTGATTTTGAACGGCTTCTTTTAACATTACATAAATCAGGTCCTCATCTTCCCTAGCTTTTAAATCAGTCACCAAGGATGATTCTGATCTACTCTAAACAACAACACTACCATCAGCTGAGTCAACTAACCTAACTCCCAACCTTGCAAGTGGATGCACATCTTTCACTAGCTCCTTCTTACCCTCATCCACATGAAACACACTCTCCATAGAGAGTCTACTCTCTGTGTCTACCATTATACTAGCCTTGCCCGGATGGTAAAGGACACTTATATCATAGTCCTTGATTAGCTCCAACCACCTCCATTGCTGAAGATTGAGATCCTTTTGTGTGAACAAATATTGAAAGCTCTTATGGTCCATAAACACATCCACGTAGACCCCGTACAAGTAAGTCGCCATATCTTTAAGGTTAATACCACTAAAACCAACTCCATATCATAGGTTGAGTAATTCTTCTCGTGGACTTTAAGCTTTCTAGAGGCATATGCTATAACCTTCTTGTGCTGCATGAATACACACCCAAGTACGATCCTTGAAGCATCAGAGTACACCACAAACCCATCAGTACCCTCCGGTAGAGTTAATACCAGTGCTGAAGTAAGTGGCGTCTTCAACTCTTGGAAGATCTTCTCACAAGCCTCCGACCATTGGAATTTCACCATCTTCTAGGTCAATTTGCTCAAAGGTGCTGCAATCGATGAGAAACCTTCAAAAAATCTCAGATAATAGCCAGCTAAACCCAAGAAGCTATGAATATCTAAAGGATTCACCGGTTTAGGCAAATTCTTCACCGCCTCTATTTTTTGAGAGTCCACCGTTATGCCTTCGCTTGATACAACATGACCCAAAAATGCTATGGAGTTCAACCAAAACTCACACTTGCTGAATTTGGCATATAATTGGCAATCTTTGAGAGTCTGAAGCACCATTCTCAAATGAGCGGCATATTCCTCCTCGATCGGAGAGTATATCAGGATGGCATCTATAAACACATTCACAAACATATCCAAGTATGCCTTGAACACCCTGTTCATCAAGTCCATAAAAGTTGCAGGAGCATTCGTTAATCCAAATAACAGAACTACAAACTAATAATGTCCATACCGCATCCTGAAGGCTATCTTTGGGATGTCATACTGCCGAACTCTTAGCTGATGATACCTAGATCTGAGCTTTATCTTCGAGAAACACTTGGCACCCTGAGGATGGTAAATTAAATCATCAATCGTGGGTAAAGGATACATGTTCTTGATGGTGACTTTGTTCAATTACTAATAATCAAAACACATACGAAGTGAACCATCTTTCTTTCTGACAAAGAGAACTGGTGCACCCCATGGGGACTTGCTTGGTCTAATGAAACCTTTATCTAACAAGTCCTTCAACTGTTCTTTCAACTCCTTTAGCTCGGTTGGAACCATTCTATTGAGAGGAATAGATGTAGGTTGCGTGTTGGGAAGAAGGTCAATAAAAATTAATCTCCCGTTCTAGAGGGATTCCCAGTAAATCATCTGTAAAGCATCTGGAGACTCATGTACTACTGGAACTGACTGGATAGTCGGGGTCTCGGACATCGCATCCTTAAACCTAACTAGATGGTACACATAAACTTTAGAAATCATCTTTTTGTCCTTAAGGTAGGAAATGAAATGACCTACAGGCATAGCTGAACAACCCTTCCATTCAAAGACTGGATCGCCCAGAAATTTGGACTCTACTACCTGGGTTCTACAATAAACTAAGCATAACATGCAAATAGCCAATCCATGCCGAGGATAACATAAAAATTGGTCATGGATGACTCTATCAATTCTATTGAGGTGACTTTCCAAAGGACTGAGACTGGGCAACCTCTATAAACCCGTCCAGCTATAGCTGAATCACCTATTGGAGTAGAAACTGAGAAGGGTTCTGACAAGACTTTGGGATTGACTCCGAAGCTACTGGCTACATAAGGTGTCACAAAAGACAAGGTAGCCCCCGGATCTAACAAAGCATAAACATCCAGATGGAAAACTCGTAACATACAAGTGACTACATCCAGGGAGACCTCCTGCTCCTGGTGGAAAGCAAAGGCATAAAATCTGTTCTGGCGCTGACCGCCACCTGATCTCTGTCTCAGATGTGCCGCCTCCATCTATTGCGTGTACAAGATTCTCTGAGGGAAGTCCATGTCCTGGTGAAGCATAGCGGTCCGACAATCCTTGTCAAAATAGTCCACTACTCCATGAACGAACCTGCTCACCCGCTCCCTCTAATCGGCTACTAACTTTAGAGCGTACTTTGATAGGCGAGTGAACTCGAGGGCATACTCTTGTACTTTCATCCTCCCTTGCTTCAGATTTATTAACTCAGCTGCCTTTAGATCCCTCATCTCATGAGGGATGAACCGATCTAAGAATGCAGCATGGAACTCCTCCCAAGTGACAGGGCCAGCTCCGACGGCCCTACTATCCTTCAATTGGTGAAACCAGATATGCGCAACCCCTTTCAATTGATATGAGGAAAACTCCGTGCACTCCACTACATTCACCCTCATGATTTGGGTGATCTTCTCAATCTCATGTAGGAACTCATGCGGGTCCTCATCTATTTTTGACCCGAGGAACTCTTGCACGTTCATTCTCAAGAAATCCCTAACTCGAGCCGCCGCTGAATTGCCATTTTTTAGAACATGCGCAACCGCCTGCTGATTGACCTGAACGGTTAAGGCCTGTGCAAGCATCTAAATAGATGCCCGAAACTCAGCATGGCCAACTGGCTCTGATGCCTAGGGCTCCTTGCTGGTGCGGCGTACTGATGCCCATTCCTACTGCCATCCGCGTGGCCTTCACCATTCCTATTCCTTCTACCATTCATAGTTCAGGGAGCCATGATTCTGCAATCCCAAATAGCACGAATTTGAAGGATAGGGAGACATTTCCATCACACAACATAGATCATGAAAGAAGGGAACATTTCCTAAATGTTTCGTAGCCTCTTCTTCATAAGTGTGGCACGCTTCACACCCATGAAAAAGACTCTACTTAATGTAGCTTTGATATATCCTAGGACACTTCAAAACCTATTGCTTTGATATTAAGTTTGTCACGACCTGAACGGAGGCTCAAATCACAATATGGGACAAGGAGCCCCGAAAGACTCCGAGATGACCCATGGCATGAACATACATCTAACTCAATCAATAAGACTAAATAAATCAATAAGGTAATCATAGAGGAAGTCTAGATTAAACGTAACATCAGAATACATAATCTAAAGCTAAATGCAACCATATGTCTTTAAAGCCTCTAAACATGACGAGTTGATAGGACAAGACCCCAACTAACTCAACAAGCTAAAACTGAAAGTACATGTAGAAAATCTGAATAGTCTAGTCCTCGGAAGATGAGGACTCACCCACAACGTACGATGCTATCTCAGAAGAAGGACAATGAGCAAGGATGAACCTAAGAACCGAATCCTGTATCATGAAACGATACAGAATAGAGTACGCAGTCAATATGTGGAATGTGCTGAGTATGCTAGGTAAGTAAAATCGCTTAAGTAAAATCACTTAAAGACAATGCATAATGTAAACATAAACATTAAGAATATGAGAGTAGGGCTTGCATGCATTATTTCTGAAATCATGATCTCATCCTAACATAACATATCATCATAACTGAATCGATTGACACAAAGTTGAAATATGATATTTATAAGTAAAACTGAACATTGAGTCAAACCTACTTTACAACATGCATACATACGTAAATCTCATGAGTAATGGATATGCACAACAGAAACCATGAGCAATAATGGGAGACTCATCTTTTAACTGACATACCATGATAGAGGTTACATGGTTCAAACTATCACACTCAAGTGGATAGAGTCATCTAAATCCTTGCCAGGGCTAGGGATAGATCATGAGCCAATAGGGCCGGGGATAGCTCACAAGGGATGTCCCGAAGTAATATATATAATAGTATAAACCTACGTTGGCGCGTAGTTCTGAGGCATAGGGTGATCGATCCTTAGCCTACAGGTGCTAGAAACTACTCCCAAAAATATGCATATGCTCTACATCGTTATTTAATGAAGCTCAACATCGTCTATAGACGAAGCTCAATAATCAAACGCATCTCATTTATGAAATCACGCATATGAGAAGCTTTAGGTCAAAACATACCACAAGCTGAAAGATAATTGGGAGTCTTCGCTCCAAAACCATATGGTAAGCTTAACTCGGGAAATCATAAATCATACATTGAACATGGGGGCATTGCCAAAGCTTTATCATACTTGGACATACTCAATTCACATCGAAAAACATAATTAAATACATGGGTATCTTGAAAACATGCTTTTCATCATAATATCTCATCACCATCATACATCAATCACAAATCTCATCTTTCATCAACTTTTCTTCAATGGGCTTTTTAATTCATAAAGCTAGAAACATGATTTTTAATTAAAAATATTATAAAATTTTCCCATGCTTCATAATTAATTGGTAGAACCATATTTAAATCATACCCATGTAGAGAATTAGGATATTCATGCATTGGGTTAAAACCCCATAGATTAGACATAGAACATCTATTATTTAAAGAGGGATTGGGCATGGGTGTGAAAGAAATCACCCATTCATAACCCTACATACCTGTTGGTAGCTGATTCTTACACTTCTTTAGATGCCCAATAGGAATTTGAAGGGAAGTTGAAGAACACTAGCTTGATCACCCTCTCTACCCTTTCTACCTGGTATGCATGAATAAATAAGGCCTAAAATGAACTTAGCCCCTTAAGAGTCACTATTCATAACTCAAAATGACATAGTTAGGCCTTAGAAGCTTAGGAATTATGAAATAACCCTTACTAAAATCATAGAAAATAACGGCCAAGTAGTCCCAACGAGAGACCTAATGATTCGTCCCTTCTGATAGCGACTCGTGGTTTGATCCGTGAAGTACACTGCTCAACATGTCTCCTGGGCTCATAACGGAAGACATAATGACTCGTGACTTGGTGACCATGACTCGTGTTCACCGTCCGTGATGTACACTGTTGTATCTTTAACAAAATCATTCCCTGCTTGGCCACGTTTGTTCCCACGATTTGTGGGGACTGACCATGACCTGTGGGGACCTCCCGTCAAGTACACTATTTATCTTCCTTCTCTTTCTTACTCACCCACCCCACGACTGATCTAACGACTCATGGGGCCTGACCACCAGTCGTGATCATGCCCGTGGGGTCTCATTTCTCAAGTTTCAAATTCATTCCCTGGGCCTCCCCACGAGTCACATCATGACTCGTGGGCTCCTCTCACATGTCACCTCACGACTCATCCTAATGCCTGGTGTCAGATTTCAACTTTTTTCTATTTCAACTCCCGAGTTTGATATTTGGGCTAAAGAGCTATAACACGAAGAGGCTACAAATTTTTTTGGAAACTTCCTTTCTTTCATAATTTATGTCGTGTGATGAAATGTATCTCTATCCTTCTAACTCATGCTATATGTGTTTGCAGAATCATGCCTTCTCGATGAGTTTACAGAAGAAGGAATAGAAATGGAAATGGCCATGAGAATGGAAATAGAGATGGGCACCAGTAGGCCCCACCAGTCCCCAAGGATCATATGCCCGGGAAGGTGGCCCATGTAGAGTTTAGGGCTGCCATCCAGATGTTGGCACAAACATTGACTACCCAAGTCAACTGATAGGAGGTAGCACATGTCCCCTAGAATAGGAATGTGGCGGCGACTAGAGTCAATGAATTCCTTAGGATTAACCCTCTAGAGTTTCTCATATCGATGTTGGATGAGGATCTACACGAGTTTATTGATGAGATCTAGAAAATCACCCAGATCATGGGGGTGACATGGGAGGAGTGCACAGACTTAGCCTCTTATCAGTTGAAAGGGTTGCACATATTAGGTTCAAATAGTGGAAGGATGATAGGGCAGTTGGAGCAGGTCCAATTGGTTGGGATGAGTTCCATACCGCATTTTTTGATTGGTTCTTACCCTGAGAGATGAGGAAAATCAAAGCAGCTGAATTTGTGAACTTGAGGAAGAACAACATGGCAGTCTAGGAGTATTCCTTAGAGTTCATCCGCCTATCAAAATATGCACTTGAAATGGTTGAAGATCATTGGGCTCGAGTGAGTCAGTTTGTGCATGGGATAGCAGACTATTTGGTTAAAGATTTCCAGACTGCGATGTTTTATCAGGAAATTGACTTCTTACGGATTGTTCTGTATGCCCATCAAATAGAGGCGGTATAGGAAGGTGAGCGGGAGAGAGAGGCCAAGAGGGCCAAGACTGAAAGCTTTGGATTCTCCTACTAAAGACCTAGTGGTGGGCACCATCAACAATCCCACCAGAGATCATCAGCCCCAGCACCGTCAGCAGCGATTATACCACCCAGAACTAGGTGTGACCAGAGGGGACGAGCATTAGGCTCTCTAGGTTAGGGGAGTAGATCTGTGGAGCCCAGTATTCCTGCTTGTGACAGATGAGGCAGGAGGCACACTGGTCAGTGCTTAGCAGGCACAAGTGCTTGTTTTGGATATGCGAAGCCTAGACATATGCTCAGAGATTGTTAGCAGCTAGGCAGGGCCACCGTAGAGGCTGACACCCAGCCCCTAGTTCATCAGACCCACTCGCACGCTCAGCTCCGCAAGGTGCTTCTACTAGTGAAGGTGGTGGTCAACATTAGAACAGATTCGATTCCCTCACATCTCGTCGGGAGCAGGAATCCTCTCCAGATGTAGTCACTGGTATGTTATGAGTATTCCACCTTCATGTATATACTTTGTTAGACCTAGGGGCTACCTTATCTTTTGTGACGCCCTATGTTTCTAGTAGTTTTAGAGTCAGTCCTGAAATCCTATAAGAACCATTCTCAATCTCTACTCCAGTTGGTGATTCAGTTTCAGCTCAACAGGTATTTAGAAATTGCCCTATCACAGTCCTTCAGAAAGTCACCTCAACAGATTTGGTAGAGCTATCCATGACAGATTTTGATGTTATCTTTGGCATGGATTGGCTACATGCATGTTATGCCTTAGTAAATTATAGAACTTGTGCGGTAGAGTATCGATTTCTAGGTGAGCCAATCGTAGAGTGGAAGGGTAGTTCAGTTGTGCCTGTACATTGCTTCATTTCCTACCTTAAGTATAGAAAGACAATTTCTAAGGGGTGCATGTACTACCCGAACATAGGCCCAGATGCTTCTGAGTGTAGGGCTTGCATGCTATTTTTGAAATCATGATCTGAACATAACTGAACATCATAACTAAATTGAATGACCCAAAGCTGAAAATCTAATATTCATAAGTAAAATTGTACATTGGGGTAAACCTGTTTTAGAGCATATATATATATCATGAAAGATAAACATGCATAGGTAAAATCATGAGGAATAATGGGAGACTCATTATATAACAAACATTACCACGATAGAGATTACGTGGTCCTGACTATCACACTTAAATGGGCAGAGCCATCCAAAGCCATGCAAGGGCTAAAGATGCTACCGTGATATTGATATCCAGCTGAATACCCCCTAGGGCAGGGGAAAGATCACATAGTAGGTCCCCAAAATAATTTGATCATACCTACGTTGGCGCGTAGTTTTGAAGCACCTACTCGGTGCTAGACACTACTCCAAAAACATGCATATGCTCTCCATTATTTTTCAACAAAGCTAACCATCATCTATTGACAAAGATGAATGATCATGATTATATAGAAATCTGAATCATACATGAGGAGCCTTGGCTCAAACCATACCACAAACTGAACATAATTGGGAGTCTTGACTCCAAAACCATGTGGTAAGCTAATTAACCTGAAATCATACATCATACTTGAAAATATGGGCTTGCCCAATACTTAAACATGCTTGAAAATACTGGATTCACTTGAAAACATGATCATAAACATGGGTAACTTGAAAACATGCCTTTCATCATAAATATCTCATCATACTTGAATATACATCATAAATCTCAACTTTCATAAACTTCGCATCGATGGGCATTATAATTTATAGAAATTGAAACATGATTTATAATTGATAACATTGTAAAACATACCCATGAATCATAATTCAATAATAGAAACATGCTTAGATCATACCTATGGTAGAAATGTAGGAAATTCATGCATTGGATTAAAACCCTATATGATCAATATATAGATTTTCATGAATTAGAGAGGGATTGGGCAGAGGTGTAAACAAATTCACCCATTCATAACCTTACATACCTGAGAGGATCTGATTCTACAACTTCTCTGATTGCCCAAGGAAGGATTGATGAAAACTTGAAGGAAAATAAGCTTGATCACCTCTCTAGACTTTCACTCTTGCACGCATGAATAAGAATATAGCCTAGAATTAACATACCCCTCTTAATCATCACTATTCATAGCTTAAAACGATGTAGTTTAGGCCTTAGGATCATAGGAATTACAGATAAGCCCTTACTAAATTCACAGAAAATAACTGATTTCCAGTCCCAACGAGGGCTTGACTGGTCGTTACAAAGGACCACGAGTCGTGGTGTCCAATCGTGGGGTACACTGCCAACTCAACCTTCATCCTTCAACTGCGCTTCACCACGGATGACCTGACGACTCCTGTGGTTGACCACAACTAGTGGTCATACTCGTGGTCACCTCAAATTGAAATTCCTAGAAAAGTTAACACTTCTCACCACAAGTCACTTAATGACTCGTGGTCAACCTGACAGGTCACATGACAACTCGTTCTGCGACATGGTGTAGAAAATCCAATTTTTCTATATTTCAACTCTTGGGTCTGATCTTAAGCCTCCCGGGGTATAACAATATCTCCCCCTTAGGAACATTCGTCCTTGAATGTTGAAATTCATACAGAAAACAGAGAAACGCAATCGTCATACTCAAATACTAATCATATAATCTGAAAATAGATGAAATGACTAACTCCGATTTAAACTACATGACTGAACTGAATTCATGAATCACTCATACATGCATATACATGAAAGAAACTGGGGCACATGAGCTGAACATGAAAATGAATAGTGTATTAGGGCAAAAACTGATACCTCAAGCTGGGACTGATCCGGTAAGGAATAAACGTGGGTATCTAGCCATCATATCTGCTTCGGCTTCCCATTTAGCTCCCTCAACATGCCGATTTCTCCACAAAACCTTCACTGAAGCTACTTCCTTATTTCTTAGCTTTCGAACCTAATGATCCAACCTTTCCATCGGAACCTCTTCATAACTCAGGCTGTCTTTCACACTGACACTGTCCACCGGAATAACTAGAGCTAGATCACCCAAACACTTCATTAGGAGCGATACATGGAAGATAGGATGAACTGAAGCTAACTCTGAGGGTAACTCTAACTCATAGGCCACCTTGCCCACTCATCTCACAATCTGGTACGGGCCAACATAATGGGGGCTGAGTTTCCCTTTCTTTTTGAACATCATCACTCCCTTCATGGGGGACACCTTCAGAAACACGCAATCATCAACTTCAAACTCAAGTTCTCTTCTTCTCAAATTCTCATAAGACTTTTAGCAACTTTGACCTATTTTCAACCTGTCCCTTATAAGCTAAACCTTCCCATAGCCTCATGAACTGAATCCGGACCTCTCAATATAGCCTCACTGACTTCAAACCAACCATTAGGTGATCTACATCTCCACCCATAGAGAGCCTCAAACGAAGCCATCTGAATGTTGGAATGGTAGTTGTTGTTGTATGAAAACTAAATGAGAGGCAAATGATCATCCAAATTACCCATGAAATCAATAACACATGTTCTCAACATATCCTCAACAGTCTGAATAGTTCGCTCCATCTGACCATCTATTTTAGGGTGAAATGCAGTCCTAAGCTTGACCTGAGTCCCAAGTCCTTTCTGAAATGATCTCCAAAACTGATAGGTAAACTGAGTACCTCTATCTGATATGATGGACAAGGTGAAACTAAACCAACTCCCAAATGTATAACTTAGCATAATCCTCGACTAAATCGGTAGTTTGACAGGTAAGAAATGAGTTGCGTTGGTCAACGTGTCTATAACCACCCAAATGGAGTCATATTGTCGACAAGTGCGGGGCAACCCTGTAATGAAGTCTACATTGATTTATTCCCACTTCCATGTAAGGATACTAATGTCCTGAAGAACACCACCCGGCCTTTGATGCTCAACCTTCACTTGCTGACAATTTGGACATTTAGCTACAAAATTTGCGATGTCCTTCTTCATGCCATTCCACCAATAGATTTCCCGTAGGTCACGGTACATCTTGGTGGCACCTGGATGTATTGAATATCTAGAACCGTAAGCCTAATGGAACATCTGATTTCTCAAATCGCCAACGTCCAGGATGCACAAGTGACCCTCATATCGAAGCACACCATCTCCCCCTTTGGAGAAGACCTCTACCTTATGATTTTGAACGACCTCTTTTAACTTTACCAAAATAGGATCCTTGTCTTGTCTAGCTTTTACATCAGTCACCAAGGATGATTCTGACCCATTCTGAACTATAACTCTGCCATTAGTGGAGTCAACTAAACGAACTCCCAACCGTGCAAGTCGATGCACATCCTTCA
Source organism: Datura wrightii (assembly GCA_035772735.1). NCBI lineage: Eukaryota > Viridiplantae > Streptophyta > Magnoliopsida > Solanales > Solanaceae > Datura > Datura wrightii. The sequence continues at coordinate 16,958,949 of JASDFA010000002.1, forward strand.
CCAGCTCATTCCTTCCCTCATCTACATGGTACACACTCTCAATAGAGATTCTACTAAGTGCGTCTGCCACCATATTGGCCTTACCCGAATTGTAAAGGACACTCATAAAATAATCCTTGAGTAGCTCCAACCACCTCCTTTGGCATAGATTTAGATCCTTCTGTGTAAACACATATTGTAGGCTCGTGTGGTCTATAAACAAACCTACATGGAGCCCATACAAATTGTATCTCCAAATCTTCAAATACCACTACCACCAATTTAAGATTAAGGGTCGGGTGATTCCTTTCATAAACTTTCAGTTCTCTGGAAGTGTATGCTATCACTTTACCATGCTGCATCAATATACAACCAAGGCCGATTCTAGAAGAATCACAATACACCACAAATCCATTGGTACCCTCGGGTAAGGTTAACATCGGTGCTGAGGTAAGTCGAGTCTTCAACTCCTGAAAGCTCCTCTCACAAGCCTCTGTCCATTGAAACTTCACTATATTTTTGCTTTATTTGGTCCATGGCGCTGCAATATATGAAAAACCCTCAACAAACCTCTGATAGTAGCCAGCTTAGCCCAAGAAACTCCTGCTATATGAAGGATTCACCGGTATAAGGAAATTCTTCACCGCTTCTATTTTCTGAGAGTCCACCCTTATAATCTCATTTGACACCACATGACCAAAAAATGCCACTATGTTCAACCAGAACTCACACATGCTGAATTTAGCATATAATTGGTGATCCTTGAGAGTCTGTAGTACCACCCTCAAATGAGCGGCATGCTTCGTCTCACTCCGAGATTATATCAAGATGTCATCAATAAACATGATAATGAACATATCTAAGTATGGCTTGCACACCCTATTCATCAAATCCATAAAAGATTAAGGCGCATTCGTTAGTCCAAAATACATAACTACAAACTCATAATGACCATACCACATCCTGAAGGCTGTGTTCGGGATGTCAGTCTCCCAAATACTGAGCTAATGGTATCCGAATTTGAGATCTATCTTTGAAAGCACTTGGCACACTAAAGTTGGTCAAACAAATCGTCAATTTTGTGGAGTGGATACCAGTTCTTAATGGTGACCTTGTTCAATTGCTGATCATCAATATACACATGAAGAGAACCATTTTTCGTTCGGACAAAGAGAACCGGTGCACCCCATGGGGATTTGCTTGGTCTGATGAACTCCTTATCTAAAAGGTCTTTCAACTGCTCCTTCAACTCCTTTAGCTCGAATGCAGCCATTCTGTAAGGAGGAATAGATATAGGCTATGATCTTGGGAAAAATAGCATGCCCAAGGGATACTTTACAACTTAGTTTTGTCTTGTTTAGCTACTTATTTATATATATTCTCATGTAATTTTATGTAAATGTGAATATATATACTAATCAACATGACTAGTTCTTGTTTTTGTAGGTTTGAAATAAATTTGAGGAATTAAGCCATGAGTTGGTGAAGTAGAGGAATGGAATCGGAAGTAAAACGCGAACGTCGGCAAGGAGCATGCGCGAAACAGCCCACCTGCGCATTGGCAACGTGCCACGGCGGGCAAGCTATGCGACAAGGGCCGTGACACGCCACCTAACGCACTGCACAAGCAGCGTAACATGCTTCCAATGCGGACAGTTGCTGCTTGGCGACTATTTTGATTTCCAGATTGCCTATGCGATGCCTCCATGTCACGGAGGCATATTGGCGCGATAACCTCCGTGACACGGAGATATTCCATGTCAAGCATAATTTTATACATCTCTCATTTACTATAAATAGGTCCCTTAGCTCCTAAAATCATTTTGTCATGAAATTATTCTGAAAAACTACCAAGGAGTGAGGGAGAAATGGCAGAACTTCACCTAGGGTTCATCGATTTCATCTTCTCTTCTACCGATTCTTGTAAGTATGTTACTTTAATAATGTTTTCTTGTAATTATACCAACTTGAGTGGCTAGAACCCTCCCTCTAGGGTTGAAGCCACAAGGTATGATTGTTATTATGCGAATTTGTTTTGGTTTTATGTTATTACTTGTTGTTTTGTACTACATTCTCAATTATGGTTGTTTTTATGATTAATCACCATGAAAACACACACGTTAAGCTTAGGTAAATGCTTGAGAAAGAAACCTAGGCAAAAAGATAAGAATGTAGGGAGCAAGTTTGTATCTTACGATATAATTCGCTGTTAGGATAAGAAATTATACCTAATTTGCCTTTTTTGGTTGATAAAACGGGATGATAACATGAATTAACTTAGAAATGTCACATCACCACTCATAGAAGTAGTTGTGAAGCTAAGTTGAGTTAAATGATTTGAGGTACAAAAGTCCCTAATCAAAAGCGTAAACCCCGAAAACTACATCCACGTAAGTGAATTGCCCAGGAACTAGAATGTCACATCCCCGCTCAACAATGTAGTTGTGAGGCTAGTTTGTGGTGTTTAGAGGCTCGAAAGACCATAAACATGCAATTTTGATTATGTGAAACGACAATTGATAATTCAATACTTAAACCATTACAAAGAATAGTTTCGCATGATTATCCGGCTTTAACTCTAGTTGCTCCTTGAATGATTTCAGAGTATTTCGATGACCACCCCTAGACTTCATTAAATTTTATCAAAAAAGTCTAAATCAACACTTGCGAAAGTTAATATCACACTTGAACTTGATAGTTTGCTGAATTGGTCCAGTCCCCGTGGGTTCGACATTCGGCTCTTAAAAAGGGCTACTATATTACTTGTATGACCCGTACACTTGCGGGACCATGTAGTTTTTGGTGCCGTTGCCGGGGATTCGGCGAAATTTAGTAAATTTATCTATTTTTGTGTGATTTTTAAATTTCCTTTAGTGTTGAGAAACTTGGTCTTAGTCTGGCTTATTGCAGGTGACAGGTTGTCTTGCTAAGCTTGCTAGGAATAGAGAGCTTGTGGAACCGTTGCTTGAACCTGAATGTTAAATCAATTTGCAAAGGAGAGTAGCTCTTGAGAAAAAGCTTAAAAAACGTCAAGAAAAGGTACAACAACAACCACCCGCAGGACAAGCACAATTGTCACCGAAAGCAATGGCAGCTAGACCAGTTCGCGAAGTGGCAATCCCACAAGCGATGAATGTGAACTCTAGTATCCGTAAACCGAAAGCTGGAGGGAACTTTGAATTGAAGTAGAACATGGTGCAACTATTACATTCTAGTGGTCAATTCACTGGGATGGCACATGAGGACCCGTAACAGCAGCTATAGAACTTTTTAGAGATTAGTGACACTTTAATCCCCACCGGAGTGTCCATAGATTATGTCCGACTTACCCTATTCCCATTTTCATTGTTGGGAGTGGCAAAGAAGTGGTTGAAAGCTGAGCCACCAAACTCCATAACTTCTTGGAATGATTTGGCAAAGTTCCTTATCGAATTTTTCCTTCAGGAAAAACTGCCAAACTTAGAAGTGAGATATTGAGTTTCAAGCAGAGGCCTGATGAGAATTTATATTTGGCTTGGGAAAGAGTCAAGTCATTATTAAGAGAATGTCCCCATCACCAGAAATCCAATGAGGTGCTAGCTCACACCTTTGTAGAAAGTCTAGACCCACACACGAAAATTTGGCTAGACTCTGCATCGGGTGGGCAAGCCTTAGAGAAGACGTATGATGAGTTGTACATGCTATTGAATAGAATTTCTCAAGGAAATCTAGAGTGGCATAACAAATCATCTAGAGGGGCAGGAAAGAGCATAGGGTTGATAGAGGTAGATGGTATGAATACCTTGGCGACACAGCTAGCTTCATTCCAGCATCAGATTATGACTCAGTTCAATAAACTGAGTCTGAACCAATAGCAGGGCTAGGTTAATGCAGTTCAGAAAGCTCTGAGTTGGTGTGAAATTTATGGAAATAAAGGGCACAATGCAGAATCTTGTGGAGCCAATCCGGAATCAGTCAATTTTGTTGGGAACGTGTAGAGGAACATGCAGAATTTTGGAAACAACTACAACAAAAACTACAGAGTCAGCTGAATTTTTCTTGGGGTGGAAATCAAAAGCAAAGTTATCAGCAACCTCAACAACAATAGTATCAGCAGAATAGGCAGAATGATGGCCAATTGAGCAGCAACATTGAGGAAACATTGCAGAAAATCATGGAGACCCAGACTTAGTTAGCAAAAAATCAGGCGAGGATGGCATCAGACTTGAAGAATCAGCAGTTGGCCACTCGCAATCTAGAAAAGTAGATGGGTTAGATAGCAGCTTCTCAAAACATGAGACCGCAAGGAGGACTACCAAGTGACACAGATCCTAACCCCCGCCAGGTCAATGCCATCAGGCTGAGGAGCGGCAAGCAATTAGCTGATGCAGTACCTAAAGAGAAGAGAAATGAGGTGCAGCCGGAGTCGGGTAGACTAGGACCATCCACTGACAAGGGGGAGAATCAGAGTGTTGTGAAACCAAATGCAAAATCTTCATTGCAGCCAGCACAAAGACCACCACCACCATTTCCTCAAAGATTCAGAAAGAGCAAGGAGGAGGAATGCTTCGAAGAGTTCTTTGAGATTTTCAAAGAACTTCACATAAATTTGCCTCTTATTGATGTTTTATAGGGAATGCCCAAGTATGCTAAATACTTGAAGGATGTGATGTCGAACAAAGTAATATTGGTGGATGTCCAAACAGTAGCACTGATATAGGAGTGCAATCATCGGGTATTGAGCAAGATTCCTAAGAAGCTCAAAGGCCCAGGGAGTTTTACCCTCCCCATACAAATTGGTAAAGCTGAGGTGATATGAGCTTTGTGTGATTTAGGGGCAGCAGTTAATCTAATGCCCCTATCATTTTTTAAGACCCTAGGGTTGGGAAAACCGCGGCCAACAGGATTGATGCTGCAGTTGGCGAATAAGTCGCGAGTGGCACTGAATGGAATCATAGAGGACCTTCTCATCAAAGTGGGTGTTTATTATACCTATTGATTTTATTATCTTAGATTTTCATGTTGATGACCAGGTACCCTTAATCTTGGGACGGCCATTCATGGCCACCGGAGGAGCAGTAATTGATTTAAGAGCAGGGACCTTGAAAATGAGGGTCGAGGATGAAGAAGAACTCTTTCGAGTTTACCAAGAGATTAACCCACCCACTCACTACAGAAACCTTTGTAAGGTTAGTGTGTTGTCAGAGGATGAGTGTTAGGTGGGTGATTCCACAAGTCCACGGCCAGAGGTAATGATAAGTGTTCAGCTCGAGTCTTATGAAGGGCTTCAGAGTGTGAAGAAGATGGAGGAAGAGAGGAATAGAGTGGAGGTTATTTCCTCTAAAAATCAAAAGAAAAGGAGATGGTTCTTGATAGGGAACCCAGGAATGAGGATGTCCTATAAAGGATAGTCCACGTCGTGCCACAACGTAAAATAAGGCGCTGTATGGGAGTCAACCCAAGGGTACCACAGGTACAAATTTGTGAATTGTTGTTTGTGTTTATTTTGTTTATTGTCAACTTGTGTTTCTTTTGGTGGATATTTAAGCATAGATGGAGGCGAAGTCTGAGTACCCATGGAGGAGGAAGCTAACAAGCATGGAAGAGAAAAAGTGTGGCGTCAAACACCCACTTGTGCAAAAATGAAGATAAACATGTTGTTAACTAGGTAGAGAGTTCAGGGAGTATTTCTCATCCTGTTTAATTTTTATTAGATGCTATGGGGACATAGCATGATTCAAGTGTGGGGTGAGAAAAAATTAAATTTTTTTTTGTGCTTAATGATTTTTGGTGAATTAATGCTTGGGAGAAATATTGGAACAAAATTTTTGAATTAAGCATGACTTCATCACCCATTGGTTTTTTTTTCCGGTTCTTTTCCGACGGGGTTGAACCGAAGAATAAAAATTTTCTTTGTCTGTATATAGTGTTTTTAGTCATAGTTAGGAAATGTTTCCGACGATGGATGGATGACGATCTTCTTAAGGAAAAATTAGTCAATAGGTTTTGGGTTTTGAACCCGTAGCTAATTGATGTCTTGATGTTCTTGTTATGTGTTATATATGATTGTAAGATACAAGTGTGGTTAGTGTTGAAGCATGTAAGAAGTGTATAACTTTGTTTGAGACGCTGAGGCTCTTGAATTTGACTCAACGTAATTGAAGCTAAATTTTGAATTCTTGTGATTAGCTGAGTTAAGAGTCTGCGAAATGTGTCTTGAATTGAGCATGTTCTGTGAGTGTCATGCCCCGCCTTGGGGGGTATGACGGGCACCTGGTGCCTGCTAGACTCTGGACTGCTAAATGGTCCATCCTGAGCACATATGGTGCTTTGGCTTGCTCTGGCTCTATTCCAAGAATCAAACCGGCTATATAACGGCTGTAAACACAGCCTCCGGCCAACTGGCCTATAGCCACCTGTAATAACAGCTAACCAGAACACACTTATAACAACGAACCTATGCGGGCCGACAAGGCCACCATGCTGTCTAGTCATCTGTAATATCAACACAAGACTACTGTAAGACTACGTGACCGGCAAGGTCATCACTACTGTCAAACTAAGGCCTCACACGGCCAACATAAACTGAAATACTAAACAGCTACAGCAAACTGCACGGCCTCACACGACCGGCTCAACTGGCCACAGGGAAATATATATAGACTGCAAGCCTCTAGGAATAACAACAGAAATGATCGGGACAGGGCCCCGACCTACCCGTACTGTACAAAAAGGAAAAGAGCTATACCTCTAGAAATCAGACTCCGGATGATAGGAGCTGAATACTCAATAGCTGACTGGAATCACGAGGGATCGTCTCCTCGTCTATGAGTACCTGCAGGCAAGTAATGCAGCGCCCCACTGGGCGTCAGTATCACTGATACTGAGTATGCAAAGCAACTGAAATAACACAACTGAAAACAACTGAATAAAGATAGCATAACTAGCATTTCTGTATAGCAGGAGATAACTGAATCTAAAGAAGCTGACATAAACTGGATCGGGCTTCCTGTACTGATAAGGCAGAGAGTACCTGTAGACGCAACGGCCTACTGTCTAGTAGCTAGTATACAATATATATAGCACATAAATAGATATATAAGTAACAAGCAAGAGCCAACACCAACCCCCATAAGCCGGATGGCGCCAAGCAAGCAAATAATCTGTATACCCCTACCCGGGTCAAAACCAACCAAAATAAGTCACTCCACTCATCTACTCACTTCGGAGCTCCTCTACCGGCCCCCTGGGTCTCCGACTTAGGCCGTAGCCTCCGATATAAGCAACCGTGTCTGGGTCCGGCGGACTCCTGTGTAGACAGTAATAGATAGGGTCTGGATCCCCGGACACACTCAACGGGGCTACCTGAAACCGGAGCTACACCTGTAATAACTGAATGTACAGGTAGTAACAGATAGGGTCTGATTCCCTGGACACACTCAACAGGGCTATCTGATACCGGAGCTGCACCTGTAATGCTGATCAGACTGTTGTGGGGAAATCTACATCCCACCTTCGTCCAAGCTGGGGATGGCATGCCACTCCTTGGAGTGACGTAAAACCCACCCGCTCAGTGGGCGACACGATTACCAACCCAGGGGCGGCGAGGGTGCTCAATAAGGTGCCCTCACACCACAACAAGTCTCAACAAACAAATAACACATATAAATAGCAAGCATGTATAGCTAAAAAGATTATCTGAAATCTGATTTCTTATTCTGATCTGTTTCTGTACTAAACGGGTTCTTTACTGATTAGACTGATTCTGAAATCTTTCTTTAACTGTTGGCTATCCTGTAGCCAGGATGCTATCTGTCTGAATGGCTAATCTATAGCCAAAATCTCATCTGTCTATCTGGTTACTTTACTAACTTTTATTCTGAAAATCTGTTTCTTTTTTATTCTACAACATGCTTGCTAATCATATAATAGACTATATTGAATCTAGAATGCTACTTCGCCCTTCGGCGCATGCTTTACTAACTTTCAACCTGAATACAATACAACAACGCAAATCAGAATCTACTAGACTTACTTAATTCTCGTCATTCAACTCCGAGGGTTTCAAATGCGGAATTTACTATGATTCATATAACTAAAGCTTACTAACTTGCTGAAGAACAACTTCACATACCTTAACCTCGAGTTATCCGACTGTCGGATGAGGCTCGGTCAATACTCCAGCTATTTCTCCCAACTGCATTAAGATATACGTCAATTAATACTAAATATAGCTTTATTCTAAAGAACAACGTTACTTTCGATATAATTATAGCCTAAACTTAGGCTTATCGAAAGGCGGTCAAAAACTCGCTATTTTTCAGAAGTCCAGAAGGGAGAAGTGTTCACTTCACAGCTAGGAGCACATAGACACTAATTTGGAGTAATTCTACTTACCTTGGTTCGGTAGCTCGACGATTCGCTGGCCGTATTTCGCGAAACAAAAACCGTAGGAATGCTCCCTACTGCTAAATACCTCGGTACCTGAGGTTAATTTGAGTTTAGACTACGTTTGGCAGCGTAATCAAACGATTATATAACTCCCTCCTTCGTCCCTGTTCCTCTCTCTGTGTTCTCTGGAAATTACAATGGAAAACATCTTTAAGTGAAGGGAAGATCATTATTTAAAGGGAGTCTTTATTAATTAAAGGAAATTATTGATAATTAAAAGAAATTATTATTAATTAAAGGAAATTACATTACAAACTGAGCTCCATATACTTGGACACTATAAATCGCATTTTGCCTTGCGACGCGCAGACTTGGCGCTTGTCCGATCTTTCCCCGGGCCTTTTTCTTGCATGCTTGGCTTTCAAATATTCTTAACCAATACGTGAATAGGCCATGTATGTGCCGGAAATTTTACGGGGTATAACATTCTCCCCCCCTTAAGAACATTCATCCTCGAATGAAATCTGTTATCTAGAGGACTTCTCAGCTTACCCAACTTATTACTTAGAAAGATTTCGGCAGAGTTTCCCCTGTAATATGGACTACCCCAAAAATCCTAAAACGCAGAAAAGTCCAATACAGGTACTCCACACAATACTATAAAGTTCACTTGATAGCTAACATCAATCTTTCTCATTCCATACATATACAACTATAAAGTACTGTATAAATAATAGTGCGGACATACCTGTCGCCCGACTAAGCCTGGAACAGGTGAGGATATCTAGCTTTCATATCTTCTTCAGCCTCCCACGTCATTTCCTCTCGGTTCCTGTTACGCCATAATACATTGACGGATGCAATATCCTTGGTTCTTAATCTGCGAATCTGTCTGTCTAAGATAGCTATTGGAACCTCTTCGTAGGCTAGTTTCTCTGTAACCTGGATATCCTGGACTGGAACTGCTCTTGACGGGTCTCCTAAGCATTTCCTTAGCATGGATACATGAAAGACTGGATGAACAGATTCTAATTCTGGCGGCAAGTTCAACTCATACGCCACTTGGACTATTCTTCTACGAATCTGATATGGCCCGACAAATCTTGGGCTGAGCTTACCTTTCTTGCCGAATCTCATCACCCATTTCATCGGAGACACTTTCAGAAATACCCAGTCATTCACATTAAACTCCAGGTCTCTGCGCCGTACATCTGCATATGATTTCTGGTGACTCTGTGCAGTCAATAGGCGTTCTCTGATAAGCTTTACTTTCTCTTCTGACTGCTGAACAATGTCTGGCCCAATTATCGCTGACTCCCCTGTTTCGAACCAGCCAACCGGCGATCTGCACTTTCACCCGTATAAAGCCTCAAAAGGCGCCATCTGAATAGCCGAATGATAGCTATTATTATAAGCAAACTCTATCAACGGCAAATGCTCGTCCCAGCTACCACCAAAATCTAGCACACACGCTCGCAGCATGTCCTCGAGCGTCTGAATAGTGCGCTCAGCCTGTCCATCTGTTTGAGGGTGGAATGCTATGCTCAAATTGATCTGCGTTCCCAAACCCTTCTAGAATGACTGCCAAAATCTAGCTGTAAACTATGCTCCTCTGTCTGAAATGATGGATAGGGTACTCCATGCAACCTGACTATTTCTCGGATATACAACCCAGCATAATCTTCAGCCGAGAAGGTAGTTCTTACTGGCAGGAAATGAGCTGATTTAGTCAACCTGTCAACTATTACCCATATAGAGTCATGCCTGCGTCTAGTACGGGGTAATTCTGCCACAAAATCCATATTTATAGCTTCCCATTTCCAGAGAGGCACAGCTATATCCTGAGTCAAACCGCCTGGTTTCTGATGTTCTGCTTTCACCTGTTGGCAGTTAGGGCACTGGGCTACAAATTCAGCAACATCTCTTTTCATACCTGGCCACCAGCAATTTCCTCTGATATCATGGTACATCTTTGTCGCGCCAGGGTGGAGAGAATAACGGGTGCAATGTATCTCGTTCATGATCTGCTGGCGGAGGCCTGAAACATTGGGAACACATAAACAATCTTTACAACGTAGCACTCGATCCTCTGTTACCTGGAATCCTGGCGCCTTCCTTAATGGAATATAATCTTTAAGATGAACTAGGTCAGGATCCTCAAATTGCCGTTCTTTCACTTCCACAACTAACGATGACACGACAGTGTTCTGAATTACCGCTCTACCGTCCTCTGTTTCTGCTACACGAACGGCTAGGCTAGCTAACTGATGTATCTCCCTGACCAATTCCCGCTGCTCGGGATGCAAATACGCCAAGCGCCCCATGGACTTTTTTATAAGAGCATCTGCTACAACATTAGCTTTTCCCGTGTGGTATAGAATGTTCACATCATAATCCTTTAATAGCTCCAACCAGCGACGTTGCCGCAGATTCAGCTCCCTCTGAGTGAAGATATATTGTACGCTCTTGTGATCTGTGAAAATATCAACATGGACGCCATACAGGTAATGTCTCCACATTTTTAAGGCGTGGATCACTACGGCTAACTCCAGGTCGTGGGTAGGATAATTCTTCTCGTGTTTCCTCAGTTGTCTGGAAGCATATGCAATCACCTTACCATGCTGCATCAACACACAACCCAACCCAATTCTTGATGCATCACAATATACTGAATAGCCTTCTGTACCATCCGGCAAGGCTAGCATTGGGGCGGAGGTTAATCTATCTTTCAACTCCTGGAAGCTCTGCTCGCATGCCTCTGTCCACTGAAACTTTGCTGCTTTTTGTGTCAGTTTGGTTAGAGGTTCCTCTATAGTAGAGAATCCCTCAACAAACCTCCTGTAATATCCCGCTAATCCCAGAAAACTGCGGACTTCAGTCGGAGTGGTAGGCCTAGGCCATGATTTGACTGCTTCTATCTTCTGCGTGTCAACCTGTATACCAGCATCCGACACAATATGCCCTAAAAAGGCCACTGAATTAAGCCAAAATTCGCACTTAGAAAATTTAGCATATAACTGGCGGTCCCTGAGGATCTGGAGCACTGTCCGCAAATGAGTCCGGTGATCTGCTTCAGAGCGAGAATACACCAGAATGTCATCAATAAATATTATTACGAACAAGTGCAGGAAAGGTCTGAAAATACTGTTCATCAGGTCCATGAATATTGCTGGGGCATTCGTCAACCCGAAGGACATAACCAGGAATTCAAAGTGTCCATATCGGGTCTTGAATGCTGTTTTGGGAATATCTCTCTCACGTACTCGGACCTGGTGATATTCAGACCGCAAGTCAATCTTAGAAAAATATCTGGCTCCCTGCAACTGATCAAATAAGTCATCAATCCTGGGAAGCGGGTACTTGTTCTTCACTGTAACTTTATTCAATTGCCGATAATCTATGCACATACGGAGTAAGCCATCTTTCTTTCTCACAAATAGAACTGGTGCACCCCATGGTGAAGTACTCGGCCTAATAAAATCTTTATCCAACAAGTCTTTCAGCTGCTCCTTTAATTCTCTGAGTTCTACAGGGGCCATACGATAGGGAGGAATTGATATTGGCTGGGTGCCTGGTAATAAATCAATAGCAAAGTCTATTTCCCTTTCTGGGGGAATACCAGGTAACTCATCGGGAAACACATCAGGAAAATCGTTCACCACCGGAACAGACTGGAGTGTCGGAGATTCTGCTCGGACATCCTGAACTCTGACCAGATGGTAAATACATCCCTTAGATATCAATTTCCTCGCCTGAAGGTAGGAAATAAACCTACCTTTTGGCGTAGCGGTGCTGCCCTTCCACTCCCGCACTACTTCTCCTGGAAAGTGGAATCGGACCGTCTTGGTCCAACATTCAACATTAGCAAAGCACGGCACTAGCCAATCCATACCCATTATGGCATCGAAGTCTATCATTTCTAACTCGATCAGATCTACGGTAGTCTGACGGTCAGCAACCTCTACTATACACCCTCGGTAAATTCTGCTAGCTATAATAGAGTCGCCGACGGGCGTGGATACAGCAAAGGGCTGCTGTAATAATTCTGGTGCAATATTGAACTTTCGTGCCACAAACGGGGTAATATATGACAGAGTAGATCCTGAATCAATCAATACATAAACAGGGTATGAAAAGATGGTCAGCATACCTGTTACTACATCTGGGGACGCCTCTGAATCCTGTCTGCCTGGCAAAGCATAAGTACGGCTCGAACCCGTACCTGAACTAGAGGCTCCCGATCTACCTCGGCCTCTGTCTGCTGAACTTGAAGGCCCACGCCCCGCTGAGGCTGCTGGGGCTCGTGGCCCTGCGGATCCCCTGTCCTGACTGCCTCTGCTCCCCTGACCTCTGGTCGGACAGTCTCTCATCTGGTGCCCCTCCTGCCCGCAAATATAACACCCCGTGGATCCACATCTACACGCTCCGGAGTGTGGTCGATTACAATAGGGGCAGGGTGAGGGTGCAAATCTACTCTGTTCTCCCCTTCTCTGCTGCGGGGAACCTACCGTTCTGGAACTGCCACTGAACCCTGACTGCCCTCTACGAACATACCTACCTCGCTGCTGCTGCTGTGGAGGTGGGGGTCTGGGGGGTCTATCTGATAGTCGAGGCCTGGGTCCTCTCTGAACTTCCCTCTGTATCTCATCTGGTCTATCTCTGCGGCGCTGTTCCTGACTGATTTGTCTATTACTCTGCTGCCGCTGTCTAAGACCCTCTATGGTCTGAGCAAAAGCCTGTACTCGGGCAATGTCCATATCCTCTCGCAACGTCGCCGTCATACATGCCTCAGTATACTCCGGATTCAAGCCCATGATGAATCTGTGAACTCTCGCTGGAATAGTATCGACAAAAGCTGGAGCATAACGAGCTAAGGAGTCAAACTGTAAAGCATACTCACGAACACTCCTCGCCCCCTGCTCTAAATGTAGGAACTGGTCCATCCGGGCCTGCCAGATCTCTCGTGGCAAATAATGGTCTAGAAAGGCCTCCGAGAAGCTGGTCCAAGTTGGAGGGGTAACATCTCTCCCTCGGGAACTTTCCCAACTCTCATACCACAGAATGGCTATATCTCTTAGTCGGAACACTGCCAGCTCAACAGACTCTGAAGGGGTCACATGCATCACTCGGAATATCCTCTGCATCTGATCTAGGAAGTCCTGGGGGTCCTCTTCCGGATCTGACCCTGTAAACTGCGGGGGACCCAGTGCCAAAAATTCCCGGACTCTGGAACTGCCTGGTCCACCTGAAGACTCTGCTGCTACAGGTGGTGCTAACTGACGCTGTGCGGCCAGCATCTGTGCCATCATAATTACAGCGCTACGAACCTCCTGATCTGATGGCGAAGGAACAGGAGCTATAGGAGGCGGTGTTGTTCCGAACAGCTCCTGGTGAGAGGGGAACGACTGAGAGGGCTGTGATGAAGCTTCTATGTCGCCCTCAGATCGGGCTGACTCTGTCTGAATCTGAGGCACTCTGCTAGTGCCTTCTCCTGCTGCCGTATCTAATCTTCTGCCAATGGCAGGGTGATGCTGGTCTGCCATTCTTATCTGTAAACAAAGAATATGGTGAGTTTCAGGGATTCGACCTTATACTGTACTGTTCTATAGCACGACTGACTGAGAAAGAAGAGTAACCATCCTATCATGCCTCGCAGCCTCCTGCCTATAGTATGTGGTGCACAACACATCCATAGACAAGACTCTACTCAGCACAGCTTGCAGACTCCCTGGGACACGACCTGCTCTGGTACCAAGTTTGTCACGCCCCGCCTTGAGGGGTATGACGGGCACCTGGTGCCTGCTAGACTCTGGACTGCTAAATGGTCCAGCCTGAGCACATATGGTGCTTTGGCTGGCTCTGGCTCTATTCCAAGAAACAAACCGGCTATATAATGGCTGTAAACACAGCCTCCGGCCAACTGGCCTATAGCCACCTGTAATAACAGCTAACCAGAACACACTTATAACAAGGAACCTATGCGGGCCGACAAGGCCACCATGCTGTCTAGTCATCTGTAATATCAACACAAGACTACTGTAAGACTACATGATCGGCAAGGTCACCACTACTGTCAAACTAATGCCTCACACGGCCAACATAAACTGAAATACTAAACAGCTACAGCAAACTGCACGGCCTCACACGACTGGCTCAACTGGCCACAGGGAAATATATATAGACTGCAAGCCTCTAGGAATAACAACAGAAATGATCGGGACAGGGCCCCGACCTACCCGTACTGTACAAAAAGGAAAAGAGCTACACCTCTGGAAATCAGACTCCGAATGATAGGAGCTGAATACTCAATAGCTGAGTGGAATCATGAGGGAGCGTCTCCTCGTCTATGAGTACCTACAGGCAAGTAATGCAGCGCCCCACTGGGCGTCAGTATCACTGATACTGAGTATGCAAAGCAACTGAAATAACACAACTGAAAACAACTGAATAAAGATAGCATAACTAGCATTTCTGTATAGCAGGAGATAACTGAATCTAAAGAAGCTGACATAAACTGGATCGGGCTTCCTGTACTGATAAGGCAGAGGCGTACCTGTAGACGCAACGGCCTGCTGTCTAGTAGCTAGTATACAATATATATAGCACATAAATAGATATATAAGTAACAAGCAAGAGCCAATACCAACCCCCATAAGCCGGATGGCGCCAAGCAAGCAAACAATCTGTATACCCCTACCCGGGTCAAAACCAACCAAAATAAGTCACTCCACTCATCTACTCACTTCGGAGCTCCTCTACCGGCCCCCTGGGTCTCCGTCTTGGGCCGTAGCCTCCGATATAAGCAACCGTGTCTGGGTCCGGCGGACTCCTGTGTAGACAGTAACAGATAGGGTCTGGATCCCCGGACACACTCAACGGGGCTACCTGAAACCGGAGCTACACCTGTAATAACTGAATGTACAGGCAGTAACAGATAGGGTCGGATTCCCTGGACACACTCAACAGGGCTATCTGATACCGGTGCTGCACCTGTAATGCTGATCAGACTGCTGTGGGGAAATCTACATCCCACCTTCGTCCAAGCTGGGGACGGCATGCCACTCCTTGGAGTGACGTAAAACCCACCCGCTCAGTGGGCGACACGATTACCAACCCAGGGGCGGCGAGGGTGCTCAATAAGGTGCCCTCACACCACAACAAGTCTCAACAAACAAATAACACATATAAATAGCAAGCATGTATAGCTAAAAAGATTATCTGAAATCAGATTTCTTATTCTGATATGTTTCTGTACTAAACGGGTTCTTTACGGATTATACTGATTCTGAAATCTTTCTTTAACTGTTGGCTATCCTGTAGCCAGGATGCTATCTGTCTGAATGGCTAATCTGTAGCCAAAATCTCATCTGTCTATCTGGTTACTTTACTAACTTTTATTCTGAAAATCTGTTTCTTTTTAATTCTACAACATGCTTGCTAATCATATAATAGACTATATTGAATCTAGAATGCTACTTCGCCCTTCGGCGCATGCTTTACTAACTTTCAACCTGAATATAATATAGCAACGCAAATCAGAATCTACTAGACTTACTTAATTCTCGTCATTCAACTCCGAGGGTTTCAAATTCGGAGTTTACTATGATTCATATAGCTAAAGCTTACTAACTTGCCAAAGAACAACTTCACATACCTTAACCTCGAGTTATCCGACTGTCGGATGAGGCTCGGTCAATACTCCAGCTATTTCTCCCAACTACATTAAGATATACGTCAATTAATACTAAATATAGCTTTATTCTAAAGAACAACGTTGCTTTCGATATAATTATAGCCTAAACTTAGGCTTATCGAAAGACGGTCAAAAACTCGCTATTTTTCAGAAGTCCAGAAGGGAGAAGTGTTCACTTCACATCTAGGAGCACATAGACACTAATTTGGAGTAATTCTACTTACCTTGGTTCGGTAGCTCGACGATTCGCTGGCCGTATTTCGCGAAACAAAAATCGTAGGAATGCTCCCTGCTGCTAAATACCTCGGTACCTGAGGTTAATTTGAGTTTAGACTACGTTTGGCAGCGTAATCAAACAATTATATAACTCCCTCCTTCGTCCGTGTTCCTCTCTCTGTGTTCTCTGGAAATTACAATGGAAAACATCTTTAAGTGAAGGGAAGATCATTATTTAAAGGGAGTCTTTATTAATTAAAGGAAATTATTGATAATTAAAAGAAATTATTATTAATTAAAGGAAATTACATTACAAACAGAGCTCCATATACTTGGACACTATAAATCGCATTTTGCCTTGCGACGCGCAGACTTGGCGCTTGTCCGATCTTCCCCGGGCCTTTTTCTAGCATGCCTGGCTTTCAAATATTCTTAACCAATACGTGAATAGGCCATCTATGTGCCGGAAATTTTACGGGGTATAACAGTGAGTGTGAGTTATTAAAATATTTCGTGCTATTGTGGAATGTCTAGAACTTGCCTGGTGTGTATATAAAACGAAATGAAGGATGTGGACTGTAGGAGATGATTTAGGCATTTCTTTGAATGAACCTAATTTTTATCCCTCACTTTACCTACCTTGAATGTTCAATCCTAGTGAACCCCATTGAGCCTTGAGCCTATTCTTTGATAGCTACAACATAAGTTTAATCCCTTTTCTTTCATTAGCCTTGAATTTGATCCAAAACTCCTAAGCGCTTCAGTCAAAAATTCCAAAGAGTGAAGGAGTGATAAGCTTGAAAAAGAAGGAAAAGCAGCAGTTGTAAAAGTTGAGAAAGGTAAAGGGTGCACTTGTTTGAAAATGTCTGAGTATTGATAGGGAGTAAGAAATAAATGAATGACAAAAATTGCTTAAGTACTCCTTACTACTAAGCTGAGTGTGCTTAAAGAAATGGGAACAAGAAGAGAAAATTCAAGAGTGAAAAGAATGAGGAGGAAGTAAGAGAAGAGATGTCCTTAATGAAGGTTGAAGTTATTAAAAGCGCTTGGTGAAGATAGCCACTATTACTGGCCAGGATAGTACCTACCCGTCCCTTATCTTACTTTACAACCCATTATGTCCTACTTCATCTTACGTTCATAATTCCTTAAATTAGTGGAGTAAAACACTAAGGGAAAGCTTATGGTTCACTACGTGATGCATGTGAATTCTTTGAGAGAGCAAGCGTAATTCTATTCATATACCCATACATGTTGTGAGTTGAAAATTTCTGAGTAAGAAGGGGTAACTCTCTTGTTGTGAGGGCACATGTTTAATGAGAGCTAACATTCATGTCGGATTTCTAGATCGGTTGAATTGCATGAGTTTGCTAAGATTGAGAGTCGATTCTTAAGGTTAGGAAGTCTTAACATAGTTGTATTTCATTTCAATGATTAAATCGTGCATGCTCTATTTTTAACTTACTATATTAAATCATTATTATAGGCGTAGCTTTAATTATCATGAGATGTAAAAGGGTTGTTCGAGGACGAACAAGGCTTTCAGTGTGGGGTAGGTGATCTCGGGCAAAATAGAATGCCCGAGTGATGCTTTATAACTTAGTTTTGTCTTGTTTATCGACTTAATTATATGCATTCTCATGTATTTTTATGTAAATGTGAATATATACTAACCAACAGGATTAGTTCTTGTTTTTGTAGGTTTAAAATTATTTTAAGGAACTAATCTATGAGTTGGTGAAGTGGAGGCATGGAAGCGGTAGTAAAATGCGAACGTTCGCAAGGAGGATGCGCGAAACAGCCCACCTGCGCGTTGGCAACATGCCATGGTAGGCAATCTGCGCGACCAGCAACATGTCACTGCCCCCAGCGCGTTGCACAAGAAGTGTGACACGCTGCCAAACGCAGCAGGGGCTGCTTAGGCGACTGTTTTGTATTTCTAGAGGGCTTCCGCGATACCTCCATGTCACTGAGGAAGTGCTCCGCGATACACTCTGTAACACAGAGCTATTCCATGCCGGGAATAATTTTATACAATTCTCATTTACTATAAATAGGTCCCTTAGCTCCTAAAAACATTTAGTCACGTAATATTTATGGAAAACTGCTAAGGAGTGAAGGGAGAAGTGGGAGAACTCACCTAGGGTTCATCAATTTCATCTTATCTTCTACCAATTCTTGTAAGTATGTTACTTTAGTTATGTTTTCTTGTAATTATACGAACATGAGTAGTTAGAACCCTTCCCTCTAGGGTTGAAGCCACAAGTTATGATTGTGAATACATGATTTTGTTTTGGTTTTAAGTTTTGATTGTTTTTTTGTCTTATATTCTTAAGTATGGTTGTTTTTATGATTGATCACCATGAAAACACACACGTTACACCTAGGTAAAAGCTTGAGAAAGCAAACTGAGGAAAGAATAAAGAATGTAGGGAGCAAGTTTGTATCTTACGATTTAGCGGTTAGGACAAGAAACTATACCTAATTTGCCTTGCTTGGTTATTAAAACGGGATGAGCTAGACACCAACTTAGAATTATCACATCACCACTCGAAGAAGTAGTTGTGAAGTTAAGTTGAGTTAAATGATTAGAGGTACGAAAGTCCCTAATCAAGAGCATAAACCCCGTAAACCACATCCACGTAATTGAATTGCCCACGAACTAAAATGTCACATCCCCTCTCAACGATGTAGTTGTGAGGCTAGTTTGTTGTGTTTAGAGGATCGAAAGACCATGAACGTGCAACTGTAATTATGTGAGACAACAATTGATAATTTCATACTTAAAGCATTACGAAGCATAGTATCACATGATTAACTGGCTTTAACTCTAGTTGCTCCTTTAATGTTTTCAGAGTATTTCGATGACCACCCCTAGACTTAATTAAACTTTATCAAAAAAAGTCCTTAATCAACACTTCCGAAAGTTAATATCACACTTGAACTTGACAATTAGCTGAATTGGTCCAGTCCCTATGGGTTCGACATCCGGCTCTTAAAAAGGGACACTATATTATTTGTAAACAACAATCAATAATTTAAAACCAAAACAAATTCGCATAATCACAATCATTTCTTGTGGCTTCAACCCTAGAGAAAGGGTTCTAGCCACTCAAGTTCGTATAATTACATAAAAACATTGTTAAAGTAACATACTTACAAGAATTGGTATAAGGGAAGATTAAATTGATGAACCCTGGGTGAGTTCTCCCATTTCTCCCTTCTCTCCTTGGTGGTTTTTAAGAAATAAATCGTGACTAAATGATTTTAGGAGCTAAGGGACCTATTTATAGTAATTCAGAATGGTATGAAAATTATGCCTGTCGTGGAATGGCTCCGTGGCACGGAATGTATCGTGGAGCACTGCCTCCGTGACATAGAGGTAACGCGAATGCACACAGGAAATCGCCTTAGAATGACATTAGGGCTATTCTTGCCGCGATGGCCGGCGTGGCACGCTGCCTGTGCAGCGCAATGGCTGCAAGACACGCCGCTGGCGCGCAGGTTGCCTGGCGTGGCATGGCGGTGGCGTGCAGATGGCCTGCTTGCTGCCTTCTTCTCACACCTAGCATATGCATGGCACGGCGCTGGGCGCGTCACACGCACAACGTGGCATGCTGCCTGGCGCAGCCAGCCTTTCCAGGGCATGGTTCCTTGCCGACTTTTGTAATTTGCTTTCGAGTCCATTCCTCTACTTCACCAAATCATAGATTAGTTCCTCAAATTCATTTTAAACCTACAAACACAAGAACTAATCATGTTGGTTAGTGTATACATTCACATTTACATAAAATTACATGAGAATGTATATAAATAAGTAGATAAACAAGAAAAACTAAGTTATAAAGCATCACTTTAGTCACGATTTATTTCTGAAAAACCACCAAGGAGTAAAGGGAGAAGTGGGAGAATTCACCTAGGGTTCATCAATTTCATCTTCTCTTCTACCAATTATTGTAAGTATGTTACTTTAACAATGTTTTTATGTAATTATACAAACTTGAGTGCCTAGAACCCTACCTCTTGGGTTGAAGCCACAAGATATGATTGTGATTATGCGAATTTGTTTTGGTTTTAAGGTATTACTTGTTGTTTTGTCCTACACTCTCAATTATGGTTGTTCTTATGATTGATCACCTTGAAAACACACTCGTTACACCTAGGTAAAAGCTTGAGAAAGTAAATCAAGGAAAGAACATAAGAATGTAGGTAGCAAGTTTGTATCTTACGATATAATTCGCGGTTAGGATAAGAAATTATACCTAATTTTCCTTGCTTGGTTGGTAAAATGGGATGATAACATGTATTAACTTAGAAATGTCACATCACCACTCGTAGTAGTAGTTGTGAAGCTAAGTTGAGTAAAAGGATTAGAGGTACGAAAGTCCCTAATCAAGAGCATAAACCCCGTAAACCACATCCACGTAATTGAATTGCCCACGAACTAGAATGTCACATCCCCGCTCAACGATGTAGTTGTGAGGCTAGTTTGTCGTGTTTAGAGGCTAGAAAGACCATGAACATGCAATTTTGATTATGTGAGACGACAATTGATAATTCCATACTTAAACCATTACAAAGCTTAGCTTCGCATGATTATCCGTCTTTAACTCTAGTTGCTCCTTGAATGATTTAAGAGTATTTCGATGACCACACCTAGAATTAATTAAATTTTATCGAAAAGTCTAAATCAACACTTGCGAAAGTTAGTATCACACTTGAACTTGATAGTTAGCTAAATTGGTCCAGTCCCTGTGGGTTCGACATCCGGCTCTTAAAAAAGGCCACTATATTACTTGTACGACCCGTACACTTGCGGGCTCATCAAGTTTTTGGCGCCGTTGCCGAGGACTCGGCGAAGTTTAGTGAATTTGTTTGTTTTTATGTGATTTTTAAATTTCATAAGTGTTGAAAAAAATTTCTTTATTAGTTTTAGATTTAATTTATTTTTTGTTTTTAGTCTGATACCCTTCTTGACATGACATGACGGAACACAAATGGGTTGAATGGTGGATACTCATATTTTGGTGAGTCCTATCTGAATTATGGAGGACCCTACTTATGGACAAACTTTAACACTTACAATATGTGTGATCGTCAAGATGGATATTGGGATGGCTATCTGAATACATACTCCCCTCCACTAAGTCCCTACTATGATCGTTCTGTTGTTTTTGATGAGTATAGGAATGATGAAAATTAGGACTTGGAAGACCAAGCTCAAATAGAAAACATGTTGAAACAGGTCCTTGAGCAAACAAAAGTAATAAAGGAGGAGATAGAAGTATTAGGAATTCAGACTAAGGAAAATGGAGATGCCTTAGAGATGATAAGCGCCAAGATCACAGAAATAGTGGCTGAGGCTGAAACTTGCGATGATTTGCAAGTAACGGTCTTATGCGATACTCAAGAGGAACTAACAGAAGAAGAAAATGGTGAGTTCTTTGAAGAAGCTCAACAATTAGAAGCTCTTGAGAGTCCCTGTGATGGTCTCACACATATGGCAAATCCATTCATAGAAGAAGAGATAGAGTATCCCCCATTTGACATTAATGGAGAGATAGATGTTGATGTGGAGAAGGTGTATACAAGTAAGGAGGTCAAGAAAAATGTACTTTCAGAGTTGAGGTGTATTGGACCCCACTCGAAGCATTTTTCGACATTAAGTTTGGTTGACAACCTAAAAATAGAGTCTTTCAAGCTTATAGAGAAATGTCTAGCGGAGGACCAAGCTCCGTATATTTTGAAATTTGCTGACTCTGAGAAACAAAATGAGTTCGCTTACTTAAGGGCCAATAAGTGGAAAAAGCCACATCTAATGCTTGGTCCTTTCAATTTTTCAACACCACCCCTGGTGCATAAGAGGAAACTAGAGAAGAAATTAGGGGTGAGATTCATATCCTCAAGGTGGAGGAAAAGTGGTGAAACTTGATATGTCATGCCGCGACGTAAAATTAGGCACTGCTTGGGAGGAAACCCAAGGGTACCATGGGTACCATTTTAATTTCTTGCATTTGTGTTGATGTTATTTAATTTTCATCTTGTGTTGTTTTTGCTGGAATGTTAGGCACAGGTGAAGGGGAAGTCTGAGTACCCTCGGAGGAGGAAGCCAAAAAGCATGGAAGAGAAAAAGTGTGGGTCGAACACCCACTTATGCAAATTTGAAGAAAAGAATGCTATTAGCAAGGCCTAGAGACCTTAGGGAGTAATTCTCACCCTTTTGAATTTTAATTTGATGCTTTGAGGACATAGCATGATTCAAGTGTGGGGTGAGAAAATTTAAAAAATTTTGTGCTTAATGATTTTTGGTGAATGTAGTGTTTGATACATATTGAAATTTTTTTTTTGAATTAAGCATGACTTCACTACCCGTTGGTATTTCTTTTCGGTTCTTTTTCGACGGGGGGTCTTTGAACCGAAGAATAATAAAAATTTTATTTATCTGTATATAGTGTTTTTAGTCATAGTTAGAGACTATTTATGATGATGGATGGATGACGACCGTCTTGAGGAAAATTAGTCAATAGGTTTTGATTTTTGAACCCGTAGCTAATGAATGGCTTGATGTTCTTGCTATGTGCTATACATGATTGTAAGATACAAGTGTGGTTAGTGTTGAAGCACGTAAGAAGTGTATAACTTTGGTAGAGACACTTAGGCTCTAGAATTTGACTCGATGTGATTGAAGCTTAATTTTGAATTCTTGTGATTAGCTGACTTAAGAGTCTGCGGAATGTGTCTTGAATTGAGCATGTGCTGTGAGTGTAAGTTTTTCGAATATTCAATGCTACTGTGGAGTGTCTAGAACTTGCCTGGTGTGTATATAAAATGAAATGAAGGATGTGGACTGTAGGAGATGATTTAGGCATTTCTTTGAATGAACCTAATTTTTATCCCTCACTTTACCTACCTTAAATGTTGAATCCTAGTGAGCCCCATTGAACCTTGAGCTTATTCTTTGATAGCTACAACATAAGCTTAATCCCTTTTCTTTCATTAGCCTTGACAACATAAGCTTAATCCCTTTTCTTTCATTAGCCTTGAATTTGATCCAAAACTCCTAAGCGCTTAAGAAAAAAAATCCGAAAGAGTGAAGGAGTGAAAAGCATGAAAAAGAAGGAAAAGTAGCAGTTGTAAAAGTTGAGAAAGGTAAAGGGTGCACTTGTTTGAAAATGCTTGATTATTTGTTGGAAGTAAGAAAGTAAATGAATGAAAAAGTTGTTTAAGTACTCCTTACTAATAAGCTGAGTGTGCTTACAGAAATGGGAACAAGAAGAGAAAATTCAAGATTGAAAAGAATGAGGAGGAAGTAAGAAAAGAGATGTCCTTAATGAATGTTGGATGTATTAAAAGCGTTTGGGGAAGATAGTCACTATTACTGGCTAGAATAGTACCTACCCATCCCTTAGCTTACATTACAACCCATTAAGTCCTACTTGATCTAACGTTCATGCATCATTAAATTTGTGGAGTAAAACACTAAGGGCAAGCTTATGGTTCACTACATGATGCATGTGAATTCTTTGAGAGACCGAGCGTAATTCTATTCATAGACCCATATATGTTATGAGTTGAAAATTTTGTGAATAAAAATGGGTAACTCTCTTGTGCTGTGAGGGCACATGTTTAGTGAAAGGTAACATTCATGTTAGATTTCTTGATCGGTTGAATTGCATGAGTTTTCCAAGATTGAGAATCGATTCTTGAGGTTAGGAAGTCTTAACATAGTTATATATCATTTCAATGATTAAATCATGCATGCTCTATTTTTAACTTGCTATCTTAAATAATCATTATAGTCGTAGCTTGAATTCTCTTGCTAAATTAGTTATGTGTAAGTCTTCATTTACATGAGATGTAAAAGGGTTGTTTAAGGACGAACAAGGCTTTAAGTGTGGGGTAGGTGATATTGGGAAAAATAGCATGACAAAGTGATGCTTTATAACTTAGTTTTGTCTTGTTTATCGACTTAATTATATGCATTCTCATTTGACTTTATGTAAATGTGAATATATATACTAACCAACATGATTAGTCCTTGTTTTTGTAGGTTTAAAATGAACTTGAGGAACTAATTTATGATTTGGTGAAGTAGAGGATTGGAATCGGAAGTGAATTACAAAAGTCGGCAAGGAACCATGCCATGGCAAGGCTGGCCGCGCTAGGCAGCGTTCCACGTTGTCCATGTTCTGCGCACAGCGCCGTGCCACGCTAATGCCAGACGCGAGAAGAGGGAAGCAAGCAGTCCACCTACGCACCAACGCCGTGCCACGCCAGGCAACCTGCTCGCTAGCGCCGTGTCATGCGGGCCATCGCGCTGCACAGCCAGCGTGCCACGCAGGCCATCACGGCAAGCCTCGGCCTAATGTCATTCTAAGGAAAATTGCAGTGTGCATCCGCAATTCCTCTGTGTCACGGAGGCATATTGGCGCGATAACCTCCATGCCACGGAGCCATTCTACGACAGGCATAATTTTGTACAATTCTCATTTACTATAAATAGGTCCCTTAGCTCCTAAAATCACCTAGTCACGTAATATTTCAGAAAAAATGCTAAGGAGTGAAGGGAGAAGTGGGAGAACTCACCAAGGGTTCATCAATTTCATCTTCTGTTCTACCAATTATTGTAAGTATGTTACTTTAACAATGTTTTTAAGTAATTATACGGACTTGAGTGGCTAGAACCCTTCCTTTAGGGTTTAAGCCACAAGATATGATTGTGATTATACGAATTTGTTTTTATTTTAAGTTATTTATTGTTGTTTTGACCTACATCCTCAATTATGGTTGTTTTTATGATTGATCACCATGAAAACACACACGTTAAGCTTAGGTAAATGCTTGAGAAAGAAAACCTAGGCAAGAACATAAGAATGTAGCGAGCAAGTTTGTATCTTATGATATAATTCGCGTTTAGGATAACAAATTATACCTAATTTGCCATGCTTGGTTACTAAAACGGGATGAGCTAGACACCAACTTAGAATTATCACATCACCACTCATAGAAGTAGTTGTGAAGCTAAGTTTAGTTAAATAATAGAGGTACGAAAGTCCCTAATCAAGAGCATAAAACCCGTAAACCACATCCACGTCATTAAATTGCCCACGAACTAGAATGTCCCATCCCCGCTCAATGATATAGTTGTGAGGCTAGTTTGTCGTGTTTAGAGGCTCGAAAGACCATGAACATGCAATTTAATTAGGTGAGACGAAAATTGATAGTTTCATACTTAAACCATTACAAAGCGTAGTATCGCAAGATTATCTGGCTTTAACTCTAGTTGCTCCTTGAATGATTTCAGAGTATTTTGGTGACCACCCCTAGACGTAATTAAATTTTATCGAAAAAGTCTAAAATCAACACTTGTGAAAGTTAACAGCACACTTGAATTTGAAAATTAGCTAAATTGGTCCAGTCTCTGTGGGTTCGACAACCGGCTCTTGAAAAGGGCCAATATATTACTTGTACGACCCGTACACTTGCGGGACATCACTTGTTGATCCCGCAAGTGCACGGGTCGTACAAGTAATATAGTGGCCCTTTTTAAGAGTCGGGTGCTGAACCTACAGGGACTGGACCAATTCAGCTAACTATTAAATGCCGCAAGTTTTGATTATAGACTTTTTTGAGAAATTTAATTAAGTCTAGATGTGGTCAACGAAATACTCAGAATTCATTCAAGGAGAAACTAGATTTAAAGACTGATAATCGTGCGATACTACGATTTCCAATGGTTTAAGTATGGAAATATCAGTTGTCGTGTCATATAATTACAATTGCATGTTCATGGTCTTCCGAGCCTCTAAACATGACAAACTAGCCTCACAACTACATTGTTGAGCGGGGATGTGACATTGTAGTTCCTGGGCAATTCAATTACGTGTATATGGTTTATGGGGTTTATGCTCTTGATTAGGGACTTTCGTATCTCTAATCATTTAACTTAACTTAGCGTTACAACTACTTCTACGAGTGGTGATGTGACATTTCTAAATTAATTCATGTTATCATACCGTTTTATCAACCAAGCAAGGCAAATTAGGTATAATTTCTTATCCAAACCACGAATTATATTGTAACATACAAACTTGCTCCCTACATTCTTAGGTTCTTGCCTAGGTTTTCTTTCTCAAGCATTTACCTAAGCTTAACGTGTGTGTTTTCATGGTGATCAATCATAAAAACAACCATAATTAAGAATGTAAGACAAAACAACAATCAATAACTTAAAACAAAAACAAATTCACATATTCACAATCATATCTTGTGGCTTCAACCCTAGAGGGAAGGGTTCTAGCCACTCAAGTTCGTATAATTACATAAAAACATTGTTGAAGTAACATATTTACAAGAATTGGTAGAAGAGAAGATGAAATTGATGAACCCTAGGTGAGTTCTCCCACTTCTCCCTTCACTCCTTGGTGGTTTTTCAGAATAATTTCGTGACAAAGTGATTTTAGGAGGTAAGAGACCTATTTATAGTAAATGAGAATTGTACAAAATTATTCCTGTCGTGGAATGGCTCCATGTCACGGAGTGTATCGTGGAGCACTGCCTTCGTGACACGGAGGAATCGCGGATGCACACTGGAATTCGCCTTGGAATGAAATTAGGCCAAGGCTTGCCGCGATGGCCGGCGTGGCACGCTGCCTATGCAGCGCGATGGCCCGCGTGACACGGCGCTGGCGCGCATGTTGCCTGGCGTGGCACGGCGCTGGGGAGTAGGTGGCCTCCTTGCTGCCTTCTCCTCGCGCCTAGCATTGGCGTTGCATGGCACTGGGCACGGCACACGCACAGCGTGGGACGCTGCCAGGCGCGGCCAGCCTTGCCAAGGCATGGTTCCTTGCCGACTTTTGTAATTCACTTCCCATTCCATTCCTCTACTTCACCAAATCATAGATTAGTTCCTCGAATTCGTTTTAAACCTACAAAAATACGGACTAATCATGTTGGTTAGTATATATATTCACATTTACATAAAATCACATGAGAATCCATATAATTAAGTCGATAAACAAGACAAAACTAATTTATAAAGCATCACTTGGGCATGCTATTTTGCCCAAGATCACATATTCTTGTTATGTGCTATAAATGACTGTTAGATGCAAGTATGTTGAGTGTTGAAGCATGCAAGTGTTATACCTATGTTTGAGACACCTAGGCTCTTGAAATTGACTCGATATGGTTGAAGCTTAATGTTTGAATTCTTGTGATTAACTGAGTTAAAAGTCTACTGAATATGTCTTGAATTGAGCATATGCCATGAGTGTAAAGTTTTTGATTATTCCATGCTATTGTGGAGTATCTAGAAATTTCCTGTTGTGTTTATAAAACAAAATGAAGGATGTAGAGTATAGGAAATGATTTAGGCATTTCTTTGAATAAGCCAAATATCTAATCTTGCCTTACCTACCTTGAATATTGAATCCTAGTTAGCCTCATTGAGCCTTAAGCCTATTCTTTGATAGCCACAACATAAGATAAGTCCTTTTTCTTTTATTAGATTCGAATTTGATCCAAAACTCCTAGGCGCGTAAGGGAAAAATCCAAAAGAGTGAAGGAGTGAGAAACATGAAAAAGAAGGAAAAGTAGCAGTTGTGGAAGTTAAAGAAAAATTTAGAAGTACACTGGTTTGAAAATGTTTGATTATTGGTAAGGAGTAACAAAATAAATGAATGAGAAAGTGCTTAAGTACTCCATACCAATAAGCTAAGTGTTCTTAAAGAAATGGGAACTAAAAGAGGAAAATTGACAAGAAGGAGGGTGAAGTAAGACAAGAAATATTCCTAATGAAGGTGTGATGTATTGAAAGCAATTTGGGGAAGAATGTCACAATTTTTAAAGAATACCTACCTACCCTTAGCCTACATTACAACCTAAAAAGTCCTAATTGATCTTATGTTCATACATCCTTAAATTAGTGGAGTAAAACACTAAGGGAAAGCTTATGGTTCACTACATGATGCATGTGAATTCTTTGAGAGAGTGAGTGTAATTTTATTCATATACCCATACATGTTGTGATTTGAAAATTTTGTGAGTAAAAATGGGTAACTGTCTTGTGATGTGAGGGCACATGTTTAATGAGAGATAACATTCATGTCAGATTTATTGATCGGTGGATTTGCATGAGTTTGCCAATGTTGAGAGTCGATTTTTGAGGTTAGAAAGTCTTAACATAGTTGTATTTCATTTCAATGACTACATCGTGCATGCTCTATTGTTAACTTGTTGTCTTAAACAATCATTGTAGCCGTAGCTTGAATTTTATTGCTAAATTAGTTATGTGTGAGTCTTCATTTACATGAGATATAACAGGGTTTTTCGAGGATGAACAAGGCTTTAAGTGTGGGGTAGGTGATCGTGGGCATAATTGCACGCCCAAGTGATACTTTATAACTTAGTTTTGCCTTGTTTATCTATTTATTTATATACATTCTCTTGTTTTTTTATGTAAATCTCAAGATGTATTAACCAACATGATTAGTACTTATTTTTGAAGGTAAATAATGCATTTGAGGACTTAATCTATTATTTGGTGAAGTGGAGGAATGATATCGGGAGCGAAACACCAAAGTTGAAACAAAATGAGGGATCACTAAAGGGTGCGGTGATGGCTACCGTGTTATGGAGCCATCACAGCAGTGTTCTGCCTCCAGGATTTAAATTGGGCGATTTCCAGAGGGCTTCTGCGATACCTCTGTGTCACGGAGGTAGTGCTCTACGATACACTCCATGACACGGAGCCACTCCACTTTGGTCTTGATCACCTCTCTAGACTTTCACTCTTGCATGCATGAATAAGAATAGCCTATAATGAACTTACCCCTCTTAATCTTCACTATTCATAGCTTAAAAGTACGTAGTTTAGGCCATGGGATCATAGGAATTATGGAGAAGCCCTTATTAAATTCACAAAAAATAATTGACTGTCAATCCCAACAAGGGACTGGATGGGTCATTACCAAGGAACACGACTCATGGTCTCCGGTCGTTGTGTGCACTTCCACTTTTTCTCAAAGGGTCCCCACGAGGGACCTAACGACTCATCTCTGGTGGCCGCGACTTGTGGCCACCTTCCATTACCTCCACTACCCAAAACCTCAAGTCATTAACAAACTGCTAACCACGACTCACCCAACGAATCGTGGTGTCTGACCACGACTCGTGGTGTCTGACCACGACTCGTGATGTGGGGTACACTGCTGATTTAACTTTCATCCTTCAACTGCCCTTGACCATGGATGACCTGACGACTCGTGGAGTTGACCACGACTCGTGGTCACCCTAAATTTAAATTTTCAGGCAAGTTAACACTCCTCACCACGAGTCACTTAATGACTCGAGTCCAACCTAACAGGTCACATGATGACTCGTCCTATGACCTGGTGTAGAAAATCTTATTTTTCTCTATTTCAACTCCCGGGTCTGATCTTAGGGCTTCCGGGGTATAACATCATGTTTCCCTTGCACCCCCACAAACTTGGGCTTTTGCCTCTTCACTCATTTATTCCCTTATCACTCCCTTCTTATTGGGCTTGAAGCCTCATTCTATCATTATTTTATCACTAGCACTTCGGGAAGATGGGTGCCAAAGAGAGGTATTAAGAATGATATTAAGGCTTGAAATGTGGTTGCCAAAGAAGGGGTGTAAGGCTCATCATTGGCTAAAAAACATAAAGGCTCAAGGAGGGTATATGGGTGAAGTGGCTATACAAAAAAAGCCTAAAATCATGTTCTAAGTGCAACTACATCTAGGATTTCGCCTTGATTCACACTTAGGGAAAGTTCTAGACAAGAAGTCATGCATGAGATTCATCAAAAATTCCTCATCACACAAGGAATCACCCATAAAGGGTCCACAAGAGTCATTTTCATCACAAGATTTCAAGTCAGGATATCAAAGCATGCAAATTCATAAGTGAAGCAAGGAATTTAAAAAGTATGACAAAGAGTGATATGTTCTTGCTTCAAACATCTGCTCATTATCTTTCATTTTCATGCCCCCACTTTAAGATTCCATTTCAAAAAAATTTTTGTGGTGGTCCCTCTTAAAATAGCTCCATATAAGACTCAAAAATGACATGGCATTTTTCCTTAAGAGAGTTGCCACACAGTCTATCATCGGGAATTGCTAACCCGGTTCGACAGCAAAAAGGGAAAAGAAAACAAAAACATGCTCCTTGAGAAAGAACCTTGGTATGAAGAAAACCCGTGGAGTTTATTTACTATTCTACTATTTGCAAAGGCGAACAAGCAAAGGACTTAGGTCATGAGGGAGTAAAAAATTTAAAACAAGGACCCCACTATCATTGTTAGCACAAAAAAACTTTTGCAGATTGCACGATAAACGTTCCCCCCCACCCCCGCCCCATTTAAAACAAGATATTTCCGCCAATGTAGCAAAAATGACAGACATTAAGGTGAAGGAGGCTTCCTTATTGAATTAGCGGTTGGTACGAGGCCTTCAAGAATGTGAGACTGCATCAAATTGCAAAGAAACCATTTCATCAGTAGTCGGTCGCTATGGATCAGGTGGGAGTTCCACTGGTTTCTGCGTTCTGGCACTACCCATCTATCTGGCAAACTACGAAGCTCATGATAAGAAGTTGTTGCCACTCCCCCAGGTGCCCAGGATAGATCTATGTCACACACTGAGAGCATTGGAGGTGGTGGTGGCATGCTATGATATAAATAATCATCTGACACTATTTCTGACGTGTTGTCATAACCCACCCACCAGTCGTTCAGTAGACTTCTAGGTGCCTCGGGTTGCACGGGCACTACTGCATGTTCACGAGGGTTTGAGTTGCTAGTAGATGGAGGTTCACCGAGTGTGTCCACTTCTTTTCTCAAAGAAATAACTTCGCTTTCAAGGACCTTAATTCTGGAGCATAGGCTCTTCAACTTATCTTTAGTAGGTTGCTTTGCTCTCTTGTTGGAAGTTTGTATCATTGATGGGATAGCCTTAGCTAGTTTCACGAGCTAGCTCTCATGTACTTGAGCCCTTTGTGCTATTTTGAGCTAATTCGGAGGTTTTGGGGTGGGTACAACAGCTGGATGCGACTGGGTGGTCAATGTGGTAGAAGACGCCGAAGGCAATGGTGGAGTCGTACTCGTTGTACACTTTGCTCACTTCATGGCTGGAGCATCTTTGTCAGTTTTAGTAGCCAATGTAATCACATTGTCGGCCCATACAGCCCTGTCCAATTGTCAGAACAAAGGGCATGCAGCCTGCACACATAACATACTCACGAGCCTGGGCAGTGGAAACGTCGTGGCCTGTTGCTTGGCTATTCGTTTTAATTGATCGGCAATGAGCTCCCTAACATTGACGTGTACATGATCCATGATGCATGCGACAAGAATGGAAATTTCAATTGGGACTGCTGTTGTATTTGGAGAAGGAATTAACCATGAACAAACAAAATCTAACCACATGCGGGCTTCAAACTTCAAGTCACGGCGATGAATCAGACCCCTGGAGATAGCCCATTGTGGTTGGCTAATTGCATCATGTTGGATACCCAGTGGAACTGATTCACTTTATCTTCCACCTTCTTTCGGAATGTTGAGTGCGATGGATTAGCTCCACCCAATAAAGCAAATTGATTGCCTCGGGAGTTATAGACACCCTATTCCTCGCACCCAGGATGATGGTAGGCATGGTATTGTATTTGTGCGGAGTTTGTGCTTGAGGAGCCATTGCCTTGCCCTGTATGAAGCGTAGAATTCGCACACCAATTTTGGAAAATATGGGTAAACAAGTATGGTGAATGGACCCCAATTGCGTATCCCAATCTTGTCATAGATATATGGTAAGGCATTTTTGAAGGAGTCCACTTCAAATTGGGCTTCTACATGGATGGATTGCTTCTCCTTGAAAGCCACATAATACTCCTCCATTCTTTCCAACCCAAACCGAACTTGTGTGTTGTTGGTGTTCATTTGGATATACAACCTCTGTTCAACCACCGAATGAAACCTGACTTGTTGTATTTCATGTCACAAGCACCTTGCTGCATTTGTTGCAAATGAAGGGACTCTTTGGGGGTAAACCAAGTAAGGACGCAAATCGACATTTGAAAAATTTCTTGGAGATATGCCAGCCTTTCAACATTGACCTGCCCTTATTCGCGCGTCTGCAAGTGTATGGGTCGTGCAAGTAATATAGTGGCTCTTTTAAGAACTGGAATGTCGAACACACAGGGACTGGACCCATTCCTCTAACTATCCATTACAAGTGTGATCTTAAATACCAAAAATGTTGGTTATAGAAGTTTTCGAGGGAGATTTTTAATTAAATCTAAATTTTGTCAACGAAATATTCTGAATGCACTCTAGGACCAACATAGCGTTAAAAACAGATAATCATGGGATGCTACGATTTGCAATGGGTTAAGTATGCAACTATCGATTGTCGTTTCACACAATTAGAATTGCATGTTCATCGTCTTTCGAGCCTCTAAACAGGACAAACTAGCCTCACTGCATCATTGTGAGCGAGGATGCTACTTCTAGTTCGTGGGCAATCAATTATGTTGTGGTTTACGTGAAAATAATTAAGGACTTTCGTGTGTCTAATCATTTAACTCAACTTAGCCTCACAACTACTTCTTCGAGTGGTGATGTGATAATCCTAAGTCGGTCTTTAAATACCCCCGTTTTATCAACCAAGCAAGGTGTTAGGTATATTTCTATCCTAACACGAAATTATATCGTGAGATATAAACATGCTCCTCACATTCTCATGTTCTGACCTAGGTCACTGCTTTCTCAAGCCTATGCCCAAGCTAACATATATGTTTTCATGGTGATCAATCATAAAGACAACCAAAAATCCAGAATGCAAGACGGAAACAACAGTCAATAACTTAATTCCATAACAACTTCATAGAATCACAATCATAATTCATGGCTTCAACCCTAGAGGAAGGGTTCTAGCCTTTTGTTATACCCCGTAGGATTCCCAGCACCTAGATGACCTATTCGCACGTTGGTTAAGCATATTTGAAGGCCATACGTACTAAAGAAAGGCCCAGGAAAAATATCGGACGAGAAACCTGTCGAACCATTGCGGAAGGAGCCGAGGCAGAGCCCCTCCGCGATGGCAACGTGTCATGGAGGTGGAGCCTCCGCGTTGGCTCCGCGACACGTTGGCCTTGTCCAGGCCTAAGTATATAAAGCCCCACTTCAATTTAAAATAATTTTAACTTATAAATTTCCAGTGAAACAGAGGGGAAAAACTAGAGGAAGAAAAGGAACGAACAGGGTAATATAATTTTCATCCGATTACGCTGCTAAACGTTGTCCAAACTCAAATTAACCTCAGATACTGAGGTATTTAGCAGTAGAGAGCATTCCTACGGATTTAGTTTTGTGAGATACGGCCGACGAATCGTCGAGCTACCGAGCTGAAGTAAGTAGAATTGCTCCAAACTAGTGTCTATGTGTTCCTAGCTGTGAAGTGAATATTTCTCCCTTCTGGACCTCTGAAAAATAGCGAGTTTTCGACCGTCTTTCGATAAGCCTAAGTTTAGGCTATAAATTATATCGAAAGTGACGTTGTTCTTTAAAATAAAGCTATATTTGGTATTAATTGATATATTTATAAATGCAGTTGGGAGAAATAGTTGAAGTGTTGGCCGAGACTCGTCCGACAGATGGTTAGTTCGAGGATAAGGTATGTAAAGCTAGTTTTGTCGGCAAGTTAGTAAATCTCGGTATAGTAAAGTAATTTAAAGGCCAGTAGAATATTCAGAAGTCATGTGTTATGTTTATTACGAATGTTGATACGATATTAGAAGCATCATGTTATAATTAGCGCGAAACTTGCTAGCACGATATAGTTTCTAATATAAGTGTTAGGAACTGCACAACATGTTCAGTATGTGATGTAATGCAGAATGTTAGGACATTATCGTATTCAGTTGAAACCCAGTAAAACAATGTAATATCTGTAAGGCATCTCAGAAGTAGAATGATAGGTTAAAATGAAGTTTAGAAAGCATATCAGAAATAGTAAATCATGTTATTACAGAAACTCAGTATACAGCACAGTATGGCAGAAGATTATATTTATACATATATACTATTATCGGTCTCAGCATGTATTAAGTACGTATACATTACTATTACTAGTTCAGTACACAGTATGTACGGATACTTTACTACTAGTATCTTCAGTATGTGGGATATGCAGATAGTATTACCAGTTGAGACCGTTGTATTGTTTTAGGGTTGGATTACCTAGCATCCATGACCGCCCCAGGGTTAATAGCTGTATCGACTCGTCCGCCAGAGGACGAGGATACATCGCTCTATGGAGTGGCATGCCGTCCCATAGGGGACGAAGATGGGATGCCAGTTTTCCCCATATTGTGCCTTGGTCGGCCCTTACACACCCCTGTCGAGCGGATACGCCCGTGTGTTGATTTAGGAGTCCTCCGGACTCAGGTACAGTTATAGTCAGGGGCTCAGCGAGCCCAAGTGCATACCCAGGGGATCGGCAGGATGCTTATAGCTATTATAGGAGATGGGATGACCGGGGTAGGGGTATAGATTCTGTGCTGGTTGTACCTCTCGGCTTATGGGGGCCAGGTAAGGTTTGTGTGAGCTATGTTATGTTATGTTATGTTATGCCATGTTACATTAGATGCGAGTAGATCGGCAGTAGAACGATACGTCTCCAGGTATGACTCCTACTCCTTCCAGTATAGTTAAGAGTAGGCATAATGTACATTATCAGACAGTTAATTTATTCCTTCCTATTTCAGTTTCATCAGTTGTAACGTTGTTTTCAGATATTCCTTTCAGTTATTGCTTTACATACTCAGTACCAGTGGTACTAACGCCCGGTGGGACGCTGCATTACTTGCCTGCAGGTACCCATAGACGAGGAGGCGATCCCTCGTGATTCCTGTCAGCGATCGAGTATTCAGCTCCTATCATCCGGAGACTGAATTCTAGAGGTGTATTTCACTTTCTTTTGTTGTACAGTACGGGTAGGTCGGGGCCCTGCCCCGATCATTTCTATTGTTATTCCTAGAGGCTTGCAGTCTGTATATATTTCCTTGTAGTCAGTTGAGCCGGTCGCATGAGGTCGTGTAGTTGTATAGCTGTTAGTACTTTTATTTCTTTTATGCTGGCCGTGTGGGGCCATAGCTTGACAGTAGTGGTGACCTTGCCGGTCACGTAGATTTCCAGTATTTCATTGTTGAGTTACAGATAACTAGACAGCATGGTGGCCTTGTCAGCCCGCATAGGTTTCCCTATATTGAATGTGTTCTGGTTAGCTGATAGTGTAGGTACAGGTGGCTATAGGCTAGTTGGCCGGAGGCTATATTTACAGCCGTTATATAGCCGGTTGGTTTCTTGGAATAGAGCCAGGGCAAGCTAAAAGCACCAGACGTGCTTCGGCTAGACCATCTAGCAGTCTAGAGTTTAGCAGGCACCAGGTGCCCGTCATACCCTCCAAGGTGGGGTGTGACACCTTTCATGTTCGTAAAACTATAAGAAACTACAACTAAATTAACATACTTACAAGAATTTGGTAGATGAGAAGGGAATTTGACAAACCCTAGATAAGTTCTCCCACTTCTCCCTTCACTCCTAGGTGGTTTTCCAGAATAAAATCGTGTCAAAGTGTTTTTAGGAGCTAAGGGACCTATTTATAGTAAATGAGAAACGTGCACAATTTAGCCTGTCGTGGAACGGCTCTGTGTCAAGGAGTGTATCGCGGAGCACTGCCTTCGTGACACGGAGGTAACGCGGAGGCTCTCTGGAAATTGCCTCCGGAAGCCAAAACTGCCGAGTGTCACCGCGCTGCCAACGTGACACACTACTCATGCAGCACGTTGGCCTTGCTCTGTCGCGCAGCTGGCCTAGCGTGGCATGGCGCTGGCGTGCTGGAGCCTTGCCATGGCATGCTCCTTGCCGACTTTCGCCAATTGCTCCCAACTCCGTTCCTCTACTTTACCAACTTATGAATTAGTTCCTCAAAATCATTGAAACCTACAAAACAAGGACTAATCATGTTGGTTAGCACATATATTCACATTTATATAAAATCACATGAAAATGTATAAAATAAATTAGATAAACAAGACTAAATTAAGGTATAAAGCATCACTCGGGCATGCTATTTTTGCTCAAGATCAAACATCACAAACATAAGTCGAGAGTCTATCAAGCGAAGGTTTTTCCCTTTTTCTCTAACGGGAGAAGCGACGATGTGCTTGGAAGAATTGCCTCCTAGTTGTATTACATCTTGGCAAGAATTAACCAAAGCCTTCTTGGATCGTTTCTTCCCTCCATCGAAAATATAGCAACTCGGGGATGACATCACAAATTTCAAGAAAGAGGTTGGAGAGCCTTTACATGAGGCATGGTTACGATTCAAAAAGAAGGTTGCTCTTTGTCCAAATCATGGTCTTCCTGATGGAGTGCTTCTCCAAAGCTTTTACCGAGCCTTTGACTCCATCAACTAATTCATTGCCAACAATTTAGCCAGAGGGTCTATTATGGATCAAACATATGGGTTGGCTAAAGCCCTTTTCGATAGAATGAAAAAAACCAATAGGGCCTGGCACATGCGAGAGACAAATGTATCTACACATAAGATAAACTCTAGTGCATTGGCGGCTGAGTTACGAAAAAGAGATGAAGAGAGAGATGAAAATCTTCTTAAGATATTGACACAGTTGGAATTAATGACAAAACATGTGAAATAGGCAGGGCCTAAGGTGGTAAATACTTTAGGTATGCGAGGTCCTTTGCAATATGAAGGAGAATCGTCACCACCAAGGTATGAGGAAGAATGCCAATGCATGGGAAATCAAATGGGAGGTCCTCAACATAGGTTTCAAGGGACCAATCAAGGCCCTTGGCGCCCAAGGGATGAAAACCAAGGCCGAAGAAACCGTGATGCATAGGAATGGCCCGAAAGAAATGAATGATGGGGAATTAGAGAGCAGAATCAAGAGGGAGACTGCTATCATAGAAGTTCAAACCCTTATGTACCCCCTCTAAAAGATGGAAATGCTCAAAGTCAGCTAGGTGTGAGCGATGCTGGTAGTTCAAAGATTGAAGAGATATTAAAATGAGTCCTCAAGAAAGTAGAATCAACCGAGAGAGGGGTCAAGTAATTGAGAGGGGAGGTGTCTAACCTTGCCCAAATAGTGAGCTCTCATTCGGCCTCCATCAAGCATTTGGCTCAAATGAATAACTTGTCAGCTTAAATGAACCCTCGAATGAAAGGAACGCTCCCAAGTGACACAATGTCGAACCCAAAGAAAGTTTCTCAATGCATGGCTATGGTCACTAGGAGTGGTAAAGTGGTCAGAGACACACTAGAGAAGCCCAAGGAGGTTAATGATTCCAAAACAAATAAGGAAAATGGAATCGACGAAATGCAAAAGATGCCAAGGAATGAAGAGGAAGGTGAGAGGAAGGATGATCAAATCCCCTCACATTTCTATGAAGATGAGGTGGGCATTAAGGCCCCAAATGATGAAAAGGTTGAAGCAAGAGCTCCACCTCCTTATCCACAATGATTGACCAAGAAAAAGAAGGACGACCAGTTAAGAAATTTTTATTGACATGTTCAGCAAGTTGTCCATTAATATACCATTAGTGGATGCTCTTCTTCAAATGCTAGTATATGCTAAATTCATGAAAGAATTGATGAAAAAGAAGAAGGTGGTTGATGCAGGTAGTGGGGAGACGACGCATCATTGAAGTGCAATGATGATGAGCAATCGTGCCCTGAAGCAAGAAGACCCTAGAGTATTTACAATCCCTTGTACAATTGGGATATGTATGTTTAAGAAAACTCTATGCAATCTTGGTGCCAGCATAAATTTGATGCCCCTAATCATTTTTAAGAAGTTGGGACTTCGAAGCACAAAGCCTACATCTATGAGGTTGCTTATGAAGGATCGTTCCATTAAAAAACCTGTGGGGGCGTTAGGAAATGTGTTGGTAAGGGTGAATAAATTCATCTTACTTGCTAATTTCATGGTATTCGATTATGAAATGGATGTGGAGGTAACCATTATTTTTGAGAGACCATTGCTAGCTATTGGGAGAGTTGTGGTTGATGTGTAACTAAGGGAGCTCAAGTTAAGAGTTGGATGTGAAGAAGTCACCTACAAGGTTTACCTGTCAATTAAAAATCCCGCCGAATGCAAGGTGATAGGGGTGTTATAGAAAGAGGATGAGGATAGTGGAATTGAGATAGAGGAGACGGAGTCGGAGGATGATCCATCAGAAAATAATTGTCAAATGAGAGCGACGTCGTGCCACGACGTTATCTAGGGCGCTTCTTGGGAGGAAACCCAAGTGTCTTATTTGATTTATGTTATTTCTTTGTTTTTTTTGTTTTTGTAGAATCAATGAAGTGAGGAGAGAAGAGGGAAAGAACCACAACAATGCAGGAACTGTGCTAGACCGGCGAACTGCTGATTTTGAAGTGCGAATCACCGCCTCAGGTCACGAGAAGGCAGAAGGCTAGGATTTGAGCATTTGACCAGCGGACATTGCGCTAACCACTGATGCATATACGTGTACCATTGGTATGTCATTGATACAACACAGATCACCTGAAGCATTGGAGCCGAAGTGGCGGATCACAGGAGGATCGTCGATCCAGTTCACGAACCGTAGGTCATGTCACGACCTGAGTTCACACCCTAGTCGTAACATGGGACAAAGAACCCAGAAAGGCTCCAAGTTGACCCATGGTATAATCATAGCATATCACTTAACAATAGAACAACTAACGACATAAATGAGCAGAAGCTAACTGCAAGAGTCTAATAAGGAACCATAAGTACAATTGTAACCACACTTCGTACAACACTAATTCGATCTAGACAAGTCTAAAAGTCTTCTACTAAACTAATGAGTTGCTGGGACAAGCCCCCAGCTATCTCCTAAAATCTAAAAACTGAAACATAACAAAAATGTAAACACAAATAACGTCCTCAAGAGATGAGGACTCGCCACTAGCAGCTGAGAGGGAATGAAGCGTATCTAACCATGAGGCTGAATCTGGAAACCTGAACCTATATCATGAAATGATGTAGCACAAAAAGGCATGCGGTCAGTACTTGAAATGTACTGAGCATGCAGGATGACATAAATAACTAAATATACAAATATATGATAAGGAAATAACAAAGTACATCGACATAACTGATTTAACATGCAACAATCCTCTTATGAGTCACACACACACACACACATATATATATATATATATATATATATGGAACTTTCTTTTGGATCTCATGTTCTAGAACATAATCGAACTCATGCATAAGGGTCAAGTTCTAAACATTTAACAAGACTTGAACCTGAATCTAACATCACAAACTGTACTGGATCACTTCTTGTAACGGAGTCTGATTCACATTATCTTAAATCTGATGCAATCTGAAATCTAAGTAATACAGAACTGAATCATACTGATAACATAACTAAGGGAGTCATTCTCTGCTATGGAGGAATCCTAACTGAGCTGGGGAGTCACTCTCTGTTGTGGAGGATAATGATTGAACTAGGGAGTAACTCTCTGCTATGGAGGATCCCGACTAAACTAGGGAGTCACTCTCTACTATTGAGAATCCCAACTGAACTTGGGAGTCACTCTTTTCTATGGAGGTTCCTGAATGAACTGGGGAGTCATTCTCTACTATGGAGGATCCCGACTGAACTAGGGAGTCACTCTCTACTATGGAGGATCTCGGACTGACCAAGGGAGACTTTCTCGGCTATGGAGAATCCCTGGATGACTAGAACATGAGGAGCACTAATCTGACATTGTATATTTGGTCTATGCTACTACAGCTTGTCGAAAACATGAACATACACTGCATTCATCATACAACATTCATTTTGAAAGTTTTAGATCTACTTTCTACTAACAACAAGCCCAATATTCTAAAATATCGTTACTTATGCTTTATCATCATAATTCATATCATCATGGAGCCATATAAATATTTCTTCAAAGGTCTCACATTAGTGAGCATCTTTAGATTCACATCATGCATAATACTTCCGCAACATTTAAGTTTCGGATACATATAATTCAACATATATCATAGAGTCATTCATGATCCATAGGTCTAGTCCATACCTTAACATACGTACATTGATTCATATATTCTAGATTTACGAAAAGCCATATACTTAAATCATAAATTATACATTTACAATGAGATCATTAGAAATTAGGAACATAGGATTTTACGAAAACACCCCTAAAATTTCACAGGAAAAAAGGACCCTGCCAGTCCTCACGAGGGACTTCGCGACTCATGAGGTACTGGATGAGTCGTGAGTCCAATCCGTGAAGTCTACTGGTATTTCCACGAAATTTCACCACTTGACGAGTCACTTAATGAATCGTGAGGTGACTTAACGGGTCACTTGACCAGTCATGAAGTACCCTCTGAAACTGAAGTTTTCCAACAATTTTAGCAACGTAACGGGTCACTTAACGAGTAATTAGGTGACTTAACGAGTCACCTAGCGAATCATTCTATGATGCTAATGCAGTTTCACCAAATTGCTCATAACTTTTTACTCCTAAGTCCGATTGATGCAAGGTCGGATGCGTTGGAAAGAAGACTAAAAGGGATTCAATTTGATATATTGAATCACTCTAAAATATTTTTAAGATGAGATCCATAGTCGTTAGAAGTTAGCCTTGCTACAACTTGTACGAAAACTCAATCGGTAAGAAGGCTCTCAACTCAACTTTGAGCTAGAAGTTCTTTATGACCTTAATTTGCATCCATTTTACTTCTAACATATGGGGATTGATATACACACCTAGTATCCATAGAATTCATTGGGATCAGACCTATCCAAACATCTAGAACGGTTCCAAACTTAGCCCAAAATTCCAGGGCATTGAAATATCTCAACTCACTAGTTTTGGGTCTAGTCTTAGAGACTTTTGGGGTTTTACAATATCTCCCCCTTGGGAACATTCTTCCTTGCGTGTAGGCTAAACATTCTCAAAAACTGGGGAAAGAACTGATATCGCAAATACTGAACATGTAAAATTGAAACTGATGGAGTATTTGACTCCAGGCTGATCTTACATTAACTATTTACATCACACATCAAAAACCTCTTCTCAACAACAACCATAAGATCCTTATTTAACACTAGGTTATGGGGCTAGAAACATACAAAGGGTTATGCAGGATTAACAACATACGTGTGGCCACTACTGGTGACTTACCCTTATCCTGGTGTGCTATAATGGCATAGGAGCGGTTTTGATAATGTCCACCACCCAGGCTAGATGATGCATCCTACTAAAATGGGCAGGCTATCGGATCTACTAAAGAGATGGCCAAGGATCTACTCTCGCCTTACTTTGCTGCTGCATAATCTCGGTGCTTATGGCCCGACTGGATGCACCAGAAACAAACATCCGATCTAACCATACATTCTCCGAAGTGGTGCTTCCCATAGCTGGTACACATCGGATACGTAATCTCTCATACTCTAGGTTTGTACAGAGAACTGACTATCTAAAATACTGGGGCTACCGATTTCTGTTGGAAAAGTGAGTTGTGTCCACCACTCATCCTTGACAAAGAGAACTCTGAATCTCCTATCTGGCCCTCTTGGACTCTCTCTCCTTTTCCTTCACCTACTCCACCTCCATTTGTTTTGCGAATATCATTAAACGTGAGAAGTTCATATCCCTATGCAACATGGCAATCCTACACTCTTTAGTAAAGGATTCTGACACTCCATTCACGATCCTGCTCACTCGGGCCCTTTGGTCTGCTACCATCTCTGGGGCATACTTGGATAATCGGGTAAATTCTAATGCGTACTCTTGAAAGGTCATTTCATTCTGTTTTAGGTTGATGAACTCTGCCTCCTTAGCCTCTCTCAACTCTCTAGGGAAAGGCCTATCCAAGAATGCAGTATTAAATTCATCCCAACCTATGGGGCCTTCTCTAATCCCTCGACTATCCCTCCACTGACAAAACCATATATCAGCAACTCCATTTTGCTGGTAGGAGGCTAAGTCTGCGCTGTCAATTCCCGTCACCCCCATTATGTGGGTAATCTTTTGAATTTCTTTCTAAAAACTCAAACGGGTCCTCATCTACCTTTATCCCCAAGAACTCGGGTGGGTTTATTCGGAGAAAATCCCTCACCATTGTCGCCGCTACATTCCCATTTTGGGGAATACGAGCCATTGCTTGTTGATTAATATGGGTGATCATTGCTTGTGCCAACATATTAAGAGTTTCCCGAAATTCGGCATGGGTAACATCGCCATCCATCAGGTTTGCCAGGGCTGGTGGTACCTGCTTGTGGTCATTACCATTTCTCCTTCCATTTTCTCTTCTAGAACGCATTATCTACGAGCGCGTAAAGCATGAGTCAGGGAAGGAACTGATTAGAACTTCATACTCTACGCACAATAAGAATCATGGAGAAAAGGGAACATTCCTAAAATGTCTCGTAGCCTCCTCGTCATAAGTGTGGCGCGCTTCAGACCCATGAAGAAGACTCAAAGAGGGTTTCAGACACCCTAGGACAGTCTAAACCTTGGCTATGATATCAAGTTCGTCACGACCTGAGTTCACACCCTATTCGTAACACGGGACAAGGAACCCAGAAAGGCTCCAAGTCGACCCATGGAATAATCATAGCATATCACTTAAAATTGAACAACTAACGACATAAATTAGTGGAAGATAACTACAAGACTCTAATAAGGAACCATAAGTACAATTGTAACCATACTTGATACAACGCTTAGTCTATCAAGACAAGTCTGAAAGCCTTCTACTATACTAATGAGCTGTTGGGACAAGCCCCAGCTAATTCCTAAAATCTGAAAACTAAAACATAATGAAAATGTAAACATAAATCACTGCCTCAGGAGATGAGGACTCACCACTAGCAATTGAGAGGTAATGAAGCATATCTAATCACGAGGTTGAGTCTAAAAGCCTAAACCTATATTATGAAATGATGTAGCACAGAAAGGCGCGCGGTTAGTACTTGGAATGTACTGAGCATGCGGGATAACATAAATAACTAAATATACAAATATACGATAAGGAAATAACTAAGTACATCGACATAACTGATATAACATGCAACAATCCTCCTGTGAGTCACACACACACACACACACGCACATATATATAAATGAAACTTTCGTTTGGATCTCATGTTCTAAAACATCATCAAACTAATGCATAAGGGTCAGGTTCTGAACATTTCACAAGAGCAAAACTTGAATCTAGCATCACACACTATAGTGGATCACTGCTGGTAACTGAGTCGGATTCTCATTATTTTAAATCTGATGAAATTTGAAATATGAGTAATAGGGAACTGAGTCATACTGATAACATAACTAAGGGAGTCATTCTCTACGATGGAGGAATCTCGACTAATCTAGGGAGTCACACTCTTCTATGAAGGATCCCGACTGAACTAGGGAGTCAATCTCTGCTATGGAGGATCCCGACTAAACTAGGGAGTCACTCTCTACTACAGAGGATCCTGACTGAACTAGGGTGTCACTCTCTGCTATGGAGGATCCCGAGCCAACAAAGGAAGACATTCTCGGCTATGTAGAGTCCCTAACTGACTAGAACATGAGGAGTACCGATCTGACATTGTATATCTGGTTTATGCTACTACAGCTAGTCGGAAACATGAACATACACTGCTTTCATCATACAACATTCATTTAGAAAGGATTGGGGCTACTTTCCACTAACAACAAGCCCAATATTCTGAAATATAATTCTCATGCTTTATTATCATAATTCATATCATCATGGAGCCATATCAATATTTCTTCAAAGTTCTTACATTAGTGAGCATCTTTAGATTCATATCATGCATAATAATTCCATAACATTTAAGTTCCGGATTCATATCATTCGACATATATCATAGAGACATTCATGATTCATAGGTCTAATTTGTACCTTAACATGTGTACATTGATTCATATATTCTAGATTTATGAAAAGAAATATACTTATATCATAACTTATACATTTACAACGAGATCATGTGAGTAGCATACATTTTTATTTCAGAAGACCCATTTTGAGATTTACCCAATTCATGAGAAGGATGCATTAATTAATCCATTATTGTAGATTTACCTCATACCCAATTAGTTCCATCGAAAGCATAAGGAGAATACATATTTTACATTCAATTAATCAAGCCATACGCTCTAATCTCATCTCGACATATTTAGCAAATAGCTCACTCTAAATATTAAGGAATTCTACAATCTTCATGTATTTCATACATGGATGCGAGTCAT
Organism: Datura wrightii; assembly: GCA_035772735.1. Lineage (NCBI taxonomy): Eukaryota > Viridiplantae > Streptophyta > Magnoliopsida > Solanales > Solanaceae > Datura > Datura wrightii. The sequence goes on from JASDFA010000002.1 coordinate 17,003,558, forward strand.
GGATTCAATTGATTGAATAATAATAAAACTCCAACCATCAATCAAGACATTTCATGAAGAACATTCTAACATCATACATTTTCACCATCTAGCACATCATTCAAGACATTCAAATAGTTTACAATCACAATTAGCTCATAATTCTAGTGGATTTTAGAATTCAAGAAAGCATTGAAGAAATCACCCATCAATTTAAACCCTAGGTCATGCTTTTCTAGAATAATTGAAATTGGGCTTTTGGTAAAATATTTTGGGGCACAAGGATGGAAGAATATCCTTGTTGAAAACCCCACATACCTGCTACGAAGAATATTCCACTTGAACTTGACCTTGTAATCTTTGAATAATCCCTTGAAGAATCCTTGAACCTTGAGAGAGAGGAGGAAAAAGGGTTTGAGAGGGTATCTTGAGAGAATGAGAGATTAGACTACAAGAAACCTTTAAAAACATCCCAAATAATACTCAATATGACGTAGGTTTGAAGTTAGGAATATAGGATTTTATCAAAACACCCCTAAAATTTCACAGGAAAAAGAAACCTACCAGTCCTCATGAGGTATTGTACGAGTCCTAAGGTACTGGATGAGTCATGAGTCCAATCCGTGAAGTCTATTGGGATTTCCATGAAATTTCACCACTTAGCGAGTCACTTAACGATTCGTGAGGTGACTTAACGGGTCACTTGACCAGTCATGAAGTACCCTCTGAAACTAAAGTTTTCCAGCAATTTTTGCCACGTAAGGGTCACTTAATGAGTTGTTAGGTGACTTAACGAATCACCTAACGAATCATTTTGTGATGCTAATGCAGTTTCACAAAATTGCTCATAACTTGTTACTCCGAACTCTGATTGATGCAAGGAAGGATGCGTTGGAAAGAAGATTTAAAGGGATTAAATTTGATATATTGAATTACCCAAAACAACTTTGTAATATGGGATCCATAGACGTTAGAAGTTTACCCTTGCTGGAATTTGTACGAAAACTCAATCAATAAGAAGGCTCTCAACTCAACTTTGTGATAGAAGTTCCTTATGACCTTAATTTGCATCCGTTGCACTTCTATCACATGGGGATTGATATTAAAACCTAGTATCCATAGAATTCATTGGACTCGGACCTATCCATACATCTAGAATTGTTCCAAACTTAGTCCAAAAGTCTGGGGCATTGAAATATCTCAACTCACTAGTTTTGGGTCTAGTCTTGGAGACTTTTGGGGTGTTACAGGTCAATAGTCGGCTGGGATATAGTGAAATGGGCATTTTCTCAAGTGTAAATGGTAAAAGTGGCAAAATTCCGATTCAATTCGGCGAACCGCCATGCAGCGCCGATCAAGATACGATTTTATTTCAGAATTTAAATCAAATGTGGACCCACCTAACCCCAAAATACCTACTTGAGCCACCCTATTCTGCACAATATTCCTTTAGATCCCCTTTTTGACCAATTTATCCACATCTTTTTTGTCTTCTCAATATCCAACCTTTCCACTTTCCTATATTTCCCTCTTTCCCACCTTTCCTCTTCCCACTAATATCTTAACTCACCATTACTACCCCACCTTATCCTCAACCTATCACTATCTCACTTTCCCACCTAAAAAATGTCTCACTTCCTTCACCAACATCCTCACTACACTCACATTTTCTTCCTATACTAACACAACCTCTAAAGTTGCTAGTGCTGAAAGTTTGTAAGCTCCCATAAGCTAGAGTTTGCAAATTCATTCCGACAGTGTGGTAATATATCCTTGTCTCTTTCATGTTCTCATAAATGGCCCATTAGTTGTGATTTTCATATGGCTTGACCGTACCTGTCCTTTCAATTTTAATGCTTTTCCTTCCCATTGGATTCATGAGTTATGCTCTGTTTGTTGAAAAGTATGGGGGATAGAAGTGTAAGATTAAAATAGGTGGGGGAATGGTAAGTTTTATGTGCATATTTGAATAGGGTGAAGTATGAGTAACCCACTAGGATTAGAATATGATTCTTTGCTCGATGATAGATTGGGTGACGTCATTCTTAAGGGTAAAAAGTCATTTGAGTCCTATTTCATGTGTAGAGTTGATGTTTCAAAACTAAGATGTGTGTGGGTGTGTACAAATGGGCTCCATAAAAATGTTTGGAATTAATTTGGGGATGATGAAATTCAGCGATTCGCCGGTGGGGTCCGGAGAAACGTGATGAAACACCGGTCCAAGGTGTCATTGGCTTCCGACCACTGTCAAGATCCTGTGTTGCATCGTCGGTTTGCGGATCGGTAACGGTGACTCGCCGCCTTGTCGCAGGTACACTCTGGGTCTGCTCAGTCTTCTATTTCACATCGGTGAATCATCAGTGGTTCGTGGATTCCTCATGCGACTCGCTGGTGTTTCGCCGATGCTTCCAGTTATTTTACTCTTATCACTTCTCATTTCACTCTTGAAATAGCTTTAGTTATTTCAATTAAACTACATTGTGGCTATCATTAACACAATGTTCGCAGAAATATCATGTCTTCATCTTGAAATATCAGAAGGGGCAAGGCCCCCGCAACACCCACCAACAAGGGAAAGGGCAAAGCCAAGACCTCTACACCACATGCAAACGCCAAAGAGGTGATAATATTTTGTGTCCCAAACAAGAAGGAGAATTATGTCATATGCCAAGGTCGGTCCATGACTGTGGAGAAGAGATTTGATCTAGCGGGCTTACGTGGTGATCTTCCCAACATCATCGCTCAATTCACAGTCTCCCGCCTTACTACCCCAACCTGGTACGAGAGTTCTATGCTTCATACCTAGATAGGCAGGATAGTATGCAACACAGAGGCAAAGTTGATGACTTCCCATACCTACCATCGGTTATGATAAGGGGAGTGGAAGTCGACATTACTCTAGCTGCCATCAATTACTTATTTTGCGAAGATGAGATCGACTTGGGTACAGAGTATATTGCCCGGGTGGCAGACATGAAAGAAAAATTCTCCTGGATAGCCCCAATCATCACTGTTGATACACCTTTGTGGGCATCCATGGGTGGCGAAATCTCTCTCCGTGATTTGATGTTTGAGGCCAAGTTATTGCTGGACTATATTTGTGGTCGTATCATTCCCTCCAAGAACGAGCAAAGGGTTAGCTTGGAAATAACAATTCTCATCGCCTTTATCATGTCTGGAGCCCCCATTAACTTTGGCGAGACTGTGGCCCAACAAATGAAATGGAATGCATGCTAGGCCAGCACTTCGATGTCATACGCTGTCCTCATTTCCCAGCTATGCTTACAAGCTGGAGTGCCCTTGTTCCCGAACGAATCCCCTGCCGCTGCTTCAAGAGTAATTTCCATAGACCGAAAGAGAGATGCCGAGGCTCCCACAGAGAAGAGGAAAAGGCTTTTGGGTTGGCCGAGGTCACTATACTAGGGGTCCAACCACTTACCACATGCCTCAGATTTGAACATGACCCATCATGAAGATTCAGGTGATATGCCTCCTCGAGGAGCCTCTCCCCCTTCGACATCCTCCCAATCAAGTGGTCTCCACAGACTTTTGGAAATAACCATCGCTCATGAGAGCCAACTCCAAATATTAGCCAAGAGTCTCCCTACACTCATTGAGCAAATAGTTAAGAAGGACCTCAAATCCTTGTATGAGAGCATCAATACATTGTGCAAGCGGGTGGATGCGGTTCAGGGGGCTGTCACCTCCCTCTGAACTGAGGTGCAGGAATGGAAGAGCAAGACTTCAATAGAGGTTCCTGAAATAAGTGCCTTTGACGCTGCAGTAGCTACTCCCTCCACTGTTCTGGAACCCATTGATTATCTTTTCAAGGGCTTGGCAGATGATTTTTCTGGGCTAGGTGAAGTCGGTAGTGATGGTGCAGGTGATGCCACTAATGAAAATGAGGAAGAATGATCCACTCAGTGAGTCTATTGTCCCTTTCCTTTTGCATGCATACATTGGGGAGAATGTATTCTCTTAACTGGGGGAGGGATGAGTGTTTGTTGGTTGGGGGGTCATTGATGTATTTTTGTTTGAATTGATTTAATATAGCCTTTGTAGGGCTTTTATTTATTTTTGTTGTTCATCATTGCCCTCGTTGGGCTTGTCATGGTAATGAAATGAATGATGTGATTTAGTTTTGAAGGATTGATGTGTTAGTAATAAAAAGGGATCTTCTCTTTTAGTTGATAAAGTTTGTGCGCATGAACCAAGTTTTCTTGTTTCCTTGATTGCCTTTGCAAATAGTAGAATAGTAAATAAACTCCAAGGGTTTTCTTCATATCGCAGTTCTTTTCCGAGGATCATGTTTTTATTTTACTTTCCCTTTCTGTTGTGGAACCAGGTTAGCAATTCCCAGTGATAGACTGTGTGGCAACTCTCTTATGGAAAAATGCCATGTCATTTTTGAGTCTTATGTGGAGCTGTATTAAGAGGCACCACCAGAAAAAATTTTGAAATGGAATTTTAAAATGGGGGCATGAAAATGAAAGATAATAAGCAGATGTTTGGAGCAAGAACATTGAACAGTTTGTCTTGCTTTGTAAATTTCTTGCTTGACTTATGAATTTGCATGCTTTGATGTCCTAACATGAAATCTTGTGATGAAAATGACTCTTATGGACCCTTTAAGGGTGACGCCTTGTGTGTGAGGAATTTTTGGTGAATCTCATGCATTACTTCTTGTGTAGAACTTGCCCCAAGTGTGATTAAAGATGAAATCCTAGATGTAGTTGCACTTAGAACGTGATTTTATGCCTTCTTTTGTTTAGCTACTTCACCCATATACCGTTCTTGACCATATATCTTTGTCAGCCAGCACTGAACCTTAGACCCCTTCTTTGGCAACCACATTACAAGCCTTAATATCATTCTTAATACCTCTCTTTAACACCCATCCTCCCTAAGTTCTAGTGATAAAATAATGATAGATTGAGGCTTCAAGACCAAGAAGAAGGGAGTGATCTGGGAATAAATGAGAAAAGAGGCAAAAGCCCATGTTTGGGGGTGTGGAATGGAAACCCGAGAATCCCAATTTGAGATTGCACCACGTTATGTTCAAAATGCATAAAAATGATTATTTGAAAAGAGAAAATGATTTTTTGTGAATTGGTGCTTCCTCTTGCTTATATAAGGATAATTGTGAGGTCCAAAGAAGTTATAAGGAGGGTCATTGTGAGATGAAAGCCAAAGATGATGAAAGAGGAGAAATAAGGTGAAGTGAGTGGAAAGAGTTAATGGGACGTATGTTCACAAAAGGCATTAGGGAGGTTCAGGTAACTAAAGCTAAATTTCTGTCATACCCTTTACCCGAGCCTACATTATAACGCGCAAGTCCTAAGTGATTTTAAGTGCATCCTCTCTACATTAGTGGCCGATTAAATAATGGGCAAGCCTATGGATCAAGTTGTGTGCATGAAGATTTCTTTTGGGAGAGTAAGCATGATTACCTCTTCCAAACAATCCCTTGTGTGTAGTCAGTGATTTCATGATAAAAGAATAGGGATTCTCCTTTCTGTGAGTGGCATCATCCCTTTTTGAGGACACAAGTGCATTTAGAGTTAATATGTGGATAAGGCATGAGAAGTGTAAGCTCTAAGGCAAGTTTTGAATGTGCACTGATTATGAATTGAGATGGTAAGTTATTCATTGATAAGAATTGCCCTTGCTTTACAAAATGAATCCTCTCATGAGCCATATTTGTGAAGGGTGGTAGCCTCTTGAAATATCTTCATTGTTTTGATTTTTAGAGGAATTTTCTTCTCTTTTCCAGTGAGATTGGTGAGCATTTTTGGGTTGTCATAGATAGACGGTTATTGATGTTTAATGTTGTAAGGAGTGGCATATTTTTCTACTGAAAAGAATTGCATTACTTGAGGACAAGCAGTGGCTCAAGTTTGGGGGTTTGATGTGTTGGTAAATTCACCAACTCATAAGGCTCTTAAGCCTGAATTTTTGCTTAGTTTTTGAGTCGTTTATGTGGATTTTATGCCCTTTTTACTTTTGTTGTGTGCAGATCTCTAATGTGAAAAAAAGATCAAGAAATTGAGAAAAAAGAAGGAACTAGGACGAAATTCGGCGATCCACCGAAGAAGATTGGCGAAACACCGGTCAAAAGCCGATTACCACTACCTCTGGGAAAGAAGCCACTGACAAAATGTAGGTTGGCAATGGTGACTCGCTGGTTCAACCACCGAATGACACCTGACTTGCTGGATTGTATAGCAAAGCATTGGCGGTGCGCAGATGGAGATCGGTGAAATGCCGAATGAACAGCCAATGGTTACTGGAATGCATTGAAGTAGTAATAATGTAATTGGACGTCTGCAAATTGCAACTGAAGAACCACTGGTACTTCCACCAATGCCAGAATGTTGATCAGGGGAAAAATTATCCAACACGCAAAAGAGAGAGAGAAGATACCCTATTTTCTTGGGTGTACAAATTCTAGAAAAATTACTGTATACTCATCATAGCATATCATATATCATCTTTCAATTACTAGCTTTAGGAAATTCCCATGGTAGAGAAGAGGAGAATTTGATTGGTAGATTTTGAAAAGTACTATTCTCTTTTTCTTCTTCCTTTTCCTAATAGAAAGGTACTGTCATTGTTGAAGACTACTTGTGAACTTGATTTTACTACTCTTGTTATTGAATTCAATAAGTTTATAGTTAAATTTGCTTTTGAATTTCTTAATTATGAGTAGATAAATCATTAACTAGAGGTGTGTGATGATAAATGCTTAATTCGAGTGGGTATTGCTAGAGTCGTCTCAATATTGTTTAAATAAGTTTAAATCTATTCGATTCTCTTCAATCTATAATGGAAAATAAATTGATTATGATGTGGGTTTAATTGTTCTTATTTGATTGTTGCTCGCAAAAGAATAATTAAGTATTGAAAGAGAATTTAATGGTGGGTATGGATGTGATATTGTGAAATTGAGCTAGAAATAACCAAAATTACATTATCACTCCTCATTAGCATCTACTAGCTAGAAATTAGTTAAGTTATTAATCCAAATCTGATCTGGTTGAGATAATGGGGCCTACAGGTTTGATAAAACTCTAGCAAGAGGTATTTATAAAGCTGAAAAGAAGTAAATACCCATTTTCCCGATATTACTTACACTAATTACTTATGAAATGACCAAGTATGACCCTATCTAGTTAGTATATTATCCACACCATACCTCTAGTCTTTCACATTCTTGTCAAAAACCTTGGTAATTTTACTATCGTACTTAACAAAATTAGCAGTCATACCCTATTACAAATTCCGATCTCCCCCAACTTGTTTATTTTTCTATTATTTCTAAGTAGTTCAAGCTAACTTCAATTTCTCAACCGACACATGTAATTATCACTCACTAGTCCTTGCGGGATTCGATCCCCACATCCGTCAGGTTACTTGTCTTGATACAGCGGCCACGTATACTCTTTATATGAGGAGTAACATGCCCCATCATGAAGCGTCAGGCGAAGCTTCAAACGATATGCCTCCTCGAGGAGCATCTCCCCCTTCGACATCCTCCCAATCATGTGGTCTCCACAGAATTATAGAAATGACAAACTCTCATGAGAGCGAACTCCAAAGATTGCCAAGGGTCTCTTTACACTAATTGCACAAACAGTTAAGAAGGAGCTCAAATCCTTATATGAGAGAATCACTACATTGTGCAAGTTGGTCGATACGGTTGAGAGGGCTGTCACCTCTCTCCGAACTGAGGTGCAGGAATGGAAGAGTCAGACTTCAATAGAGGTTCCAGACATGAGTGCCCTTGACGCTGCAATGGCTTCTCCCTCCATAGTTCGGGGCCCCATTGATGATCTATTTGAGGGCTTGGGGGATGATTTTTCTGCGCTAGGTGAAGTCCATGGTGATGGTGCTGGTGATGCCGATTATGAAAATGTGGAAGAATGACCTGCTCAGGGAGTCTCTTGTCCCTTTCCCTTTTGCATACATACATTGGGGACAATGTATTCTCTTACGTAGGGAAGGGATGAGTGTTTGTTGGTTGGGGGGATCATTGATGTTTTTTTTGTTTGAATTTCTTTGATATAGCCTTTGTCGGTCTTTTGTTTATTTTGGTTGTTGATGATTTCCCTCATCGGGCTTGTTATGGTAATGTAATTAATGATATGATTTAGTTTTGAAGAATTGATGTGTTAGTAATAAAAAGGGATCTTCTCTTTGAGTTGATAAAGTTTGTGTGCAGGACCCAAGTTTTCTTGTTTCCTGGTTTGCCTTTGCAAATAGTAGAATATTAAATAAACTCCAAGTGATTTCTTTATACCACGGTTCATTCCCTAGGAGCATGTTTTTATTTTCCTTTCCCTTTTTGTTGTCGAACCGGGTTGGCAATTCCCGATGATAGACTGTGTGGCTACTCTCTTAAGAGGCACCACAAGAAAAATTTTGGAACTGGAATTTTAAAATGGGCGCATGAAACTGAAAGATAATGAGCAGATGTTTAAACCAAGAATATAGCACTCTTTGTCATACTTAGTAAATTCCTTGCTTGACTTATGAACTTGCATTATTTGATGTCCTAACTTGAAATCTTGTGATGAAAATGACTCTTGTGGACCCTTTAAGGGTGATACGTTTTGTGGTGAGTAATTTTTGGTGAATCTCATGCATGACTTCCTGTCTAGAGCTTGCGCCAAATGTGACTCGCGGCAAAATACTAGATGTAGTTGCACTTAGAACATGATTTTAGGCTTTCTTATGTTTATCCACTTCACCCATATACCCTCCTTGAACATTTATCTTTGACAGCCAATGTTGAGCCTTAGACCCCTTCTTTGGAAACCACATTAGAAGCCCTTATACCATTCTTAATACCTCTCTATGGCACCCATCCTCCCCTAAGTGCTAGTGATAAAATAATGATAGAATGAGGCTTCAATCCTAAGAAGAAGGGAGTGATAAGGGAATAACTAAGAAAAGAAGCAAAAGCCCAAGTTCGGGGGTGTGCAAGGGAAACATGAGAATATCAATCTGAGGTTGCACCGCATTGTGTTCAAAATGCATAAAAATGATAAGTTGAAAAGAGAAAATGAATTTTTGTAAATTGGTGCTTCCTCTTGCTTAGATAAGGCTAATTATGAGGTCCTAAGAAGTTATAAGGAGGGTCAATAAGAGATTAAATCCAATGATGATCAAAGAGGAGAAATAAGGTGAAGTGAGTGAAAAGAGTTGATGGGAGGTATGTTCACAAAAGGCATTAGGGAGGTTCGAGTCACTAAAACTAAATTTTCATCCTACCATTAACCCGAGCCTACAGCATAATGTGCAAATCCTAAGTGATTTTAAGTGCAGCCGCTTTACATTAGTGGCGAATTACATAAAGGGCAAGACTATGGTCAAGTTGTGTGCATGAAGATTTATTTTGGGAGAGTGAGCGTGATGATCTCTTCCAAACAATCCCTTGTGTGTAGTTAGTGATTTCATGATAAAAGAATAGGGATTCTCCTCTCTGTGAGTGGCATCATCCCTTTCTGATGACACAAGTGCATTTAGAGTTAATGTGTGGATAGGGAATGAGAAGTGTAAGCTCTAAAGCAAGTTTTGAATGTGCACTGATTATGAATTGTGATTCTATGTGTATTTCATGGATAAGAAATGCCTTTTTTTTACAAAATGACTCCTCTCATGACCCATGTTTGTGAAGGGTGGTAGCCTCTTGAAATATCTTCATTGTTTTGATTTTTAGAGGAATTTTCTTCTCTTTCCTAGTGAGATTGGTGAGCATTATTGGGTTGTCATAGACATAAGGTTATTGATGTTTAAACTTGTAAGGAGTGGCATATTTTTCTACTGATAAAAATTGCATTACTTGAGGACAAGCAATGGTTCAAGTTTGGGGGTTTGATGCGTTGGTAAATTCACCAACTCATTAGGCTCTTAAGACTAAATTTTTCTAAGTTATTGTGTTTTTTATGTGGATTTTATGCCCTTTTTGCTTTTGTTGTGTGCAGATACCTAATGTGATGAAAAGAGCAAGAAATGGAGCAAAAATAAGAAAGTGGGATGAAATTCAGTGCTCCATTGAAAAAGACCGGCAAAACACCAATCAAAAGTTCTTCACTGCTACCTCTGGAAAACAAGCCATCAGCGAAATGTGGGTTAACAACGGCGACTCACCGGTTCAACCACCAAATGACACTTGCTTTGTTGGATTGAATAGCAAAGCATCAGCAATGCGCAGATGGAGATCGCCGAAACACCGAATCAACAACCTATGGATACTAGAATGCATTGAAGTAGCAGATAATGTAACCGGCGGTCCGTGAATTGCAATCGGCGAACTGGCAGTACTTTTAATGGTGCCAGAACACTAATCAGGGGCAAAATTGTCCAACACACACAAAAAAAGAGAAGATATCCTATTTTCTTAGATACATAAATTTTAGAAAAAGTGTTGTGTACCCATCATATCATGTCATATATCTTATTTCCATTCCTATCTTTAGGACATTCCCTTGGCAGAGAAGAGGAGAATTTGATTGGTAGATTTTGAAAAGTACTATTCTCTTTTTCTTCTTCTTCTTCCTAATAGCAAGGTACTGTCATTGTTGAAGACAACTTGTGAACTTGATTTTACACTCTTGTTATTGAATTCAATGAGTTTATTATTAAATGTGCTTTTGAATTTCTTAATTATGAGTTGCCAAATCATTAACTAGAGGTGTGTGATAATGAATGCTTAATTAGAGTGGGTATTTCTAGAGTCATCTCAATATTATTTAAATAAGTGTAAATCTGTTCAATTCTCTTCAATCTATGACGGAAGATCCACTGATTATGATGTAGGTCTAGTTGTTCTTACTTGATTGTTGCTTGCAAAAGAATAATTAAGTATTGGAAGAGAATTTAATTGTGGGTATGGATGAGAGCCAAAATTACATTCTCACTCCTAATTAGTAGCTAGTAGCTATAAATTAGTGCAACTATTAATTCAAATCTGATCAGGTTGAGCTAATGGTAGCATGAGGTTTGATAAAACTCTAGCAAGAGGTATTTATAAAGCTGAAAAGTAGTAAATATCCAATTTCCTGAGATTATTTACACTAATTAAACTTATGAGATGACCTAGCATGACCCTATCTAGTTAGCATATCATCTACATCATATCTCTAGTCTTTCACATTCTTGTCAACAACCTTGGTAATTTTGCTATCATAGTTAACCAAATTAGCAATCATAGTCTATTAAAAATCCAATCTCCCCCAACTTGTTTATTTTTCTATTATTTCTAAGTGGTGCAAGCTAACTTCAATTTCTCAATCGACACTTGTAATTATCACTCACTAGACCTTGTGGGATTCGACCCTGACATCCGTCGAGTTACTTATTTTGATATAATGATCGTTTATACTCTTGTATGAGGAGTATATTTTTTACATTATCAAGGTTCCAGTTCACCATGCAAATTTTGGAGAAATGACTTTATGGAGATGCTTCTCATAGGCCTAGAACTCATTATCCAAGGTGAATTTGCATTTGAACGGAGTTTAGCGGCATAATTTGATGAAAATTTGAAGAAACCCTTCGCTCCTATCACTTCTCTACCGAGGGACTATTTCCAAATGAAGTTCCAACACTTAAACATCCATATATATATATATATACATATATATAAGTGGGGGTCGGTGGACCAGGGGCGCAGCGCGCCGCCCATAGCGTCAGGCCAACTGGTGTGGCATGGTGCTTGGCCTCTAGCATTTGCCTCCTGCTCGCTTGATTCCATGCTCATATATTCACCCCCCGAACCCGTCCTCGCACGCTTCATACTCTAAAATGCCCAACATATGTATGCCCGCGTCCGTTAAATGCTAGAAAGTTATGGGGTGTAACACTTTTTATGTCTGAGAACCTGGTATCTTGAGGCTGTAGAGAAGTTGATCTTGTCATTTGCAATCTATATAGGCATATCAAGTTCATTAGGATTGAGCTCCATCTAAATATTGTTGATGTAGATTCTCACAACTTCTCGATGTCCTATCCATCCCAATATTTATTGCTCCGAGAAAGAACATCTTTGAGTTTGAGTTTTCTAGGCCTGCTGCCTTCTAGAAGGAGTCTCCAATGAGGTGCTTTATCAGTTAATTGATCATAAAAAACATCAATGTCACCTCTACCAGTTCTCCAATGGTTGAGATGATCTACTTTGGCCCTGATTTTTTCATATGATATTCCATATTTGTGATTGTCCAAATTATTTTGTAAAGTGACGAGATCTTTGACAGTACTTGGCTATCACAAATCTTTTACATAAGGAATGGCCTATCTCAAATTCTACCATAGTTTAGCATAAAAGACAGCGTAGGCGTCATGGAGTCTCCTAATGTTTGTGCCTCTTTCTTCATATGGATATGTAAGTTCTCCCATTTAGCCCAGTGGTGTTTCTTTTTCTTAGGGGAACCACCCTAAAAGAAACACGTCGCCATTTTTCAATATGCTTGAGGACCTCTATAGAAAAGGGGGGAGGGGAATAGTTGTTACACCCCAAAATCCCAAAGATCAAACCCGAGAGTTGAAATGGACTAACAGAAAATCTGGCACCAGGTCACAGAACGAGTAGTCTGTGACCCGCGGGGTAGAGCACGAGTCGTGAAATGACTCGTGGTGAGATGCTGGACATGAGTTGAAATATTCAGTTTTGAATTCTGCATGACTCGTTGAGTCAGTCGTGGTCAAGGGTATTTGGAAGATGAAGGATGAGTGGGCAGTGTACTTCACGATTGGAACCCATGAAGCTTGGTCAGTCACCATGACTCGTTAGGTGAGTCATGGTCAGCCTCGAGTGAATAACTTGAGATGCTGGGCAGTGAAGTTAATGAGTGGTTGTGGTCACCAGCGACAATTTGTTAGGTCCCTCGTGGGGACCCCTTGAGGAATAGCAACAGTGCACATGACGATAGCAGGCAATGACTCGTTCCCTTGGACGACGACTCCTTAATTTAGTAATTTCTGCAAATTTAGTAAGGTCTTAACTGTAATTCCTATGATCCTAAGTCCTTACCTACATCATTTTAAGCTATGAATAGTGTGTATTAAGAGGGAAAAATTCATTCTAGGCTACTTCTACCCATACATGCGACCTTCGAGAGATAGGGAGGTGATTAAGCTTAATCCCATTCAAGCATCTCTTCCATCATTCATTGGGCAATCAAGGGAGTGGTTAAATCAGTTCATCTCAAGTATGTAGGGTTATGAATGGGTGCATTTGTTCGCACCCATGTCCAATTTCTCTCTAAATCATGAAATTCTATTCATAATTCTATTGGGTTTTATCCTAATTCTTATGAAATCCTTATTATCTATCGATGGGTTAATCTCCTTCATGTATCAATATATATTTTATGAATCATGGGCATATTTTACAACTATTTCAATTATAAGTTTATGGATTTAAATCTCTACAAAACTATGTCCAATTATGCGTGTTTTATGTAAGTTCAAGTTATGATTCTAATTTGATGTTGATGTTCATTAACCCATTATGATTTATGACTTATGATATGATTTCTCTCAAATTCTCATCATGAATTTATGAATATCAAGTATATACATGTTTTACAAGTATGCATGAATCTGATGATTTATGAATTTATGATTATGGCTGAGTCACGGGCCTTAATCATGGCTAGTTCATGTATTTTCAAGCATTCTTATGATTATCATTATTTAACTAGTCCATGAATTTCATGTATATTATCCTATGAGCACTATATATTTTTTGGGAGTAGTATTTAACACCGAGTAGGTTTGGGGGTGCAGGTTTTGCCCCGAGTCTCAAAACTACGTACCACCGTAGGTCACGATGGGACCTCCCTTGAGACTGTCCCCTTTTCCCCAACTGGGCCTTTAATGAGTGATATCACACTCTTTCATTTTTCTACCCTTGGCAAGGTACAAACACCCTCCAAACTAGGGGTTTATAGGTCGGGCTCCATGTGTACTCATATGGGGTATGCCAGTTATAAGAATCTCACTATTCCTCATGATTTATCTATGATTACGATTATATAATTTCACTCAAGTAATGTTTAATAATGTTTTTCCCTCGTAAGTATGATTATGAACGATTTACGATTGTTTTGAAAGCCATGAGCCTTACGTTGCATTATGATATTTATGTTCTGATAATGTTGTCATGCTCTTATAAACTTTTATGTATTATAAATGTCCATGTTACTTACCTTGCACACTTGGTACGCTCCACGTACTGACCGCATACTCTATGTTGTATCATTTTATGATACAGGCTCCGATTTTCAGACTCAGCCCCGTCACTAGCCAACTTTTAGAGTAGCATCAGTCTCTATTGGTGATCCCTCATCTGTTGAGGCCCCCTCTTTTATTCAATCATGTTGGTGAATTTTCAGTTTCAGTTTCAGTTTCGGGAAAGTGACATTTCGAAAACAATCTTTAGAACTCGGTATGGTCACTATGAGTTTGTAGTTATGTCTTTTGGACTAACAAATGCTCCTGCAGCTTTTATGGACCTGATGAACAGAATGTTCAAGCCATATCTATACATGTTCATGATTGTGTTCGTAGATGACATCCTTATATACTCTCAGAGCGAGGAGGAGCATTCCGCTCATATGAGGGTGGTGATGCAGACTTTGAAGGATCATCAATTTTATGCAAAATTTAGAAAATGTGAGTTTTGGTTAAATTTCATGGCATTCTTGGGTCATGTGGTGTCTAGTGAGGGTGTGCAAGTAGACTCTCAGAAGATAGAGGTGATGAAAAATTGGCCCAGACCAGTGAAGCCCTTAGATATCAGAAGTTTCTTGGGCTTAGCTGGCTACTATTGAAGATATGTTAACGAGTTTTCATCTATTCCAGCACCATTGACTAAACTGACCAAGAAGAAGGTAAAGTTCCAATAGTCGGAGGCTTGTGAGAAGAGCTTCCAGGTGTTGAAGGCTTGACTCACCTCAGCACCGGTGTTGGCCCTACCCGAAGGCACGAATGGGTTTGTGGTTTATTGTGATGCTTCAAGGATCGAACTTGGATGTGTGTTGATGCAGCATGAAAAGGTTATAGCTTATGCTTCTAGAAAGATGAAAGTGAATGAAAAGAATTACCCTGTTACAGCCCAGAATTTTTTTTGATGATTATTTCATGGTTATATGTCATATTAAGGGAATTATGGGTCGTATGTTGTACGTAGGTGAGGAGGGAAACATGTGCAAAGAGAAAAGCGAAGAGTATGTGAAGTTTGTAAATAAGAGTCAACTTTAAATGGTCATATCTCAAAACATATAATGATCCAAAAGTCCCATAACATATCAAATAATAGGTATTTGAGTCTAGTTTACAGTGAAAATAACCGCTCATTAATCAGTGTTCAGAGTAAAAAGTTATGCTCGTTTAAAGACAGCACTGTCGGCTGGAAAAGAACCCATGCGCGCGGGCGCCGAGACAGGCAGGCAGCTGGCGCGCGCGCACGCGCGAGGGCACGTCGCACAGGCACCGCCCAGCCTTCCTATATGAAGTAATTCTGAGCTAAAAAGATCATTTCTACTCCATTTCACTTCATTTTTTTTCAAAATTCGCAGAATTAAGAGCTCCATCCAATGGTGAAAACAAATCCCAGGTAATAAATTGTATGGATAGGTCAAATTTCCTTATAGTCCAAGCTTAGAAATGATTTTTAATGTTGTGAGCTTCTAATTGTCGAGTTTCTGCATTTTTTGGCTGCCAAGATGCTGCGTTTTTGGGCAGAAGGGAGGTGAAGTTCTACCTCCATATTGGTGAGAGTTGAGTACAAAAGGAGGTGGTGTTTTTACTCTTTAAATTATCATGAATTAACAAGTTATGTTGGAAGTGAAATTGGAACTTATGTGTTGCATGGGTGTGTGTTGTTACTCCGGTTTGGCAGCATGGTTGCTACATTTTTGGGACGGAATTTAGCTGAAGAGGAATCCCATATGGGCAGGGGTTATACACAAGTGAAAGGTAAGTGTTCCTACTTGGTTTATCCGCTCAAATTCGCAAGCTAAAGTAAGGAAATGACATAAAGTCAATATGTGTTTTATGTAATATTTGACTGAGGTTTCTGCCCGTTATTGGGAGGTTGTTACAACTGTATAGATGCTGGAATTTATCAAAAATATGGAAGGAATACACCACAACTTTGGGGAGGTTAAACACCAAAAGCATGTAAGCGAAACCCTCTTGAATTGCCTCATGTTTGAGACGCCTAAGGTACGTAGGATTAATGAAAATTATATTATGATGTGGTTGTTTGGTTTTACATTTTGGGACATGAATTGTGATTGGGAACTTGGCATAAACACTACTCATTCCATGTAGTGTAAGTAAGGAAGTTGAAGGTGTCGGAGTTTCTAGCAAGGGGAAGAAATTGGCTAAAAAGACGCGACGAAGTGAGGTATGTAAAGGCATCCCTATTCTTATTTTCCAAGCACGAAATCTTGTTGTTGATTGGGCCAATGTTCCTATGGTTTTGTGTTCCTATTGAGGCATACATGATTCTGCCCAAAGTATTAGAAATACTTCATAGAGGGCTTGAAGAGTTAAATATGCTTGCAGTGAACGAATGTGAAGCGGAAGGCATATTGTTTAGATTATGGTTGTAGTTGTAAATCGAGTCTGAAGTCCCCTCAGCGTGGGCAGCGTGAGCTGGTACTTTATATTATTTCATGCATGTGATATCAAATGTGTTCAAAATTCTATGTTCTATGTGAAATTTGTAAAAAGGCAAGAAGACGACACGCAAATGAACTTAACGCTAGAAAACAAATTTAAGCTAAATAAGGGTAAATGAGAACAACGAAATGAAAGTTCCTTAAAATAGTTGTCCACACTCTTATGAACATGTTCTAAGGTATATAAGGCCAAGAGGAGATTCCTTTATTTCTCTCCCTTTGTCTAACTGACTAGTTAACGAGTTCTCGAACAAACCGATACGTTGAACTTGAAAGATAGAACTCGAATGTGTAAATTATTGATATTTCTATGAAACCATCTTTTTGGGAAGGTTATACATAGTTTATTAATGTTAGAAGGTTATTCGAAAATAATTATATATTTACGCTTATTCCTACGTTCAAGTTACACGCTAGGGTAACAAGAATTCTCTTTAGAGTACCACCGTAAATTTACTGTAACTCTTGTGCTATCTGAACCTCCTGAGAGTCGACAAGGAATTAAGTTAAATAAGTGATATAAATACGTTATATGGTAATGATATAATGAGTATTATGTGACGACCTTGTATAAATCAGCTAGAGTTGAACGTTTGTAAATTAGTAACTTAAGTTAAAGAGAAGCTTTCTACTATACCCCTAAACGTTTATGTTAAGTTATCTATTCTAAGTGTTAAAATTGTCTTCCATGACCGAAAAGGGTGATCGTAGGAGCTTCTAATCCATTTATAATGATGTAAGCTTTCGTACGCTCCTCGGTTAATTACAAAGTTGTGAAAGTCAATCCAGCGTCGTCCGAATTATGGTTATAAGTCTTTATCTGCCTATAAGGCAGCACTTGGAGAGTTTCTTATGAATTCTCAAATTGAACAAATCCAAATCTCAGATTCTTAAGTAATGTCTTCCAGTCCCTAAGTTATGTTGAAGGGTGTTATGCTAATCTAAGAAGTTTTCAGGAGATCATATTCCAAGAATCATGCTAATGTCTCGATCAAGTATTCGAAGTTGCGTACCAGCCTATGAACTTAAGTCTATATGTCTTTCCAGTAAGAAGTATTAATGTATATGATTTTCATATTATAACATATAGTTGAAACTTTTTTCAGTTATATTCAAGTGACGCGCATCTATATGTTTAGCTCTTGTTGAGTTATCATTTAAATTCCCTAAATTCAGAAGAGTGATTCTCCCATGTACCAATGTTCCTTATATCTAAGTAAGTATAAGCACAAACTATGAAAATTATCAGTTAAGCTTAGAACTTCTAATCCCAGGAAGTCACCTGGAGGTCACTCAGTTAACTAAATATGAGTTTATACGTTATACAAAAGTCTCATATGTTGTATGTCTGTAATTTAACTCTCAGCTCTACGTATATGTTAAGTGTTATGACAATAACTCGAAGCTTCAAGTTATAAGTCTCATGTTTTCCTGCAAATGAGGCAAATGAATTGAGAACTGCATGTGCTCATCGACGTGATAAGTTTTTCAATGAAGTTCCAATGTATAGTTGTCGATACATGTAAAGGAACCACCCTGTGGGCAGTATATATATGTAGTTCCCAGATGTCAAAGGATTGTACAGAAATGGGAATCTATGTGCTTCTACTCTAGCGATACGTTAAATTGGTAAGACTATCTATAGGACATTACTTGTAAGTCTTCTAAAATTCTTATGTTGGCTAAACCTCCTAAAGGTCCGTCGAGTCACTGAGTTGACATGTTTGTATATAATTTGATAGATTAACGCGATATATGTGCACATTTTCTAATTTTACATGGTATATGTGCTCACTTGTATTTATATGTTACGAAAGAGACCGATTACGACCACAGATTAAGCATTTGTCAGTTCAATGCTACATGTGTTAAATTGACTCAGTATAAGATTTATCGGCTCCATTAATGATTATGATTGAGAAAAATTTTATTTTTACCCCGGTATTGCACACTAGCTGGAGATGTTTTTATTTTACCCTGGTATTGCACACCGGCTGGAGATATTTTTATTTTACCCCGATATGACACACCGGCTGGAGATCTTTTTATTTTACCCCAGTGTGGTACATCGGCTGGAGATATTTTTATTTTACCCTAGTGTGGTACACCGGCGGGAAGAATTTTATATATGGATTTACGGTTGGCTTGTCGCTGGTATTACAGTTATAGTTCTTTCTTGTGCATTTCTTAATTGCATTTTTATCTCATTATAAAGTTATTATCAGGTTTCAATTTCTAGGATTCCAGGTCGTTACCATTCCTTATTCCTGGTTTAGTTATCTTGAGTTCAGTTATGTTATAGTAAGTTGATATCAATTACAGGTTGCAGAGTTCCAGGTTATATTTATCCTTTATTTGTTTATGTGCTAGGTTAGTTATTACAGGATTGTTGTCTCATGGTTACAGTTTCAGCCTTACATACTAGTACATTTCATTCGTACTGACGTCCCCTTGCTTGGGGATCTGTGTTCGTGCTGCAGGTGCAGGTAGAGGTCAGGATGGCCATTTGAGTAGCAGTTCGTGAGATCAACAGATGGTTGGTATTCTCCTTTCTTCTTGGAGCTAGGGCTTAGTTATTTATGCTTGAGTTTTGAGATACGGTTATGGGTAGGTCGGAGCCCTGTTCCGACCATCAGTCAGTTTACTCTTTAGAGGATTTGTGGACTTAGTGTGTACGGTGTTATTCAGTTTGTGGCCTCGTCGGCTTATTGTTGCTTGGTTTAGCACACTAATTGTTGTGGTTGCATTTCGATTGTTTACCTTGTATTGTTGAGACCTTATGGGTCCAATTTATTCTTTAGTTGATTATGACAGGTGGCCTGGATGGCCTAAGTGTTATAGTTACAGATGTCATATAGTCGACTTCCCGATCAATCATGAATTGAGTGCTAGTTGCGCCCTACCCCAGTTTTGGGGCGTGACATACCCGACTCATGATCTTGAATTGGCAGCGGTTATATTTGCCTTGAAAATATGGAGACACAATTTGTATGGGGTCCACGTAGATGTGTTTACGAACCACAAGAGCCTATAATATGTATTTACTTAGGAGGATCTCAATCTGCGTCAAAGGAGATGGTTGGAGCTACTCAAGGATTATGATATGAGTATCCTATACCATGTAGGCAAAACCAATATAGTAGCAGACGCTCTTAGTAGACTATCTATGGAAAGTGTGTCCCATGTAGATGAGAGAAAGAAGGAGCTGGTGAAGGATGTGCATCGACTTGTAAGGTTGGGAGTCAGTTTGGTTGATTCGACTGATGGCGTTGTGATAGTCCATAATGGATCAAAATCGTCCTTGTTGACTAATGTAAAAGTTAGACAATACGAGGATCCCATTTTGGTAAAGTTAAAGGAAGCCATCCAGAATTAGAAGGTGGAGGTCTTTTCCAAAGGGGGAGATGGTGTACTTCAATACCAGGATCGCTTGAGTGTCCCGGACATTAGTCATTTGAGAAGACGGATACTGCATGAGGCACACGGTTTAAAGTATTCAATACATCCAGGTGCCACAAAGATATACCATGACCTACAGGAAGTCTATTGGTGGAATGGCATGAAGAAAGACATTGCAAAATTTGTAGTTAAGTGCCCAAACTGTCAACAAGTGAAGGTTGAGCATTAGAGACCAGGAGGTGTGCTTCAGGATGTTAGTATTCCTACTTGGAAGTGGGAATAAATCAATTTGGACTTCATCATAGGGTTTCCTCGTACTCGGTGGCAATATGACTCCATTTGGGTTGGTGTAGGCAGGTTGACCAAAGCCACTCACTTCCTACCGGTCAAAACCACGAATTCAGTGGAGGATTATGCCAAACTACATTCGAGAGCTAATTCTGTTGAATGGAGTGCCCTTGTCCATCATATTAGACAGAGGTACCCAATTTACCTCTCAATTTTGGAGTTCATTTCGAAAAGGACTTGGTACTCAAATCAAGCTCAGAACAACATTTCACCTACAAACGGATGGTCAAGCGAAGCAAACAATTCAGACTCTCGAGGACATGTTGAGAGCATGTGTGATTGACTTCAGGGGTAGTTGGGATGATCATTTTCCTCTTACATAGTTTTCGTAGAATAACAGCTACCATTCCAGTATTCATATGGCTTCGTTTGAGGCTCTTTATAGGCAAAGATGTAAATTGCCTATTGGTTGGTACAAAGTCGGTAAAGCTGTAATGATAGGACAAGATTCAGTCCATGAGGCCATTGAGAAGGTTCAGCTCATATAGGATAGATTGTAAACAGCTTAAAGTCGCCAAAAGTCCTATGCCGATGTGAGAAGGAGAGAACAAGATTTCGAAGTGGATAAGTGGGTGTTTCTAAAGGTGTCTTCCATGAAGGGAGTGATGAGGTTTGGAAAGAAAAGAAAACTTAGCCCTTGTTATGTTGGCCCCTACTGGATTATGAAACGGGTTGGCAAGGTGGCATGTGAATTGGAGTTTCCCTCAGAATTAGCTTCTGTTCATCCAGTTTTTCATGTATCGCTCTTGAAGAAGTGTTTGGATGATCCAGCTTTAGTGGTTCCGATGGAGAGTGTGGGTGTGAGAGACAACCTTAACTATGAGGAGATTCTGGTGGAGATATTTGATCGTCAGGTTCGTAGACTAGGGAACAAGGAGGTAGCTTCTTTCAAGGTGTTATGGAGGAATCAACATGTTGAGGGAGCTACCTGAGAAGCCGAAGTGGATTGTTGGCTAGATATCCACACCTATTCCTTTCCGGATCAGTTTCATAATAGGGTATCAGTTTTGTCACGCCCCGCCTTGGGGGTATGACTGGCACCTGGTGCCCTATTAGGATCTGAACTGCTAGATTACTGAGCCTACGTACATCTGGTGCCTGGCAGGCTCTAACTCTGATTCACGTAAACAGCGAGCTATATAACGGCTATAAATACAACCTCCGGCCGACTAGGCCTACAGCCACCTGCACTATAACATCAGCTAACCAGAATCACATTCATATAGGGGAACCTATGCGGGCCGAAAAGGCCACCATGCTGTCTAGTTAACTCTAAATCAATATAACAAATGCTGAACAGCTACGTGACCGGCAAGGTCACCACTACTGACTGGATAAGGCCTTACACAACCAACATAAACACTAAACATACGCACGACCCCACACGACCGGCACAACTAACCATAAGGAAATATATACAGACTGCAAGCCTCTAAGAATACTGATAAGATGGTCGGTATAGGGCCCCGGCCTACCCATACTGTATAACAAAAGAAAAGGGATAAACCTCTAGCTATCTAGCTCCGGATGACTGGAGCTGATGACACTGTGAGCTGGCTGGGATCAAGAGGTATCGGCTCCTCGTCTATGAGTACCTGCAGGCAAGTAATGCAGCACCCTCAATGGGCGTCAGTACCGCTGGTACTGAGTATGTAAAGCAACAACTGAAAAATATCTAAAAACAACAATACAACCAATGGAACTGAAACATAAAGAAATAGACTGGAACTGACTGAACATGTAAAGCTAAGCCTATTCTTAACTATGTTGGAAGGAGTAGGAGTCATACCTGCAAATGTAACGCTTTACTTTCGATCTACTCGTATCTAGCGTAACATGATATAACATAACATAACATAACATAGCATAGCACACACAAACCTTACCCGACCCCCATAAACTAGGAGGTACAATCAACACGCAATCTATACCCCTACCCCGGTCGTCCCATCTCCTATAATAACTATAAGCATCCTGCCTATCCCCTGGGTATGCACTTGGGCTCGCTAAGCCCCTGACTATAATTGTACCTGAGTCCAGAGGACTCATGAATCAATACCCCGGGCATACCCGCTCAACGAGGGTGCATAAAGGCCAACCAAGGCACAACATAGGGAAAACCGGCATCCCATCTTCGTCCCCTGTGGGACGGTATGCCACTCCGTAGAGTGATGTGTCCTCGCCCTCTGGCGGATGAGTCGATACAGCTATTAACCCTGGGGCGGTCATGAATGCTAGGTAGTCCAACCCCAAAACAATACAGTGGTCTCAACTAGTAATACTCACTACGTATACCACATGCTGAAACTAGTGACAATAATGTGTATGCATATACTACGTGCTAAAACTAATGATAGTGATATGTGTGTACTTAATACATGCTGAAACTGATAATGGTATATATATATAATCTCCTGTCATACTGTGTTGAGTATAATGTTGAACAAGATATAGTTTTTCTGCTGGGAATCACGATGTATAACTGAGTTTCATAGTAACATGATTTACTATTTCTAACATGCTTTCTAAACTTCATTTTAATCTACCATTCTACTTCTGAGATACCTTACAGATACTTATATTTCTTTACTAAAGTTTCAACTGAACACGATAATATCCTAACATACTTTACTAAATCACATACTAGGTATGTTGTACAATTCCTAACACTTTGTATTAGAATTTATATCGTGCTAGCAAGTTTCACGGTATACATAGAATGATGCTTCCAATAGCGTACTAATATTCATACTAAACATAACACACGACTTCTAAAACATTCTACTGGCCTTTGAACTATTTTACTATACCGAGACTACTAACTTGCCGAGGAAACTAGCATTACATACCTTCGCTCCGGATTTCCCGACTAACTGGCCTAGCTTGGTCAATACTTCTACTATTTCTCCCAACTGTATTCATATATATGTCAATTAGAACTAAATATGCTAATATTCTGGAAGAAAATATAACTTTCAATATATATATAACCCAAACTTTGGCTTATCGAAAAACGGTCGAAAACTTGCTATTTCTCGAAAGTCCAGATGGGAGAAATGCTCACTTTAGGGATAGGAGTATATTGACACTATTTTGGAGCAATTCCACTTACCTTAGTTCGGTAGCACGACGATTCTCCTGCCAAATTTCACAAAACTAAATCCATAGGAATGCTCCTTGCTGCTTAATACCTCGGCATCTAGAGTTAATTTGAGTTTGGATCGTGTTTGACGGTGTAATCGGATGAATATTACTAAGGAATCTTCATTGTCCCTGTTTTCTCTCGGCTTCTCTGGAAATTCTTATGAATTATATCATTAAAACCGAAGTTGGAGGCTTATCTCATTTATGCATATACTATAAGGCACTGTATAAAATAACAATACTAACATACCTCTTTACTGACTAGGCTTGAAACAAGTGAGGATATCTGATTTTCATATCTTCCTCTGCCTCCTAAGTCATCTCTTCTCAATTCCTGTTACGCCACAGTACCTTGACAGACGCAATATCTTTAGTTCTCAATCTACGAATCTGTCTGTCTAAGACAGCTACTGGAACCTCTTCATAGGCCAGCTCCTCCGTAACCTAGACATCCTGGACTAGGACTACTCTGGATGGGTCTCCTATGTACTTTCTTAGCATAGATACGTGGAAAACTAGATGAACGGATTCTAATTCTAGAGGCAAGTTCAACTCATATGCCACTTGGCCTTTTCTTCGACGAATCTGATAAGGCCCAACGAATCTCAGACGTAGCTTACCTCTCTTACCGAATCTCATCACTCCTTTCATCGGAGACACTTTGAGAAATACCCACTCATTCACATCAAATTCCAGGTCTCTGTGCCGCGCATCAGCATACGATTTTTGGCGGCTCTGTGTAGTCAGTAGGTGTTCCCTGATAAGCTTTACCTTCTCCTCTGACTGTTTAATAATATCTGGCCCAATCAGCACTGACTCTCCCACTTCAAACCAGCCGACTGGCGACCTACATTTTCGCCCGTATAATGCCTCAATGGGCGCCATCTGGATAGCTAAGTGATAACTATTATTATAAGAAAATTCAATTAGCGGCAAATGCTCGTCCCAGCTACCTCCAAAGTCTAGTACACACGCTCGTAGCATATCCTCGAGCGTCTGAATAGTGCGTTCAGCCTGCCCATCTTTCTGAGGGTGGAATGCTGTGTTCAAATTAATCTGCGTTCCCAGACCTCTCTGAAATAACTGCCAAAATCTAGCTGTAAATTGTGCTTCTCTGTCAGAGATAATAGATACTGGAACACCATGTAATCTAACTATTTCTTTGATATACAGTTCGACATAATCTTCTGCAGAGAAAGTGACTTTTACTGGCAGGAAATGGGCTGATTTTGTCAGTCTGTCAACAATTACCCAAATTGAATCATGTCTATGCCTGGTACGGGGTAGTCCTACTACCAAGTCCATGTTTACTGCTTCCCACTTCCAAAGAGGCATAGCTATGTCCTAAGTCAACCCACCTGGTTTCTGGTGTTTCGCTTTTACTTGCTGACAGTTAGGACACTGGGCTACAAATTCTGCTATTTCCCTCTTCATACCTGGCCACTAGTAAATTTCTTTGATATCATGGTACATTTTCATCATACCTGGTTGGAGATAATAACGGGCGTAATGCGCCTCGCTCATGATCTGCTGGCGAAGCCCTGAAATGTCCGGAACACAAAGGCGGCCCTTACATCTCAACACTTCATCCTCAGTTACCTGAAAATCTGGCGCTTTCCCTTGTTGAATTCTGTCCTTAAGCTGGACTAGGTCAGGATCTTCATACTGCCGTTCATTTACCTCCTCAACTAATGACGACATTGCAGTGTTTTGAATTACCGCTCTGTTGTCCTCTATCTCTGCTACAAGAACGGCTAGGCTGGCTAATTGATGTATTTCTCTGACCAACTCCCGCTGCTCGGGATGCAAATACGCCAAACTCCCCATTGATTTTTGGCTGAGAGCATCTGCTACTACATTGGCTTTCCTCGGATGATACAGAATGTCCACGTCATAATCTTTCAATAACTCCAACCAGCAACGCTGTCGCAAATTCAACTCCCTCTGAGTGAAGATATACTGTAAGCTCTTATGATCTATGAAAATATCCACATGGACGCCATACAAGTAATGTCTCCATATCTTTAAGGCGTGGATCACTGCGGCTAACTCCAGGTCATGGGTAGGATAATTCTTTTAGTGTTTCCTCAGCTGGCTGGAAGCATAAGTAATCACTTTACTGTGCTGCATCAACACACATCCCAACCCAATACCTGATGCATCACAATACACTGAATAACCCTCTGTACCTTTTGGGAACGCTAATACTGGGGCGGAGGTCAACCTGTCTTTCAATTCTTGGAAACTCTGCTCACATGCCTTTATCCACTGGAACTTTACTTCTTTCTGCATTAGCTTAGTCAGTGGTGCCGCTATGGTGGAGAATCCCTCCACAAACCTTCTATAGTATCCCGCTAATCCCAGAAAACTGCGGACTTCAATCAGAGTGGTAGGTCTGGGCCATGTTTTGACGGCTTCTATTTTCTGCATATCTACCTGTATACCAGCATTCGACACAATATGCCCCAAGAAAGCTACTGAGTTCAGCCAGAATTCACATTTGGAGAACTTGGCATACAACTGACTGTCCCGGAGAATCTGGAGCACTATCTGTAAATGATTCTGGTGGTCTATCTCTGAGCAAGAATACCCCAGAATGTCATCGATAAACACTATCACGAACAGGTCCAGGTATGGTCGGAAGATACTGTTCATCAGGTCCATAAATACTGCTGGGGCATTCGTCAGCCCAAAGGACATAACTAGAAATTCAAAGTGGCCGTATCTAGTCCTGAAAGTTGTCTTGGGAATGTCTCTTTCACGGGCTCGAACCTAATGGTATCCAGACCGTAAATCAATCTTGGAGAAATATTTACCCCCTGTAACTGGTCAAACAAATCATCTATTCTGGGAAGCGAATACTTATTCTTAACTGCAACCTTATTCAACTGTCGGTAATCTATACACATGCGGAGCGAGCCATCCTTCTTTCTCACAAATAGAACTGGCGCACCCCACGGTGAAGTACTCGGCCTGATAAAGCCCTTATCTAATAGATCTTTCAACTGCTCCTTTAACTCTCTATGTTCAGAAGGAGCCATACGATACAGAGGAATTGATATGGGCTGAGTTCCTGGTAATAAATCAATTGCAAAATCTATTTCCCTTTCTGGAGGAATACCAGGTAGTTCATCTAGAAATACATCGGGGAATTCGTTCACCACTGGAACAAACTGTAGAGTCGGAGGCTCTACCCGAACATCCTGAACTCTGACTAGATGGTAAATACATCCCTTGGCTATCAACTTCCTCGCCTGAAGGTAGGAAATAAACCTACCTTTTGGCATAGCTGTACTGCCCTTCCACTCTCGTACTGCCTCTCCCAAAAAGTGGAATCTGACTGTCTTGGTCCAGCATTCTACATTTGCATAGCACGGAGCCAACCAATCCATACCAATAATGGCGTCAAAATCGACCATTTCTAATTCTACCAGATCTACTGTGGTCTGACGATCAGCAACCTCTACTATACACCCGCGATAGACCCTTCTTGCTATAATGGAGTCACCAATGGGGGTGGATACTAAAAAGGGTTGCTGAAGCAACTCTGGTGCAGCACTAAACTTTCGAGCCACAAAAGGAGTAATATAGGACAAAGTAGATCCCGGATCAATCAATACATAAGCAGGGTGTGAGCAGATAGTCATCATACCTGTCACAACATCAGGTGACGCTTCTGAATCCTGCCTTCATGGTAAAGCATATGTGCGACTTGGACCCGCACCTACACTGAAGGCCCCTGATTTGCCCCGACCCCTGCCTGCTGAAACTGAGGGCCTGCGCCCTGCCGAGGATGTTGTAGCTCGTGACCCTACGGATGCCCTATCCTATCTATCCCGATCCTCCTGACCTCTGGCTGGGCAATCTCTCATCAGATGGCCCTCTTGGTCACAAATATAACATCCGATGGAGCCATACCTGCATGCTCCAGAATGGCATCGGCTGCATATAGGGCAAAGTGGTAGGGTATATCTACTCTACTCCGCCCTCCTCTCTAATGGTGAATATGCAATCTTTGAGCCTCTGTCGGTCTCTGACTGCTCCCTGTGGCTAAATCTGCCCCTCTGCGGCTGTGGTGGAGGCGGTGATCTAGGCGGCCTATCTAACAATCGTGGCCTAGGCCCTCCCCGAGCCTCCCTCTGTAACTCAACCGGCCTATCCCTATGGCGCTGTTCCTGATTGGTCCTCCTGATCTCCCGATGCCGCTACTCGATACCCTCAATATTTTGGGAAAATGCCTGAACTCGGGCAATATCCATGTCCTCTCGCAGTGTGGCCGTAATACAAGTCTCAACATATTTTGGATTCAACCCCATGATAAAGCGGTGTACTCTGGATGCCATGGGATCAACAAAGGCCGGTGTGTATCTTGCCAAAGAATCAAACCGCAAGGCGTATTCCCGAACATTCATGGCCCCCTGCTCTAAATGTAAGAACTGGTCCACCCGGGCCTGTCGAATCTCCCATGGAAAATAGTGATCCAGAAAAGCTCTTGAGAAGCTGGACCATGTCGGAGGGGAAACATCTCTCCCTCGGGACCTTTCCTAGCTTTCATACCACAACACGGCGATGTCCCATTATCGGAATGCTGCCAACTCAACCGATTCTGTAGGCGTGGCATGCATAACCCTGAAAATTCTCTGCATCTAATCTAGAAAATCCTGAGGGTCCTCTATCCGGTCCATATCTATAAATTGTGGGGGATTCAGAGCCAAGAACTCTCAGACCCTTGAACTATCGGGCCCTCTTGACGACTTCGCAATTATAGACGGCATCGACTGACGCTGAGCAGCCATCATCTGTGCTAACATGACTACCGCACTCTTAACCTCCTGGTCGGAAGGTATCGGTATAGGGACTGCTGGAGGTGGTATCTCCCCAAGTGGCTCATGATGTGGTGGAGACTGTTGAGAAGGTTGGGACGATGCCTCTGTATTGCCCTCTGATCGGGCTATTTCTAAACGAGGGTGAGGCATCCTACTGGTGCCTTCCCCTGTTGCAATATCAAAGCTCCGGCCTGTGATAGGATGTCACTGGTCTGACATTATCTGTAATAAAAGAATACAATAAGCTCTAGGGACTCAACCCTATACTGTACCGCTCTACAACATGACTTAATAAGAATTAAAGGCAATCATCTTATCATGTCTTGCAGCCTCCTACCCATAGTATGTGGTGCACAACACATCCATAGGCAAGACTCTACTTAGCACGGCTTTCAGACTCCCTGGGATTTGACTTGCTCTGATACCAAGTTTTTCACGCCCCGCCATGGGGGGTATGACTGGCACCTAGTGCCCTATTTGGATCTGAACTGCTAGATTTCTAAGCCCAAGCACATCTGGTGCCTGGCTGGCTCTAACTCTCATTCATGGAAACAATGGGATATATAACGGCTATAAATACAGCCTCTGGCTAACTAGGCCTATAGCCACCTGCACTATAACATCAGCTAACCAGAATCACATTCATATAGGGGAACCTATGTGGGCCGACAAGGCCACCATGCTGTCTAGTTAACTCTAAATCAATATACCAAATGCTGAACAGCTACATGACCGGCATGGTCACCACTACTGACTGGATAAGGCCTCAAACGGCCAACATAAACACTAAATATACACACGGCCCCACACGACCGGCACAACTAACCACAGGGAAATATATACAAACTGTATGCCCCTAAGAATACTGATAAGATGTTCCGGACAGGGCCCCGGCCTACCAATACTGTACAACAAAAGAAAAGGGATAAACCTCTAGCTATCTAGCTCCGGATGACTGGAGCTGATGACACTGTGAGCTGGTTGGAATCACGAGGTATCGACTCCTCGTCTATGAGTACCTGCAGGCAAGTAATGCATCACCCCCAATGGGCATCAGTACCGCTGGTACTGAGTATGTAAAGCAACAACGAAAAACTATCTGAAAACAACAATACAACCGATGGAACTGAAACAGAAAGAAATAGACTGGAACAGACTAAAGATGTAAATCTAAGCCTATTCTCAACTATGTTGGAAGGAGTAGGAGTCATAGCTGGAAATGTAACGCTCTACTGTCGATCTACTCATATCTAGCGTAACATGGCATAACATAACATAACATAGCATAGCACACACAAACCTTACCCGGCCCCCATAAGCCAGGATGTACAATCAACAAGCAATCTATGCCCTACCCTCGTCGTCCCATCTCCTATAATAACTGTAAGCATCCTGCCGATCCCCTGGGTATGCACTTGGACTCGCTGAGCCCCTGACTATAATTGTACTTGAGTCCGGAGGACTACTAAATCAACACCCCGGGCATACCCGCTCGACGAGGGTGTATAAAGGCCGACCAAGGCACAAAATGGGAAAAACCGACATCCCATCTTCGTCCCCTATGCGATGGCATGCCACTCCGTAGAGTGATGTGTCCTCGCCCTCTGGCAGACGAGTCGATACAGCTATTAAACCTGGGGTGGTCATGAATGCTAGGTAGTCCAACCCCAAAATAATACAGTGGTCTCAACTAGTAATAATAACTGCGTATACCACATCCTGAAACTAGTGACAATAATGTGTATGTACATACTACGTGCTAAAACTAATGATAGTGATATGTATGTACTTAATACATGCTGAAACTGATAATGCTATATATATATATAAAATCCTGTCATACTGTGCTGAGTCTAATGTTGAACAAGATATAGTTTTTCTGCTGAGAATCAAGTTGTATAACTGAGTTTCATCATAACATGATTTACTATTTCTAACATGCTTTCTAAACTTCATTTTAATCTACCATTCTACTTCTAAGATACCTTACAAATACTTATATTGCTTTACTAAGTTTCAACTGAACACGATAATATCCTAACATACTTTACTAAATCACATACTGGGCATGTTTTACAGTTCCTAACACTTTGTATTAGAATTTATATCGTGCTAGAAAGTTTTATGGTATACATAACATGATGCTTCCAATATTGAACTAATATTCATACTAAACATAACACACAACTTCTGAAACATTCTGCTGGCCTTTGAACTATTTTACTATACCGAGACCACTAACTTGCTGAGGAAACTAGCTTTACATACCTTTGCTTCCGATTTCCCGACTAACTAGCGTAGCTTGGTCAGTACTTCTGCTATTTCTCCCAACTGTATTCATATATATGTCAATTAGAACTAAATACGCTAATATTCTGGAAGAAAATATCACTTTCAATATATATATAGCCCAAACTTTTGTTTATCGAAAAACGATCGAAAACTTGCTATTTCTCGAAAGTCCAGAAGGGAGAAATGCTCACTTTAGGGATAGGAGTATATTGACACCAATTTGGAGCAATTCCACTTACCTTAGTTCGGTAGCACAAGGATTTGCTGGCCAAATTTCACGAAACTAAATACGTAGGAATGCTCCTTGCTACTTAATACCTCAGTATCTGGAGTTAATTAAAGTTTGGATCGTGTTTGAAGGTGTAATCGGACGAATATTACTAAGGAACCTTCGTTCTCCCTATTTTCTCTCGGCTTCTTTGGAAATTCTTATGAATTATATCATTAAAACCGAAGTTGGAGGCTTATATACTTTGGCCTGGACAGGGCCTCCGTGACACAGAGCCAACGCGGAGGCCCTCCCTCCGTGGCACGTTGCCATCGCGGAGGGGTTCTGCCCTAGCTCCTTCCTCGATGGCTCGATGGATCTCTTATCCGGTCTTTCCCTCGGGCCTTTACCTAGCATGTATGGCATTAAAAAACTCTTAACCAACATGCGAATAGGCCATCTACATGTCGAGAATTTATGGGGTGTAACAAGTTTTGCCTTAGTAAGATATTTACTTTTCATGTTTAGTTCTTGTGCCCCAGTTTCTTTCTTTTATATGGATGTATGTATGATTCATGAATTTATTTCAACCATGTAGTTTGAATCGGAGTTAGTTATTCCGTCAGTTTTCAGCTTATATGATCAGTATTTGAATATGATGATTGCATTTCTCTTCTTTTCCGTATGATTTCCAACATTTGAGGACAAATGTGCCTAAGGGGGAGAAATTGTTATACCCCGAAAGCTCATAGATCAAACTTGGGAGTTGAAACGGAATAAACTGAAAATCTGGCACCAAGTCACAGAATGAGTCATTCTGTGACCCATGGGGTAGACCACGAGTCGTGAAGTGACTCGTGGTGAGGTACTGGACTTGAGTTGAAATTTTGAGTTTTTGAAGTCTCCACGGACATGACCATCAGTTGTGCTTAGTCCCCACGAGTTATTGAGTCAGTCGTGGTCAAGGGTATTTGGAAGATGAAGGATGAGTGGGCAGTGTACTTCGGGATTGGAACCTAAGAATCGTGGTTAGTCACCATGACTTGTTAAGTGAGTCGTGGTCATCCGTGGATGAATAACTTGAGATGATGGGCAGTGAAGGTAATGAGTGGTGAACATGAGTCGTGGTCACTAACGACGATTCGTTAGGTCCCTCGTGGGGACCTCTTGAGGAAAAGTGACAGTGCACATGACAACAACAGGCAACGACTCATTCCCTTGGACGAGACTCGTCCAATCCCTCGTGGGGACTGACATTCAGTTAATTTCTACGAATTTATTAAGGGCTTAATCATAGTTCATATGATCCTAAGGCCTATCCTAAAGTTGTTTTAAGCTATGAATAGTGTGTGATAAGAGGGGAAAATTCATTCTAGGTTATTGCTACCCAAGCATGCAACCTTAGAGAGATATAGAGGTGATCAAGCTTAATCCCCTTCAAGATTCTCTTCAATCCTTCATTGGGCAATCAAGGGAGTGGTTAAATCAGTCCATCTCAGGTATGTAGAGTTATGAATGGGAGAATTTTTTCACACCCATGCCCAATTTTTCTCTAACTCATTAAATTCTATTGATAATTCCATAGGGTTTTGTCCCAATTGTTATGAAATCCTTATGATCTATCTATGGATTAATCTCCTTCATGTATCAATTTATATTCAATGAATCATGGGAAAATTTTACAACTATTTCAATTATAAATTTATGGATTTAAATCTCTATAAAAAATTGCCCAATTATGCATATTTTATGGAAGTTCAACTTATGATTCTAATTTTATGTTGATGTTCATTAACCCATTATGATTTAGGACTTATGATACGATTTCGGTCAAACGCTCATCATGAATTTATAAATATCAAGTATATACATGTTTTACAAGTATGCATGAATCTCATGATTTATGAATTTATGATTATGGTCGACTCATGGACCTTATTTCATGGCTAGTTCACGTATTTTCAAGCATGCTTATGATTGTCATGATTTAACTAGTCCATGAATTTCATGTATATTATCCTATGATCAGTATATATGTTTTGGAGTAATATTTAATACCGAGTAGGTTCGGAGCCCAGGTTTTTCCCCGAGTCTCAAAATTACGTGCCATCATAGGTCACGATGGGATTGATAACGTCAAAAATATATCCTTCCTGTAAAGAACATACACTACCAAAGCATCAAAACAAGTAACCCGATGAGTCAGGGTCGAATCCCTCAAGGATTAGGGAATGATAGTTACAAGTGTCGGTTAAGAAATTGAAGTTAGCTTGCACCACATAGAGTTAAATATAAACAAATAAACTTGGGGGGATTAAAATTTGCAATGAATTGTATTTGGTGATTTAGTTAAATGAAATAGCAAGATCAACCAACTTGTCAACGAGAGTATGAAAAACTAGATGTGTGGTGTAGATGAAATACTAACTAGATTGGGACATGCTAGGTCATCTAATGAGTTCAACCAGTCTAAATAATCTCCGGAAGTGGGTAGTTACAGCTTTTCGTCATTCTAACTACCTTTTACTAGAGGTTTTATCAAGCCTTTAGCCATGATTTAGCTCAACCCATTTGATTTGGATTAGCAGCTGCACTAATTTCTTATTATTTGCTTCTAATAAGGAATGAGAATGCCATTTCAGCTATTTCTATCCCAATTTCACAATCTCTTATCCATATCCACTAATAAATTCTCTTCCGATACTTAATTATTCTTTTAAAAGCAACAATCAAGCAAGAATAAATAGACCTATATCATAATCAATGGATCTTTCTTTATAGATTTAAGAGAGTCTAATAGATTTACACTTATTTGAACAATATGAATATGACTCTAGGAATACCTACTCTAATTAAGTATTCATCATCACATACCTCTAGTTAATGATTTAGCTACTCATAATTAAGAAATTCAAAAGCACATTCATGAATAACATCATTGAATTTAATAGCAAGAGTAGTAAAATCAAATTCACTAAATAGTCTCCAACAATGGTAGAAACTTACAATTACAGGACGAAATAGAGCAGAGTACTTTTTCCAAATTTACAAATCAAAATCTCCCTATTTCTACTAAGAGAATGTTCTCCAGCTGAAAAGGAAAACAATGATGTGATATATGCTTTACTCTATATCAATATCTTTCTCTCTATTTCTCCTTCTCTATATCAGTACACAGTACTTTGTCTACTATTTATATCCTGAAAAGTATGGCACTTTTTATCTCTTTTCCCAAGTTGGACAGTTATACCCCTGAGCACCGTTCTAGAATATGAGGAGACACAGGCGGTTCATCGGTCCAAATTCGTGAACCGTTGGGTGTCTTATCTGGGCCCTCACTCAACTCTAGTAAGCATCGGCGGTTCACTCGGTATTTAACCGATACCAATCCGTGAACTGCTGGATCTTCATGTTATTTTCCAGAAACTTGGCTATCCTTCAGCGATTAGACCAATGAATGACCGCTGGAAACTCACGATTCCCCGGTGTCATTATTCCTCAGAGGCAGTGATGCTCGGCTTTTGGCCGACGTTTCACTAGTCTTCATTGGTGGATCACCGATTTGCTCTCACTACCTTCTTTTTGCTCCATTTTTGCTATTTTCTTCATATTTAGTCATCTGCACATAACAAAATCAAAAAGGGCATAAAATCTATATAATCAACTCAAGAACTAAGCAAAAACTCAAGTTTAAGAGCCTAATGAGTTTGTAAATTACCAACTCATCAAACCCCCAAACTTGAACCATTGCTTGTCCTCAAGTAATGCAATACTCATTCATTGAAAAATATGCCACCTCTATTCAAAATTAAACCTCACCAATCACCTGAACTATGACAATCCAAAAATATTCTCACCAAGCTCACCGAAAAATAGAGGAAAATACCCCAAGATACAAAGACAATGAAGATGTTTCAAACAGGCTGCCACTTTCCACCAACAAAGCTTATGAAAGGATTCATTAGTAAAACAAAGGCATTTCTCAACCATGAATCACACATAGTATCTCAAGTTATAATTAGTGCACATTCAAAGCTTGCCTTAGAGTTTACACTCCTCGTTCCCTTTTCCCACATCATCACTGAATGCTCTTGTGTCCCCAAAAAGGAATGATGTCACTCACAAAATAAGAATCCCTATTCTTTTGGTCATGTGATCATTTGAATTTACACAAGGGATTATTTGGAAGAGACACTCGCACTCACTCTTCCAAAAGAAATCTTCATGAACATAGTTGACCCATAGGCTTTTCCTTCATGTAATTCGCCACTAATGTAGAGTAGCTGCACTTAAAATCATTTAAGGCTTGCGGGTTATGATGTAGGCTCAGGGTAAGGGTGGTATAAAATTTTGGTTGTAGTGACTAGATCTTCCCTAATGCTTTTTGTGAACATACCTTATATCAATTCCATCCACTCACTTCACATTGTTTCACTTCTTTCCTTGTTTCTAACTTTCATTTCTATCACAACCCTCCTTATAACCCCTTTGGATTTCACAACTAGCCTTATCAACTCAAGAGGAAACACCGGTTCACACAAATTGTTTTTCACTTTTTGATTTATCCTTTGGTGCATTTTGACACAATGTGGTGCTCCCCTCACACTGAAATTCTTATCTTCCCTTTCTTTTGCACACCCCCAAACTTAGGCTTTTGTCGCATTTCTCATTTTTTAATCACTCCCTCTTTCTTAGGCTTAAAGCCTCATTTTATCACTATCTTGTCACTAGAATTTAGCGAGAACGGGTGCCAAATAGAGATATTAAGAACGACCTTAAGGCTTTTAATGTGGTTGCCAAAGAAAGGGTTTAACGCTCAATGTTTGCTAACAAGGATCAATGTTCATGGAGGGTATATGGGTGAAGTGACTAGACAAAGGAGAACCTAAACTAATGTTCTCAGCACAACTACATCTAATATTTCACCTTGAATCACATATGGGGCAAGTTGTAGACAAGATGTTATGCATTTGATTCATCAAAAATTTCCTCACCACATAAGGCATCACCCTTAAAGGGTCTACAAGAGTCATTCTCAAACCAAGATATCAAGTTAGGTCATCAAAGTAGGCAAACATCATAAGTCAACCAAAGAATTTATAATGTATGACAAAGAATGCGATGCTACAGTGCCAACACTTGCTCATTATCTTCATTTTCATGCCCTTATTTTAAAATTCCATTTCAACAATTTTTTCGGTAGTTCCTGTCAAAACAACTTCATAAAAGACTCAAAACAACATGGCATTTTCCCTTAAGAAAATCGCCACTCAATCTATCATCGGAAAATACTAACCCGGTTCGACAACGAAAATAAATAAAAATAAAATAATGCTCCTTGAGAAAGAATCGTGGTCAAAAGAAAACCCTCGAAGTTTTAATTACTACACTATTATTTACAAAGGCGAAAGTGAAACAAGACTCTAGGTCATTTCATGCAAGATTTTGCAATTCAAAACAAAGATCCCATTTGCTCACTAACCATCAACCATCAAAACTAAACTAAGTCATGCATTTCATTCATTTTCTTTCAAACAAGACACGCCCGACAAGGGAAATCATCAATCATCAAAAGAAACAATAGCTCGACAAAGTCTCTACTCAATTATTTTCAAAGAAAAAAAATAATAACATCCAAACAAATATCCATCCCTGACCCAATCATCAACTGCGCTCATCCCTCCCCCACTTAAGAGAATACATTGTCTCCAATGTAAATATGCAAAAATAGAAAGGGAGAAGAAACTCCCTAAGTGGGTAACTCTTCTTCATCAACAGCTTTTACATCACCTGCACCACCGCCACTGGCCTTACCTAGCCCAGCAAAATCATCTCCTAGGCCCTCAAAAAGATCATCAATCAGACCTCGAATTGAGGAAGGAGCAGCCATTACAGCATCCAAGGTGCTCATATCCGACACTTTTATTGATGTCTGATTCTTCCACTCTTGTACCTCAGTCCGGAGGGAAGTGACTACCCCTTCAACCGCATCCACCCTCTTGAATAACATGGTGGCATTCTCGTACAATGACTTGAGCTCCTTTTTTATTGTTTGGGCAATAAGTGTGGGGAAGCTCTTAGCCAATCGTTGAAGTTGGCTTTCGTGCGAGTTCGTCATCTCCACAAGTGTATGGAGACCACTTGGTTGAGAGGATTGCAGAGGGGGAGATGCTCCACGCTGAGGCATGTCGCTTAATGCTTGTCCTGACATTTCTGGCTGGGCATGTTTGACTCTGGGATTGTGGTGATTGGTCCGACCTATAGGAAAGGAATCCTTACAGCACACCAAAGGCTTGCAGTCTCTTTCTTTTCATTGTTGGTGCCTCGATATCTCTCTTCTGATCAACGACTATCACTCCTAGAGTAGTGAAAGGGGTTTCATCAAGGAATAAAGGCACTCCAGCTTCTGAGCAAATCTAGGAAATCAAGATGGTGTAGGGAATTGAAGTTCTGGACTGTCAAGCCTTTTTATTTATTTGCTGAGCAACAATTTCCCCGAAGTTAACGGGGACTCCTGTCATGACGTAGGCAATAAGGATAGAAGATTCTAGACTGACCCTCTGCTCTTATTTAGAGGGGATGATCCGGGCATAAATAAAATCTAGCCACAACTTGGCCTCGAACTTCAAATCATGGAGAGAGATTTTGCCACCCATTGAGGCCCAAAGAGGAGTGTCAATAGTAATAATGTGAGCTAGCCAAGCAAACTGATTCTTCATATCAGATACCCGGGCCATATACTCTGTACCAGATTCAATTTCGTCTTCCCTAAACAAAGAGTTGATGGCTGCTAGGGTAATGTCAACTTCCACCCCCCTTAGCATCACTGAAGGCAGGAATGGAAAATCATCGATCTTGGCCCTGTGTTGCATGCTATCTTGGCGGGCCTGATATGATGCGTAAAATTCTGTTACCATGCTTGGGTAGTAAGGTGGGAGAGGGTTGGCAAATGCATGCCATTGCCTTTTTGTGAATTGTGCGAGTGATGTTTGGAAGGTCACCCCTCAATCCCGCCAAATCAAACCACTTCTCCCCTATGATGGATCGTCCTTGGTAGATGACATAGAGCTTTTGCATGTTTAGGAAGCAAAAGATTATTGCTTCCTCAGTGTTGGCATGAGGTCGAGTGGCCTTTGCATTTCCCTTGGCCTTACTAGAAGATGGGGGTGCATTTCCTTTTCCTATATTCCTGGATAAAGATATGGTTTTTCTGCAAGGATGATGTTAGTGACAGCTATTTCAGGAGGAAATTAAAATGATCAAAACTAGTCTAAGGGTGTACTGAGAAACAAGGGTAAGCAAACATCATTTGAAGAACCCATAGTACCGGTGAAGCACCGGCGGTTCGCAGGAGCAATTTAGCGGAAAGTAGCTTGCCCATCGATGCGTTATAGAAAACCGGACAACTGAGGCATATATCAATGGTTAAGCAGTGAATGTCCGATCCAAATTCGTGAACCGCCGATGTAACGCGGGATCCACTAAATGGCTTGAAGCCAATTTTAAGAGTGAACTGGCATTCCATTGGTGATTCGCCGAACCTGACCGGCAAAATACCGGACCCCGTCGTCCCCAATTTGAACTTAAATAAATCACAAGCATCCATTAACACACACTCACACATAGCATGATAAAATCACCACTACACCATTTAAACACAATCACATGGCGGTTTTCCTTTAAAAATGGTGTC
Organism: Datura wrightii; assembly: GCA_035772735.1. Lineage (NCBI taxonomy): Eukaryota > Viridiplantae > Streptophyta > Magnoliopsida > Solanales > Solanaceae > Datura > Datura wrightii. The sequence continues at coordinate 17,042,141 of JASDFA010000002.1, forward strand.
ACCCGGTCTATCATCGGGCAAAACGTTGCATTTTATTCCGATTGGGTTACTCAGACTTCATCCATTTCAAAATTTCACACACATAAACACATATTCTGCATTCCATTGAACAATCATAGCATATTCATAAGTTCAATAAGAAAGGAAAATAAAGTACTAATACTGAAGAATTAAGCACCAATGAGAAAATCAAAACAAATGCAATAAAACTTTTACCACAATGTAATATTCCTTGCACAGTTAAACTTCAAGAGCTTAGCTAATTCATAACAATGGCACTTTAAGAGATGTGTAATAGAGTAAGGTAATATGAGTGAAGTGAGTGTGTTCGTGAATGGATGGAGAGGGTTTTATAGGTGAGAGGTGGGAGATTGATAGGTTAAGGGGAAGGTGGAGATTAATGTTGGTGTGTTGGTGGGAAGTGGGAAGATATAAAGGTGGGAAAGTGTCAAGGTTCAAAAGAGAAAAATATGGGGAAGCGGGAATGTTGGATAATGGAGAGACAAAAATGGAATGGAAAATGGTGAAAAAGATGACTAAGGGAATATTTGCATAATAGGGCGGCTTATTAGGTATTTGGGATTTGGTGGGTTCTCTCTTTAATTTCTATTTTGAGACAAATTTATACCTCAATCGGTGCTACATCAGTGATTTGCCGAATCACACTGCCATTCCGCCGCTTTAAGTTTCCTCTTTCATTTATTTATGCCCAATTCTTCATCTCGATTGGTGATCCACCGACGGTTCACGGATGGCATCAGTGACCCACCACTTAGGTGCCAAAACTTCAGGTCCTTTGTGTTACAACAACAACCTATCGGCGGTCCACGATTTTGCTTCAGTGATTCACCAATGGGTCCGCCAGTCCTTTGATTCAAGCCCCAGCCTTATGTTTTGCCCTCATCTTGTTGGTGGTTTGCACATCTGGACCGGCAACTCACCGGTTTAGCGTTGTTCCTCTCTACGTGGTTTGTTTCTCCCATTGTTCCTCACTTCACAGCTCCTACAAAAACAAAAACAACAAAGACATAAAATAATTCACTAAATACTTGGGTTGCCTCCCAAGAAGCGCCTTAGTTAATGTCGTTGCACGATGTAGATCTCATTGAACACCTCTTTTCCGATGGGTTGTCATATGACTCCATCTCCTTCAGCTCCAATCCCTTGTCATTCTTCTTATTTTGCAGCACTCCTATCATGTAATACCATGGAAAGGCCAAAGAATAGACCTGGGAGTTAAAACTGAAAAATGCAATAAACTGGCAAAAATATTACAGGACGGATGACCCTATGACTCGTGGTAGGACACTAAGAGTCGTCATATGCAGTCATGGTTTAGGAAGTCAGGGAATCAAAGGAAACAACGGACGATACAATGACCCGCTATCAGGAACAAAGAGCTATTGTTACCAGTCATTGCGAGGTTGGGACTTAGGATAAGGAGGAAGCAACAGGCCATACCACAATTCGTGGTGAGAGACAATGACCCATTATTTCAAGTCGTTACTAGTTGGTTGAGGTTTCCAGTGCATTCAACGGATGGAAACCAAAATTTGTTGGAAGTCACAACTAGTCATGGTAAGGCTTGAAGAAAGGGGAGTCAGATTGGTCAAGGTGTTGACAACGGTCGATTCAACGACCCATGGTTTGAAGTAACAACTCATCCTGACGAGTCGTGGGAAGAGATTTGAGATGTGTTATGAGGCAGTGCACCCGACGACTTGATACCACGAGTCATGGTATGTTGCAACGACTCGTTGGGTCGGTCATTGGTCCGTTCGGGACAGTTTTCAGGGAAATTATTTTAAGGGTATTTTTGACATTTAATCATTTTTAGCCTCCAAACTACGTCGTTTTGGATATTTTCTGAGTGTGATAAGAGGAGTTAAGTCCCTATGTCATGCCCATTCTCAAGCAAGGATTTTAGAAAGGTTTTTGGGAGATTAAAGGTCTTCTTCCCCAAATTTTTTTCAATTTCTTTGTGGGTGTTTAAGGAACCTTAAGTTCATCCATTCCCAGGTATATAGGGTTTTAAAATGGGTAGAATTCTTCCTCACCCATGCCCAATTTCGATTAAAGTCATGAATTCTCCTACTCAAATTGCATGGGTTACCCAAAGTATGTCAATGTGATTTCTCCTTATGGGTATGTTTTAATTGAGTTTTATTTATTGAAATATGCATGTTGGGAAGGTTTAGTATTGTTTTCTTCAAAATCATGTTTCGATCATTTTAAATCTAAATTGCCCATTTATGGAAGTTCATGGAAATTATGATTTATGATGAATATTCATTATTTTAAGTTTATTGATAATGGAAATGCATGAATCCAAGTTACCCATGTTTATGATCATATTTTGAAAGAATTGAGTATGAGGAAGCATTGGGCAATGCCTATATGATGAAAAATGATTTATGATTTACGAAAAGAAGTTCATGATTTATCGATTTATGATGTTGGCCGATAAAAAAGGCCTTGATTATTGGCTAAGAATGTTTTAAAGGGGATCAACAATGATAAGGGTTATATCTTAGCCAATGAAATTTATGCATGATGTTGATGATTTATGTATGAGCCTATATGCATATTTTTGGGAGCCGTGTCAACAACCAAGCAGCCCGGCATTCAGAGGACCACGTCGGTGTCTCATAACAATATGCCACCGTGGGTTGTAAATCTTATGATTTTATGATAATGATCCCCTCAAATGTGATATCACTCCTTATGCACAATCCTCGCCTGGCAAGCCAGGGTCGGCTCTGCCCACTTGACCGAGACAGTGGGGCATGATGAAAGGCTCTACCATGATGGTATCGGTTATGAAGAATCCTCCCACTGTTCCACATGTTTTATGCATTGTTGTGTATATGTTATTAACTCAAGTTATGTTTTGATAAAGTTTTATTACGATTATGATAATGAATGATTATGAATGGCATGAAAGTCTTGAACCTTATGTTTTATATGATGATTTTTTATGCAAGCATGATGTCCTTCTCCTATGTCTATTTATGAGTTTACTTTAATTTTAAGATGTTTGTTTTACTTACCTTGCATACTCAGTACATTCCACGTACTGACCGCATACTTTCTATGTTGTATCGTTTCATGATACAGGGTCCGGATCTCAGGCTCATCCTCACCCTTAGGCCATCTCATCTTATGCTTTCAGCTTGTTGGTGAGTCCTCAAGTTCCGAGGGTTGTTTTATAGACTTTCATGTTGTTTACATTCAGTTTTGGTCGGGTTAGTTGGGGATGTTGTCCCAGAAACCCATCTTATGTATTAGAGGCTTTCGGACAAGTATGTAGTACTCAGCTATGTAAATGTAGGTATTTCTTGATGCTATGTTACAATTACGTTTCCACTATGTCTTTATGATTATTACTCCTCTTATTTGAATGAGATTAATTGTATGCATGAGCTATGGGTCGACTTGGGGTCCCTCATGGTCCCTTGTCCCGTGTCTACAATTCAACTGTACGTTCAGGTCGTGAGAAACTTGGTATCAAAGAAATAGGTTTGAAGTGTCCTAGGGAGTCCGAAAGCCGCGTTAGGTATAGTCTTTTTCATGGGTGTGAAGCGCACCACACCTATGATGAAGAGGCTACTAAATGTTTTTGGAAATGTTCCCTTTGTTCATGTGCTATGTCTTGCGATGAAAAGCTTTTCCATTCTTCTAATTCGTGAGATTCACAGTAATAGAATTATTGCTCCTATAAGAATGAACGGAAGGAGGAATGGAAATGATGAGGGCCATGGAGATGGCAATGATCATGGGCATAAGCAAGCCCCCTGTTCCGGAGCCCCAGGCACCAGAGTCAGCTTCCCACACTGATTTTTGGGCGGTGATTCAGCTGTTGGCACAAACCTTGACCGCTTAGGTCAATCAGTAGGCTGTTACGCAGGTTCCATAGAATGTCAATGCAGCGGCAGCTCAGATTAGAGACTTCTTAAGGATGAACCCTCTTGAGTTCATGGGATAGAAGGTGGATAAGGATCCACATGAATTCATTGAAGGGATCCTGAAGGTCATTTAGGTTATGGGAGTGACAAATGGGGAGTGTATGGACTTGGCCTCTTATGAGCTAAAGGAGGTCGCTCATATTTGGTACAAGCAATGGAAGGACAACAGGGCAGCGGCAGTGGGCCCTATCAGCTAGGATGAGTTCCACAAGGCCTTTCTTGACAGATTATTCCCTCAAGAAATGAGGGAATTGAAGGCAACTGAGTTTTTTAACCTCAAGCAAGGAAAGATGACAGTGCTGGAGTATTCACTTGAGTTCACTCGCTTGTCGAAATATGCCCCAGAGTTGGTGATGGATCAAAGGGCGCGGGTGAGCCGGTTTATTCATGGTGTGCTGGTTATTCAGATAAGGATTGCAGGACTCCCATGCTTCACAAGGATATGGACTTTTCTTGCATATTGTTGTACACCCAGCAGATGGAGGTGGATCATGCGAGGGAGAGGGATACAAAGAGGGCTCAGACAGATAGTCGTGGGTTTTCACATCAGAGGTCCGGCGGTGGCTACTGTCCACAGTTTCAGCAGAGGTCACTAGCCCCAGAACCATCATCAGCTAGTGTTCCGTCCAGACCCAGGGGTGATCAGAGGAGCAGGGCTTTAGGGTCGAGGGATCAGAGGGGCACCCAGTTAGAGCATTTCTCTTCAGCCTACGGGAAGTGCGGCAAGAGTCACACCGGGGAGTTACTACTCAGATCAGATGTCTATTTTGCGTGTGGTATACCTGGGCACATGCATCGAGCATAACCATATGGTAGACATGGTGATGATAGGGTCGTGCACAAACAACCAGGACAGCAGCAGCTCTAGCCCATTCCACCCCGCAGGGAGCAATGACAGTGAAGGTGGCGGACAGCGCCAGAACCAATTCTATGCCCTTGCCTCACACTAGGAGCAGGAGTCTTCACCAGACGTGGTAACTGGTATGTTGCGTTTCATTCTTATTGATGTTTATTACTTGCTAGATCCGGGAGCTACATTGTCCTTTGTGACTCCTTACATTGCTAGTAGCCTTGGAGTTAGTCCCGAGACCTTGTCAAAAACATTTTCATTTTTTACCCCTATCGGTGATTCAGTTGTAGCTAGACGGGTATATAGTGAGTTCCCGGTCACTATGTTGAATTAGGTTACCTCCGCAGACTTCGTAGAATTGGCCATGACTTATTTTGACATCATTTTGGGTATGGGTTGGTTGCTTGAATGTTATGCTTCGATTAATTGTAGGACCCGTACCATGGAGTTTCATTTTCTGGGTGAGTCAGTTGTGGAGTGGAAGGGTAGTTCGGCGGTGCAAGCAGGTTGGTTTATTTCCAATCTTAAGGCTAGAAAGATGATCTCTAAGGGGTGCATGTACCATCTAGTTAGGGTTAAGGATGTGGAATCTGAGATCCCGACTATTCAGTCAGTTACGGTGGTGTGTGAATACCTAGAGGTTTTTCTCGAGGATTTGCTAGGTATTCCTCCATAAAGGGAAATTGATTTTGGTATTGATCTATTGCCAGATACGCAGCCTATTTCTATCCCTCCTTACATGATGGCTCCAGTAGAGCTAAAGGAATTGAAGGAGCAGTTGAAGGATCTATTGGACAAGGGCTTCATCAGACTGAGCCAGTCTCCATGGGGTGCACTAGTCCTATTTGTTCGAAAGAAGGATGGTTCCCTTCGCATGTGTATTAACTACCGACAGTTGAACAAGGTTACCATCATGAACAGGTAACCCTTACCCAGGATTGATGATTTGTTTGACCATCTTTAGGGTGCTAAGTGCTTCTCCAAGTTTGACCTCAGGCCCGAGTATCACCAGCTCAGAGTTCGGGAGAGTGACATCCCTATGACTGCTTTCAGGACTCGATATGGTCACTACGAATTTTTTATTATGTCTTTTAGGCTAACCAATGCTCCTACAGCTTTTATGGACTTGATGAACATGGTGTTCAAGCAATATTTGGATATGTTCGTGATCATGTTCATCAACGACATTCTTATATACTCTCGGAGCGCGGAGGAGGACGCCACTCATTTGAGAATAGTGCTGCGAATCCTCAAGGATCGTTAGTTGTATGCAAAATTTAGCAAGTGTGAATTTCGGCTGAACTTAGTAGCATTTCTGGGCCATATGGTATCAAGAGAAGGCATAAGGGTATATTCCTAGAAGATAGAGGCGGTGAAGAATCTTCCCAGACCGGTGAATCCTTAAGAAATTCGGAGTTTCAGGTTATTATGGAAGGTTTATGGAGGGTTTCTTATCTATTTTGGCATCTTTGACTATGTTGACACAGAAAAAGGTGAAATTCCAATGGTCGGATGCTTGTGAGAAAAACTTCCATGAGTTGAAGACCCGACTCACCTCAGCACCAATGTTGACATTACCCAAGGGTACCGATGGCCTTGTTTTCTATTGTGATGCTTCGAGGGTCGGACTGCGATGTGTATTGATGAAGCGTGGGAAGGTAATAGCATATGCCTTGAGATAGCTAAAGGTCCATGAAAAGAATTACCCGACCCATGATTTTGAGTTGGCTGCGGTGGTGTTTGCATTGAAGATATGGTAGAAATACTTATATAGGGTCCATGTGAATGTATTTATGGATCACAAGAACTTGCAGTATGTGCTGACCCAGAAGGATCTAAATCTTCGGCAAAGGACTTAAGGACTATGACATGAGTATCCTTTACCACCCGGGCAAGGCTAATGTGGTTGCAGATGCTCTTAGTAGACTCTCCATGGAAAGTGTGTCCTACGTGAATGAGGGAAAGAAGGAGTTGTGAAGGATTTCCACTGGCTCGCAAGGCTGGGTGTTAGATTGATCGATTCGACCACTAGCGGTGTTGTTGTACATAATCGGGTCTGCCGCTCAATTGAAACTATGAAACAAGTCTGCGGTAGTTCAAAACTGGAATTGGCACAATATCGCGAAGTGGCCACCCTTGCTCAATTTGGCTCAGACCTTGATGCTGCGACTCAAGCATTACTCAATAGAGGTGCAAGGCTGACAGAAGTACTAAAACAACCACAATATGCACCACTGCAAATTGAATGGTCAGAATCATTCTTGGTAGTTGATGTTAAATCTAGGAAAGACGAGGGCCCAATATTGAGGAATCTCAAGGAGGCGGTGAGGATTCAGAAGGTGGAGGTCTTCTCCCAAGGGGGAGAGGTGTGCTACGATACCAGGGTCAACTATGTGTTCTGGACGTCGATAATTTGAGAGTTCAGATATTGCATGAGGCACATGGTGCCAGATATTTTATTCATCCAGGATCCACGAAAATGTATCGAGATTTGCGAGAAACCTATTGGTGGGAATGGTATGAAGAAAGATATTGCGAAGTTTGTAGCAAAATGCCAAAACTGCCAGCGAGTGAAAGTCAAACATCAAAGGCCGAGAGGCGTACTTCAAGATATTAGCATCCCCACTTGGATGTGGGAAGAGATTAATATGGACTTTATTATAGGCCTACCTAATACTCGCCGACACTATGACTCCATTTGGGTGGTGGTGGATAGGCTAACTAAGGTGGCACACTTCCTGCCGGTCAAGAACATGGATTCAATGAAGTATTATGCTAAGTTGTATATTCGAGAGTTAGTTCGACTTTATGGAGTGCCCTTGTCTATTATTTCAGACCGAGGTACTTAGTTTACCTCTCAATTTTGGTATTCATTTCAAAAGGGACTTGGGACGCAAGTTAAGCTCAGTACAACCTTCCATCCGCAAACAGAAGGCCAAGCAGAATGAACCATTAAGACCCTTGAGGATATGTTGAGGGCATGCTCTATGGATTTTAGAGGTAGTTGGGATGATCATTTTCCTTTGATCGAGTTTGCTTATAATAATAGGTACCACTCCAGTATCCAGATGGCACCATTCAAGGCTCTTTACGGGCGGATGTGTAGGTCTCCCATCGGATGGTTTGAGGTTGGTGAAGAAGCTATGATAGGACCAAATTCCATTCACGAGGCGATGGTAAAGGTTCATTTGATAAGGGACCAGTTGAAAACTGCTCAGAGTCGTCAGAAATCGTATGCTGATGTGAGGAGAAGAGAGCTGGAGTTTGATGTGGATGAGTGGGTATTTCAAAGGTGTCTCCAATGAAAGGAGTCATGCGGTTTGGAAAGAAAGGTAAACTTAGTCCCCGCTATGTTAGTCCTTATTGGGTTGTGAGGAGAGTTGGTAAGGTGGCGTATGAGTTGGACTTGCCATCGGAGTTATCTTCAGTTCATCCCGTCTTCCATGTGTCACTTTTGAAAAAGTGTTTGGGTGATCCAGTCTTGGTAGTTTCGGTAGACAGCATTGGGGTGAAAGATAGCCTCAACTATGAAGAAATTCTGGTGGAAATCTTAGATTGTCAAGTACGTGAGCTAAGGAACAAGGAAGTAGCTTCAGTTAAAGTATTATGGAGGAATCAACATGTTGAGGAAGCTACGTGGGAATCCGAAGTGGATATGATGGTTAAATACCAGCATTTGTTCTCTACCGGCTTAGTTCCAAATTAAGGTATCAGTTTTTCCCTATGACTCTATTAATTTTCATGTTCAATTTATGTGTGCAAGTTTCTTTATGTGTATGAATGCATATATGAAGCATGAGATCAGTTCATCTATGTGTTTTGATTCGAAGGAAGTCATTTCGTGAAAATTTAGTTAAAATGATCAGTATATAGCTATGATAAATTGTATGTTTCTATTTGCTTCTTGTTTCCTACATTCGAGGAGAATGTTCCCAAGGGGGAGATATTCTAGTACCCCAGAAAGGCCTAAGAATAGACCCAGGAGTTAAAATTGAAAAGTGCAGAAAACTGGAAAAAATATCACAAGATGGACGATCTCATGACTCGTGGCAGGATACCACGAGTCTTCATATGAAGTTTTTGCTTGGGAAGTCAGGGAATCAGAAGTAACAATGAACGGTACAATGACTCGTTGTCAGGAACAACGAGGCCTTGTCATCATTCATTGGGAGGTTGGGACTTAGGATGAGGAGGAAGCAACGGGCCATCCCACGATTCGTGATAAGAGACAACGACCCATTGTTTCAAGTCGTTACTAGTTGGTTGAGATTTCCAGTGCATTCAACGGATGGAAACCAAAATTCGTTGGAAGTCATAACTACTCATGGTAAGGCTTGTAGAAAGGGGAGTCAGATTGGTCAAGGAGTTGACGACGATCGATTCAACGACCCATGGTTTGAAGTAACAAGTCATCCTAACGAGTCGTGGGAAGAGATTTGAGATGTGTTATGAGGCAGTGCACCCGACGACTTGATACCACGAGTCATGGTATGTTGCAATGACTCATTGGGTCGGTCATTGGTCCGTTCGGGACAGTTTTTAGGGAAATTATTTTAAGGGTATTTTCGACATTTAATCATTTTTAGCCTCCAAACTACGTCGTTTTGGATATTTTCTGAGTGTGATAGGAGGAGTTAAGTCCCTATTGCATGCCCATTCTCATGCAAGGATTTTAGAAAGGTTTTTGGGAGATTCAAGGCCTTCTTCCCCAAATTTTCTTCAATTTCTTTGTGGGTGTTCAAGGAACCTTAAGTTCATTCATTCCCAGGTATGTAGTTTTTTAAAACGGATGGAATTCTTCCTCACCCATTCCCAATTTCAATTAAAGTCATGAATTCTCCTACTCAAACTCCATGGGGTTTTACCCAAAGTATGTCAATGTGATTTCTCCTTATGGGAATGTTTTAATTATGTTTTATTTATTGAAATTTGCATGTTGGGCAGGTTTAGTTTTATTTTCTTCAAAATCATGTTTCAGTCTTTTTAAATCTTAATTGCTCATTTATGGAAGTTCATGGAAATTATGATTTATGATGAATATTAAATATTTTAAGTTTATGGAAATGTATAAATCCAAGTTACCCACGTTTATGAGCATATTTTGAAAGAATTGAGTATGAGGAAGCATTGGGCAATGCCCATATGATGAAGAATGATTTATGATTTAAGAAACGAATTTCATGATTTATCGATTTATGTTGTTGGCCGATAAAAAGGGCCTTGATTCTTAGCTAAACATTTTCTAAAGGGGATCAATGATGATAAGTGTTATATCTTAGACAATGAATTATATGCATGATGTTAATGATTTATGTATGAGCCTATATGCATGTTTTTTGGAGTCGTGTCTGCAGCGAGCAGCCCGGCGTTCACAGGACTACGCCGGTGTCTCATAACCATGTGCCACCACGGGATGTAAAAGCTATGATTTTATGATAATGATCCCCTCAAATGTGATATTACTCCTTATGCATGATCCTCGCCTGGAAAGCTAGGGTCAGCTCTGCCCACTTGAGCGAGACAGTGGGGCATCATGAAAGGCTCTACCATGATGTGTCGGTTATGAGGAGTCCTCCCATCATTCCACAAGTTTTATTCATTGTTATGTCTATGTTATCGGCTCAAGTTATATTGATAAAGTTTTCTTACAATTATGATAATGAATGATTTGAAAGTCTTGAGGCTTATGTTTTATTATGAAGATTTTTTTTGCAATTATCCTTCTCCTATGTTTATTTATGATTTTACTTTACTTTTAAAATGTCCGTTTTACTTACCTTGCATACTCAGTACATTCCACGTACTGACCGCATACTTTCTATGCTGTATTCGTTACATGATACAGGGTCCGTATCTCAGGCTCATCACCCTTAGGCCATCTCAGCTTACGCTTTTAGCTTGTTGGTGAGTCCTCATGTTCTGAGGGATGTTTTAAAGACTTTCATGTTGTTTACGTTCAATTTTGGTCGGGTTAGTTGGGGATGTTGTCCCATCAACCCATCTTATGTATTAGAGGCTTTCGAACAAGTATGTAGTACTCAGCTACGTAAATGTTGGTATTTTTCTTGATGTTATGTTATGATTACATTTTCGCTATATCTTTATGATTATCGTTCTGCTTATTTGAATGAGATTAATCGTATGCATGAGCTATGGGTCGACTTGGGTTCCCTCGGGGTCCCTTGTCCCGTGTCTACGATCCGGGTGTACATACGGGTCGTGAAATATCACCTTGCATTCAGGGGGCGTTTCAGCTGATGGACACACCTTCAAGGTGACTTCCTCACTTCCAACTTGAAATTTTTGCTCCCCACACTCTATGTCCACCCTGGCTCTCCCTGTAGCTAACAATGGTCTTCCCAAAGTAATGGGAACCTCCACATCCATTTCTAAATCAAGGATAACAAAATCAGTAGATAGAATAAACTTATCCACTCTTACCAACACATCTTCTAACACCACCACCAATCTTTTTATGGACCTATCTTCCATGAGCAGCCTCATCGACGTCGGCTTTGTGCTTCCGAGTCCCAATTTCTTGAAAATGAGCAGGGGCATTAAATTTATGCTTGCACCAAAATCACATAGAGCCATTTTAAACACACATATCCCAATTATACAAGGAATTCTGAAAGCTCCTGGATATTCTCGTTTGGGGGTAAGGTTACTCATCATCACCACATTACAATGGTGCATTTTCTCCCCATTACCTACATCAACCACCTTTTTCTTCTTCATCAATTCTTTCATAAACATTGCATAACCTGGAATTTGGAGTAGAGCATCCACTAATGGTATATTTATGGACAGCTTGCTAAACCTGTCAACAAACATTCTAAACTGGTCATCCTTCTTTTTCTTTGACAAACTTTGTGGATAAGGAGGTGAGATTCTTAAATCAACCTTGTCATCAATTGGGGCCTTCATGCCCACTTCATCATTATCAGCATGTGAGAGGATTTCATCATCCTTTCCCTCTCCATCCTCTTCAATCTTTTCCTTGCTCCTTCAAGTCATTGGCAGTTTTTCGACTTCATCTTCTTCATCCAATTTTGGGTTATTAACCTCTTTGGGTTTCACCGGTGCATCCCCAATCACCTTGCAACTCCTACTGACAATAGTAATGCATTGACTATCTTTCTTTGGATTAGGCATTGTGTCACTAGGGAGCGTTCCCTTAATCCAGGGGTTTATTTGAGCCGACAAGTGATTCATTTGGGCCTCCAAATGCTTGATGGAGGCTGAATGTGAACTCCCTATTTGGGAAAGGTTAGACACCTCCCCTCTTAATTCTTTCACCCCGCTCTCAATTGACTCCACTTTTTGTAGAACTCTAGATAGCATTTTTTCAATTTTTAAGCTACCCGCGTCACTCATGCCCGGTTGACTGTGGGAGTTCCCAACTTTTGGGGGGGAACATATGGGTTCGAACTCCGGCGATAGCAATCACCCTCTTAGTTTGGATCCTATTACCCCATCTTTCATTTCTTTTGGGCCATCCCTGCGGCTCACGATTTCTCCAACCTTGATTTTCATCCCTTGGGCGCCATGGGCCTTTGTTTTCTCCTTGGAATCCGAGTCGAGGACCTCCCATTTGGTTTCCCATGTATTGGCATTCTTCTTCATATCTCGGCGGTGACGATTTTCCATCATATTGTAAGGGACCTTGCATTCCCACAACATTTACCACCTTGGACCCTACTCCCATTACATGTTTTGTCATCAATTCCAGTTGTGTCATCATCTTGGCAAGATTCGCATCCCACTCTTCATCCCTTTTTCGCAACTCAGCCGCCAATGCACTTGAGCTGATCTCATGGGTGGACATATTTGTTTCTCTCATGTGCCAAGCCCTATTGGTCTTTGTCATTCTATCTAGAAGGGATTTGGCCAACCCACAGGTTTTATCCATAATAGAACCACCAGCTAGGTTGTTGTCCACATACTTGTTTATAGAATCAAGAGCCCTATATAAGCTTTCGAGAAGAACTCCATCTGGCAGTCCATGATTTGGGCAAAGAGCAATCTTCTTTTTAAACCTTAACCATGCCTCGTGCAAAGGCTCTCCCAGTTCTTTCCTGAAATTTCTAATGTCATCCCTCAGCTGCAGCATCTTTGATGGAGGGAAAAGCGATGCAAGAAAACCTTGGTTAGCTCTTTCCAAGAAGTAATATAACCCGGAGGGAGTTCCTCCATCCACATTGTTGCCTCCCCCATCAATGAGAAAGGAAAGAGTCTCAACCAGATTGACTCTTGAATAATATTTGTAATATTGAAAGGCTGGCATATCTCCAAGAAGTTTCTCAAATGCCGATTTGCGTCCTCACTTAGTTTTCCTCCAAAGAGTCCCTTCATTTGCAACAAATGCAGCATGGTGCTTACGACATGAAATACGAATTCCCTACCGTCGGTGGTAGGTGAATGGCTCCCGCAATTTTCGGCATCACTGGATTATCCTCATCGTTTTCCATGTTACCTTTCACTGTGCTATCCCCTACTTGGGAGTCATGACTCATGTGGTTGTGGGATCCTAACAACATAGAAAACTCAAGTCAAGTAGCTACGATGCAAAACTATTTCAACTTAACGATCAACACAAGAATATAAAGCGCTAGTCCCCGACAACGGCGTCATTTTTGATAATGTCCAAAATATATCCTTCATGCAAAGAATATACATGTTCAGAGTATCAAAACAAGTAACCCAGTGAGTGTTGGGGTCGAATCCCACAAGGACTAGGGAATGATAGTTACAAGTGTCGGTTGAGAAATTGAAGTTAGCTTGCACCACCTAGAGTTAATATAAAAATGAATAAAATTGGGGGAATTAAAATTTGTAGTGAATTGTATTTGGTTATTTTTCAAAATGAAATAGCAAGATCAATGAAGTTGTGAACAAGAGTGTGAAATACTAGAGGTGTAGTGTAGATAATACAATAACTAGATATGGACATACTAGGTCATCTTATGAGTTCAACAGGTGTAAATAATCTCGGGAAGTGGGTAATTACCACTTTTCAGCCTTCAAACTACCTCTTACTAGAGTTTTGTGAAACCTCTATCCATGATTTAGGTCAACTCGATTCAATTTGGATTAGCAACTGCACTAATTTCTAGCTATTAGCTGCTAATAAGGAATGAGAATGCAATTTCAGCTATTTCTAGCCCAATTTCACAATCTTTTATCCATACCAACTATTAAATTCTCTTCAAATACTTAATTATTCTTTTACAAGTAACAACCAAGCAAGAATAAATAGACCCATATCATAATCAATGGATTTTCCTTTATAGATTGAAGAGATTCTAACAAATTTACACTTATTTGAACAATATGAAGATGACTCTAGTAATACCCACTCTAATTAAGTATTCATCATCACACACCTCTAGTTAATCATTTAGCTATTCATGATTAAGAAATTAAAAATCACATTCATCAATAACTTCATTGAATTTAATACCAAGAGTAGTAGAATCCAATTCACAAAATAGTCTCCAAACAATGGCTGAAACTTACTATTACAAAGAAGAAATAGTGCAGAGTACTTTTTCCAAATTTACCAATTAAAATCTCCCTATCTCTACTAACAGAATGTTCTCCAACTCAAAAGGGAAATAATGATGTGATATATACTTTACTCTCTCTCAATATCTTTCTCTTTATCTATCCTTCTCTATATCAGTACACAGTACTTTGTCTGCTATTTATATCCTGAAAAGTAGGGCACATTTTATCTCTTTTCCCGAGTTGGACAATTATACCCCTTAGCACCGCTCTGGAATCTGTGGGACACCGGTGGTTCGCCGGTCCCAATTCATGAACCGCCAGGTCTCCTATCTGGGCCTTCACTCAACTCCAGTGAGCATCTTTCACGACCCAAACGTACACCTGAATCGTAGACACAGGACAAGGAGCCCCGAAAGACCCCAAGTCAATCCATGGCATGAGCATACATCTAATTCAATCACATGAGCGGAAGAATTAACAAAAAGAACGTAATTATAACATAGCATAAGGGGAAAACAACATGATACTTATACAATACGGCGGAATAAAACCTTTAGTCTGATAAGTCTCTAAACATGACAGGCGGATTGATGGGACAACTCCCCAACTAATCCAACATCCAGAAACTAAAAGAAATGACATAGAGTGGGAACATGCAGCCCTCGAAACATGAGGACTCACCAATTACGCTGAGAGCAAGGCTGGGACTATCTACTGGTGGGGATGAGCCTGAGAACCGGGACCTGTATCATGAAACAATATAGCATAGAAAGTATGCAGTCAGTACGTGGAATGTACCGAGTATGCAAGGTAAGTAAAATGGACATTTAAAACATGTATAAAATCCAAAAGTAATCATAAGAGTAGGACAACTTGCTCATATCGTAAATCATAATAACATATCATATGGCTCAAGGTTTTCAAAACATTCATAATATAACATAATCATAGTCATAATAGAAGCGATTTACTTAACATGACTTGAGTCGACATACATAATCATAACATGCATAAATCATGAGGAACGGTGCGAGATTCTCTTAACCGAAATACCCCATATGAGCACACATGAAGCCTGACTTCTAACCCTAGTCAGGAGGGTGTTCATACCTTTCCAAGGGTAGGAACCATGAAGGGCGTGATCACATATGAAAAGGGCCATTTGGGCCATGGACAAATATGAAAGGATCCCAACATACCTATGGTGGCACGTAGTTCATGAGATCCGAGGCTTAACTTGAGCCCCAAACCTACTCAGTATTCGATAAAACTCCCAAAACATATATACTGCTCATAATAATACATACATGAGTTCATGGGCTAGTTAAATCATGATAATCTTAAACATACTTGAACATAAGTGAACTAGCCATGACTTGAGGCCCGTGGTTTGGCCAAAAACATAATTCATGATTGATAAAATTCATACATACTTGTAGATCATGAATGTATCTTGAAATTCATAAGTTCGTAGTAGATAACATAATAAATTCATAAATAAATGCATAATTCATTATGGGCATATCAAAACACCAATGGATCAACGGAACATAAATCGATTCATCATGGGGAATGCATAACAAGCTTAATTGTTTAGAAATTCAAAATCAACAATATTATGATCAATTTAAATTCCAAAAGATGATCAAAATCAATAGATTAGGATAAGATTTCAAAATCACAAGACTCGTAATTAAGTCATTTAATTTTATACAAATCGATAACAAAACCCATGAGTTTTTGGTAATTTATAGGTAAATCATAGTGTAAGGTATGGGTGTGGAAGGACCCATTGATCACCTTACATACCTGAAAACACTGATTCTTAATCTCCCTTGAAAGCCTAAGGTGGAATTGTGAGGAATTGGGGAAGAACACCTTGAATCACCTTCTATCCTCCTTCCAAAACTCTTACATGCATGAATGAGGCCTAACATGAGCTAATACCCCTTAAGAGACCCCATTTAGAGCTTAAAACAACATAGTTTAGGCCTTAAAAACTTAGAAATTATGAAAACACCCTTATTAAAATGCAGGAAAAACACTACCAGGGCCCCCTAACGAGGGACCTCAGGAGTTGTTGCCAAGGGGCATGACTCATGCCTAGGATCCATCATGCTCACAGCCCCAAACTCCGAAGGGGACCCTATGAGGGACCCCACGAATCGTGGTGGCTGACCATGACTTGTGGTCACTACCCGTGGTCTTCACTAACCTTTCCTGTTTTGCCAACTAGTCCACCTAGGCCACGGAAAACCTAACGATTCATGTGGCATAAGAAAGAAATGACATAAGAAAACTCACCAGGAAAAAAAGGTATGTAAGGCGCTCTAAAATCACAATATATATACGTTTATGCTTACGTTCAAATTACGCGTTAAAGCAGCAAGGAATTCCTTTAGAAAGTTGCTATATAGCTCTTGAGTTATCTACACCTCCTGAGTATTGCTTAAGGCTTTAAGTAGATACGTCACATGTTCTTTGAAAGTTGTATATGTGTAAGGAAATTAACCTAAGTATAAAAGTTGAGGCACTAGTAGCAAAGGAGAGATAAGAGTAAATGTTAGACATTTGAAGGCAATATGTGAGGTATATGTTCTGTATCCATAGTTTATTTTAAGAACCTTGAGAGACATTAAAATATGAGCAAGACGAGTTTAAGAGATGAGGTGGGAAATTAGGTAAGAAGGTAAATGCATACAAGAATTGCTGGAATAGTGAACACGAGAGTAAATAATTAGGTAGGGAATGACGAATCCTATTTGGAAAAGAATTTAAGATGAATATGAAAAGTAGAGCTAAAGGTTGTAAGTTTGATGATAAGTGTTACGATTGTTAATGAGTTAGGCAAATGGCTAGCAAGATTTACCCTGTTCTAGAGACATTTAGCAAATGAGTTATAAATAAAGTTGTTTGTGTTCAGTTGTGTTAAGCTAATGAAAGGCCAGTAAAGTGTTAACTTCTTAAGAAATGATTAGAATCGAATAATTTGGGATAGTGACTCAAGTTAAAGAGAAGTTCTTCATCGTACTTTTAAACAATTACCTTTGATTATTTGTTCTAAGAGTTGGATTAACTTTTTCAAGTTTTAAAGGATTTTATTTTTCTTGAAAGTTTCTAAACTTTTATAATCCTGCTAAGCTTTTCTAAGCTCCTCATCTATTACAAAGTTTCACACGAGCCTTTCCTATATTGTCTAAAGCATGACAATAAGTATTTATTTATCTTAAGGAAGCCCCTAGATAGTTGCCTAGAATTTTTATGTTAAAGAGCTCCAAAGTTATGTCTTCTTGTTCATAAGTTACCTTGAGATGTGATATGATGTGCACGAATGAGGTATGCTCACAATTCTTGATATGAAAATATGAAATTCAAACGAGTATAAGCATGAAATGAAAGCTAAGTTTGTTAATAGAAAATGTTAAGTATTAGGGGTCGTGGTAAGATCCTATACATGAGTCGGCATATTTGATGGTTGTCAGTATCTAGATAATCTGCATGAGCCCTATCAGCTCCATTTATGATTGCGATTGAGATTTATTTTTATTTTACCCAGGTGTGGTACAACGCCTGGAGATATCTTTATTTTACTCTGGTGTGGTACACCGACTGGAGATATTTTTACTTTACCTGGTGTGGTACACCGGTTGTAGATATTTTAATTTTACCCTGGTGTCTGGAGATATTTTTATTCTACCCCGGGGTCTGGAGATATTTTTATTTTACCCCGGTATGGTACACTGGATGGAGATATTTTTATTTTACCCCAGTGTGGTACACCGGTTGGACGAATTTTATATATGGATTTATGGTTGGCTAGTCGCTAGCATTACAGTTATAGTTTCTTTCCTGTGCATTTCTCAATTGCATTTTCATCTCATTATACAATTACTATCAGGTTTTGGTTTCTGGGATTCCAAGTTGTTACTATTCCTTATTCCTAGTTCAGTAATATTGAGTTCAATTATGTTATAGTAAGTTTTTATCAATTACAGGTTGCCAAGTTTCAGGTATATCTATCCTTTATATGTTTATGTACTGAGTCAGTTGTTATAGGATTGTTATCTCATGTTTACAGTTCCAACCTTACATACCAGTACATTTGATTCATACTAACGTCCCTTCGCTTGGGGACCTGCGTTCGTGCCGCATATGGAGGTAGAGGTCGGGATTGCCAATTGAGTAGAAGTTTGTAAGATCAATGGATGGTTGTTATGCTCCTTTCTTCCTAGAGCTAGGGCTTAGTTATTTATGCTTGTGTTTTGAGATGCAGTTATGGGTAGGTCGGAGCCCTATTTCGACCATCAGTTTTACTCATTAGAGGCTTTGTGGACTTAGAGTATATAGTGTTATTAAGTTTGTGGCCTTGTCGGCTTCTTGTTGCTTGGTTTAGTATACTCATAGACTTGGTTGCATTTCAGTTGTTTAGCATGTATTGTTGAGACCTTATGGGTCCAGTTTATACTCCAGTTAATTGTGACAGGTGGCCTGGATGGCCTGATTGTTATAGTTACAGATGTGATATAGCCGGCTTCTCGATCAATCATGAATCAAGTGCCTGTTGCACCCTACCCAGTTTTGGGGCGTGACAGTTTTACTTATCTTGCATACTCGGTATTTCATGTACTGACCGCATACTCTATGTTGTATCATTTCATGATACAGGCTTGGACATTTAGGTTCAATCTCACTGTTAGCCTGATCCTCAAAGTTTTGCATCTAGTTCAGTGGTGAGTCCTCAGCTCCCAAGTACCAGTTGGTATTAGTTATCCTCTATGTTCCATTCTCCAGACTTGTCGGGTTAGTTTGGGGTTTTGTCCTATCAACACATCAGATATGTAAGAGCTTTCAGAATATATGTAGTATTCATCTGTCATGTATGAAGTGCATTTCGTTTTCTATGTTATGTCATGTTTATGCTTCCGCTAGGTTATTATGATGAGTATTCCTCTTTATTTGATTGAGTTAGTTGCATATTCATGCCATGGGTCGACTTGGAGTCTCTCAGGGCTCCTTGTCCAGTGTCCTAATCCGAGTCTACGTTTGGGTCGTGACAAAATTGGTATCAAAATATTAGGTTTCAAAGTGTCGTAGGGTGTCTGGAAACCACGTTAATTAGAGCCTTTTTCATGGGTGTGAAGCGCGCCACACTTATGACGAAGGGGCTACGAAACGTTTTAGGAAATTTCCCTTCTTTCATGATCTATGTAGTGCGATGAAATATCTTTATATCCTTCTAACTTGTGTATTCACACTCCAAAGAATAACACCAGTCAGTGGAATAAGAGGCGCTCTCCAGTGATTTCTCCCTACAGGAGTTAAGAAAAGCTAAGGTAGAAGAATTTGTGAAACTTGAAGTAAGGAACCAAAATAATGGAGGAGTACGGTTAGAGAAGTATGAAGCCTTCCGTGATAGCCTTAGAGGCAGATGGAAAGTCGAGAGATAGTGATTTCTGCCTAGCCTTAAGAAGGGGACCCATCCACAAAATAATGACCTTTAAGCTAAGGGGGAGATATAAGGTGAAGGACCAGGTCATGCCTTGAGTTTCAAGTGTGAAGGTCAAGGATCAATAACTATGGGTGATCAGTCCAGGCTTATTCAGGTGCCCTTCCGTACTTCAGTCTATGCGATACTCTACTCATGTCGTATGTGTTCATGTTATGCCCATGTTTAAGCTCCAAGTACTCCTTACTTGTGTTTGTACTCAGATTCGTAGAATGACAATTAACTACTTTAGATTGTGATTCCAGTCTTCTTCCATGATTCCATAAATCTCAGCTTTATGTCATATCCCTCGTTATGTATGTAATCTCATGTCTCTCAGAATGCTCACTTCTATGGACTCAGTCTTTATGATTTGCTTTATCGGCTCATAAGATCGTGTTATATCATGTAAATCCCCAACATAGATTTCTTGAATGATTCGTGCTCATAACTCCTTAATCTAAGCCCTATGAATGTTCCCCCATGATGGAAATGATGGTTAAAATGTGTACGTTCAAGATAACTCCTTGTCCCTGCCATAGATGTCGGGTATGTAGAAGTTCAGGAAGCGCAGTTATTAGTCAAGCCCAGAAGTGTAACATCCCACATGGTCATTTTGTGATTTTTGATCCATTTCCCTAGGTTGAACCTTTTTGTATCCTTATTTTGTTACTCATGACTTACGGAGATGGATGACACAATTTCCAAGATGATCCAATAAAGATTGGATAAGATTTTTGATTTTTGGAAGGTTTGAAGTTTAAGAGATTTGACCAAAGTCAACATTTTAGATTAACGAGCTCTAGTTTGGGTTTTGAAAGTTTTTTTAGTTCCGAATGGTGATTTATGACTTAGTTGAGTAGTTTGCATGGATCCCAAGATATTGGGGAGTGATTTGAACCTTTCGTTGGATTTATGAGCTTTAAGGAAGCTAAGTTTGACCAGAATCAACTTTTGATCAAAACAACCTCATATCGGTGATTTGATGATTCCAACAGGTCCGGAATATATTTTATGATTGAATTGCATATTTGGTTTGTGACCGGAGGATTCTGGATGAGTTTTGGGTGGATTTGAACATTTTGTGTCTTTAGCATGATTTTAAGCATAAAATGTGACAACTCAGAGGTTTATTTTTAGTTTTTGTGATAAAAAATTATTCCGAAACTTTAAAAATTCTTAGCATGATTTATAGGAGTTATCTGAAAAGTTTTGTGCAATTTCGATAAGTCAAGATTGGGTTTTTATTGCAAAAGATGAAATAATTTTTACAAAAATGATGTTTGACTGGTAAAACGAGCACCAAATGGAGTTTTGATTGAATGAGTAGGTCGTTATCATTATTTAGGAATTGTAGGAAAAAGAATCATCGCATTTTGAATTCGTATGATGCAGTTTTATCCATTTTAGTAAAAATTAAAGTTGTTGGTGTGGTTCTGGTGCAACCCTATATAAATACCTAAATAGTGTATTTTTGCACGGACGGTATTTATTTGGTATTTTGAGTATATTTGGAGTTTTGGAGTTTGGAACGGAGTGATTTTTGCGGATTATTCTCTATTTAACAATGGGGTAAGTACCTAATCACTAATTTGATATTTCTCCATGATTTCTTTAGTTGGTTTTCATTTTTATCCGTGAATTTATTGGAGGAAAAATCGGGGATTTGAGTTTAAAGTTAAGAAATCATATTTTGATGGATGCAAAGCAGATTTGATCTCTATTTTGGATGAAATTTCATATTTGAGTTCTTTACATTATGGGTAACATGATTTTCAAATAAAATCCTAGTTTTGCCCTTTCCTGCCCGGAGTTGACTTTTAGATTGACTTTTGGACCCGGAATAAAAGAATATAAATATGGGTGTCCATGATTTCATTTTCTTATGTATAATACGTAATTGACCAGATTTTGATCATTCAGAAGGGTTAAAAAAGGAAAAATTTGTAATTTGATGCTTGCGCTTTGTTTTGAGGCAAGTAGAGATTTCTTGATTCTTTGAGGATCAGAAGGAAGGGGAAGCTTAGTCCGCAGTATGTTGGGCCATATAGGATTACGAGACATGTTGGAAAGGTGTCCTATGAGTTGGAGCTACCAGCGGAGTTAGCTTCGGTGCATTTGTTGTTTCGTATGTCCTTGTTAAAGAAATGCATCGGAGATCCACCTTTAGTGATTCCGGTAGAGGACATTAGGGTGAAGGACAGCCTTACCTAAGAGAAGGTACCAGTTGAGGTCCTTGATCATCAGGTTCATAAGTTGAGAAATAAGGAATTATCCTCGGTGAGGTTTTATGGAGATATCATCATATTGAGGGAGCTACATGGGTGGACGAAGTATATATAATGGCTAACAACCTGTATCGTTTCCCTTTCGGCTCGGTTCCACTTTGAGGTATTAGTTTCCTCCTTTGTACTCTATTCAGTTTCATGTCAAGTTCTTATCTCTCAGTACCTTTCATGTCTTAGCATGCACGTGTGTTTCATGAACTTAGTTCAGTTAGGAATCTCAGTCCAAAATCAATCACTCCATCAGTTTTCAGCTCCAATTGTTTAGTTTGGGATTACAGTTCCTTCCCTAGCCTTTCAGTATGCTTGATCTACATTCGAGGATGAATATTCCCAAGGGGGAGATAATGTAACACTCCAAAAGTTTCCTAGGTCATCCCCAAGGCTTACAACAGAATACAACAAGAAAATAGTACCAGAACCAAACAACGAACCTCAGTACGGTTCATTGTAGGGTCCAACAGGTCATTGGAAGTGCTCGTTGTTACATGACCAGAGAGTTGTTAGAAATTTGCCCAGAACCCACGAGGGGATTGTATGGACCGTGGTTTGATTGGATCGGTCGTTATTTGTGGTCGTTGAAATAGATTAAGAGAATTTTGAAGGAAGAATGAGGGAAACCAACGGACGGACTAACAGACAGACCAATGGTCTGTTGTTTATTACCATGACCCGTTGGATGGGTCGTTGGTTCTGCTAGTTTGTTGAAAATCTCGGGCTAAGTTTGGAACCCTTCTAGGTACATGGACCGGATGCTGGTGAATTTATGGAAATAAGGTGTCAAGATCAATTCCTAAGTATAATAAGTACATTTGAATGCAAATTAAGGTCATAAGGAACCTCTAGCACAAAGTTGAGTTGAGGGCCTCCTTACCAATTGAGTGTTCATATAAGTTCTTACAAGGGTCAAATTCATTCTAGAATAGAACCCACTTTACAAAATGTTTTTAGATGATTCAGCACCTCAAATTGAATCCCTTAAATTTATCTTTCCAACACATCCGACCTTGCATCAATCAGAGTTCGAAGTAAAAAGTTATGAGCAGTTTAGTGAAGCAGCAGCAAGCAACAACGAACCTCAGAACGGACCGTTGTAGCAACCAATGACCCATCCTGTTGGTCATTGGAACTGCCTATTCTAGGTCTTTTTTTGGTAGTTTGGGGGTATTTGGTAAGTTCCTATGCTTCTAACACCTAAATAACATCGTTTCTATCATGACCCAAATGGAGGTCCGGATCGTAACACGGACAAAGAGCCCGAGAGACCCCAAGTTGATCCTGGCTTAAGAATACATCTTACTCAATCAAGAACTGAATAACCAACAATACAATTTTTGTATTTAACATCAGAATATAAAATCTGAAGCTGAATAATACATATGTCTGAATAGCCTCTAAACATGATGAGTTGATGGGACAACACCCCAACTAACTCAACAAGCTGAAACTGAAATACATAAAGAAAAGCTGAATAGTCTATTCCTCGGAAGATAAGGACTCACCAGAAAAGCAACACTAACTCCGATAAGCTGACTAAGAGCGGGGCTAAAGCTGAGAATCGGGTCTTGTATCATGAAACAACACAACATAGAAAGTATACGGTCAGTACGTGGAATGTAACGAGTATGCAAGGTAAGTAAAACCGCTAAAATAAGTAAAAAATCATTTAAGAAAAATGCATTAATTAAACATAAACATCTGTAAACTGAGAGTAGGGCTTGCATGCATTCATTCTGAAAACATGATCTCCTCATAACACGACACAGCATAACTTCATAGCATCATAACTATATCGATTGACACAAAGCTGAATTCTGACATTTATAAGTAAAAGATGAACATTGAGTCAAACCTGCTTTACAACATCCATTTACATAAATCTCATAAGTAAGAAAACATGCATATCTATTGAAGTTCAGTTGGAATCTATATAGTCTAGTAGTTTTTTGCTATGAGTAGCCCCCTATTATTGATAGAGAGCTTACCGTCCGGCCCTTTATAGTCGCGACTGTTGTCAAAATCATGAGGAACAATGGGAGACTCATCTTTTAACCGGCATACCATGATAGAACTTGTATGGTCCCGACTATTACACTCAAGTGGGCAGAGCCGGCCAAAGCCTTGCCAGGGATAAGGATGATACTATGATATCGATATCAAGCTGAAGTCCCATTCGGGCAAGGGAAGCTCACAAAGGAGGTCCCAAATCATATAATAGTATAAACCTATGTTGGCTCGTAGTTATGAGGAATAGGGTGATTGACCCATAGCCTACTCGGTGCTAGACCATACTCCCAAAAATATGCATATGCTCTAAATCATTTATAACTAAGCTCAACATAGTCTATTGATGAAGCTCAATGATCAAATAACTCCTAGATATGAAATCATGCAAATGAGAAGCTTTTAGTTCAAAACATACCACAAGCTGAAAGCATAATAGGGAGCCTTTGCTCCAAAACCATGTGATAAGTTATGCATAGGAAGTTTTAACTCAAAACATACCACAAGCTAAGAATATAAAATTGGGAGTCTTCGCTTCAAAACAATATGGTAAGCTTAATGCGGGAAAAATCATCATTTCATACTTAACGTGTGGGCATTGTCCAAAGCTTTATCATAATTAGAAATACTCAATTCTCATCGAAAACATAGTTGTAAACATGGGTAGCTTCAAATCATTCTTTTCATCATAATATCTCATCATCATCATATATTCATCACAAATCTCATCTTTCATGAACATCTCATCAATGGGCCTTTAAACTCATAAAGCTACAATCATGATTTTAAATAGAAACATTATAAATTTTGTCCATGCTTCATAATTCAATAGTAGATATAACACCCTGGAAATTTTTTGGTGATTATTCGATATTCTTATGCTAGTTTAAAGAAAGTACGGATTTTATATTTGTCGTAGATGACAAGGGAAATTTGTACGATCAGAAAACAAAAGAGTATGTGAAGTTCATAAGTAAGGGTCAACTCTAAATGATCATCTCTCCCAATATATAATGAATTAGACGCCTCATGACCTATAAAATTAAAGTTATTTGAGTCTAGTTTTCAGAACATCAAATCTCTTGTCAGTCGGAGTTCGGAGTAAGAAGTTATGGGCATTTTACCTAAGCATCACGAGCAGTGACGCGGGCATGACGCCCTAGCGCCTCCTCTGCCCTATTTACTTAAAATCTGATTTTTCACTTGTAGAAAACATTTTTATCTAAATGTAAATAGACAAGATTGCTAAGGATTTCATTTTTCTCTCAAGAATAGTTCAAGAAAATCACAAGATAAGTTGAGATTACTTTGCCAAGTGTGTTAGGGGCTGTTTTGGAGCTCGTTTTGGCAAGGTCTAGAAGGAGTTTTTCTGTGTTTCAAAATCTATTTGAACTGACTATATATCCATCTTTCTGAGTAGGTGTTGAAATCAGGAGAAAAGGTAAGGATTTTGCCCCTTTTAAACCTCTCAAATTGCAGAGCGAAAATCTGGAAATTGGCAGCTATGTGAGCTGCCGATGGACTGTTTGTGAGCTGAGCTTTGCTCATTTTTCTTAGGAATTTTGGCTGTTCCTTTTGCTGGAATTATACTTCATATTGAGGGGAATAGTTACATAAAAACTAAGGTAAAATTTCCTCTTGTTTCTCCCTCAAAAGTTAGTGAAAACTAGTTGATAAAATGGCTAAATGTTGTTGATGTTGTTGTGTGTTGTTGTTGCTATTGTGACTATCTCTAGTCAGTCATTTTGGATGCATTTTTTTGCAATAGATTAAGCTTGTTGTTGTCCTGTAAAACCACTGGATTAAGGAGGTTGAAGGCTTATGGAGGTTGAAGGCTGATCATTGAAATAGGAAATCGGCTAGAGAAAAGTTCATCAGAGAAAGGTATGTAAGGCGCCCCGTCTATCGTTCTTTTAAGCACGATTCGTGTGTTGTGAAGCCAGAAACCTTTTTAATAGTCTTGAGGCAGTATTTTAAGATTCGTTTAATCTTTAAAGTTCCATGTTTTATTGAGGATAAATGTTAAGATTATGCCTAGCCGAAGTGAGACATCTAAAGTGTGATATTGTGTTGATTGTTGTCGTAGTTTTACATTGAGTTGGAGACCCCTCAGCGTGGGCATTGTTAGTTGGTCCTTACTGTATGTCATGTCTATATATATATGATATTAAATGTGTTTAAATGTGTGGTTGCTATCTGAAATTGGTGAAAGAGCAAAGATGAGGACGTGTAAACGATTTTAAGCCACGTAAAGACGTCGCAAACTATTAAGGGTAAATGAGCTTATCGAATTAGGATTACCTTGTTATGGTTATCCTTTATATTTTGTGTATTTTATGAAATATTTCAGGCCAAGGGGAGATTTCATAATCCTTTTCCCTTAAGCCGAACGACAAGCTAGCGAGTTTCTAAGCTCTAATGTCCCTTGAACGCGATCTACAAATTTTATTGAAACTGTTAAGTCATCAGTAATTCCTTATGATTTATAAAAGTAATTGAATACATGAATTTAAGTTCAATTTTCTAGCTTTACACGTTATATGTATTCAATTCCAGTTATGCATTACGAAGGAGGCCTATGCAGGCCACATGTTTAGTATTCGTCATTCCTATGTTGTATATATTGAGCTGGTCTAGTATAAGCCATATCAGCTCCATTTATGATTTTGTCTAAGATTTATTGATTTTACCCCGGTGTGGTACACCGACTGGAGAGTCTTGTTATTTTACCCCGGTGTGGTACACCGGTTGGACAGATTTTACCCCGGTATGGTACACTGACTGGAGGCATTTTTATTTTTAACCCAGTGTGGTACACTGGCTGGACGAATTGTATATAGATTTTATGGTCGTCTATCTGCTGGAATTTCAGTTATAGTGTTTGTTGTGCATTAGATGGTTGCATTTACACTTCAATAATGAGTTATTATCAGGTTTCTATTTTCTGTATTCCGGGTTGTTACTACTCCTTATTTTTGGCCTAGTTATCATTTTTATCTTAGATGTTTACAGTTTTCAGCCTTACATACTAGTACATTTTATTCGTATTGACGTCCTTTCATCTTGGGACCCTTCCTGCAATCGTGTTGCAGGTACAAGCCGATGCTTAGATCATCAAACGTAGTTTGAGCCAGGTTTCTGCAGAATAGTGGTATGCTCCTCTCTTCCAAGAGCCATGTCCTAGTTTGGACTATTTTCAGTTTTTTGTACAGCATGGGTAGGCCGGGGCCCTGTCCCGTACATTTCAATTTGTTTACTCTGTAGAGGCTGATATGGACTAGTTTGTATAGTAGTGTGGGTTGTGTAGTCGTATTGGTTTTTCACTGCTCTACTTAGCTTTATTGTAGACTTGTCGGCTTTCCAGGTTGCAGATTTATAATTGTCAAGGTATTATTGGCCCAGTATTTACCTTGGTTGGTTGTGACAGGTGGCTTGGTCAGCCTTAGTGTTACATTTATAGATGCTATATAGCCAGCTTCTCTATCGATCATGAATCGAGTGGTAGTTGTGCCCTACCCCAGTTTTGAGGCATGAAAGACTTGGTATCAGAGAGATGTCGTGTCCTAGGGAGTCCACAAAGTCATTTATTGTAGAGTCTTGCTTATGGGTATGTTGTGCACCATACTTATAACTAGGAGGCTACATGACATTTAGGAATTGTTTCACTTCTTTTACTAATAGTCTGTGCTATAGGTCGAGCTCATAAGTACTGTGATATCTAAATCGCGTTATTGTTTCAGAGTACGCCTGTGACAAGGAAGAAGACTACGAGGTTGATTGGCACAACCTTTGGGGAGGGTACTAGTCGCCCTCTAGTGGATCAGAGAGACAGGTCAGAGGCTCAGAGTGAGTCTCCTACCCCAAGTATTACAGTTCCTCCCACACCGGCCAGAGCAATGGCAAATAGACCTCCAGCTCCTCCCACACTAGCAGTACTTGAGGGTAGTAGAGTCGTAGAACCTCCCACGCCTATGGTACCTCCAATTATTTTGGAAGGATAGGGTCTTGAGGGAGCTTTTCAGCCGATGGCTCGTACAGTAGAAAGTCAAGAGCGATGATTGGAGGCGATGAGGAAACATAGACGCCAGACAACTGAGAGTTTCAGGGCCCGTGAGTTCTTGAGTTTGAGCCCCCCTATATTCACCAGATCATACCCGATCGAGGATCCTCAGGACTTTATAAATAAGACTTATAGGGTGTTAAAAGTGATGCGAGATACAACAACTAAGGAAGTAGAGTTGGTAGCCTTTAGACTACGTGATGTGGCCATATTGTGGTATGAGGCTTGGGCTCGACCTAGAGGAGCAGATGCACCACCAGCTGAGTGGGAAGAGTTCTCTGAGGCCACTATCTACCCCAAAAGCTTCGACAGGCTCAAACTGAGGAGTTTTTGCACCTAGAGCAAGGAAGTATGAGTGTACATGAGTATTTTATTCGATTTAATTCTCTTGACAGGTATGCCCCTCACATGGTTCAGACAATGGAGGATAGAGTTCATCGGTTCGTGTTAGGGTTGGGGCTTCATATAGCTCAAGATTTCTTGGGGGTTCTACTCATGAGCACATAGACATTTCACGAATTCAGGCTTTTGGCCATAGGGTAGATGATTTGGTTCATTAATTACGGGATACTCAGAGACAGTAGGAGCAACGAAAGAGAGCTGGGACTGTGGGTCCTTATAGAGGGCTGTAGGGTGACCCAGGGGCTCAGTCATCTAGGCAGTCAGTTAGGCCAGTAAGGAGTGCCCCACCTCAGTTTCAGGGACAGAGAAGAGACTAAGACCCAGCTCCATCTATCTCTCGACGATAGGAGCGGGTAGGGCAGAGGCGACCACCATTTCTGCCTTGTCCCCAATGTGGGAAACTCATTCAGGTTAGTGTCGTCAGGGGAAGAATGTATGTTATCGTTGTGGGCAGCCGGGGCACTTTATGAGGGATTGTTCAAATACGGTCGAGGCGGATCAGGCGCGATCAGTAGTTGCTTCGTCATCCTCCGTTCGACCTCCCAGACCTGATCCTCAGCTAGCAACAGGATTTGGCAGAGGTAGAGGGAGAGAGACTTCTAGTTCTAGGGCAACCCAGAATTGATTTTATGCTTTGGGCGGTCGACAGGACCAGGAGGCCTCACCTAATGTTGTTACAGGTACTTTGGTTATTTATTCTCGTGCAGTATATGTCTTACTTGATCCTGGTTATACGCTCTTTTATGTCACACGATTGCTTACGAGTCAGTTAGAGACTGTCCCTGAGTTATTATCTATACCATTTGATGTTTCTACGCCAATTGGCGAATCTGTGTTAGCTAGACGAGTTTATCGAAACTGCATAGTATTGGTATGTGATAGATCAACCTTAGCTGATTTAGTTGAGCTTGAAATGGTTTATTTTGATGTCCTTTTGGGTATGGATTGGTTGACGGCATGTTATGCTAATGTTGATTGTAGAGCTAGGGTTGTCATATTCAATTTTCTCGACGAGCCAGTCCGGGAATGGCAAGGTAATGCCGCTACGCCTAAAGGTAAGTATATTTCATAACTTAAGGCTTAGAAATTGATACCCAAAGGTTGTATTTCTCACTTGGTTCGAGTAAGAAACTTGGAATGTGAGCCTACGACTCTCCAGTCAATTCGTGTTGTAAATGAGTTTCCTGAGGTCTTTCAAGAGGATTTGCTTGGAATTCCTCCTGAAAGGGAGATAGATTTTTCTATTGATCTACTTCCAAGTACTCAGCCTATATCGATCCCTCCTTACAAAATGACTCTAACAGAGCTAAGGGAATTAAAGGAGTAGTTGAGAGATCTGCTCGAGAAGGGATTTCGACCTAGTGTATCACCTTTAGGTTCACCAGTGCTCTTTGTACAAAAGAAAGACGGGTTGTTAAGAATGTGAATCGACTATTGGAAGCTAAATAAGGTTACGATTAAGAATAAGTACCCACTTCCCAGGATTGATGACCTGTTTGATTAATTAAAGGGTGCCAGATGCTTTTCAAAGATTTATTTGAGATCCGGGTACCATCAATTACGGGTTAGGGAAGTGTATATCCCCAAGACTGCCTTCAGGACTAGATATGGCCATTATGAGTTCTTAGTGATGTCATTTAGGCTTACTAATGCCCCAGAAACTTTTATGGACCTGATGAATCGGGTGTTTAAGCCTTTTCTTGATGTATTTGTGATCATCTTCATTGATGATATTCTGATTTACTCGCGATCCGAGGCAGAGCATGTAGGTCATTTGAGATCAGTATTACAGACTCTACAGGAGCACAGGTTATATGCTAAATTTTCTAAATGTGAGTTTTGGCTAACACCTGTGGCTTTCCTTGGTCATGTAATTACAGCTGAAGGTATAAGAGTGGACAGTCAGAAGATAGAGGCAGTAAAGACTTGGCCCAGACCCTTGAATCCTACAGAGGTTGCAGCTTTCTAGGGTTAGCAGGTTATTATCGTCGATTTATGGATTGTTTCTCTACTATCACTGCACCATTGACAAAGTTGAGTCATGAAGGAGCTAAGTTTCAGTGGACAGAGGCATGTGAGCGAAGTTTTCAGGAATTGAAGGATAGGCTGACTTCAACACCTGCCTGACTCTTCCAGAGGGTGTTGAGGGTTATGTGGTCTATTGTGATGCTTTGAGAGTTGGGCTAGGTTGTGTTCTGATGCAACACGGCAAGGTCATTGCTTATGCCTCTAGACAGTTGAGGAAGCACGAGCAAAATTATCCTACCCATGATCTTGAGTTGGATGCAGTGGTATTTGCATTGAAGATTCGGCACCACTACTTATACGGGGTACATGTTGATATCTTCACAGATCATAAGAACCTTCAGTATTTGTTTCAGTAGAAGGAGTTGAATTTATGCCAGAGAAGGTGGTTAGAATTGCTGAAAGATTATGATGTTAGCATTCTGTATCATTCGAGCAAAGAAAATGTTGTAGCTAATGCTCTAAGTCGCATGTCTATGGGTAGCTGGAGTCATATTCAGGTTGATAGGATTGAAATGACGAAGGCTCTATGACAGTTGGCTGACTTACAAATTCTGTTACTGTATGCCGAAGATGGGGGTGTTATTGTCAAAAACACAGCAGTATCATCCTTGGTAGTGGAAGTTAAGCAACGAAAATATGATGATGCATAGTTAGTCTTACTGAGAGACAGTATACCACAACAAAAGCAGAGCCTATTTGATTGTGGACCCGATGGAGTTCTTAGATACCAGGGCCATCTATATGTACCTAATGTGGGTGAACTACGGGAACAAATTATGAATTAAGCTCATTATTCTCGATATTTAGTACACCCAGGTGCCACAAAGATGTATCATGACCTGAAGTAGCTATATTGGTGGAATGGCATGAAAAAGGACATCACCGATCTTGTGACTCAGTGTCCCAATTGCCAGCAAGTGAAGTTTGAGCTCCAGAGACCTGGAGGTTTGGTGCAGGATATAGAAATTCCAGCCTGGAAGTGTGAGGTGATTAATATGGATATTATTATCGGATTGCTTAGAACGAGCAGGAAGAATGATTCTATCTAGGTAATAGTTGATAGATTAACTAAATCAACTCTCTTCTTGCCAATTAAGACCACATATGCTGTAGAGGATTATGCTAGGCTTTATATATGAGAGATAGTTCGCCTACATGGTGTCCCCTTGTCCATTATTTTTGACAGATGTGCTCAGTTCACATCAAACTTCTGGAAGTCTTTCCAGACAGGCCTGGGCACTCAGGTAAGCCTCAGTATCGCATTTCATCCTCAGACAGACGGACAGGCTGAATGCACCATTCAAACACTTGAAGATATGTTGCGTGCCTGTGTTTTAGATTTTGGAGGAAGCTGGGATGATCATGTATTCTTGATTGAGTTCTCCTATAATAACAGTTACCAGGCAAGTATTCAGATGGCCCCGTATGATGCTTTATATGGGCAAAAATGCAGGTCACAAGTGGACTAGTTTGAACTCAGTGAGGCAGAGTTATTGGGGCCAGACTTATTAGAGCAAGCTATTGACATGGTGAAACTTATTAGATATCGACTTCAGACATCCCAGAGTAGGAAGAAGTCTTATACAGATGTATGTCGTCGAGCGCTGGAGTTTGTTGTTAATGATTGGGTCTTCCTGAAAGTGTCTCCAATGCAAGGCGTTATGCGATTTGGGCGAAAAGGCAAGCTGAGTCCTAGATATGTTGGGCCCTACAGAGTTATCCACAATATAGGAAAAATGGCCTATGAATTGGAGTTGCCACTAGAGTTAACAACAGTCCACCCAGTATTTCATGTATCAATGTTGCGGAAGTGCATAGGAGACCCAACCCATGTTATGCCTATCGATGATGTCAGGATTTCTAAGGATATGACATACACCGAAGTTCCAATTTCTATTCTTGACCGGCAAGTCAGAAACTTCGAACCAAAGAGGTCGCCTCAGTTAAAGTATTATGGCGAAGTAATAACATCGAGGAAGTGACTTGGGAGGCTGAGGAGGAAATGAATAATAAATATTCTCACCTATTTACGATGTCAACATGATGTTAAGGTATGTGTTTGATACTTAAGTTACTGAGTATCTATTTTGAAGCATATTAAGTGAAATTAATTTCCGTTCGGGGTTGAATGTTCCTAAGAGAGGGAGAATATAACACCCTGGAAATTTTTTGGTGATTATTAGATGTTTTATGCTAGGTTAAACAAACTACGGGTTCTATATTGGTCATAGATGACAAGGGAAATGGGTACGAATAAAAAACCAAAGAGTATGTGAAGTTCATAAGTAAGGGTCAAATTTAAATGATCATATCTCCCAATATATAATGAACTATAAGCACCACGATCTATCAAATTAAGTTATTTGAGTCTAGTTTTCATAACATCAAATCTATTGACAATCGTAGTTCAGAGTAAGAAGTTATGGGCATTTTGCCGAAGCATCGCGAGTGGTGACGCGGGCATGATGCCCTAGCGCCTCCACCGCCCTATTTACTTAAAATATGATTTTTCACTTGTAGAAAACATTTTCAGCTAAATCTAAATCTACCAGCTTGATAAGGATTCTACTTCTCTCTCAATTCCAGAAGCTAGGACAAAGAAAATCAAGGAGGAACATCAAGCATTAAGATTGTTGAGGATAAATGTTAAGATTATGCCTAGCTGAAGTGAGACATCTAAACTGTGATATTGCGTTGATTGTTGTCATAGTTGTACATTGAGTTGGAGACCCCTCAGCATGGTCATTGTTAGCTAGTCCAAACTGTATGTCATGTGTATATATATGTGATGTTAAATTTGTTTAAAGGTCTGGTTGGTAGCTGAAATTGATGAAAGAGCCAAGATGAGGATGTGTAAACGATTTTAAGCCATGTAAAGATGTCGCAAGCTATTAAGGGTAAACGAGCTTATCGAATTAGGATTACCTAGTTATGGTTGCACTTTATCTGATGTGTATGTTATGAAATATTTCAGTCCAAGGAGAGATTTCATAATCCCTTTCCCTTAAGCCGAACGACAAGCTAGCGAGTTTCTGAGCTCTAATTTCCTTTGAACACGATCTACAAATTTTGTTTAAACTCTTAGGTCATCCGTAGTTCCTTATGATTTATACAAGTTTTTGAAT
This sequence comes from Datura wrightii, assembly GCA_035772735.1. NCBI lineage: Eukaryota > Viridiplantae > Streptophyta > Magnoliopsida > Solanales > Solanaceae > Datura > Datura wrightii. The sequence goes on from JASDFA010000002.1 coordinate 17,075,855, forward strand.
ACATGCATTTAAGTTCTATTTTCTAGCTTTACATGTTATATGTACTCAGTTCCAGTTATGCATTATGAAGGAGGTCTATGCAGGCCACATGTTTAGTATTCGTCATTTCTATGTTGTACGTATTGAGCTGGTCCTTATAATGCATATCGGCTCCATTTATGATTTTTCTAAGATTTATTGATTTTAACCCGGTGTGGTAAACCGAATGGAGGTTTTGTTATTTTACCCCAGTGTGGTACACCGGCTGGATGGATTTTACCCCGGTATGGTACACCGGCTAGAGGCATGTTTATTTTTAACCCGGTGTGGTACACTGGCTGGACAAATGTATATAGACTTTATGGTCGGTTGTCTGCTGGAATTTCAGTTATAGTCTTTGTTTTGCATTAGATGGTTCCATTTGCTCTTCAATAATGAGTTATTATCAGGTTTCTGTTTTCAGGATTTCGGGTTGTTACTACTCCTTATTTCTGGCCTAGTTATCATTTTTATCTTACATGTTTATAGTTTTTAGCCTTACATACTAGTACATTTTATTCGTACCAATGTCCCTTCATCTTGGGACCCTTCCTACAATCGTGCTTCAGGTACAGGCCGAGGTTTAGATCATCGGACGTAGTAGGAGCTAGATTTCAGCAGAATAGTGGTATGCTCCTCTCTTCCAGGAGCCATGTCCTAGTTTGGACTATTTTCAGTTTTTTGTACAGCATGGGTATGACGGGGCCCTGTCCCATACATTTCAGTTTTTTTACTCTGTAGAGGCTAATGTGGACTAGTTTGTATAGTAATGTGGGTTGTGCAGTCGTATTAGTTTTTCATTGCTTTGCTTAGCTTTATTGTATCCTTGTCGGCTTTCCAGGTTGCATATTTATAATTGTCAAGGTGTTATTGGCCTAGTATTTATCTTGGTCAACCTTAGTGTGACAGGTGGCTTGGTTGGTTGTCACAGGTGGATTGGTCAACCTTAGTGTTATATATAGATGCTATATAGCCAGCTTCTCAATCGATCATGAATCGAGGGCCAGTTGTGCCCTACCCCAGTTTTGGGGCGTGACAGTAGAATCATAATCAAATCATACCCATGAATAGAGATAGAATATTCATGTATTTGGGTTAAAACCTCATAGATTATACATAGAATTCCATACTTTAGAGAGGGATTGGGCATAGGTGTGAAAAGAATCGCCCATTCATAACCTTACATACCTGTTGGAGGCTGAATCCAACCCTCCCTTGAATGCCAAAAGAAAATTGAAATGAATTGAAGATCACTAGCTTGAGCACCCTCTCAAATCTCTTCTACTTCGCATGCATGGATGGAAAATAATTAATCTAAACTTAACCCTATAAAAGGCCACTATTCATACCCTAAAACATCGTAGTTTAGGCTTAGGAACTTAGGAATTACGAAAAGACCCTTACAAACTTCGTAGAAAAAATACTATCAGGTGGCCCTAACGAGTAACCTGACAACTCGTGACTAGGGGGTACAACTCGTGGTGTCATCCATTATGTTCCAAATCTTTTAGGCTCATCACGGGTCATCTCACGACTGGTTATGGGTGACCACAAGTTGCGGTCCCCGCCCGTGAAGTATACTGCCTCACTTTTCTTTTCCTTTCTTACTTCCCTCCCCACGGCTGACCCAATGACATGTGGGGCCTGACCACAAGTTGCGGTCTCGCTAGTGGCTTCTCATCTCTTCAAGTTCTTCTCACTGATCCCTGGGCCTTCCCCACAAGTAACCTCACGACTCGTGGGCTACTCTCACGAGTCTTCCGAGGATTCATTCTGAGCCTGTTGCAAAATTTTCAAATTTCTCTGTTTCAACTCCCGGGTCTGATCCTTGGTGTTCCGTGGAATAACAATATCTCCCCCTTGGAAACATTCATCCTCGAATGTTGGAAAAACACACAGAAAAGTAGAGATATGAAATTACCATATTCAAATACTGAACATTTAAACGGAAATCTAACGGAATGACTACCTCCAATTCAAAATACATTACTGAGCTGAATTCACCAATCATACATACATTCACCTACATAAAAGAAACTTGCACACATGAACTGAAAATGAAACTAAATAGAGTTTTAGGGAAAAACTGATACCTCAAGTCAGAACTGAGCTGGTAGATAATAAATGTGGGTATCTAGCCATCATATCCGCTTTGGCTTCCCATTTAGCTCCTTCAACATGCTGATTCCTCCATAACACTTTAACTGAATCTACTTCCTTGTTCCTAAGCCTTCGAACCTGACGATCCAATATTCACACCAGAACCTCTTCATAGCTAAGGTTGTCTCTCACACCAACATGGTCCACCTGGACAACTACGGCTGGATCACCCAAACACTTCTTCAAAAGCGATACCTGAAATTCTGGATGCACAGAAGCTATTTCTGAAGGCAACTCCAACTCATATGCCACCTTGAAAACATGTCTCATTATCTAGTATGGGTCGATATAACGGGGACTAAGTTTTCCTTTCCTTCCAAATTGCATCACTCCCTTCATGGGAGACACTCTCAGAAATATCCAATCCTCGACCTCAAATTCTATTTCTCTTATTCTCACGTTTGCATAAGACTTTTGGTGACTCTGTGTAGTTCTCAACCTGCCTCTTATCAACTGAACTTTCACCATTGCTTTATTAACAAAATCTTGCCCTACTAATGCTACCTCACAAGCCTCAAAACATCCGATGGGCGATTTACATCTCCGCCCGTAGAGAGCCTCGAACGCCGCCATCTGGATACTAGAGTGCTAGTTGTTATTGTAGGTAAACTCAATCATGGAGAACTGATCATCCCAACTATATTTTAAGTCCATCACACATGCTCTCAATATGTCTTTGAGAGTCTGGATAGTCCGCTCCACTTGTTCATCCATTTACGGGTGAAATGCTGTGGTGAGCTTAACTTGAGTACCTAGTCCTTTTTGAAATGATCTCCAAAACTGAGAGGTAAACTAAGTACCTCTATCTGAAAAAATAGACAAGGGCACTCCATTCAACTGAACCAACTCCCGAATGTATCACTTAGCATAATCCTCCAATGAGTCAGTGGTTTTGACTGGTAGAAAATGCGCCGCCTTGGCCAACCTATCCACAACAACTCAAATAGAATCATATTTCCTATGAGTCCGAGGTAAACCTGTAATGAAATCCATATCACTTTATTCCCACTTCCAAGTAGGAATAATGATATCCTGAAGTATACCTCCCGGTCTTTGATGTTCAACCTTCACCTGTTGACAGTTTTGACACTTAGCCACAAATTCTGCTATGTCCTTTTTCATTCCATTCCACCAATAGACTTCCCGTAAGTCACGATACATCTTGGTGGTGCCTAGATGGATGGAACACCTGGACCCATGAGCCTCGTGCAACATCCAGAACACACAAGCGGCCCTGATATCGAAGCACACCATCTCCCCCTTTGGAGAAGACCTCCACTCACTAATTCTGAACAGCTTCCTTTAACTTTACTAAGATCTGGTCCTCATCTTGTCTAGCTTTAACATCAGTCACCAAGGACGATTCTAACCCATTCTGGACAACAACATCACCATCAGTAGAGTCGACGAACCTAACTTCTAACTTTTCGAGTTGATGTACATCTTTCACCAACTCCTTTTTTTCTTCATCCACATGGGACACACTCTCCATAGAGAGCCTACTAAGTGCGTCCGCTACCACATTGTCCTTACCCGGATGATAAAGGACACTCATATCGCAGTCCTTGAGTAGCTCCAACTACCTCCTTTGTCGAAGATTGAGATCTTTATGTGTAGACATATACTACAAACTCTTATGGTCCATGAACACATCTACATAAACCCCATACAAGTAATGTCTCCATATCTTCAAGGAAAATACCACTGCGGCCAATTCAAGATCATGAGTCGGGTAATTCTTCTCATGCACCTTCAGTTGTATAGAGGCATATGCTATAACTCTCCCATGCTGCATCAATACACACCCGAGTCCGACTCTAGATGCATCACAATACACTACGAATTCATTGATACCCTCAGGTAGGGTCAACACCAGTGCTGAAGTGAGTCGAGTTTTCAACCCTTGGAAGCTCCTCTCACAAGCCTCCGACCATTGGTGTTTCACCTTCTTCTGAGTCAACTTTGTCAAAGGTGATGCAATAGATGAGAAACCCTCAACAAACCTCCAATAGTAGCCATCTAAACCCAATAAAATCCAAATATCTGAAGGATTCACCAGTCTGGGCCAATTCATCACCGTCTCGATTTTATAAGAATCTACCTTTATGGCCTCACTTGATACCACATGGCCCAGAAATGCTGTGGAGTCCAACCAAAACCCACACTTGCTGAACTTGACATACAATTGGCAATCCTTAAGAGTATGTAGCGCTACTCTCAAATGAGCAGCATGCTCCTCCTCACTCCAAGAGTATATAACTATGTCATCAATGAACACGATCACGAACATGTCCAGATATTGCTTGAACATCCTGTTCATCGGGCCCATGAAAGCTCCAGGAGAATTCATTAGCCCAAAGACATGACTACAAACTCATAATTGTCATATCGCATCCTGAAGGTTGTCTTCGGGATATCACTCTCCTGAACATTGAGCTGATGATACCCAGACCTGAGATCTATCTTTGAGAAACACTTGGCACCCTGAAGATGGTCAAACAAATCATTGATCCTGGGCAGTGAATACATGTTCTTGATGGTGACTTTGTTCAATTGCCGATAATCAATACACATGCAAAGAGATCCATCCTTCTTTCGGACAAAGAGAACTGGTGCACCCCATGGAGACTTGATTGGTCTAATAAAACCCTTATCTAAAAAGTCCTTCAACTGCTCTTTCAACTCCTTTAGCTCGGCTGGAGCCCTCCTATAGGGAGGAATATATATAGGCTGCATGTAGGGAAGAAGGTCAATACCGAAATCAATCTCCCGCTCAGGAGGAACACTTGGAAAATCAATAGGAAAGACCTCTGGATACTCATGTACTAATGGAATTGACTGGATGGTCGGCGTCTAAGACTCAACATCCTTAACCCTAATTAGATGATACATGCAACCCTTAAAAATCATCTTCCTATCCTTAAGGTAGGAAATGAAATGAACTACAGGCACAGCTAAACTACCCTTCTCTTCTAAAATTGGCTCACCCAGAAATATGAACTCTACTACCTGGGTTTTACAATTAACTCAAGCATAGCTTGCAAATAGCCAATCCATGACGAGAATAATATCAAAATCGGTCATGGCTAACTATATCAAATCTGTTGAGGTGACCTTATGAAGAACTAAGACTGGGCAACCTCTATACACCCTTCTAGATAGGATTGAATCACCTACTAGAGCAGAAATTGAGAAAGGTTCTGAAAAGACTTCAAGACTGATTCCAAAGCTACTGGCCACATAAGGTGTCACAAAATACAAGGTAGCCCTAGATCTAGTAAAGCATAAACATCAATATGGAAAACTCACAATATACCAATGACCACATCTGGGGAGACCTCCTGCTCCTGATGGGATGCTAAAGCATAGAACCAATTCCGGAGCTGTCCACCAACTGTGCTAGTAGATGCCCCATGATGTGCTATGCATGCGGGAGGAGCTACTGAACTAGAAGCTGGGCCTCGAGTCCCATCCTGATCCTTTCTCACTGTTGGACAATCTATATGCATGTGTTTGTGCTTTCCACACCCAAAATAAGCACCTGAAGCTACCAAGGACTGGCCTATGTGCCCTCGACCACATCTGCGACAAGCTGGGATGCTAGAATCTGCAGGTCTACTGCTCTAAGCCCTCGAGCCTGATGCTCGCCCTCTCTGATCATGTATAGGCCTAGATGGCACACTTAATGCTAAATATGTTAGGGCTGATGATCTCTGGTGAGTCTGCTATCGGTGCCCACCACCGGACCTTTGCTGAGAGAATCTGTGGTCCTCGGTCCTGGCCCTCTTGGCCTCCCACACTCTCGAATGTTCCGCCTCCATCTACTGGGCGTACAACACTATTAGTGGGAAATCATTATCCTGATGGAGCATAGAGGACCTACAATCCTTTTCCAAATAGGCCGCTACTCCATGGACGAATCTACTCACCCGCATCCTCTGATCGGCTACCAATTCTGGGGCATATTTCGATAGGCGAGTGAACTCAAAGGCATACTCTTGTACAGTCAATCTCCCTTGATTCAAATTCATGAACTCATCTGCCTTTAGCTCCCTCATCTCACAAGGGAAGCATCAGTCTAGAAATGCAACATGGAACTCTTCCCAAGTGACCAGACCTGCTCCTGCAACCCTTCTATCCTTCTATTGGCGGAACCAAATATGCGCGACCCCTTTTAATTGATAAGAGGCCAACTCAGTGCACTCAACCCAATTCACCTCCATGACTTGGGTGATCTTGACAATCTCGTCTACGAACTCATGTGGGTCCTCATCTTTCACGACAAGAACGTACACCCAGATCGTAGATATGGGACAAGGAGCTCCGAGAGACCCCAAGTCGACCCATGGCGTGAGCATACATATAATTCATTCACATAAGTGGAAGGCTTAACATAAGGAAACTTAATCATGACATTACAATGGAGAAAAGACAATACATGATGGCTGAATACAACTGATAGTCTGAAAAGCCTCTAATAATGAAAGACGGATAGAAGGGACAATACCCCATCTAACCCTACAATACTAAAACTAAAAGAGAATAATAGAGTCTAAACATATGGCCCTCGTAACATGAGGACTCACCAAATAAGCTGATGGCGATCTCTGAAGAGCTACCGAGGAGGGTGAGCCTGAGAGCCAGCTCTTGTATCATAAAACAATATAGCATAGAAAGTATGCGGTCAGTACCAAGTATGCAAGGTAAGTAAAACGTACATTTAAAGTATATAAAAATCATAAATTATTAAAAGAGTAATACAGAGTAATACATCTTGCTCATTTCGTAAACATCATAACATAACATAAGACTCAAGGTTTTCAAAACATTCGTAATACAAACATAGTCATATATATAGGAGAAAAGCATTACTTAACATGACTTAAGCCAAAATACATAATCATAACATGCATAATTCATAAGGAATAATGGGAGATTCTCCTAACTGATATACCCCACATGAGCACGCATGATGTCCGACTTGTAAACCTAGTCGGGAGGCCGTTCATACCTTGCCAAGGGTAGAACCATGAAGGGCATGATATCACCATGAAAAGGGCCATTTGGGCCGGGGACAGTCACAAAGGAGGTCCCAACATACCTATGGTGGAACGTAGTTTATGAGATCAGGGGCAAAACCTAGGCCTCGAACCTACTCGATGTTTGATACTACTCCAAAAACATATATAGTGCTCATAGTATAACATGCGTGAATTCATGGGTCAGTTAAATCATGATAATAATAAAAATACTTGTACATATGTGAACTAACCATGACATAAGTCCCATGAATCGGCCAAAACATAATTCATAACTCATAGGTTCCATGCATACTTGAAAATCATACGTATAACTTGTAAATCACAAATCATAATGGGTAGTTGAATAAGTATTATACCCTGGTAACCCAAGGATCAGACCCAGAAGTAAAAACGAAGATAAAACTGAAAATTCGCACCAGGTCACAGAACGATCCGTAAGGTGGTTCGTGAGGAGTGACCACAAGTCATTAGGTGACTCGTGGTCAACATGGTTTGGCAAGACCTGAGTGAGGAGGCCACAAGCCTGACCACGAGTCGTGGTCAGACCTCATGACTCATGAGGTCACTCGTGGTATACCTTGGAGGTTTGGCATGTTGGGATAGGAGTGTAGGCCACGGAAGGTGACCACGAGTCGTGGTCTGACCTCAAAACTCATGAAGTCACCCGTGGGGTCCCATTGGATGTTTTAGTCAGTAGACTCAATGGACCATGGCCACGATTCGTTCCCTATGGCAACGACCCATGAGGTCCCTTGTGGGGACCGGTGACTAGAAATTTTCTGCGTTTTAGTAAGGGTGTTTTCATAATTCCTAAGTTCCTAAGGCCTAAAGTACATCATTTTGGATATTTTTCTGAGTGAGATAAGATGAGTTAAGTCCTTTATGAATGCCCATTTCTCATGCAAAAACTTAGAGAGATTTTTTGGGAGATTCAAGGTCTTCTTCCCCAAATTTCAATCAATTTCTTTGTGGGTATTCAAGGAAGCTAGAAATCAATCCATTCCCAGGTATGTAGGGTTTTAGTATGGGTGAAATTCTTCCACACCCATGCCCAAATTTCAAATTTAATCATGCATCCTGTTATTCAATTCCATGGAGTTTTACCCAAAAGCATGAAAATGTCATTTCTCTTTATGGGTTTGAATCAATTGAGTTTTAATTATTGAATTATGAATGATGGGCAGGTTTTGCATTATTTTCTTTAAAATTTTTATGGGTTTGAATCAATTGAATTTTAGTTATTGAATTATGAATGATGGGCAGGTTTTACATTATTTTCTTTAAAATTATGTTTCAATCTTTTAAATTGAAAATGCCCATTTGATGAAAGTTCATGGAAGTTATGATTTATGATAAATACTATATATTTTTAGTTTATTGATGATGGAAAAGCATGATTCAAAACTCCCAAGTTTATGAGAATACTTTGAAAGAATTGAATATGATGAAGTATTATGAAATTCCCACATGATTGAAGAATGATTCATGATTTATGAAGTGAATTACAAGATTTATCGATTCATGATGTTGGCTGATGAAAAGGGCCTATGGTTCTTGGCTAAGCATGTTTTAAAGGGAATCCATGATGATAAATGTTATATTCTAGCCAATTAATCTTAATTCATGATGTTATTAATTTATGTATGAGCCTATATACATGTTTTTGGGAGTCGTGTCTAGCACCAAGCAGCTTGGCGTTCAAAGGACTACGCTGATGTCTCATAACCACGTGTCACCATGGGTTTCTAAATGATATGATGTATTAATAATGATCCCCTCAAATTTGATATCATGCCTTATGCACAACTCTCGCCTGGGAATCCAGGGTCGGCTCTACCCACTTGAACGAGATACTAGGGCATCATGAAAGGCTCTACCATGATGGTGTCGGTTATGACGAGTCCTCCCATTGTTCCGCATGTGTTATGCATTGTTGTGTTTATGTTGCTAGCTAAAGTTTTGTTTTGATAAAGTTACTTATGATTATGAAAATGAATGATTATTAATGATTTGAAAGTCTTGAGCCTTATGTTTCATTACGAAGATTTTGATGTAAGCATGATGTCCCTCTCTTATATTGTTTATAAGTTTTATTTACTCTAAAATGTCTGTTTTACTTACCTTGCATACTCAATACATTCCATGTACAGACCGCATACTTTCTATGCTATATCGTTTCATGATACAGGGTTCGGATCTCAGGCTCATCCTCACCCTCAGTCCATCTTAGCTTATGCTTTCAGTTTATTGGTGAGTCCTCATGTTCTGAGGGCCGTTTGACAGACTTTCATGTTAATTATGTTTCAGTATTGGTCAAGTTAGTTAGTGATGTTATCCCATCAACCCATCCTATGTATTAGAGACAAGTATGTAGTGCTTTGCTATGTATATGTCCTGTATTTCCTGATGTTATGCTATAATTACGTTTCCGTTATGTTTTTATGATTATCATTCCACTTATTTGTATGAGATTAGTTGTATGCATGTGCCATGGGTCGACTTGGGGTCCCTTGTCCCGTAGCTACGATCTGGGTGTACGTTTGGTTCGTGACAAACTTGGTATCAGAGCGATAGGTTTGAAGTGTCCTAGGGTGTCTGAAAGCCGCGTTAAGTAGAGTCTTTTTCATGGGTGTAAAGTGCTCCACACTTATGATGAAGAGGCTACCAGATGTTTAGGAAATGTTCCCTTCTTTCATGTTCTATGTCGTGTGATGAAAAGCCTTTCCATCCTTCTAATTCATACGATTCACAATTGCAGAATTCTGGCTCCTAGAAGAATAAATAGAAGCAGGAATGGAAATGATGAAGGCCACGGAGATGGTAATGACCATGGGCATCAGCAAGCCCCACCTGTTTAGGAGCCCCAGGCACTAGAGCCAACTGCCCACGCTGAGTTTCGGGCGGCTATTCAGATGTTGGTGCAGGCCTTTACCACTTAGGTCAACTAGCAGGCTGTTGCATAGGTCCGACAAAATGGCAATGCAACGGCACCTCGGATTAGAGACTTCTTGAGGATGAAGCCTTGTTAGTTCACGGGATCAAAGGTGGACAAGGATCCACATGAGTTCATTGAAGGGATCTTGAAGGTCACTCAGGTTATGGGGGTGACAAATGGAGAATGTGTGGACTTGGCCTCTTATCAGCTAAAAGAGGTCGCTCATATTTGGTACAAGCAATGGAAGGACTGTGGGGCAGCGAGAGCGGGCCCTATCAGTTGGGATGAGTTCCACATGGCCTTTCTTGAGAAGTTCTTTCCTATGGAGACGAGGGAGTTGAAAACGGCTAAGTTTGTGAAACTCAAATAGGGAAGATGACTGTGCTGGAGTATTCTCTTGAGTTCACTCATTTGTCAAAGTACGCCCCAGAGTTAGTGATGGATCAGAGGGCGCGGGTGAGCTGATTCATTCATGGTGTGGCTAGTTACTTAGACAAGGATTGTAGGACAGCTATGCTCCACCAGGATATGGACTTTCCTCGCATAGTGTTGTACACCCAGAGGATGGAGGCGGCTCATGTGAGGGAGAGGGAGGCAAAGAGGGCTCAGACGAACAGCCATGGGTTATCACATCAAAGGTCTGACGGTGGCTACCGTTCACAGTTTCAGCAGAGGTCACTAGTCTCAGCACCGTCATCAGCTAGTGTTCCATCCAGGCCCAGGGGTGATCATAAAAGCATGGCTTCATGGTCTAGGGATCAGAGGGACACCTAGTTAGAGTATACCTCTCCAGCTTGCAGGAAGTGCAACAAGAGTTATGTCGGGGAGTGCTTGCTTGGTTCAGATGTTTGCTATGGGTGTGGTAGATCTGGGAACATGCACTGAGCGCACCCATATGCTAGATAGGGTGATGATAGGGGTCGTGCACTGGCCACTAGGACAGCAGCAGCTCCATCCCATTCCGCTCCACAGAGAGAATCAACTATTAGAGGTGGCGGATAGCGCCAAAATCAATTCTATGCCCTTGCCTCGAGCTAGGAGCATGAGACTTCGCCAGACGTGGTCACTGGTATGTTGCATTTCTTTCATATTAATGTCTATGCTTTGCTATATCTGGGAGCTACCTTTTCTTTCGTGACTCCTTACATTGCTAGTAGCCTTGGAGTTAGTCGCGAGACCTTGTCAGAACTGTTTTCAGTTTCGACCCCTGTTGGTGATTCGGTCATAGATAGACGAGTATATTAAGGATGCTCGGTCACTGTGTTGCATAAGGTTACCTCGCAAACCTTGTAGAGTTATCCATGACTGACTTTGACGTTATTCTTATCATGGATTGGTTGTTTGCATGTTACGCTTCGATTAATTGTAGGACCCGTATGATGGAATTTCATTTTGCGGGTGAGTTAGTGTTGGAGTGGAAGGGTAGTTCAGCAGTACCAACAGGTCGGTTTATATCCTATCTTAAAGCCAGGAAGATGATTTCTAAAGGTTGCAAGTACCACCTAGTTAGGGTTGAGGATGTAGAGTCCAAGACCCCGGCTATTCAGTCAGTTCCGGTAGTGTGCGAATATCTGGAGGTGTTTCCTGATGATTTGCCCGATGTTACTACGGAGAGGAAAATTGATTTTGGTATTGATCTATTACCCAATATGCAGCCTATCTCTATTTCTCCCTAGAGGATGGCCCCAGCCAAACTAAAGGAATTAAAGGATCAGTTAAAGGATCTGTTAGATAAGGGCTTCATTAGACCAAGCCAGTCTCCATGGGGTGCACCAGTTTTATTTGTTTGAAAGAAGGAAGGGTCCCTTCTCATGTGGATTAACTATCTGCAGTTCTACAAGGTTACCATCAAGAACAGGTACCCCTTACCCAGGATCGATGATTTGTTTGATCAACTTCAGGGTGCCAAGTGCTTCTCCATGATTGAAGTTATGGGTATCACCAGTTCAGAATTCGGGAGAGTGACATCCTGAAGACCACTTTCAGGACTCGGTATGGTCACTACGAATTTGTTGTTATGTCTTTCGGACTAACCAATGCCCCTGCAGCTTTTATGGATCTAATGAATAGGGTGTTCAAGGCATATTCAGACATGTTCATGATTGTGTTCATTGACAACATCTTGATATACTCATGGAGCAAGGAGGATCATGTCGTTCACCTAAGAGTATTACTTCAGACCCTCAAGGATCGTCAGCTATATGCAAAGTTCAGTAAGTGTGAATTTTGGCTAAACTCGGTGGCGTTTCTGGGTCAAGTGGTAATAAGCGAAGGCATAAGGGTAGATTCCCAGAAAATTGAGTCGGTGAAAAATTGGCCTAGACCAGTGAATCCTTTAGAAATTTGAAGTTTCTTGGGTTTAGCTGGCTACTACTGAAGGTTTGTTGAGGGTTTCTTATCTATTGCGGTACCTTTGACTAAGCTGACTCAGAAAAAGGTGAAGTTCCAATGGTCGGATGTTTGTGAGAAAAGCTTCCAAGAGTTGAAGACCCGACTCACTTCAGCACCAGTGTTGACCTTATCTAAGGGCGCTAATGGCCTTTTAGTGTATTGCGGATGCTTCGAGAGTCAGACAGGGATGTGTGTTTATGCAGCGTGGGAAGGTAATATCATATGCCTCGAGACTGCTGAAAGTTCATGAAAAGAATTACCCGACCCATGACCTAGAGTTGGCGGCAATGGTGTTTGCATTGAATATATGGCAGCATTACTTGTATGGGGTCAATGTGGATGTATTTATGAATCACAAGAGCTTGCAATATATTTTCACACAGAAAGATCTAAATCTTCGGCAGAGGAGATTGTTGGAGTTACTTAAGGACTATGACATGAGTGTCCTTTACCACCCGGGCAAGGCCAATGTGGTTGCGGATGCACTTAGTAGGCTCTCTATGAAGAGTGTGTCCCACGTGGATGGGGGAAAGAAGGAGTTAGTGAAGGATGTCCACCGACTAGCAAGATTGGGAGTTAGATTGATCGATTCGACTGATGGCGACATTATTGTGTGGAATGGGTCAGACTCGTTCTTAGTTGTCGATGTCAAATGTAAGCAAGATGAGGATCCGACTTTGAGGAAGCCGAAGGAAGCAGTGCGGAATCAAAAGGTGGAGGTTTTCTCCCAAGGGGGAGATAGGGTGCTACAATACCAGGGTCGGCTATGTGTTCCGGACATTGATAATTTGAGAGTTCGAATATCGCATGAGGCACATGGTACTAGATATTCTATCCATCCGAGATCCACGAAGATGTATCAGGACTTGCGAGAAATATATTAGTGGGATGGTATGAAGAAGGATATTGCGGAGTTCGTAGCTAAATGTCCAAACTGTCAGCAAGTGAAAGTCAAGCATCAAAGGCCGGGAGGTGTACTTTGGGATATTACCATTCCCACTTGGAAGTGGGAGGAAGTAAATATTGATTTTGTTACAGGCCTACCTCCTACTCGTCGACACTATGACTCCATTTGGGTGGTGGTAGATAGGTTAACTAAGGGGGCACACTTCCTACCACTCAAGACCATAGATTCAATGGATGATTATGCCAAGTTGTATATTTTGGAGTTGGTTCGACTTCATGGAGTGCCCTTGTATATTATTTTTGACTGAGGTACTCAGTTTATCTGGCATTCTTTTCAAAAAGGACTTGGGACGCTTACATCCTTCCATCCTCAAATAGACGGCCAGGTAGAACAAACAATTCATACCCTTGAGGACATGTTGAGGGCATGTGTTATGGATTTTAAAGGTAGTTGGGATGATCATTTTCCCTTAATCGAGTTCGCCTATAATAGCAGTTATCACTCTAGTATCCAGATGGCACTGTTCAAGGCTCTTTACGGACGAAGGTGTAGATCGCCCATCGGTTGTCTTGAGGTTGGCGAGGCAGCCATGATAGGACTAGATTCGGTCCATGAGGCAATGGTAAGGGTACAGTTGATAAGAGATCGGTTAAAAACCACTCAGGGTCGTCAGAAATCGTATGCTGATATGTGGAGAAGGGATCAAGTTCAATGTAGACGACTGGGTATTTCTAAAGGTATCTACCATGAAGGGAGTCATGCGGTTCAAAAAGAAAGGGAAACTCAGTTCCCGCTACGTTGGTCCTTAACGGGTTATGACGAGAGTTGGTAAGGTGGCGTATGAGTTGGACTTGCCTTTAGAATTAGCTTCAGCTTATCTCGTGTTTCATCTGTTTCTCTTGAAAAAGTGCTTGGGTGATCCAGCTTTAGTAGTCCCGGTACACAGCGTTGGTGTAAAGGATAGCCTCAACTATGAGGAAATTCTGGTGGAGATCTTGGATCGTCAAGTTCGGAGGCTGAGGAACAAAGAAGTAGCTTCAGTTAAAGTATTATGGAGAAATTAGCATGTCGAGGGAGCTATGTGGGAAGCCCAAGTAGATATGATAGCTGAATACCCTCATTTGTTCCCTACCAACTCAGTTTCAGTTTGAGGTATCAGTTTTTCCCTAAACCTTTAATTAGCTTTTCATGTTCAATTCATGTGCACAAGTTTGTTTTATTATATGGTATATATATGTGATTTCTGAAATGTAGTTCTTTTCGCGGGTAGTCATTTCGTCAGTTTTCGGCTTAAATGACCGATAATTGTATATGGTGATAGCTTGTTTCTGAGGTTTTTGCATTTTTCTAGCATTCAAGGACGAATTATCCCAAGGGGGAGATATTTTATACCCTGGGAACCCAAGGATCAAACCCAAAAGTAAAAACGGAGAAAAAATTTAAAATTCGCACTAGGTCACAGAACGACCCGTGAGGTGGGTCATGAGGAGTGACCACGAGTCGTGAGGTGACTTGTGGTCATCATGGTTTGGCAAGGCCTGAGTGAGGAGGCCACGGGCATGACCATGAGTCATGGTCAGACCTTATGACTCGTGAGGTCACTCGTGGTCTACCTTGGAAGTTTGGCAAGTTGGAATAGGCAGTGTAGGCCACGGAAGGTGACCACGAGTCGTGGTCTGACCTCACGACTTGTGAAGTCACCTGTGGAGTCCCCTTGGATGTTTTGGTCAGTGAACTCAATGGACCATGGCCACGAGTCATGCCCTGTGACAATGACCCCTAAGGTCCCTCTTGGGGACTGGCGACCAGAAATTTCTTGCGTTTTAGTAAGGGTGTTTTTTACGTAATTCCTAAGTTCCTAATGCCTAAACTACATAATTTTGGATATTTTTCTGAGTGAGATAAGATGAGTTAAGTCCTTTATGCATTCCCATTTCTCATGCAAAAGACTAGAGAGATTTTTTGGAAGATTCAAGGTCTTCTTCCCCAAATTTCCATCAATTTCTTTATGGGTGGGTATTCAAGGAACCTCGAAATCGATCCATTCCCAGGTATGTAGGGTTTTAGAATGGGTGAAATTCTTCCACACCCAATGCCCAACTTTCGAATTTAATCATGAATCCTCCTATTCAATTTCATGGGGTTTTACTCAAAAGCATGAAAATGTTATTTCTGTTTATTTGTTTGAATCAATTGAGTTTTAATTATTAAAATATGAATGATTAGTAGGTTTTACATTATGTTCTTTAAAATTATGTTTCAATCTTTTAAATCGAAAATGCCCATTTGATGAAAGTTCATACAAGTTATGATTTATGATGAATACTCTACATTTTGAGTTTATTGATGATGGAAAAGCATGATTATGAACTCCCATGTTTATGAGCATATTTTGAAAGAATTGAATATGATGAAGTATTAGGCAATGTCGACATGATTGAAGAATGATTTATGATTTATGAAGCGAATTACATGATTTATCGATTTATGATGTTGGCAGATGAAAAAGGCCTATGGTTCTTGGCTAAGCACGTTTTAAAGGGGATCCATGATGATAAATGTTATATTCTAGCCAATGAATCTTAATGCATGATGTTATTGATTTATGTATGAGCCTATATGCATGTATTTAGGAGCCATGTCTAGCACCGAGCAGCCCGGTGTTCAAAGGACTACACCAGTGTCTCATAACCACGTGCCACCGTGGGTTTTTGTAATACCCCAGAAGTGCCTATGAGTAGAACTAGGGGTTAAGAAATTAAATTTGCTGAAAGTTGGGAAAAAGTTGTAGGAGGGAGGAGGAACAAGTTGTTGTGACAAACAACGACCCGTTAGAAGCTGTCGTGGTGAGATCTCATACTGGGCTACTGAGAAGTAACGAGCCATGTAATGACTCGTTGGTGCAAACAACGACTCGTCGTAAGCGGCCGTGGGTTGGAAAGGAAAAGGGTGGCAACAGATGGTGACAATGGGCCATCGGAACATGTAACGGTCTGTCATTTTGATCATTGGTAGGAGGGTCAAGGAAGGACCAGTGGTGGCAACGGAAGGATACAACGAGTCGTTGGTCCAAGAAACAACTCGTCATATCAGTCGTGGTTGCGTCACCAGACAAGGAAGCAGTATAATCAATAGGAGGTTACAACGGGTCATTGTAGGTGACAAAGACCGATCCTATCGGTCGTTGTTTGAGAAGCTGAAAGTTTGAAGATGTCCAGTGTATTCAATGGATGGAGATGATGAGTCTTTGTATGGGACAACGACTCGTCCTGAGGGTTGTGGGTTCCAGTTCGGGCAAATTTTCAGGTTTTCTCAGGAGTAGTTTGGTAAAGTCCCATGCATCTAGCTTTTAAAGTAACACCATTTTGGGTATTATTTGGGACGTTTTTAAGAGTTTCCTAAGCCTAATCTCTCGTTCTCTCAAAAATCCTCTCTCAAACCCTTCTTCCTCCCCTCTTCAAGTTCAAGGATTCTTCAAGGGTTTTCATTAGAGATTCAAGGAAGATTTTCGAGTGGGATTTTCTCCTACCAGGTATGCGGGTTTTTCAATAGGGATACTCTTCCATCCTTGGGCCCCAAAAAATATTTTCATTAAACACCAATTTCGATAATTCTATAAAATCGTGATATAGGGTATGTAAAAAGGGTAAAATCTTCTTTATTTTTCTTAAATTCTAATATCTACTGCGATTATGAATTTAAGTGGATCGCTAATTGATGGGTTATCTTAAATTACAAAATATAGGTTGAGAATGTATGAGTGTAGTATGTTCTTCATAAATCAATTTGAGTATTGAATGGGATTTGTTCATTTCTCCCTTGATTGTCGTAGTAATTCAGAAACATGATAGAATCGTGGGAATATTGTATAATTAACCCTAATGACTTGATTATGACATTGATGACCATGTTGGGTTGAGTAGGAGTTGTGGGATTGAGTAATTCAAGTAAATTATGAGCCATCACCATGTTTTAGATTTAATTGGTTGGGCATGACAAGATCGCATCTCCATTGTTGAACCATGAAGCTTGGGCAGATTCAATATTGTTTTCCTTACTAAAAATCGTTTCTATAAAACCTTAGAATCTAAAACGCCCGTGTCTAAAGAGTTCATAAATGGAGTGATTGTGAAAAGTGTATGAAATGGTTGTAACCTAATTACATGAAGTTATGCATCCTTGATAGATTATGAGCTGAATTTTATAAATCATGTTTGATCTTATACTACCTATTGAATGAGGTGAGTACGGAATCAAGATTCCATGATAGAATAATGCTAGTACGAATTTATAGCATGCTCGTTGGGTTGTGATGTTAAATCTAATGAGGGAATTGGTTCTGCGATAATGTGAATCATGATGATAAAGCCTGTGACTAATATGTCACTTCGTTGAGCCTATGCCTATTAAAGGATAGCCCTACTCCCTTTTTATATGAGTACTGCATGATGAGAGTGTTGGATGTCCTTGTCTCTATTAGTTGTTGTAAATTTAGATTAGCTCTAGACATTAGTGGAGAATATCTTATTGTAGTTGGTCGGGACTCACATCCCAAGGCTTTAGTGGAGAATGTCATCTCTTAGTCAGCGGGACATACATCCCTAGTCAGTTGAGCACTTTATTTTCCCTGTGTTGTTCGGAACATACTTTTAGCTTGTGACTTTCTATATCAGAGCTATGTCTCTCCCTTTGATAGTCAGGGATTCTCTCTAGCTTAGAATGTTCCCTTTGATAGTCAGGGACACTTTCTTCGACCGTCAGGGACTCCCCCTTAGACGGGAAGGAACCCTCTTGATATCAGTCACGGCATCATACCTTTGCATTATTCCCGATTATTACTTTTGCACGTCAGCAGTTACTATAATAACATATGTCTTTATAATGTGGTTATGTTAATTGAATATGTGAATCTCATTTAAGATTGTCGTATCTCATTTACATTACGTTGCTATTAAAATGTTTTATATTGTTTATTTTTGGTATACTTTATGAGTTAGTTTATTTACGCTTCTTGCATACTCAGTACATTCCAAGTACTGACAGCACGCCTCTTGTGCTATATCATTTCATGATATAGATTCAGGTCTCTAGGTTCATCTACGTGGCTAGATACGCTCCTTCCTCCCCCAGTTGCTAGTGGTGAGTCCTCATTATCCGAGGACGTGGTTTATGTTCTTCTTTTATTGTGCTTCAGTTTTCAGACTTTGGGAGTTAGCTGGGCCTTGTCCCAGCAACTCATCAGTTTAGTAGAAGGCTTTTGAACTTGTCTTGACAGTTTCAGCTATGTATCTTAGTGTTATTAAATTGTCTTTATGTATCATATTAGACTTATGTTATTTTCTTCCGCTTGTTCATGATGTTAGATGTTTCTTATGTTAAGTGTATGCAATGATTATGCCATGGGTCGACATGGACCCTTTCGGGGTTCCTTGTCCCATGTCTACGATCTGGGTGTACTCTCGGGTCGTGACAGTTTCTAAATGATATGATGTATTGATAATGATCCCCTCAAATATGATATCACGCCTTATGCACAACCCTCGCCTGGTAAGCCAGGGTCGGCTCTGCCGACTTGAGCGAGATAGTGGGGCATCATGACAGGCTCTACGATGATGGTGTCGGTTATTACAAGTGCTCCCATTATTCCGCATGTGTTATGCATTGTTATGTTTATGTTGTTCGTTCAAGTTATGTTTTGATAAAGTTTACTTACGATTATGAAAATGAATGATTATGAATGATTCAAAAGTCTTGAGCCTTATGTTTTATTACGAAGATTTTGATGTAAGCATGATGTTCCTCTCTTATATTGTTAATGAGTTTTATTTACTCTAAAATGTCTGTTTTACTTACCTTGCATACTCCGTACATTCCATGTCACGACCCGAACATATACCCAGATTGTAGACACGGGACAAGGGACCCCAAGAGACCCCAAGTCAACCCATGGCACATGCATTCAACTAATCTCATTTAAATAAATGGAATATTAAGCATAAAACATCGCGGAAATGTAACCATGACATAACATCAGGAAATACCAAATATTTAAAGCTGAATACTACACATTTTATCCGAAAGCCTCTAACTCGTGAGATGGGTTGATGGGACAACATCCCCAACTAACCCGAGAAATATTGAAACATAATCAACAGGAAAGTTTATCAAACGGCCCTCGGAACATGAGGACTCACCAACAAGCTGATATCGTAGGCTGGGATTACTAAGGACGGGGATGAACCTGAGTTCCGGATCCTGTATCATGAAACGATACAACATAGAAAGTATGCGGTCGGTACGTGGAATGTACTGAGCATGCAAGGTAAGTAAGACGGACATTTTAAAAGTAATGTAAACTCATAAATAGATATAGGAGAATAAAATCATGCTTGCATCAAAAATCTTCGTAATAAAACATAAGGCTCAAGACTTTCAAATCATTCATTATCATAATCATAAATAACATTATCATAATATAACTTGAGCCAATAACATAAATATAACAATGCATAAAAACATGTGGAACAATGGGAGGACTCGTCATAACCGACACCATCATGGTAGCGCCTTTCATGATGCCCCACTGTCTCGCTCAAGTGGGCAGAGCCGACCCTGGATTGCCAGGCGAGGGTCGTGCATAAGGCGTGATATAACATTTGAGGGGATCATTATCAATACATCAACTTTTACAACCCATGGTGGCATGTGGTTATGAGACACCGGCATAGTCCTTTGAACGTCGGGTTGCTCGGTGCTAGACACAGCTCCCAAAAACATGCATATAGGATCATACATAATACATTAATATCATGCATAAAAATTCATTGGCTAAGATATAACATTTATCATCATTGATCCCCTTTGAAACATGCTTAGCCAAGAATCAAGGCCCTTTTTCATCGGCCAACATCATAAATCGATAAATCATGAAATTCATTTCGTAAATCATAAATCATTCTTCATCATGTTGGAATTTCCTAATGCTTCATCATACTCAATTCTTTCAAAATATGCTCATAAACATGGGTAACTTGGATTCATGCATTTCCATAATCAACAAACTTAAAATAATGAATGTTCATCGTAAATCATAATTTCCATTAACTTCCATAAATGGACATTTTGGATTCAAAATCTCGAATCATGAATTAAAGAAAATAGTAATAAAATGTTCCCATCATTCATAATTTAGTAATTAAAACTCAATTAAATCATACCCATAAAGAGAATTCACATTGTCATGCTTTGGGTAAAACCCCATGGAATTAGAGTAGGAGAATTCATAACTTTAATTGAAATTGGGCATGGGTGAGGAAGAATTTCACCCATTTTAAAACCCTACATACCTGAGGATAGATGGACTTAAAGTTCCTTGAGCACCCACAAAGAAATTGAAGAAAAATTGGGGAAGAAGGCCTTGAATCTCCCAAAACACTCTCTAAAATCCTTGCATGAGAATGGGCATGCAATAGGGACTTAACTACTCTTATCACACTCATAAAATATCCAAAATTGTATAGTTTAGGCCTTAGAGACTTAGGAAATTACGAAGACATCCTCATTAAAACGTAAGAAATATCTGGTTGCCAGTCCTCACGAGGGACCTAACAGTTCGTTGCCATAGGGCACGACTCGTGGACTTGATCCATTTGAGTCCACTGCCCAAAACTCCAAGGGAACCCCACCAGTGACTTCACTACTCGTGAGGTCAGACCATGACTTATGGTCACCTTCCGTGGCCTACACTGCCTATCCCAATATTGCCAATCCTCCAGGGTTGACCATGGGTGACCTCATGAGTCGTGAGGTCTAACCACGACTCGTTGTCAGGCCCGTGGCCTCCTCACTCAGACTTTGCCAAACCAAGCTGACCGCGAGTCACTTCACGACTCATTGTCACTCCTCACGACTCACCTCATGAGTCATTCTGTGACCTGGTGTGAATTTTCAATTTTTCTCCATTTTCACTTCCAGGTCTGATCCTTGGGTCCCCGGGGTATAACAATATCTCCCCCTTTGGAACATTCGTCCTTCAATGTTAGAAACATGCACAAAACTCAGATATCACCATATACGGTTACTAATCATTTAAGTCGAAAACTGACGGAAGGACTACCTCCGAAAGGAACTACATAGCTAAACTGAATTCATACATCACATACATTTACCATATCATAAAACAAATTTGCACACATGAACTGAACAGGAAAAGCTGATTAAAGGTTTAGGGCAAAACTGATACCTTAAACTGAAACGGAGCCGGTAGGGAATACATAAGGGTATTTAGCTATCATATCTGCTTCTTCCTCCCACGTAGCTCCCTCAACATGATGATTTATCTATAATACTTTAACTGAAGCTACTTCTTTGTTCCTTAGCCTCCGAACCCGACGATCCAAGATTTCAACAGGAATTTTTTCATAACTGAGGCTATCCTTCACTCCAATGTGTCTACTGGAACCGCCAAGGCTAGATCACCCAAGCACTTCTTCAAAAGTGACACATGAAAGACGGGATGAACCGAAGATAGCTCCGAGAGCAAGTCCAACTCATACACCACCTTACCCACTCTTCTCACAACCCAGTAAGGGCCAACATAGCGGGGACTGAGTTTACCTTTCTTTCCGAACTGCATGACTCCCTTCATGGGAGATACCTTTAGAAATACCCAGTTGTCCACCTCAAACTCCAAATCTCTTCTCCTCACATCAGCATATGATTTCTTACGACTCTGAGCGGTTTTCAACTGGTCCCTGATCAACTGAACCTTCACCATCGCCTCATGAACCAAATGTGGTCCTATCATAGCTACCTCACCAACCTCGAACCATCCAATGGGAGATCAACACCTCCGCCCGTACAGAGCCTCGAACAGTGCCATCTGGAGACTAGAGTGGTAACTGTTATTATAAGAACACTCGATCAAGGGCAAGTGATCATCCCAACTACCTTTAAAATACATAATATATTCCCTCAACATATCCTCGAGGGTCTGAATGGTTCTCTCTGTCTGGCCGTCTGTATGCGGATGGAAGGTTGTATTGAGCTTAACCTGCGTCCCAAGCCCTTTTTGAAAACAATGCCAGAATTTGGAGGTAAACTGAGTACCCCGGTTTGAAATAATATACAAGGGCACTCAATGAAGTCGAACTAACTCCCGAATATACTACTTAGCATAATCATTCGCTGAATCCGTGGTCTTGACCAGTAGGAAATGTGTAACCTTAGTTAGCCTGTCCACCACCACCCAAATAGAGTCATAGTGTCGGCGAGTACGAGGTAGGCCTGTAACAAAATCCATATTAATCTCTTCCAACTTCCAAGTGGGGATGCTAATATCCTAAAGTACACCTCTTGGCCTTTGATGTTCGACTTTCACATGCTGGCAGTTTGGACATTTTGCTACGAACTCCGAAATATCTTTCTTCATACCATCCCACCAATAGATTTCTCCCAAATCCCGATACATTTTCGTGGATCCTGGATGGATAGAATATCTGGTACCATGTGCCTCATGCAATATCCAAACTGTCAAATTCTCAACGTCTGAAACACATAGTCGACCCTGGTATCATAGCACCCCATCTCCCCCTTGCAAGAAAACCTCGACCTTCGGACTCCTCCCCGTTACCTTCAGGTTCCTCAATATTGGATCCTCACCTTGCTTGGATTTAACTTCAACTACCAAGGATGATTCTGACCCGTTATGCATAACAACACCGCCATCGGTCGAATCGATCAATCTAACTCCCAGCCTTGCAAGTCGGTGGACATCCCTCACCAACTCTTTCTTTCCCTTATCCATGTGGGACACATTTTCCATGGGGATTCTACTAAGCGCATCCGCAACCACATTAGCCTTGCTCCGGTGGTAAAGGACACTCATGTCATAGTCCTTAAGTAATTCCAACCACCTCCTTTGCTGAAGATTTACATCTTTCTGTGTGAAAACATATCTCAAGCTCTTGTGATCCTTAAATACATCCACGTGGACCCCATTCAAGTAATACCGCCATATCTTCAATGCAAACACCACCGCAGCCAACTCAAGATCAAAGGTCGGGAAATTCTTTTCATGAACTTTCAATTTTCTCGAGGCATATGCTATCACCTTCCCACGCTGCATCAACACGAATCCAAGCCCGACTCTCGAAGCATCACAATACACTACAAAGCCATCAATACCCTTGGGTAAGGTCAACTGATGCTGAAGTGAGTTGGGTCTTCAACTCTTGGAAGCTTTTCTCTCAAGCATCCGACCATTGGAATTTCACCTTTTTCTGAGTCAGCTTAGTCAAAGGTGCTTCAATAGATGAGAAACCCTCCACAAACCTTTGGTAATAACCTACTAAGCCCAAGAAACTCTGAATTTCTAAAGGATTAACCAGTCTGGGCCAATTCTTCACCACCTCTATCTTTTGGGAATCTACCCTTATGCCTTCGCTTGATACTACATGTCCCATAAATGCTATCGAGTTTAGCCAAAATTCACACTTTCTAAACTTTGCATACTGTTGATGATCCTAGAGGGCTTGCAGCACTATCCTCAAATGAGTGGTATGCTCCTCCTTACTCCGGGAGTATATAATAATGTTGTCGATGAACACGATCATGAACATATCCAAATATTGCCTGAATACCCTATTCATCAGGTCCATAAAAGCTGAAGGAGCATTGATTATACCAAAAGACATAACATCAAATTCGTACTGACCTTAACGAGTCCTAAAAGCAGTCTTTGGGATGTTACTCTCCCGAACTCTAGGCTGATGATACCCGAACCTGATATCAATCTTAGAGAAGCACTTGGCACCCTGAAGCTGGTCAAACAAATCATCGATCCTAGGTAAGGGGTACCTGTTTTTAACAGTAATCTTGTTCAACTGCCGATAGTCAATACACATGCGAAGGGAATCGTCGTTCTTCCGAACAAATAGAACTGGTGCACCCCATGGAGACTGGCTCGGTCTAATGAAGCCCTTATTCAATAAATCGTTTAACTGATCTTTCAATTCCTTTAGCTCGGTTGGAGTAATCCTGTAAGGAGGGATAAAAGTAGGTTGCATATCTAGCAATAGATCAATAAGAAAATCAACTTCCCTTTCCAGAGGAACACCTGGAAAATACACTCCCCATCTATCACTCCGATAACCTGAGTGACCTTCAAGATCCCTTAAATGAACTCATGTGGATCCTCATCCACCTTCTATCCCCTGAACTCGGGAGAGTTCATCCTCAAGAAGTCTTTAATCCGAGTCGCCATTGCATTGCCATTCTATGGAACCTGTGCAATGGCCTGCTGATTGACCTGAGCGGTCAAGGCCTGCGGCAACATCTGAATCGCCGCCCGAAACTTGGCGTGGGCATCTGGCTCTGGTGCCTGGGGCTCTAGAACAGGTGAGGCTTGTTGATACCCATGGTATTTCCATCTTCGTGGCCTTCATCATTTCCATTCCTCCTGCCATTCATTTTCTTAGGAGCCATACTTCTGCAATCGTGAATCGCATGAATTAGAGGGATGGAAAGGCGTTTCATCACACGATATAGAACATGAAAGAAGGGAACATTTCCTAAATATTTAGAAGTCTTTTCGTCATAGGGTCGGCGCACTTCACACTCATGAAAAAGACTCTACCTAACATGGCTTTCGGACACCCTAGAACATTTCAAAACTATTACTCTGATACCAAGTTTGTCACGACCCGAATGTGCACCCCGATCATAGATATGGGACAAGGGACCTCGAGAGACCCCAAGTCAACCCATGGCACATGCATTCAACTACTTTCATTTAAATAAACAGAATATTAAGCCTAAAACACTGCAAAAATGTAACCATGACATAACATCGGGAAATACCAAATATTTACATAAGCTGAATACTACACATTTTATTCGAAAGCCTCTAACTCGTAAGATGGGTTGATAGGACAACATCCCCAACTAACCCGAGAAATACCGAAACATAATCAATAGGAAAGTTTATCAAATGGCCCTCGGAACATGAGGACTCACCAACAAGCTGATATCGTAGGCTGGGATGGACTAAGGATGAGGATGAACCTGAGATCTGGACCCTGTATCATGAAACGATACAACATAGAAAGTATATGGTCAGTACGTGGAATGTACTGAGCATGCAAGGTAAGTAAGATGGACATTTTAAAAGTAAATTAAACTCATAAATAGATATAGGAGAAGAAAATCATTCTTTCACCAAAAATCTTTGTAATAAAACATAAGGCTCAAGACTTTCAAATAATTCATTGTCATAATCATAAATACCTTTATCATAACATAACTTGAGCCAATAACATAAATATAAAAATTCATAAAAACCTGTGGAACAATGGGAGGACTCATCATAACCGACACCATCATGGTAGAGCCTTTCATGATGCCGCACTATCTCGCTCAAGTGGGCAGAGCCGACCCTGGTTTGTAAGGAGAGGGTCGTGCATAAGGCGTGATATGACATTTTAGGGGATCATTATAAATACATCAACTTTTACAACCCACGGTGGCACATGGTTATGAGACACCGACGTAGTCCTTTGAACGTTGGGCTGCTCGGTGCTAGACACAGCTCCCAAAAACATGCATATAGGCACATACATAATATTAATATCATGCATAAAAATTCATTGGCTAAGATATAACATTTATCATCACTGATCCCCTTTAAAACATGCTTAGCCAAGAATCAAGGCCCCTTTTCATCGGCCAATATCATAAATCGATAAATCATGAAATTTGTTTCGTAAATCATAAATCATTCTTCATCATGTGGGAATTTACCAATGCTTCATCATACTCAATTCTTTCAAGATATGCTCATAAACATGGGTAACTTGGATTCATGCATTTCCATAATCAACAAACTAAAATTAATGAATATTTATCATAAATTATAATTTCCATGAACTTCCATAAGGGGCATTTTGGATTCAAAAGCTTGAATTATGAATTAATGAAAATAGTAATAAAACCTGCGCATCATTCATAATTTAGTAATTAAAGCTCAATTAAATCATACCCATAAAGAGAAATCCCATTTTCATGTTTTGGGTAAAACCCCTTCGATTTTGAGTAGGAGAATTCATAACTTTAATCGAAATTGGGCATGGGTGACGAAGAATTTCAACCATTTTAAAACCCTACATACCTGGGGATAGATGGAATTAAAGTTTCTTGAACACCCACAAAGAAATTGAAAAAAATTTGGGGAAGAAGGCCTTGAATCTCCCAAAAACCTCTCCAAAATCCATGCATGAGAATGGGCATGCAATAGGGACTTAACTCTTATCACACTCAGAAAATATCCAAAATGGTGTAGTTTAGGCCTTAGGGACTTAGGAAATTACGGAAACACCTTCATTAAAATGTAGGAAATATTTGGTTGTCAGTCCTCACGAGGGACCAAACAGGTCGTTGCCACAAGGCACGACTCGTGGCCTTGATCTGTTGAGTCCACTACCCACAACTCCAAGGGAACCCCACAGGTGACTTCATGAGTCGTAAGGTCAGACCACGACCCATGGTCACCTTTCGTGGCATACACTACCCATCCCAATATTGCCAATCCTCTAGGGTTGACCACAGGTGACCTCACGAGTCATGAGGTCTGACCACAACTCATGGTCAGGCCTGTGGCCTCCTCACTCGGACTTTGCCAAACCAAGCTGACCATGAGTAACTTCACGACTCGTGGTCACTCCTCATGACTCACCTCACGAGGCGTTCTGTGACCTGGTTTGAATTTTCAATTTTTGTCTATTTCACTTCTGAGTCTTATCCTTGGGTCCCTGGTGTATAACATTCCACGTACTGACTGCATACTTTTGATTTTGTATCGTTTCATGATATAGTTTTCGGATCTCAGGCTCATCCTCACCCTTAGTCTATCTCAGTTAACGCTTTCAGCTTATTGGTGAGTCCTCATGTTCCGAGGGTCGTTTGACAGACTTTCATGTTATTTATGTTTCAGTATTGATTGAGTTAGTTTGGGATGTTGTCCATCAACCCATCCTATGTATAGAGGCTTTCAGACAAGTATGTAGTGCTCAGCTATGTATATGTCCTATATTTCCTGATCTTATCCTATAATTATGTTTCCGCTATGTTTTTATGATTATCATTCCGCTTATTTGAATGAGATTAGTTGTATGTGTGTGCTACGGGTCGACTTGGAGTCTCTTGGGGTCCCTTGTCCCGTGTCTACGATCCGGGTGTACATTTGGGTCGTGACAATAAAACCATATTTCAAATCATAAATCATGATGGGTTTGTAAATATCAACAATTGAAGTGAATATCAATAGATCATACATAATTGGGCTTAATTTCGAGAGAATTTAATAATAGATAACATTATAAATAAATTATATTACAAAATCTGATTAGAACACCATATAATACGATAAGGTTCGAGAATCACAAGACTCATTAACAATCATTAGAGTTTTATACAAATCCACTTCAAAACCCCATAAATGTTTTATAGTATTTTCATGAAATTGTAGTGAATGGGCATGGGTGTGGAAGAAAACACCCATTGATAGCTTTACATACCTGAAAACAACTTATTCTTAACCTCTCTTGAATGCCCAAAAAGGAATAGAAAGGATTTTGAAGAGGGAAGCCTTGAATCACCCTTGAACACTTCTCTATACCCTTATATGCATGAACGAGGACTTAGAATAGATTATCCCTCTAAAAATACACCTTTCATAAGCTAAAATGATGTAGTTTAGGGCCCTAGGACTTAGGAATTACGAAAAAACCCTTATTGAATTCGCACAAAAATACTGCCAGGTGGTCCTAACAGGCGACCTGACCGATCGTGGTCCTTGGCAACGACTCATTTCCTGGATCATCAAGTACACCGCCTCAAATACTTCACTTTACATATAAATCAACCCACGACTTATGACGTTCCCGATTCGCACGTCCGCAAGTGTACGGGTCGTGCAAGTAATATAGTGGCTCTTTTTAAGAACCGGATTGTCGAACCCACAGGGACTGGACCCATTCCTCTAACTATCCATTTCTATTGAGATCTTAAATACCTCAAGTGTTGGTTATAGACATTTTCGATTGAGATTAATTAAGTCTAATTTTGGGTCAACGAAATATTCTGAAATCACTCTAGGAGCAACATAGAGTCAAAACCAATTAATCATGCGATCCTACGATTTGCAATGGGTTAAGCATGGAACTCTTAATTGTTATTTCACATAATTAGAATTGCATGTTTATGGTCTTTCGATCCTCTAAACACGGCAATCTAGCCTCACTGCATCATTGTGAGTGAGGAGTTTAATTTTCTAGTCGCGGGCAATCAATTATGTTGTGGTTTACGGGGAAACGATTAGGGACTTTCGTACGTCTAACCATTTAACTCAACTTAGCCTCACAACTACTTCTTCGAGTGGTGATGTGACATCCCAAGTTGGTCTTTCATAACCCCCGTGTGTCAACCAAGAAAGGTGTGAGGTATATTTCTATCCTAACACAATATCTGTCCCAAGAAACAAACATGCTCCTTACATTCTCATGTCCTGACCTAGGTAATGCTTTCTCAAGCTATTACTCAAGCTAACAAATATGCTTTCATGGTGATCAATCATAAAAACAACCAACAATCCAGAATGCAAGACGAAAACAACAATCGATAACTTAATTCCAAAACAATTTCATAAAAGCACAATCATAATTCATGGCTTCAACCCTAGAGGAAGGGTTCTTGCCATTCATGTTCGTAAAACTACAATTAACTAATACTAAACTAACATACTTACATGAATTTGGTAGATGAGAAGGGAATTTGAGAAACCCTAGATGAGTTCTCCCACTTCTCCCTTCACTCCTAGGTGGTTTTTCAGAATAAAATCGTGACCCAATGATTTTAGGAGCTAAGGGTCCTATTTATAGTAAATAGAAAACGTGCATAATTTAGCCTGTAATGGAACGGCTCCGTGTCACGGAGTGTATCGTGGAGCAATGACTCCGTGACACGAAGGCAACGCGAAAGCTCTCTGGAAAGTGCCTCTGGAAACCAAGCTGCCGAGGGTCACCGCGCTGGCCAACGTGGCACGCTGCTCATGCAGCGCGTTGGCATGCTGCTGTCGCGCAGCGTTCCTAGCATGGCACGGCGCTGGCGCGCAGGTTTACTGCTTGCTGCTGCCGTTTGCTGCCTTCTCTCGTGCGCTTGGCAAGGGCGTGGCACGGCGCTGGGCGCGGCACACGCACAGCGTGGCACGCTGCCTGGCGTGGCCAGCCTTGCCAAGGCATGCTCCTTGCCGACTTTCGCCACTTACTTCCACTACATTCCTTGCTATTCATCAACTTGTGAATTAGTTCCTCAAATGCATTATTAACCTACAAAACAAGGACTAAACATGTTGGTTAGCACATATATTCACATTTATATAAAATCACATGAAAGTATGTAAAATAACTTAGATAAACAAGACTACATTAAGGTATAAAGCGTATCTCGGGCATGCTATTTTGCCCGTGATCACAACCCCACACTTTAAAGCCTTGTTCGTCCTCGAACAACCTTTTACATATCATACATATAGAAACCTCCCACATAACTAATGTGGCCAGATAATTCAAGCTACGTGTCACGGGCTTATCTTTCGAAGGCCGTGCGGACAACCTAAGTTGGCTAAAGCTCACTCAAGTTTCAGTCCTTTGTTACTTCCGATGCACTAAACGTGCTAAGGATCGTATGGCAAGTTGCAAGTAAGAAAATAGAGCTAAGGAAGACAAGTCAGTTGTGGCCAAAGAGCCCTTTTTTCTATTAGCCTGAAAATAAATACAAGATGGAAGCTTGATCTTGTTATTTTCTGGTCCTAGCTTCTAAGCTTTCTAGTTGCTGGCTAACTGCCTAAGTGCTGCCCCTTTGAGGCCTATTTATACTATACAGAAGTCCCTATAGTACAAGCCAAACGGCTATAAACGGCTATAAACGACTAGCTGGGGCAGGCTGGCAGGCAGGCAGGCAAGCTTGTCCTGGCTGGCAGGCTGGCAGGCTAGCATGTTGGCAGGCTGTGTCAGGCGGCTTTGGGCGGCAGGTTGGTCTGAAGCCTTGGCCTTGGCTTGTTTGTTGAGGGGAAAAGTGCGGCAAATTTGGCGGGGTGGAACACTCTCCCCCACCTGAGTTGGCGACGACCGCGGCGCCACCCATCTGCAAGTACTTGTGGACTTCGTCTTTGAACTGCCACAAGTCTTGGTATTTGTCCCACGAAGCCTCCTCCGGAGACTGTCCTTTCCAGTGCACAAGAAATTGGGCACTTGAGTTGTTCCAACCTTTGCCCCGAATAAGTTGGTGGTCAAGAATAGCTTCGATCTGTTTTTCAGTGGCTTCCGCAGTGATAAAAATCTGTTGACGACTCGTCCGTCCCTGTTCCACGTCTTCCTCATCCTCATGATACGGTTTTAGTTGGCTAGCATGGAAGACTGGATATATTTTCAGATGAGGAGGCATGTTCAGTTTGTAGGAAATTTTGCCCACCTTGGCAACAATTTCGAACGGTCCTTCATAGCGCCTAATGAGTTTCTGGTTGACGCTTCGCAAGGACTTGAACTGCCGGGGGTTGATCTTGACCATTACCTTATCCCCGATATGGTAGTACACTGGCCGACGCTTCCTATCGGCGAACTTTTTCATCTTTCGGGCTGCTTTGTCCAGATAGGACCTCGCCATGTCTACCTGCTCTCCCCACGCCTTGGCCATGTGATAGGCGCCGGGATTCCGTAATCCAGCATTGACGGGCAAGGATTGGGGGATATTCGGCTGTTGTTCCGTAGCAAGCTCGAAGGGACTCTTGCCTGTGGCTTCACTTCTCTGCAGATTGTATGAGAATTGGGCTGTGTCAAGCAGCCTGGCCCAATCCTTCTGGTTAGCACTGACAAAGTGCCGCAGATAGCACTCTAGGAGGCAGTTGACTCGCTCTGTCTGACCATCAGTTTGCGGGTGGAAGCTGGTGGAGAAGTGCAATTCGGACCCCAGTAAATGGAACAATTCCTTCCAGAAAGCTCCCGTGAAGCGGGGGTCTCGGTCGCTGATAATGTGTTTGGGCACTCCCCAATACTTGACCACGTCCCGCAAGAAGAGTCTTGCCGCCTCTCTGGCTTTGCAACTAGCCGTGGTTGCTGTGAAGGTCGCATACTTGGAAAATCTATCCACTACGACTATGATTGTGCCAAACCCCTCAGAATTCGGCAGACAGGTAATGAAGTCCATAGTGACGCTGTCCCATGGTCGGTCCGCTACAGGCAGTGGTTCTAGAAGGCCACCTGGCAACTTGCTCTCTGTTTTATCCTGCTGGCAAATGAGGCAGGT
This sequence comes from Datura wrightii, assembly GCA_035772735.1. NCBI lineage: Eukaryota > Viridiplantae > Streptophyta > Magnoliopsida > Solanales > Solanaceae > Datura > Datura wrightii. The sequence continues at coordinate 17,107,662 of JASDFA010000002.1, forward strand.
GCGGACGTAGCTCTCCACATCATCCCGCATGTGCGGCCAGTAGTAGGTTGCCTCTAGTAGTGCCAAGGTTCTCTTCTGTCCTGGGAGGCCTGCCCAGGTCGTGTCGTGTCCCTCCTTGATCAGGAAGCGCCTCAGATTTGCCCACCTTGGTACATAAACTCGCCTACCGGTTGTGTACAGCAAGCCGTCCTCTTCCCAAAACTTCTTTGTCTTGCCCTGGCTGGCTAAGGCCAGGAGTTGCTTTGCGACCGGATCACACTGCATTCCTTCCTTAATCGTGCCCGTAATGTCGCTGCTGCTTGTGCTAACAAGGGGAGCCAGAACTGCCTTACGGCTTAGAGCATCTGCAACGACATTAGTGTGACCGGGTTTGTACTCCAAAGTGAAGTCAAACTCGGCCAGGAAGTCTTGCCAGCGGGCTTGTTTGGGAGTCAGCTTCGGCTGTGACTGAAAATAGCTTGTGGCTATGTTGTCAGTCTTGACAGTGAAGTGGGAACCCAGTAAATAATGACGCCAAGCCCTTAGGCAGTGTATTATGGCCGTCATTTCCTTCTCATGGACTGTGTACCGCCGCTCCGCTTCATTTAGCTTTCGACTCTCGAAAGCAATAGGGTGGCCCTCTTGCATCAGGACGCCACCAATCGCATAGTCTGAGGCATCGGTATGTACCTCAAAAGACTTGCTGAAGTCTGGCAGGGAAAGGACTGGTTCCTTTGTTATGGCGGTCTTGAGCTCTTCAAAAGCTTTCTTGCATGAGCTCCCCCACTCCCACTCCCGACCCTTCTTCAATAAATCGGTGAGTGGTGCGGCTATCTTAGAGTAGCCTGTAATGAACCTCCGGTAATAGTTAGCGAGGCCAAGAAATGACCGGAGTTCAGTTACCTTCGATGGAGCCTCCCAGTCTCTTATGGAGTCCACCTTGTCGTGATCCATCCGGATCGCCCCTTGAGATATTGTATGGCCAAGGAACTGTACGTAGGGCTGAGCGAACGTGCACTTGTCCCTTTTGACGTACAGTTCATTTTCCCTCAGAATCTGGAAGACCTGTCGGAGGTGTTCCACGTGTTCCTCCATGTTGCTGCTATACACCACAATGTCGTCCAAATAGATGACCACGAAACGGTCCAGGAAGGGGTGGAATATTTTGTTCATGAGGGTGCAGAAAGTGGCAGGGGCATTAGTCAGGCCGAACGGCATGACAAGCCATTCGAAGGCCCCGTACCGGGTGACGCATGTGGTCTTCGGTTCATCTCCCTCGGCAATGCGTACCTGATAGTAGCCCTTCCTCAGGTCCATTTTTGAGAAGACCTTCGCTTGCCCCAAGCGATCAAACAGATCCGCGATCAAGGGTATCGGGTACTTGTTCTTCACAGTTACCTTGTTGAGAGCCCGATAGTCTATGCACAGCCTCAGTGTCCCTTCCTTCTTCTTCTGGAACAAAACAGGGGCGCCAAAAGGTGCCTTGGAGGGGCGAATATGCCCTGCTTCCAGAAGTTCAGTCAATTGCCTACTCAGTTCCTCCAGCTCAGGTGGTGCCATGCGGTAGGGGGTCATGGCCAGTGGCTTGGCTCCCGGGACCAACTCAATCTGATGGTCCACCTCCCGGCGAGGAGGCAGTTTCTTCGGGAGTTCGGCCGGCATGATGTCCTTATGTTCTTCTAGAACAAGTTGAACGCATGCCGGGATGGGTTCCTCCTCTGGGCTAGCTTTTACTTCCACGACAGTGGCAAGGAAGGTTGGCTCACCTTTCTTAAGTCCCTTGCATAGTTGCATTGCTGACAACTGCATGCTTTTCTGGGGCACTCGAACAAGAGGCACTATGCAGGAGCCTCCTTGGTCACTGATGTGTAGCTGGTTGAGGTGGGGAGAAATGAAGGCATTTATTTCATACCAGAAATCCAGTCCTAGTACGATGTCAAACACGTCCATGGGTGCCACCGTAAAATTGGTTCTGCCGTGCCAAGCTCCTAGAGAAATTGGAATGTTAGGGGCAAAACCCCTGACCTGAGTAGGGGTGGCGTTGACTGTTTTTAGCAGTGTGTTGCTAGGGATGAAAGCGAGCTCCAGCTCCCTAGCCTTGGCCTCAGTCATGAAATTGTGTGTGGCTCCGGTGTCCACCATTATGCGGGCTGGCTTACCGTTCAGCCAGGCATCTATGAACAGTGATTCCCGTGGCTTCACACGGTGTTGCTGGGCAGATATGGCTGCCAGGGTCATATGGTTGAACAAGCTTAGCGCTTTGTCCTTCCTTTGGGCAGCCTCGCTCCCCTTATCCTTCAGTCCGCTGGTCTCAGTCGTGGCGGGCGGGCATGTGTGAGCGTTCTGCTGTTCGGCTGCTGCCATTGCCCCAAGTCTTGCCAACTTTGGGCAGTTCCTAAATGGGTGCGAGGAGTCCCCGCACCGATAGCATTTGTCCCGTGGGTTGTCTCCCTTTCTCCGCTCCTCATAATCTTTGCGGAATTGAGATCGGTTGCGGTCGCCTTTGCCGTCCCGACCCCGGTAGTTGACAGACTTACCTTTGTCCATTTCTCCTCGCTCAGTTTTGGCAGCAGCCGGCCGCCGGGCGTCCTCTTTCGCCCTGTTACTTTCTGAGCGGAAATCAGTCAAAGACTCAGCCGCTGCGATTGCCTCATCTAAGTCCTTGACTTGGCGTCTGTGCAGTTCTTGCTTGGCCCAATTCTGAAGGCCGTCCAAGAAGTAGAACAACAAATCCTCACTGGTTAAGTTCGGGATTTGGAGGATGAGTTTTGTGAACTCCTTCACATACTCACGAATTGTAGATGTTTGCTTGAGGTCCCTCAACTTCCGGCGAGCCTCATGCACTACATTCTGCGGATAGAACTGCCGCTTCAGTTCCTCCTTGAACTGTGCCCAGTCTGCAATGCCGCATTTCCCTCGGTCTATGTCTGCCTTTTTCCGCCGCCACCATAACATGGCAGTGTCAGTCAGGTACATTGCAGCTGTCCTGACTTTGGCAGATTCGGTCTCGACACCGACGTTCTCGAAATAGTTTTCTACCTGCCAAATGAAGTTTTCAACTTCTTGAGCACTCCGTTCACCTCTGAACTCCTTGGGTTTCGGAGCGTCTAAGCGGGTGTCCCGCATTGGGGCTGGTCCAGCGCCTCCGGCGCCTCTGGCCGCTTCTACTTGCTGCTTGAGGGTGTCAACTTGCCCTTGCAGCGTGGCCAGAGCCTCCATGAGCCTCTGCTCTAGGCTTGTCAGTCCCTTCCTGTGCTCATCCGCCTGCTCTAGGATGTTGTCTTTAACTTCATCTAGCCCCTCAAGGGCTATATTTTCGAGAGTAGAGAAGTTACCTTCCATAACATCAATGTGCCGGTTTAAGGCCGCCATGCCGGCCTCGACATGGGTGACTCGTTCGTCGAGTTGGCCAGTGCTGGAACCTTCGGCTTCTTCTTGAGTAAGTCCTTCGCTGATCGGTGCGACGGAGGGATCCCTGCCTCGGCTCTTGTCCCTCCGGCTGGATTTGGACTTCCTCTGGGGCTCTACGCCCTGATTGTCTCCTAAGAATGCTGCTACGTCTTCGTCGCGGTGTGCCATTGTTTTGCTCTGATACCACTTTGTCACGGGCTTATCTTTCGAAGGCCGTGCGGACAACCTAAGTTGGCTAAAGCTCACTCAAGTTTCAGTCCTTTGTTACTTTCGATGCACTAAACGTGCTAAGGATCGTATGGCAAGTTGCAAGTAAGAAAATAGAGCTAAGGAAGACAAGTCAGTTGTGGCCAAAGAGCCCTTTTTTCTATTAGCCTGAAAATAAATACAAGATGGAAGCTTGATCTTGTTATTTTCTGGTCCTAGCTTCTAAGCTTTCTAGTTGCTGGCTAACTGCCTAAGTGCTGCCCCTTTGAGGCCTATTTATACTATACAGAAGTCCCTATAGTACAAGCCAAACGGCTATAAACGGCTATAAACGGCTAGCTGGGGCAGGCTGGCAGGCAGGCAGGCTGGCAGGCTGGCAGGCAAGCTTGTCCTGGCTGGCAGGCTGGCAGGCTGGCATGTTGGCAGGCTGTGTCAGGCGGCTTTGGGCGGCAGGTTGGTCTGAAGCCTTGGCCTTGGCTTGTTTGTTGAGGGGAAAAGTGCGGCAAATTTGGCGGGGTGGAACATACGGCTATAATGACTCCGTAAGATAACAAGCTAAAGATAGAGCATACACAATTTAATCACCGAGATGAAATACAACGATGCTAAGACTTCTTAACCTCAATAATCGACTCTCGATCTTAGCAAACTCATGCAAATCAACTGAGTAAGAAATCCCACATGAATTATATCCTTCATTCAACATGTGCCCCCACGGAAGGAGAGTTACCCAATCACACGCAAAAATCATTTTTACATCACAACATGTGTGGGTAAATAAATAGAATTACACTAACTCTCACAAAGAATTCACATGCATCATGTAATGACCCATAAGCTTGCCCTTAGTGTTTTATTCCACTAATTTAAGGATGTGTGAATGTAAGATCAAGTAGGACTTAATGGGTTGTACTGTAGGCTAAGGGACAGGTAGGTACTATTATGGCCAGTAATAGTGACTATCTTTCCTAAGCGCTTTTAATACATTACGCCCTCCTTACGAACTTCCCTTCCCTTACTTCACCTTTTTCTCCTTTCAGCTTTCTTTTTCCTCTTATGTTCCCCCATTTCTTTAGGCACTTTTAACTTATTAGTAAGGAGCTCTATAAATAATTTTTCATTAATTTGTTTTCTTGCTCCTTACTAATAATCAACCATTTTCACACAAGTGCACCTTTGTCCTTTTCTCACTTCTACAACTTGCTACTTTTCCTTTCTTTTCATTCTTCTCATTCCCTTACTCCTTCGGGGGTTTTTTTTTCTCAAGCGCTTAGGAGTTTTGGATCAAACACAAGGCTAATGAAAGAAAAAGGATTAAGCTTATGTTGCAGCTGTCAAAGAATAGGCTCAAGGCTCAATGGGGCTAACTAGGATTAATCTTTCCAAGGTAGGTAAAATGACGGGTAAAAATTTAGTTCATTCAAAGAAATGCCTAAATCATCTCCTACAATTCACATCCTTCATTTCGTTTTATAAACACACCAGCAAGTTCTAGACATTCCACAATGGCACGGAAAACTCAAAAACCTGACACTCATGGCACATGCTCAATTCAAGACACATTCATCAGACTCTTACTCAGCTAATCACAAGAATTCAGAATTAAGCTTCAATTATATTGAGTCAAATTCAAGCGCCTAAGTGTCTCAAACAAAGTTATACACTTGCATGCTTGACACTGAACATACTCGCATCTTACAATCATGCATAGCACATAACAAGAACATTAAGCACCAAATAGTTATGGTTTCAAAAACCCATCACCTACCGACTAATTTTTCCTCAAGACGGTCGTCATCCATCCATCGTCGGAAACAGTCCCTAACTATGACTAAAACACTATATACAGACAAAGGAAAGAAAAAAGATAAAATTTTTATTCTTCGGTTCAAAGACCCCCCGTCGGAAAAGAACCGAAAAGAAAAACCAACGGGTGATGAAGTCATGCTTAATTCAGAAAAATTTTTAAATTTTTCAAATTTGACAAATTTTAGCATTACATTCACCACAAACTTGTTAAGCACAAAATTATTTTTGAAATTCCCTTGAAATTTCCCTCACCCCACACTTAAATAATGCTATGTCGTCATAGCATCAAATTAAAATTTATGAAGGGTGAGAAATACTCCCTGAGGCCTTTAGCCTAGCAAATAGCATGCTTTTCTTCAGTTTTGCACAAGTGTGTGTCGACCCCACACTTTTTATCGTCCATGCTTTTTAGCTTCCTCCTCCATGGGTACTCAGACTTCCCCTCCACCTGTGCTTAACTTTCCACCAAAACAACACAAGATGAAAAATAAATAAAATCAAGACAAATGCAAGAAATTAACATGGTACCTGTGGTACCCTTGGGTTGCCACCCAAGTAGCGCCTTATTTTACGTCGTGGCCCGACGTGGACTATCCTTTTCAGGACATCCTCATACCTGGGTTCTCTTTCGAGAACCATCTCCTTTTCTTTTGCTGTTTAGAGGAAACAGCCTCCACTCTGTTCCTCTCTTTCTCCAACTTCCTCTCAATTTGAAGCCCTTTATCAGACTTGGGCTGAACACTTGTAATTTCCTTTGGCCCTGCACCTATGGAATCCTCCACCCCACACTTATCCTCTGCCAACACACTAACCTGACAAAGGTTTCTATAGTGTGCAGATGGGTTCATTTCTTGGTAAACGCGGATGATTTCTTCTTCATCCTCGACCCTCTTTTTCAGGGTCCCTGCTTTCAAATCAATCACCGCTCCTCCAGTGGCCAAGAATGGTCGTCCCAAGATCAGGGGTACCTGGTCATCAACCTGAAAATCCAAGACAATAAAATCAGCAAGTATAATGAACTTACCTACTTTGATGAGAAGGTCCTCTATTATTCCATCAGGTGTCACTCGCGACTTGTCAGCCAGCTGCAGCATCAACCTTGTTGGCCTCAGTTTTCCCAACCCCAGGGTGTTGAATAAGGATAGGGGCATTAGATTGACTGCTGCCCCTAAGTCACACAAAGCTCGTAGCACCTCAGCTTTACCAATTTGTATGGGGAGGGTAAAACTCCCTGGGTCTTTGAGTTTCTTTGGCATTTTGCTCAATACCCTGTGACTGCACTCCTCAGTCAGTGCTACAGTCTGGACATCCACCAATCTCACTTTGTTCGCCATCACGTCCTTCAAGTATTTAGCATACTTGGGCATTCCCTGCAAAACATCAAGAAGAGGCAAATTTATGTGAAGTTCTTTGAAGCTCTCGAAGAACTTTTTGAAACATTCCTCTTCCTTGCTCTTTCTGAATTTCTGAGGGAATGGTGGTGGTGGTCTTTATGCTGGATGCAATGGAAGTTGTGCATTTTGTTGCCCAGCACTCTAATTATCTCCCATGTTGATGGATGGTCCTGGTCTAACCAACTCCGGCTGCACCTCCTTGCTCAGCTCTTCTGACACTACATCAGCTAATTGCTTACCGCTTCTAAGACTGATGGCATTGATCTGCCGGGGGTTAGGATCTGTGTCGCTTGGTAATCCCCCCTGCGATCTCATGTTTTGAGCAGCTGCTATCTGACCCACTTGTTTTTCAAGATTTCGGGTGGCTACTTGCTGATTCATTAAGTCTGTTGCCATCCTCGCCTGATTTTCCACTAACTGAGTCTGGGTCTCCATGATTTTCTGCAATGTTTCCTCAATGTTGCTACTCACTTGCCCATCATTCTGCCTATTCTGCTGATACTGCTGCTGTTGAGGTTGCATATAATTTTGCCTTTGGTTACCACCCCAAGAAAAATTCGGGTGGCCCTGCCAATTTCTGTTGTAACTGGTTTCAAAATTCTGATTGTTGCGCTACACATTACTAACAAAATTGACTGACTCCGGATTGTCTCCACAAGATTCTGCATGGTGCCCATTATTACCACAAATTTCACAGTAACTCGGAGCTTGCTGAACTGCATTAACCTAGCCCTGGCGTTGGTTCATACTCAGTTTATTGAACTGAGTCATCATTTGATGCTGGAACGAAGCTAACTGTGCTGCCAAAGCATTCAAACCATCTACGTCTTTCAACCCTGCTTTGTTTCCTTCCCTTCTCGATGACTCGTTGTGCCACTCTGGATTTCCTTGTGCAATTCTGTTCAACAAAGTGTACAACTCATCATATGTCTTATCCAAGGCTTGCCCACCCGATGCAGAGTCTAGTAATATTTTTGTGTTTGGGTCTAGACTTTCAACAAAGGTATGGGCCAGCATTTCATTTGATTGCTGGTGATGGGGGCAATCTCTCAACAATGACCTGAATCTTTCCCAAGCCATATATAAGTTCTCATCAGGCCTCTGCTTGAAACTGAGTATTTCACTTCTCAACCTTGCAGTTTTGCCTGAAGGAAAGAATCTGATAAGGAACTTCTTAGCCAAGTCATTCCATGAAGTTATGGAGTTCGGTGGCTCAGCCTTCAGCCACTTTTTCGCCTCTCCCAACAGTGAAAATGGGAAGAGGGTCATTCGGACATAATCTGTGGACACACCGGTGGGGATAAACGTGTCACTAATCTCTAAAAAGCTCTGTAGGTGCTGCTGCGGGTCCTCATGTGCCATCCCAGTGAATTGACCACTAGAATGTAACAGCTGCACCATGTTCCGTTTAAGCTCAAAGTGCCCTCCAGGTTCCGGTTTACGGATGCTAGAGGTCACATTCGTCGCTAGTGGGATTGCCACTTCGCGAACTGGTCTTGCTGCCATTGCTGCTGATGACAAATGTGCTTGTCCCGCGGGTGGTTGTTGTTGTACCTTTTCTTGAAGTCTCTTCAGCTTTTGCTCTAGAGCTACTCTCCTTCGCAAATGGATTTGACGTTCAGGTTCCAGCAACGGTTCCACAAGCTCTCTATTTCTAGCCAGCTCGGCAGGACAACCTGTCACCTGCAATTAAGCACACTAAGACCAAGTTTCTCAACACTTAAGGAAATTCAAAAATCACACAAAAATAGATAAATTATCAAAACTTCTCCGAGTCCCCGGCAACGGCGCCAAGAACTTGACGTGCCCGATTCGCGCGTCCGCAAGTGTACGGGTCGTGCAAGTAATATAGTGGCTCTTTTTAAGAACCGGATTGTTGAACCCACAGGGACTGGACCCATTCCACTAACTATCCATTTCTATTGTGATCTTAAATACCTCAAGTGTTGGTTATAGACATTTTCGATTGAGATTAATTAAGTCTAATTTTGGGTCAACGAAATATTCTGAAATCACTCTAGGAGCAACATAGAGTCAAAACCAATTAATCATGCGATCCTACGATTTGCAATGGGTTAAGCATGGAACTCCTAATTGTTATTTCACATAATTAGAATTGCATGTTTATGGTCTTTCAAGCCTCTAAACACGGAAATCTAGCCTCACTGCATCATTGTGAGCGAGGAGTTTAATTTTCTAGTCGCGGGCAATCAATTATGTTGTGGTTTACGGGGAAATGATTAGGGACTTTCGTACGTCTAACCATTTAACTCAACTTAGCCTCACAACTACTTCTTCGATTAGTGATGTGACATCCCAAGTTGGTCTTTCATAACCCCCGTGTGTCAACCAAGCAAGGTGTGAGGTATATTTCTATCCTAACACAATATCTCTCCCTAGAGACAAACATGCTCCTTACATTCTCATGTCCTGACCTAGGTAATGCTTTCTCAAGCTATTACTCAAGCTAACAAATATGCTTTCATGGTGATCAATCATAAAAACAACCAACAATCCAGAATGCAAGACGAAAACAACAATCGATAACTTAATTCCAAAACAATTTCATAAAAGCACAATCAAAATTCATGGCTTCAACCCTAGAGGAAGGGTTCTTGCCATTCATGTTCGTAAAACTACAATTAACTAATACTAAACTAACATACTTACATGAATTTGGTAGATGAGAAAGGAATTTGAGAAACCCTAGATGAGTTCTCCCACTTCTCCCTTCACTCCTAGGTGGTTTTTCAGAATACATTCGTGACCCAATGATTTTAGGAGCTAAGGGTCCTATTTATAGTAAATGGAAAACGTGCATAATTTAGCCTGTAATGGAACGGCTCCGTGTCACGGAGTGTATCGCAGAGCAATGACTCTGTGACACGGAGGCAACGCGAAAGCTCTCTAGAAAGTGCCTCTGGAAACCAAGCTGTTGAGGGTCACCGCGCTGGCCAACGTGGCATGCTGCTCATGCAGCGCGTTGGCATGCTGCTGTCGCGCAGCGGTCCTAGCATGGCACGGCGCTGGCGTGCAAGTTTACTGCCTGCTACTGCCATTTGCTGCCTTCTCTCGTGCGCTTGGCAAGGGCGTGGCACGGCGCTGGGCGCGGCACACGCACAGCGTGGCACGCTGCCTAGCGCGGCCAGCCTTGCCAAGGCATGCTCCTTGCCGACTTTCGCCACTTGCTTCCACTACATTCCTTGCTATTCATCAACTTGTGAATTAGTTCCTCAAATGCATTATTAACCTACAAAACAAGGACTAATCATGTTGGTTAGCACATATATTCACATTTATATAAAATCACATGAAAGTATGTAAAATAACTTAGATAAACAAGACTACATTAAGGTATAAAGTGTATCTCAGGCATGCTATTTTGCCCGTGATCAACTTATACCAAGACTCATTACCTCACCCAACGAGTCCTGGTCAGCTTCCGTTGGGTACACTGCCTAAATTCACCATGGGACCCCATGGAGGACACCACGAATCGTGCTGAGTGACCACGACTCGTGGTCCACACTGCCCAACTATCCTTGCCAAGCCTCCAGTCTAGGCCACGGGTGACCTCACGAGTCATGGGGCCTGACCACAACTCGTGGTCATGCCCGTCGTGACCCCTAGACCAGTCCACCTCCCTGCTTGACCAAAAGTCACTTCACGAATCGTGGTTATTCCTCACAAGCCACTTCACGGATCGTTCTGTGATCTAGTGCGTAATTTTAGCTTTTCACCGCTATGACTCCCGGGTTTGATCCTTGGATTCCCGCGGTATAACAATATCTCCCCTTTGGGAACATTCATCCTCGAATGTTAGAAAAACACAAAAGACTCAGAAAAATACAATCATCATACACAAATACTGATCATTCAAATCGAAACTCAATGAAACAACTACCTCTGATTCATATCATATAGCTGAACTGATCTCATGCTTCACATACACATCCATACACATAAAAGAAACTCGAACACATAAACTGAATATGGAAACTAATTAGGGAATTAGGGAAAAAATTGATACCTCAAATTGAAACTGAGCTGGTAGGGAACAGGTGAGGGTATTTAGCCATCATATCATTTCAGCTTCCCACGTAGCTTCTTCAACATGCTGATTTCTCTATAAGACTTTAACTGAAGCTACTTCCTTGTTCCTTAGCTTCTGAACTTGACGGTCTAATATTTCCACTGGGACTTCCTCATAGCTAAGGCTCTCCTTTACACCAATGCTTTCCATCGGAACAACTAAAGCTGGATCTCCCAAGCATTTCTTCAAAAGCGAATACATAAAACACAGGATGTATAGAAGAAAACTCTGAGGGCAAGTCCAACTCATGCGTTATCTTACCAACTCTTCTCATAATCCGGTAGGGACAAACATAGCGAGGACTGAATTTTTCTTTCTTTCCAAATTGCATCACTCCCTTCATGGGAGATACCTTCATAAATACCCAATCATCTACCTCGAACTCCAACTCTCTCCTCCTCACATCAGCATATGACTTTTGACGACTCTGAGCAGTTTTCAACTTGTCCCTTATCAACTGAACCTTTACCATATCCTCATGAACCGATTCTGGCCCTATCATAGGTGCCTCACCAACCTCAAACTATCCAATGGGCGATCTATATCTCCACCTATAGAGGGCATCAAACGGTGCCATTTGGGTACTGGAGTGATAATTGTTATTGTAAGCAAACTCGATCAGGGGTAAATGATCATCCCAACTACCTTTGAAGTCCATCACGCATGCTCTCAACATGTCCTCGAGAGTCTTGATTATTCATTCCTCTTAGCCATCCATTTGCAGATGAAAAGCTGTACTGAGCTTAACTTGAGTCCCGAGCCCTTTTTGAAAAGACCTCCAAAACTAAGAGGTAAACTGAGTACCACAATCCGAAATAATAGACAAGGGCACTCCATGTAACCAAAATAACTCTCGAATATACAGTTTGGCTTAATCATCTATTGAAACTGTGGTTTGACCAGTAGAAAGTGTGCAGCCTTGGTCAACCTGTCTACCACCACCCAAATAGAATCGTAGTGTCTACGAGTACGAGATAGGCCTGTAATGAAGTCCAAATTAATCTCTTCCCACTTCCATGTGGGAATGCTAATATCCTGAAGTACGTCTCCTGGCCTTTGATGCTCAACCTTCACTTGCTGACAATTAGGGCATTTGGCTACGAATTCTGCAATATCCCACTTCATGCCATTTAACCAATATATTTCTTGCAAGTCATGATACATCTTGGTTGCACCCGGATGGATAGAATACCTGGTTCCGTGTGACTCATGCAATATTCGGCTCCTTAAATCATCCACATCTTGAACACACAAGCGACCCTGGTATCGCAACACACCATCTCCACCTTGGGAGAAGACTTCCACCTTCTGACTTCGAATGGCTTCCTTCAGCTTCACCAAAATCGGATCCTCATCTTCTCTAGCTTTCACAACAGTCACCATGGACGATTCTGACCCATTTTGCACAACAACACTGCCATCAATTGAGTTGACAAACCTAACTCCCAACCTTGCAAGTTGAATTCTTTCACCATCTCCTTCTTTCCCTCATCCACATAGGACACGCTCTCCGTAGAGAGCCTACTAAGTGCATCCGCTACCACATTAGCCTTTTTCGGATTGTAAAGAACACTCATATCATAGTCATTGAGTAGCTCTAACCACCTTCTTTGTCATAGATTGAGGTCTTTCTGTGTGAACACATATTGTAAGCTCTTGTGATCGTAAATGCATCCACGTGGACCCCATATAGATAATGCCACCATATCTTCAATGTGAAGACCACCGCTGCCAATTCTAGATCATGGGTCAGGTAATTCTTCTCATGGGCCTTTAACTGCCCAGAGGCGTATGCTATTACCTTTCCTCACTGCATCAATACACACCTGAGTCCGATTCACTAAGAATCACAATGCACCACAAAACCATCATTACCCTCGGGTAGGCTCAACACCGGTGCGACAGTAAGTCGAACCTTCAACTCTTGGAAGCTTTTCTCACAAGCCTATGACCATTGGAACTTTACCCTTTTCTGAGTCAACTTGGTCAATGGTGCTGCAATTGATGAGAAACCCTCCACAAACCTCCGATAGTAGCCGGCTAAACCCAAGAAACTCCGAATATCCGAAGGATTCACCGGTCTAAGACAATTCTTCACCGCTTCGATTTTTTGAGAATCTACTTTTACGCCTTCTCCTAATACTACATGGCCAAAAAATGCACCGAGTTCAACCAGAACTCAAACTTGCTGAACTTGGCATACAACTGACGATCCTTGAGAGTCTGTAGCACTACTCTCAAATGAACGGCGTGCTCCTCCTCGCTCCGAGAGTATATAAGGATATCATCGATGAACACTATCACGAACATGTATAGATATTGCTTAAACACCCTGTTCATCAGGTCCATGAAAGTTGCACGAGCATTTTCTAGTCCAAAAGACATAACTACAAACTCATAATGGCCATACCGCATCCTGAAGGTTGTCTTTGGGATATCACTCTCCCGAACTTGGAGCTGATGATACCCGGACCTGAGATCTATCTTTGAGAAACACTTGGCACCCTGAAGGTGGTCAAATAAATCATCGATCCTGGGAAAATGATACATGTTATTGATGGTGACCCTATTCAATTGTCGATAGTCAATGCACATCTGAAGAGAACCATCTTTCTTCCAGACGAATAAGACTAGTGCACCCCATGGAGACTTACTCGGTCTAATGAAACCCTTATCTGACAAGTCCTTCAACTGATCCTTCAATTCCTTTAGTTCGGATGGAGCCATCCTGTATGGAGGAATAGAGATAATTCGCCTATCAGGTAATAGGTCAATACCAACATTAATTTCCCTCTCGGGAGGAACACCTGGCAAATGGTCGGGAAAGACCTCCGGATACTCACACACCACAGGAACGGACTAGATAGTTGGGGTCTAAGACTCAAATCCTTAACCCTAACTAGGTGATACATATATCCCTTAGAAATCATCTTCTTGGCCTTAAGATATTAAATAAATCGGTCGGTTGGTACAACTGAATTACCTTTCCACTCCAAAACTAACTCACCTGGAAATTGAAATTCCACCAACATGGGTCATACAATTAACCGAAGCATAACATGCAAACAACCAGTCCATGCCCAGAGTGATATCAAAGTCAATCATAGCTAACTCTACTAAGTCTACAGAGGTGAACTTGTGCAATACTGTAATGGGGCAACCTCTATACACGCGCCTAGCTATAACTGAATCATCAACTGGAGTAGAGACTGAGAATGGTTCTGACAGGATTTCAAGGCTAACCCTAAAACTACTAGAAATATAAGAGGTCACAAATGACAAGGTAGCTCCTAAATCTAACAAGGCATAAGCATCAATATGGAAGAATTGCAACATACCAGTGACTACATCTGGTGAAGCCTCCTGCTCCTGGCAGGATACGAAAGCATAAAACCTATTTTGGTGCTAACCGCCTGCTGTGCTAGTCCAGGCACCATGTTGACGGGGACGTGCTGCTGGAGCAGCTGAACTGGCTGCTGGCATATCAGCTCCACCGACCCCTGATCTGGTTGACGGACAATCTCTGAGTTTGTGTCCAAGATTGCCGCACCCGAAGCAAGCATCCAAGTAAACTAGGCACCTCCCGGGGTGATTCTTGCCACACCCCACACAATCTGGGAAAGAGCACTCCACCTGCATGCTACCCTGACCTCTCCACTCTGAAGCTCTGCTCCTCCGATCCCCTCTAAATCTAGATGGCGTGCTGGCCGACGATGGAGCTAGAGAGATAGACCTGTGTTGGGACTGCTGACGTTGTCCATCCCCTACCCTGACCTAAGAAGTCCCATAGCTATTGGTCCTGGCCCTCTTGGCCTCCCTCTGCCTCTAGTAGGCTGACTCCATCTGTTGTGCATGCAACACAATGCGGGGAAAGTCGATATCCCAATGTAGCATGGTGATCCTGTAATCCTTGACCAAATAATCTGCCACCCCATGAACAAAATAACTCACCCGAGCCGTCTGATCCGCCACCAACTCTGGGGCATACTTGTATAAGGGGGCATTGCCCAATACCCCATCATACTCAATTCTTCCAAATATGCTCATAAATATGGGTAACTTAGATTTATGCATTTCCATAATCAATAAACATAAAATAATGCATATTCATCACAAATCATGATTTCCATTAACTTCCATAAATGGACAATTTAGATTTAAAAAGATTGAAACATGAATTACAGAAAATAATAGTAAAACCTACCCATCATGCATATTGCAATAAATAAAACTCAATTAGAACATAGCCATAAGGAGAAATCACTTTGACATGCTTTGGGTAAAACCCCATGGAATTTGAGTAGGAGAATTCATGATTTTAATCGAAATTGGGCATGGGTGAGGAAGAATTACACCCATTTTAAAACCCTACATATCTGGGTATAGATGGACTTAAAGTTCCTTGAGCACCCACAAAGAAATTGAAAAAAATTGGGGAATAAGGCCTTGAATCTCCCAAAAACCTCTCTAAAATCCTTGTATCAGAATGGGCATGCAATAGGGACTTAACTCCTCTTATTACACTCATAAAATAACCAAAATGACGTAGTTTAGGCCTTAGGGACTTAGGAAATTATGGAAACACCCTCATTAAAACGCAGGAAATATCTAGTCACCAGTCCTCAAGAGGGACCTAACGGGTCGTTGCCACAGGGTACAACTCATTGCCTTGATCCGTTGACTCCACTGCGCAATCCTCCAAAGCAAACCCACGGGAGACTTCACGATTCGTGAGGTCAGACTACGACTCGTGGTCACCTTCCGTGGCCTACACTGCCCATCCCAATCTTGCCAAACCTCCAAGGTTGACCACGGGTGACCTCATAAGTCGTGAGGTCTGACCATGACTCGTGGCCAGGCCCGTCGTCTCCCCACTAAGACTTTTCCAAACCAAGATGACCACAAGTCACTTCACGACTCGTGGTCACTCCTCACGACTCACCCCACGAGTTGTTCTGTGACCTAGTATAAATTTTCAATTTTTCTCCGTTTTCACTTCCGGGTCTGATCCTTGGGTTCCCAGGGTATAACAAATATTGCCTCCAGAACATGAGGACTCACCAAAAAAGCTGATGGCGAACTCTGAAGAGCTACTGAGGAGGGTGAGCCTGAGAGCCGGGTCCTGTATCATGAAACGATACAACATAGAAACTATGTCGTCAGTATGTGAAATGTACCGAGTATGAAAGGTAAGTAAAATGGACATTTAAAATATATAAAACTCATAAATAATTAAAAGAGTAGGACATCATGCTCATATCGTAAACATCATAACATAACATAAGGCTCAAGGCTTTCAAAACATTCGTAATACAAACATAAACATAAATATAGGAGAAAAAATTTACTTAACATGACTTGAGACAAAATGCGTAATAATAACATGCATAATTCATGAGGACTAGTAGGAGATTCTCTGAATCGATATACCCCATATGAGCACACATGAAGTCCGACTTGTAAACCTAGTAGGGAGGCCGTTCATACCTTGCCAAGGATAGAACTATGAAGGGCGTGATATCACCGTGAAAAGGTCCATTTGGGCTGGGGATAGTCACAAAGGAGGTCCCAACATACCTACGGTGGCACGTAGTTTATGAGATCTGGGGAAAAACCTAGGCCCTGAACCTACTCGGTGTTCGATACTACTCCCAAAATATATATAGTGTTCATAGTATAACATGCATGAATTAATGGACCAGTTAAATCATGATAATCATAAACATACTTGTGCATACATGAACTAGCCATGACATAAGGCCCGCGAGTCGGCCAAAACATAATTCATAACTCATAGGTTCCATGCATACTTGAAAATCATACGTATAACTTGTAAATCATCAAATCATAATGGGTAGTTGAATAAAACCATATTTCAAATCATAAATCATGATGGGTTTGTAAATATAAACAATTGAGGTGAAGATCATACATCGATTCATCATAGATAATACATAATTAGGCTTAATTTCAGGAGAATTTAATAATCGATAACATTATAACTAAATTAAATTACAAAATCTGATCAAAGCACCATAGAATACGATAAGGTTCGAGAATCACAAGACTCATCAACAATCATTAGATTTTTATACAAATCCACTTCAAAACCCCATAAATATTTTGTAGAATTTTCATGAAATCATAGTGAATGGGCATGCGTGTAGAATAAAACACCCATTAATAGCCTTACATATCTTAAAACAACTGATTCTTAACCTCTCTAGAATGTCCAAGAAGGAAATTGAAGGATTTTTAAGAGGGAAGACTTGAATCACCCTTGAACACTTCTCTATACTCTTACATGCATGAATGAGGACTTAGAATAGATTATCCCTCTGAAAACCCACCTTTCATAAGCTAAAATGACGTAGTTTAGGGCCCTAGGACTTAGGAATTACGAAAAGACCCTTACTGAATTTGCAGGAAAATACTGCCAGGTGGTCCTAACGGACAACTTGACGGATCGTGGTCCTTGGCAATGACTCGTTGCCTGGCTTGTGAAGTACACTACCTCAAACACTTCACTTTACACATAAATCACCCCATGACTTACACCACGACTCGTTACCTCACCCAATGAGTCGTGGTCAGCTTTCGTTAGGTACACTGCCTAAATTCACCATGGGACCCCATGGAGGACACCACGAATCGTGGTGAGTGACCACAAGTCCGTGGTCCACACAGCCCAACATCCTTGCCAAGCCTCCAGTCAAGATCACGGGTGACCTTACGAGTTGTGGGGCCTGAACACAACTCATGGTCATGCCCGTGGTGACTCCTAGACAAGTCCACCTCCCTGCTTGACCACGAGTCACTTCACAACTCATGGTCACTCCTCTCGAGTCACTTCACGGATCGTTCTGTGACTCCTGGGTCTGATCCATGGGTTCTCGGGGTATAACATCATCTACCTTGGAACCAAGGAACTCTGGCGGGTTCATCATCAAGAAGTATCTGACTCGAGCCGTTGCCATGTTGCCATTTTGCAAAATATGTGCAACAACCTACTTATTGATCTGAGTGGTCACGACCTGCACAAGCATCTGAATAGCATCCTAGAACTCAGTATGGGTCGCTGGCTCCATCATTTGGGCTCCTGAACTGGTGGGGCATGCTGATGCCCCTAACTATTGCCATCCTCGTGGCCTTCACCATCTCCATTCCTCCTTTCATTCGCTCTTCGAGGAGCCATAATTCTGCAATCATGAATAGCACGAGTTAGGAGGATAGATAGACTTTTCATCGCACGATATAGATCATGAAAGAAGGGAATATTTTCTAAACGTCTCGTAGCCCATTTGTCATAAGTGTGGAAAGCTTCACACCTATGAAAAAGACTCTACTTAACTCGGTCGTCAGACACCCTAGGACACTTTAAACCTATGGCTCTGATACCAAGTTTGTCACGATCCAAACAAGGTCCGGATCTTAACACGAGACAAGGAGCCCCGCGAGATCCCAATTCAACCCATGGCATAAGCATACATCTGACTCAATCAAGAACTGAATAACCAACAATACAATTGTAGCGGAAGTCTAACTTGAATATAACATCAGAATAAAAAATCCAAAGCTGAACACATACATATGTCTGAATAGCCTCTAAATATGACAAGTTGATGGGACAAGACCCCAACTAACTCAACAATATGAAATTGAAATACATAAAGAAAAGTTGAATAGTCTAGTCCTCGGAAGATGAGGACTCACCAACAAAGCAACGCTAACTCCGACAAGCTGACTAAGAGCGGGGTTGAAGCTGAGAACCAGGTCCTATATCATGAAACGATATAGCATAGAAAGTATGAGGTCAGTACGCGGAATGCACCAAGTATGTAAGGTAAGTAAAACCGCTAAAGTAAGTAAAATTATTTAAGAGCAATGCATTAATTAAACATAAACATCAGTAAATTGAGAGTAGAGCTTGCATGCATTCTTTCTGAAAACATGATCTCTTCATAACATGACATAACATAAATTCATAACATCATAACTGAATCGATTGACTCAAAGATGAATTCTGACATTTATAAGTAAAAGCTAAACATTGAGTCAAACCTACTTTAGAACATGCATTTACATAAATCTCATGAGTAAGGAAACATGCATATATGAAATCATGAGGAATAATGGGGGATTCATCTTTTAACCGACATACCACAATATAATTTACGTGGTCCCGACTATTACACTTAAGTGGGCAGAGCCACCCAAAGCCTTACAAGGGATAAGGACTCTACCATGATATCGATATCAAGCTGAAGGCTCATTCAGGCAAGGGAAGCTCACAAAGGAGGTCCTAAATCATATAATAGTATAAACCTATGTTGGTGCGTAGTTCTGACTCATAGGGTGATCGACCCATAGCCTACTAGGTGCTAGACCATACTCCCAAAAATATGCATATGCTCTACATCGTTTATAATGAAGCTCAACATTGTCTATTGACGAAGCTCAATGATCAAATGCATCCCAGATATGAAATCATGCATATGAGAAGCTTTTAGTTTAAAACATACCCCAAGATGAAAGAATAATAGGGAGCCTTTGCTAGGAAGACTTAACTCAAAACATACCACAAGCTAAGAATATAAAATTGGGAGTCTTCACTCCAAAACAATGTAGTAAGCTTATTTCAAGAAAAATCATCATTTCATACTTAACGTGTGGGCATTGCCCAAAGCTTTATCATACTTAGAAATATTCAATTCTCATCGAAAATATAACTGTAAACATGGGTAGCTTCAAATCATTCTTTCCATCATAATATCTCATTATCATCATATATTCATCACAAATCTCATCTTTCATGAACATCTCATTCACGGGCCTTTAAATTCATAAAAGCTACAATCATGATTTTAAATTGAAACATTATATAATTTTCCCGTGCTTCATAATTCAGTAGTAGAATCATAATCAAATCATATCCATGTATAGAAATAGAAGATTCATTCATTTGGGTTAAAACCCCATAGACTAGACATAGAATTTCATACTTTAGAAAGGGATTGGGCATGGGTGTGAAAGGAATCACCTATTCATAACCTTACATACCTATTGGAAGTTGAATCTAACCCTCTCTTGAATGCCCAAAATAAAATTTACATGAATTGAAGATCACTAGCTTTAGCACCCTCTCAAATCTCTTTTCCTTTGCATGCATGGATTAAAAATAAGTAGTATGAACTTAACCCCATAAAAGGCCACTATTCATACCCCAAAACGTCGTAATTTAGCTTTAGAAACTTAAAAATTATGAAAAGGCCCTTACTAACTTTGTAGAAAAACAATTGTGTAGTGGCCCTAAAGAGTAACATGACGACTCGTGACTAGGGGGTATAACTCGTGGTGTCATCCGTTATGTTCACTGCTTAACAAATATTCTGGGCTCATCATGGGTTATCTCATGACTTATTATGGGTGACCACGACTCGTGGTCACCACCAGTGAAGTACACTGCCTCACTTTTTTTTCCTTTTTTACTTCCCTCCCCACGGTTGACCCAATGACTAAGTAGTCTCACCTGTGGGGTCTTATCTCTTCTAGTTCTTCTCACTAATCCCTAGGCCATCTCCATGAATCACCTCATGACTCGTGGTCTGCTCTCACGAGTCACCTCATGACTCATGGGCTGCTCTCACGAGTCACCTCACGACTCGTGGGCTGCTCTCACGAGTCTTCCAAGACTCGTTCTGAATCTGCTACAAAATTTTTAACTTTTCTCCGTTTCAACTCACGGGTCTGATCCTTGGGCTTCCGGGGTATAACAGTTTTGGGATTTCTTAAGGTCAGATTAAAGGGATTAATCTACTCTAAATTCTTACCCTCTCCAAAAGATCAATAGTTAGATTTTCTCTCAAAAAAGGAACTAGGGTTCTTCTTCAACCTCTTCAAATCTTCTTGGACTCTTCAAGACAAGTCAAGGGATCATCAAACCAGGTATGTAGGGTTATGAATGGGTGAATCCTTTCACACCCATGCCAATCCCTTTCTAAAACATGAATTTCCCATGTAATTTTTATGGGGTTTTACCCAATGCATGAAACATTTAATTTCTCTACATGGGCATGATCTAATTAAGTTATGATTAATGAATTATGAAATATGGGCAAGTTTTATATTGTTTTCCATTAAAATCATGTTTCAAGCTTTTAAAACTAAAATTTCCATTGATGAAAAGTTCATGAAAGTTAAGATTTATGATCAATGTTCATGTATGATGATAAAAAGCATGTTTTCAAGTTTCCCATGTTTATTATCATATTATAAAGTTAATTAAGTATTTTTCAAGTATGTTATGGTATTGGGCAATGTCCACATGTTCAAGAATGATTTATGATTTATGATATGGATTTATGATTTATCGATTTATGATGTTGGCCGACTAAAGTACCTTAGATTCATGGCTAATCATGTATGAAAAGGGTATCAAGGATGTTAAATGTTTATTTAGCGATGAACCTCATGAATGATATTTATGATTTACGTATGAGCCTAATGTGCATATTTTTGGGAGCAATGTCTAGCACCAAGTAGCCCAATGTTCAAAGGACTATACTGGTGTCTCATAACTATGTGTCACCATAGGTTTATATTGATACATTACAATGTTAATGATCCCCATTTTCGTGATATCACATAATGCACGTCCCTTGCCTGGCAAGCCAGGGACAACTCTGCCCACTTGAGTAAGATAGTTGGGGCATCATGTAAGGCTTTACCATGATGGTGTCGATTATGAAGAGTCCTCCTATTGTTTCGCATGTTTTTATGCATTGTTATATTTATGTTACTTTGGCTCAAGTTATGATTTATAAAGTTTTCTCTAATGACTATGATGATGAATGGATTACGAATGTTTTGAAAACCTTGAGCCTTATGTTATATTGAGATATTTATATTATGAGTATGTTGTGCTACTCTTATGAACTTTTATGTATTCTAAATGTCCGTTTTACTTATCTTGCATACTCAGTACATGTCACGTACTGACCGCATATTCTATGTTGTATCATTTCATGATACATGCTCAGACATTCAGGTCCAGTCCCGTCATTAGCCTAATCCTCAAAGTTTTGCATCTA
Organism: Datura wrightii; assembly: GCA_035772735.1. Taxonomy (NCBI): domain Eukaryota; kingdom Viridiplantae; phylum Streptophyta; class Magnoliopsida; order Solanales; family Solanaceae; genus Datura; species Datura wrightii. The sequence goes on from JASDFA010000002.1 coordinate 17,129,645, forward strand.
GTTTAGTGGTGAGTTCTCATCTCCTGAGGACCAGTTGATATTAGTTATCCTCTATGTTCAATTTTCCAGACTTATCGGGTTAGTTGGGGGTGTTTTCCCATCAACCCATCAGATATGTTAGAGGCTTTCAGACTATATGTAGTATTCAGCTGTCATGTATAAAGTGCGTTTCATTTTCTATGTTATTTCATGTTTATGCTTCGTCTAGGTTATTATGTTGAGTATTCCGCTTTATTTGATTGAGTTAGTTGCATTTTCATGCCATAGATCGATTTGGAGTCTCTTGAGGCTCCTTGTCCCGTGTCGCGATCTGGGTCTACGTTCGGGTTGTGACACGTTTAGCCAATATCAATCCGTGAACCGTTGGATCTTTATGCTATTTTCCAGAAACATGGGTGTCCTTCAGCGACTGGACTGGTGAATCGCCGCTGGCAACTTGTGATTCGCCGGTGGCATTATTACTCAGAGGCAGTGATGCTTGGCCTTTGGCCGGCGTTTCGCCGGTCTTCATTGGTGGATCGCCGATTTGCTCTCACTCCCTTCTTTTTGCTCCATTTTTCTCTTTTCTTCACATTTAGTCATCTACACACAACAAAAGAAAAAATGGCATAAAATCCATATAATCAACTCAAGAACTAAGAAAAAACTCAACTTTAAGAGCCTAATGAGTTGGTAACTTACCAACTCATTAGGGACCTCCCTTGATATTGTCCCCTTTACCCCAACTGGGCCTTTTATGAGTGATATCACGCCCTTTTATGGTTCTACCCTTGGCAAGGTAAGAATACCCTCCCGATTAGGGGCTTACATGTCGGGCTCCATGTGTGCTCATATGGGGTATGTCAGTTATAAGAATCCCCCACTGTTCCTCATGATTTATGTATGATTATGATTATATATTTTGTCTCAAGTCATGTTTAATAAAGCTTTTCCCTCGTAAGTATGATTATGAACGATTTATGAATATTTTGAAAACCTTGAGCCTTACATTGCATTATGATATTTATGTTATGATCATGTTGTCTTACTCTAATAAAATTTTATGTATTTTAAATATTCGTTTTACTTACCTTGAATACTCGGTACATTCCACATACTGGCCGCATATTCTACGCTATATCATTTTAGAATACAGGCTCCTACTTTCAAACTCAACCTCGTCACTAGCCAGCTTTCAGAGTAGCATCAGTCTCTGTTGGTGATTCCTCATCTATCGAGGGCCCCTCTTTTATTCAGTTATGTTGGTGTATTTTCAGTTACAGTTTTATAGAGTTAGTTGAGGTCTTGTCCCATCAACTCGTCAGTGATAGAGGCTTTCTTAGACATAGTTTATATTCAGTTGTAACTCATGTGTTGTACTCAGCTTTATCTTATGTTTAGACTTCTGCTTTGTTATATATGTTGATCTTCTGCTTTTACTGATGGAGTTAGTTGTATGTTCATGCGATGGGTCGACTTGAAGTCCCTCGAGGTTCCTTGTCCCGTTTCTCGATCTGGACTTGTGCTCGGATCGTGACAGTAGCAGCCAGAATATAAGTGGGAAGATCCATGAGAACATGACTAATAAGGATTACCATACCCCCTGTAGAGAGTATCTTAGCATGCTGTCGAGTGATTTTACTAAGAACCTTGCTAACCATACCAGAAAAAAACATCAACCCTCTTTCTCCTCGTATAAATAGGACAACCAAGATATTTTATGTGGAAAGGTTTTTATTCCATATCAGTAATTCTTTCAATCCTCTTGATAGCCTTATTTTGCATTGAAGAGGCCACAATAATGCCACTCTTTTGCTGGTTAATAGCTATCTAGAGAAAGCTTCATAAGAGGATAAAGAATTTTTCATAAGTTTAAGAGAAATTCTATCACTAAAATAGAATAATGTCGTCTCCAAAGGCTAGATGGTTAATAATAGGCCCCTTCTTCTTCATAGTGAAGCCTATGAAATTGGACTGACCATCTAATAGGTTAAGTTTCCTGAAAAGAAATTCTCCACAGAGAACGAAGAGTGAAGGGGAGATAGGGTCCCCCTGCCTTAGGCCTCTCTCTGATTTAAAGAAGGCTTGTTTAAAACCATTCATAACTATGAATTAACAATTTTTTAGATACATGTATAAAGATGAAATCAATATAGGTTTACTAAACGACATTCTTCTCATTATTTCACAAAGGAATGGCCATGAAATCCTATCAGAAGATTTGGTCATGTCCAACTAGAGAGCTACACTACCCCTTTCATTGGATTTGCTAATGAATTGGATAATCTTCTAGGCTGACAAGATATTTTTTGTAATTGATCTGCCCATGAAAAAACATATATTTTGAACTGTATATGGTCTTCATGAATGTCAGATAAAATTTTGGGGTCCATGAGTAAAGGACAGTCTGGCGCACTAAAGCTCCCGCTATGTGCGGGGTCCGGAGAAGGACCAAACCAAGAAAATTCAAACAAATATAGGAAAAATAAATGGGGCCTACAGGCGTATAAAAGTTGATAGCTTTTTGATTGACCAGGTAATAAATAGAACATGGGCTGATTTTTAGCCCAAGAGTGCAAAAGTACATGTATAAAGCAATTTGGTACAACTATCTTTAAAGTGTTAGTAATTCAAAAAATACACAAACTCTTAAGAGCTGCAAGCAGTCATGTCAATGAAGAGGTTTCTGCTTTGTCCCCTCTTATTAATAGTAGAAAGACATCGTCCGTCCCATTTATACAACATTATTTGAATTTTAAGAGTTAAAAAAAATTTTAGACAATAATTTTATATATATTATCAAATACTTTGATTTATAATATATTTTATATAATTTTTCAAATATATAAATTTTATTTTAAAAATAATTAATTTTATAGTTATAATTAAAAAATTTCAACTACAGGAATTCAAGAAGTGCAACATAAATAAATTGGGACAGAAGAGTGTACATATAGTCATATCTATCTTTCTAGGACAAATGTTCAATGAATTAGAATCTTATAAGCAAAGGTGTGACGTAGTGGTTCTCATTTTTTCTTAATTGTTTTGTACTTTTTTTTTTTGGTTTTTCTTTTTTTTTTTTTAAGAAAAAAGGGTCAAAAATATTTTTAACTTGTGAGAAATAGTTCATAAATACCTTTCTTTCACTTTTTAGTTTAATAATACCCTCAACCTTTATTTTTTGCCCATGAATACCCCTCTCCTTCCACCTTTTGGTCTAAAAATACCCCCAACCTTAAAAATTTAATAACTAAAGATTTAAAATTTTATTTTCTTTACTCTTTATTTCAAGAATCAATAAAATCGATATAATTACACATACAATCAAAATTTGAAAATAAAAAAAAATATTTGTAATTAAAAAAAATATTATAATGAGGACCTTTCTAACCTTGATTATAAATTGAGAAATTATTTTTTTTAATTTTAAATATAATTTTTGTCAAACTTAACAAATACCGAGTATGCTTGCTCATAAAATAAAAATGCATGATTGAATAATAAATCATTAATACATTAAATATTCATATTTAATATGCAAAACAAACTTTGGACGTTATATTTTTTATTGTAGGGCCCGTTGAGTTCTTAAGAATCATAATGTTTTTTTTGTCTAAATGATAAAATGGATTTCTTTTTCTTTTCAAAAACTACATTTTTCTCATTTTTCTGATCATGTTTTTGAAAAATTAACTTCATTGATTTATTCAGACCATTTCTTCTTTGTATATGATAGTATCTATCGGTACTTTCAAAGTTGGAAGAAAGAAGGAATCACTCAATTTCTTGGCTACTATAATATATTAGAAGAAGTTTTATTTAATTAATAAAATTTTCTCTCTTTTTTTGTTTGTCCACCACTTCGTATATTATACGTAAAGGGGGTAGGTGTAGGGTAAAAGGTTTTTGATACATCTGGAAAAGGAAAAATAGAAATCAAGACTAGGAATTTTTAACAAACATGATCAAGAATCATTACTCTTTCGTTTCGACACAAGAAAAAGGATTTTTCTACACCCCTTTCTTGTGTCGAAGACTAGGAAGACAAATAATCCCTCATAGCCCAATATCATCATACTTACGTGCATTATTAACCACTCAGATTGAAGAGCCGGTACTAATATTCCAGATTGGTGTTTCAGTTAAAATACCTGAAGTAGCAAAGCCTTGGGTAAAAATAGCACTTGGCCCAGTTATTTTACTTAAAATTAAAACATTTTTTTTTGAAATAGGAAATTATATGAATAAGGAAGAAATTCCATCTCTGACGATTAATCAACAATTCGAAGTGTTTTTCTTGCGTATTCTTGATAAACCAGCGTTTATATATAGATGTAGGAGGATCTTGATGTGTAAACTATATCGTTTTATTAATTTCTAAAATAAAAAGTAAAGAAAATAAAATTTTAATTCTCTAAATATTAAAATTTTCTAGGTTGAGGGTATTTCTAAACACTTTATATGTAAAAATGATAATTTTTTATTTTAGAATTTTGACACTTTTTTATTTTGATATTAAATATTTAGCTAAAAATAAATTAAGGATACTTTTGGCCTGTTTACAATTTATTTATTACAAAAATTGTTTGTTATTATTTGTACACAGACTAACATAGGTACTTATTTTTAATTATTTACTAACTTATTCCATTTTCGTCTTTGGTAATGTATGTATGATCAAATTTCTCAATAATAATTATATTATTTTAATTTTTTTTATTTTTTATAGTGAATAACAGTTATATACTTATACTTAATATTTAAATAATATTTACTTATTGCACTCATTTTTTAATCTCATAAAAATATTTTAAAAAATTGTTTAAATTTAAAATTTCAAAATATATGCATTTTAACTAATTAAAAAAATAAAGTTGATGCATTATCTTAAATGTTAGCACTTCTTCTCCATTTTATACAAGATTATCAAGAGAATAATATTTCTAATGATGAAAATATATATTTATTCATTATATATTAAAAATAATATTGTAAATATTTAATTATATATGTAAATTATATTAATTTTATTAATTTCTAAAATAAAAAATAAAGAAAATTAAATCTTTAAATATTAGAATTTCAAGGTTGAGAGTATTTTTAGACCAAATAGTGGAAGGAAATGAATATTCTTGAGTCAAAAAATAAAGATTGAAGATATTTTTAGATCAAAGTTAGAAGAAGAGTATTTATGATTCATTTCTCATAGATTAGGAGTATCTTTGGCCCTTTCCACCTTTTTTAAAAGAAGAATAGTCATTTTGCTCCTTAACATGACTCGAAAAGGCACAAACATTCCCAGGACCACGAGTATAAATAGCTAAGGATACAAGATGGAGTATAGAAAGAGGATAGAAAGTAATCATCAGGAGAGATGGGGGGGATTCACGGATAAACAAGAAGCTTTGGTGAAGGATTCGTGGGTTCATGAAACAAAACATTCCCCAACTCAGTCTTCGTTTCTTCTCCTTTTGAGTACCTATAAATTATTCTTTGCTTAAAATTTCATAATCAAATAGAGTAATGAATCCAGAATTTTAGATCCCATATGTATCATGTATGTTAATATAGTAGTACAAAGACATTTATGTTGCATCTAGTCTAGATCTCATGTGTATATATAGAAAAGTGTACATGATCTTTTTTCCCACTAGCTAGCTAGCTAGCTAATTAGGGTTAAATATTTAATCATATATAGGATCCTGGAGATAGCACCAGCAGCAAAGAACATGTTCTCATTCTGGAAGGACTCTGACGATATTCCTCAGAACAATCCGAAGCTTAAAGCTCATGCTGTTAAGGTTTTCAAGATGGTTAGTACTTGATTACTGGAGCAGTTATATTTCCCATTTTTTATAATGGACTCTTACTAGATATTTCACTGTGATGTCAAAATTCAATAGTCAATACTGTCACTCACCACTCTCCGTACCTCATATTTCCAAACTACAAATTAACGATAAGGGACGATGTGGCATGCTCATGCTCTCTACTTGTCGTCTTATATACGCATGACTTGAGTTTTTGGAATTTTCTTAAAAAGTTTATTCATTATTCATTATTCATTTTATATATGACGATTTATATATATCTGAATATTTTCAATTTTAGACCTCTATATTTATTTTTAGTGCTGTACTCTTATTAATCACAAATTCTAATACTACTTCCAGTTTTAAATTATTTGTTTTTTTAAAAAAATTTTACATGCCTCTTAAGAAATATTAATTGGGACTAAATTTTAATTATTTTAATCTTATTTATATTTAAATTATAATCTCTTCATTATATATTTACTCAATTCTATTAATGAGTATGCAATTAGCAAAATCATCTTGTCATATATCAATGAAAATGAGTAGAAAATCTAAATAGATATTTAAAAATTATAAATTGATTTAACAACTTCAAGAAGTAACAATATTCTATAATCAAGTACTTGTAGCCTTCAAAAATAGTTATACCAAAATTAAAACGGAAAAAAATTTAATTCATTTATATTTTGAGATTTTAAAATAACAAATAATGTTGAGATAATTATTTCTTAATAAAAAATAATACTTTAATACGAAAAGAGTAATACTTTCGTTATGAGCTTAAAAGTCAATCTTTCTTTTTTCTTAGATTCCGTGTTAGATTTATCAAACACTACCCTACGTAAATTGAAACGAACTTAATAATCCAAAATTGGGAATTGGGAAATCAAAATATTTTCATATTTTGGTTTTGATTAAAACGAGTACTAACACAAATGTGATGTGTGTGTGTTGTGTGTATATATATTGTTTTGGGAAGACATGTGAATCGGCGGTTCAGCTTCGGGAGAAGGGAGAAGTGGTGGTAGGTGATACTACTCTCAAGTACTTGGGATCCATCCATCTCCAGAAAGGAGTCATTGACCCCCACTTTGAGGTAATTTTTCGTTTCCTCTCTGAATAGATGTTAAAAAAAGCTTTAACACATATATATAGATTAGAGAGCTGCTAAATGGTCATAATTTTATGACCTAAATATAATCATAAATATAAAATGATTATGTTAATTTTTTTTGATAAAATTGAAATAAGACTTTACTATTTTCTAAATTACAAATATAAGTGTAAATTAAAATTTTATGTTGGCTAGTGAGACCTTTTTTTTTGTCTACTGAATATATTTTTTATAGAAATCATTCATTGTGTGAGGAGATTATTTAATTAATTTTGTAATGTGGGACTCATCATATCATTTCACTTCATCTTTTTCTTATTTTCTTCAATTCATTGTCTTTTTTTGGTCCCTCAATCGTCTCTCTCATTTTAATAATTTTTGAAATATAATTTGAAAATATTTCAATGATGAAAGTCTAAACTCAAAACACTTTAGATATGATACATTAACACATTATAAAAATCATTAAAATAATATAGTTCGTATATGTCGAGCCTCGTTAACAGCAACCCAAGAGAATCACATTAATGTTGTTGTCTTGCGGTGCTACCCTCGACACCACCAACCTTTGGAGCGCATTCACACCAAAATTTGTATGATTTCTGATTCTTACCATGAAATACAACAAGCATCATTAATTTGAGAAATTTTTTTGCCTTCAATTATTTAACATTTGAAAGACTCTAAGATGCTATCTTTGCCTACAATAACCATATGAGAAACATTCACTCCACAAATAGTATAATCCGGGCCTCTTACCAAAAAGATAACATACTTTTTTGAAGCGCTATTCAAATGAACCATTATCAAATTATTTCTTCTATATAGTCACGCTCACTAAACACAAGAAAGTAATTAAGGAAGAAAAACTATGTATATCTATAAGGTATAACTAGGTTTGTCTAACCATTAAGGTTAAAGTTTGAGCAATGAAAAATTTAGAAAAATAATTAATTATGAAAAAATTAATTTACTATGAAAATTTGAGTAATGTATATATGTATGAACTTTCTATACGTATTTGTGTATAAATTAGAAAATAACTAATAAATAAAAAAAATTCATAAATATATTGATGAGAGAATTCTAAATTTGTCCATTCCTCATGTATTGAGAAAGTTCTCATGTATGATAAAATAACTAATAAATAAGTCGATAAGGAAATGTTACAATTTCCAACAAAGCGTAAAAATGTCAAAAAAACTTATTTACCGTGTAAATAGATAATATTATCATGTTTGAGCAATTGCGGGAGAAGTCATTGCAGCCAAAAAATTATTCCTGTTGATAATATATATATATATATACTAGTAAGAACAGACTGCGAAGCTATAGTAAAATTTCACCAAAAGATAGACCAAAAGAATAGTAGTAAAAGAAGGTGGTTAAATTTTATAGATACTATATCTATTTATCCTAAAATAGTATTCGAATATATAAAAGGAAAAGACAATAATTTAGCAGATCAATTAAGTAGACTAAATCTACAAATGATTTAATCTAACTAAATCTTATTTCAGAATGAGACCAACAGGAGACATCAGACAAATCAGAGCTCAGATGAGACCTGAGACATCAGACAAAGGCAAGGGTCAAATCTCTGCCACAGACACTTACTTACAGACTCTGTTAGGTACTATAAATTTTAGACCTCAGTCAGCCGTCGATACAATGGAAAGGATTCATTTTGGACCTTTCAATTTAATTTCCTATCCTAAATGCAATTTATCTTTCAAAGAAAGACCTGACTGTAGGCTAGACAAACCACAAAAATGTTTAATGGATAACTTATGGATTGCTTATAATAAAAAGGATTTAAAATATTTCATAGCCACATTAAATGCCTTAGGACAATATTTCACAGACAAAAATACTGAGAAAAAATTTAAATTTTATGTAGTCATACATGGTAAAATAAAAGGTGTTTTTCAAAATTGGCAAGAAGTCATAGAGTCAATAGACGGTATAAAAAACCCATTATTCAAAGGCTTTAATGATTTAAACGAAGCACTAGACTATGCAAGAGGCTATTTGGGCCCAAATTATTTTCTATCACCTACCTTAAGACAAAGCCCAAATCTCAGCCCACAATACAAAATTCAGAAAGACAGCCCAGACAAAATTATTTTCTGTGACCACTGTGAGACAATGACACAGGGCTTCAAGAGACTTAACGCTAAATGTGAAGCCTTACAAAAAGAGAAAGATCAGATTATGGCACTACTAACAAAAGACAAACAGACACCAGCCATACCAAGGGTGGCTAAAGCCACTCAAACAGACTCGAGTTCTCCATCTCAAGCCAAAATGGATGAGACGAGTGTGCATTCCTCTCTGAATGCAACTAGACCTACTGTACCAGGTTACGGTACAGCTAGTCCGGTTCAAACGGTAGCCGGTAAAGACACATCAAATCCGTTAATGGTTGTCACTTTGCCAAAAAGTGATGATACACCCCAGACTCCACCCAGAAGACGTCTTCCACTCTCTTTCTCAGTGGGAGAAGCATCTAGACAAAAGATAAAAAATAAGAAAAAGACAAAAAAAAGCTATTGAAGACGTAGTAAAGAAGACATTAAAAAATTTATTGGAACAGACACAGGATAAGGATAAACATGTTCACCCACTACCAGAAGAAAACCCGAAAACAGACGGATCAGACTTACAAAGACATCCAATCTCTGAAACAAATGAAAATCAACAGAGAAACATTAATATAGAAGAAAATAGTACTGAAGACTCAGAAAACAATAGTATAAACCCAGATGATGAAAGGTTTCAAGACTCTCAAGACCCATACGATGGATATGACTCGGGCATGAGTTTTGACTCAATTGCCCTTCACAACTTGTCCACTTAAAGACAAAAGGCAAAACAAGAAGACGGAGACAGATAGATAGAGTCTAGTCATAGTGGGGATGCCCACTACGTGTCCTGTAAATAAAAATAAAAGGTGGGAATGCCCACTGAATGTCCTGTGAGTACCCACTTTATCACTACTTTCTGAAAAGAAAGAAAAACTGATGGGTACGCGTCAGTCTGTCATACCCTAAGTGGAAAGAAAAAGATCACCACTAATGCATGTGACGATGGGGCCCAATGCGCACCCGACTTGCATTATTGAAGTCAACCTGTAAATGTCGGCAAGATCTTAGACGTCCACCTATATAGATCCAGACCTTCCTTTCACCTCTCTCCTATCTATAAATACCACCTCTTTCGTTCAGACATAACAAGTGAGAAAGAAGTTTTAGAAAAAACCCAATTCTCTCAAGCCTTCCATGTCCAAAACCTCTCTACAAACTCAACCTTCCTACTAAACCAAAAGATCCTCTAGTCATACAACTTAGAGTTTTCCAATAAAGGTTTGTGAAAAGTCAGTCGGGGTTCCCGAAAGGGAAACCTCTCTTTCGTCTTAATACATGTAAGTGTTCTTTTGTATTTCCCCTATATGTAAATTATTTCATGTTTTGAATTTTAAATATGAATTTTTAAATTTTGAAAAAATTATATCCTTAGTAAATGGTTAGACTCTTAGTTCTTAACAACAACAGATGGATTAACCTGTAAATTCCTAGGAGTGTGAAGGCGTATTAGTGTGTCCGCTGAAGGACTTTGTTTACGCCGATATCCGGGGTGTGGTTAAAGAATGAAGTTGTTAAGAATAAAAGGCTAAAGAGTAAGATATTGAAAAGGATATACAAAAATAATAATATAATAATAATACTTGTAATAAATAAAAACTGGGGAACTCTAAAGGATCACTGCATGTTAAAGACTGAAAAAAGAGAGGGAGTACTGAGTAGGATTTCACAACTTGAATTTTTAAAATATATTTCTCATACATGCTCTGCTCTGTTGCTCTTTTTCATTGAAAAATCTTTCTTTATTTAAATCTTCAGATATATCTTGGTATCAGAGCCATAAGTTTCTGGATACATAGACTAAATACTTTGTTATACTTCATGTTAGAATACATTAGAAGAATTAGATTTAGAAATAAGCTATATTGGGAAGAACGAAAACATAAGAATAATATATTAATTCAGATAAAAAATTTACAAGGAACTTTAGACTATATAACTTTTATGATAAAAATTAATGAAGAGACACTAGAATCACTAGACTCAACTCTAATCAATTTTTCAGACCCTTTTAGTGAAGAGACTTTTAGATATAGAGACTCTATTATCGCAGAAATAGCTAGATTAGAAAACAACCTAAGTCTAAGTAGAAATTTATTACGAATTAACGAACGAAATAGACAGATATTATCTTCTATAGGATAAAATAGATCAGTTAAAACATCTAGAATACTTAGACTTAAGATTATACCCTGAAAAGAAATATAGAGTATTAAAAGACGGTACCTCTATTAAGTGTAATTTTAGTCAAGGAGAGCACATATTTCATACAGACGATAGACAATACAACACAATAATAGATCTAATAATTAATTTGAGTAATAAAATACAAGAACAAGACGAAAATATTATTAAAAGAATAAAAGATATAGAAGAAATTCAGATAAAGCAGAAAAAGATAATAGAAAAATTAGAACAAAACTTAGATTTTATTAAAGAACAAGAAACTGAAATTATTACAAGACTAAAAACTAGTAAAGATATTTCTATAAGTAGTCAAGTACAACAATTATATAATAATACAAAAGATATAAAAGAAATAGCTATAAGAATAGAAGAAATCACTCGTTCATGAGTGAAGATTCCCCCATCTATAGAAAAGCATTAGAGATAACTCATAAGTATCAAAACCCGGTAGGATTCTCTAATCACGTGACTGCAAACAATTCAGAAACACTTATAATTAGACAAAATAACACAATTATAGCTTTATTATTAGAAATAGATAAAAAATTAGAAAAAATACTTAAAGATAAAATCCCAGAACAGTCAGCCGGAATAGACGACATAATTAAAAAATTTAGTAACATAGAAATTACTCCTTTACAAGAAAGACAACAATTAAAAAGAAAAATACCAAAATGGACTTTCTTTCAAATCGGGGAGGAACCAGAAACCTCGAAGAAGAAAGACCAAGACCCAGCTACTCAGATAACCAAGTAGGAAATAATATAATGGCCAGAAATAATCTAATATCCAGAATTTTTTCAAGGCAGACTAGGGAGGAAGATAATAATCAATTAAGTGAAATAATAGACATAGATAGAGATCTTCAAATTTTTAAACAAAATCAGATAAAATTATTAGACCCAAAAGTTTTATATAATACTAAATATTTTTCTAAAACAGATCTATTATACAGACATTATAGAGAAGAACAATTATCCGTAATAGGAGAAAATAAACTAGCATTAAATCTAATCAATGTAGAATCACTAAAAAACTTAAGAAAGACAAAAATGACCATGATGCACATGAGATTAATAGTAATAGAAATTAAAGGATTAGCCAGAAAAAATTTAGGAGGAAAAGTTCTAATAACAATATATGACGATAGATGGTCAGACATGAAAAAGGCTATAATAGGAATAACTGAAGTAGACATGACTCATAATGGAGGAATATTTTATATAAGCCCAGATTTTCTAATAAACTTAAAAGAATTTGGCACTCATATAAAAATAGGAATACAGACTAAAGGATATGAAGAAATGGAGACAGGAAATAATTTACTAATATGTATAGGATTTATAGGAAAGATGACCTTAAGTAGTAATACTAAATTTAAAATTAAGGTAGAAGATGTAGTGGAACTAATGGGAAATAAAGGAATTAAATTAATAAAACCCATTAAGATAGATGCAGAAGAATACGCAGGACTAGAATGGAACTTAGAAAAATTTAATAAACCTAAAATATATACACCAGAATCTCATTTAATGTATACAAATAAAAGAGGAGAAACTTCTATAAGATTTACAGATTACAATTATACAAGACAACTAGATGAAGAAACTAATACTGAAACAGATGTAATTTCTGAACTACAATCTCAAGAAAAAATGGAAATAAGTCTAATGAATATAGAAATATTAGAAGAAGCCTATGAAGTAGACAATATAATTATACAGGCAAAAGGAATAAATGATACAGATAAAAATAGTGTATTCAGATGTAAAGGATGTTTTAAAAGAAACATGAAAATAAATGAATTTATTATACACATCAAAGAATGCGAAGATCGAATTGATAACTTAGGATATAGGAAAAATACAGACAGTGAAACTATTTCAATTATTAGTCAAAAAGAACTAATGGAGTCAACAAGTTCAACCCCATTTCAAAGAACCTCTAATGCTCATATAGTAGACACTAGTACAGGAAACATACCTAGAAGAAGGGTATGGAGAATAAATCCTGAGACAGAAATAAACCCAGAAAATATAAAACCTATGGGTAAAAGATTACCAATAGAGGAACCAATTAAACTACAAGAAGGAGGAAGTAAAGGAAAAATACTTAATGTAGCATACCAAGACCCACAACTATGGAATGCAGCTATAGACATCTGGAAAGGTATCGTAGTTGCAGACTATATTAAAAACTACTCAGACACAGATGCAGAAACAATGTATAGATATATGGAGACATTTCTAGGAGAATCTGCTAAAGCAGTATGAGAATCGTATAAAAGCGAATTTCCTCAAGAATTTCAACAATTAGTAAATATGGGAGCTAATCCCTATAATTTTACAAATAAAATACATAGCTTAATGACAGGAGAAGACCCTAATAGTGGAGCTATAGTCTTACAAAGAAATGCGTTAATAAAATTAGAACAACTTAGTATATCTAACTGGTACCACATTAAAGACTTTTTAAAAGAATTCTTTTATTATTGTACCCTTAGTGGTAACACTTTTGATGAAACTATAGAAAGAAAATTATTTAATAAATTACCAGGAGCTTTAGGAAGAGAGATAGAAGAAAGGTGGTATAAAAGGGAAGGAGTAATACAGAACCCTACAACCAAATGGACTATAGGACAAAGAATACAACATGTAATGGAAATATTAATAGAAAAATGCACCAATATACAGATACAAAAACAATTAAAACAAAATGAGATGAATTTCTGTAAGTCAGTAATATATACTACACAACATTACGACAAACAACCAAAGAGAAAGGTAAAAAACTATAGAAATAAACAAAATATGAGACAACCATATAAAAAGAAATACTATTTAAGAAAATCTTCTGCTAAGAAACCTTATTTAGACAGAAATAAGCATGTAAGAAAATATAGAAATGATAGGAATTATAAAAATAAATTAGAATGTTTTACATGCGGAAGTATAGAACATTTAGCTAATACATGTCCTAAAAGATACAATACTAGAGATAGGAATTCCCAATTAATAGAAGAATTCCAAGAAACCCTTATAAATGTAGACGAATACATGTCAGACAACGAAAGCATATATTCAGTAGTAAGTATAGACCTACCAAATAAAGATACTCTAGACTCTTCAGATTCCGAAGACAATGAGTTCATAAATGAATTAGGTAATGAATTACCATATAAGCTAGAACTAGAAGACCTACAATATAATAATATGAATACAGAAAAAGAATGTATACATAGTTTTGAAAAACAAAGAGGAATAGACAGTACACCATGTGTTTTCTGCAAATGGTATCCTAGTAAATACAAAAGAGCAAAATGTACTAGATGTTATATAGAAGCCTGTATAAACTGTATCGAAATAAAATTAGGAATTAAATTAGAACAACAAGATAATACTAGAGAAGAAAACAAAACATTAAACTTAAAATTAGAAACTTTAGAGGCCAGAATAACAGAACTAGACCACAGAGTAAAATTATTAGAAAAAGGAAAAGAAAAAAAATTTTAATACCGAACCTTTAGAACAAGAAGACCTAAAAAATACCTTCATACCAAATATAGGAACTTCTATAGAAGAAACACAAGAAAATACCCTAGCTAATACCGAAAGAGAAAATTATCTAAACATGAGAAATATAATAAATTCAAGCTTAATATGTAACGAAGACAAGGATTTAACTACCATAAAAATATTAATCAGAATAACAATAAAAGACATTGAAATAGAAACATTAGCATTATTAGACCCAGGGTGCACTAGTTGCCTAATTAATAAAAGAATTATACCAAATAATTTATTATCCAAATTACCAAAACCAGTTACTGCCATGCAAATGGATGGTACCTATAATTTATACGAATACTGCATAGAGAAAGCAAGAATAAGTTTTCAAAACACTTGTAATAAATTTTATAATCCTTCATACAATGTACATAAAATCCTAGTAAGAGACCTCAATATAAATACAGACTTTGTAATAGGCTTAAAATTTATTTTTAAAGATACAGGAGGATGTTTACTAACTAAAGACGGAATAGTATTTTTCAAACAAGCTACGTATACTCCAGTCTTAACAAATAATATACCAACTAAAGAAAGAATACATCAAGAAGACCAAAAAACGTGCTGTAAAGACTGTAATAATTCAAACGAGTATAGCGAAAATATGTATGAAATAGAAACCAATGACGAAAATTATAATTCAGATGAAGAAATACTAGGAAAAAACTATACACTAATAAATCTAGAAACCCAGTTTTATAATTTTAATAAGGGATTAAACACTATAGACAATATTAAAGGGCCAAAAGACTTAGACAATGTAATAAAAATGCTAGATAAACTAGAAATAATTGGAGAAAAACCTTTAATACATTGGAAATCGAATAAGATAATGTGTAAATTAGATATAATAAATCCTGAATACAGTATCAAGACTGCAGCTATAGAAGCTACTAACCAAGACTTAGAAGATTTTCAAAAACAAATTAAAGAACTACTAGATCTAGGAGTAATAAGAAGATCCACCTCTAGACATAGGTCAGCTGCATTTATGGTTAGAAACCATGCAGAAATACTTAGAGGAAAAGCTAGAATGGTAATTAACTATAAAAGACTCAATGATAACACAAGAATAGACGCTTATAAATTACCAGACAAAAATGAACTACTAAATAGAATACAAGGAAAAAGAATATTTAGTAAGTTTGACTGTAAATCAGGTTATTAGCAAGTCAAAATGCATCCAGACAGCATTGAATGGACAGCATTTACCTGTCCAGAAGGTCATTTTGAATGGCTAGCCATGCCATTTGGCCTAAAGACAGCCCCTCCAATATTTCAAAGAAAAATGGATGAAATTTTTGGAGAATACAAAAATTTTGTACTTGTCTATGTAGACGATATCTTAGTATTTAGCCGAAATACCCAAGAACATCTAGGACATCTTCAGACGACATTTAGACTGTTTATACAACATGGAATAATAATAAGTAAAAAGAAGATGGAAATATGCAAAACACATATTAATTTCTTAGGGGTAACCATAGGAGATGGAAAGATTAAACTCCAACCACACATAAGTAAAAAAGTATTAGAAATGTCCGACAAATTAGATAAAACAAAAGAATTACAAAAATTCTTAGGATTGGTTAACTATGCTAGAAATTTTATACAAGACTTAGGAAAAATAGCAGGACCTTTATATGCTAAGACCGGTAGTAAGGGACAAAAACACTTCAATACAGAAGATATAAAACTAGTAAAACAGATAAAAGAAAAGGTAAAAAATATACCAGATTTAAACATACCTTTAGAATCAGACTATTTAATTATAGAAACAGATGGGAGTAATTTAGGCTGGGGAGCAGTATTAAAAGCCAGACCAAATAAATATAGCAATAAAATAGAAGAAAAAATATGTGGATACGCCAGTGGAAAATACAAAGAAAAGGGTAATATGAGTAGTATAGATACCGAAGTCCTAGCTATAATATATGGGTTAAATAGTTTTAAATTATATATTTTAAACAAAAACGAAATACTAGTAAGAACAGACTGCGAAGCTATAGTAAAATTTCACCAAAAGATAGACCAAAAGAATAGTAGTAAAAGAAGGTGGTTAAATTTTATAGATACTATATCTATTTATCCTAAAATAGTATTCGAATATATAAAAGGAAAAGACAATAATTTAGCAGATCAATTAAGTAGACTAAATCTACAAATGATTTAATCTAACTAAATCTTATTTCAGAATGAGACCAACAGGAGACATCAGACAAATCAGAGCTCAGATGAGACCTGAGACATCAGACAAAGGCAAGGGTCAAATCTCTGCCACAGACACTTACTTACAGACTCTGTTAGGTACTATAAATTTTAGACCTCAGTCAGCCGTCGATACAATGGAAAGGATTCATTTTGGACCTTTCAATTTAATTTCCTATCCTAAATGCAATTTATCTTTCAAAGAAAGACCTGACTGTAGGCTAGACAAACCACAAAAATGTTTAATGGATAACTTATGGATTGCTTATAATAAAAAGGATTTAAAATATTTCATAGCCACATTAAATGCCTTAGGACAATATTTCACAGACAAAAATACTGAGAAAAAATTTAAATTTTATGTAGTCATACATGGTAAAATAAAAGGTGTTTTTCAAAATTGGCAAGAAGTCATAGAGTCAATAGACGATATAAAAAACCCATTATTCAAAGGCTTTAATGATTTAAACGAAGCACTAGACTATGCAAGAGGCTATTTGGGCCCAAATTATTTTCTATCACCTACCTTAAGACAAAGCCCAAATCTCAGCCCACAATACAAAATTCAGAAAGACAGCGACAAAATTATTTTCTGTGACCACTGTGAGACAATGACACAGGGCTTCAAGAGACTTAACGCTAAATGTGAAGCCTTACAAAAAGAGAAAGATCAGATTATGGCACTACTAACAAAAGACAAACAGACACCAGCCATACCAAGGGTGGCTAAAGCCACTCAAACAGACTCGAGTTCTCCATCTCAAGCCAAAATGGATGAGACGAGTGTGCATTCCTCTCTGAATGCAACTAGACCTACTGTACCAGGTTACGGTACAGCTAGTCCGGTTCAAACGGTAGCCGGTAAAGACACATCAAATCCGTTAATGGCTGCGATATATATATATATATATATATATATATATATATTTAAAAAAAAGGTACTAACATGAGTTGTATGTTGATCGTAGATAGTGAAAGAAGCACTGTTGAGTACAGTGGAAGAAGCAATGGGAGAGAAATGGAGCGATGACATGAAAGAAGCATGGGTTGAAGCCTATGACCAATTGGTTGTTGCCATTAAAGCCGAGATGCACCCTGACGCTGCTTCCTAGTCCTACCTATCTACCCTGCATGTGCTCTTTCTTTTTCTCTCTTTTTGTTTGTGTGTGTGTCATGCTACGTGCCTATATAGGCCTGGCTAACTACTCTCTCAATTATCAGTTCCTACAATCAATTGAAATGGCATGCTTGATAAAATGGAGATATATTTTGTTTCTGTGTTAAAGATATTATTTAAAAAATAAAAGTGCATTTTTATTTAAATTTAAATTAGATGATCACACAGTTTAATATGATGTCATAAATTAAAAATAAAGCAATCAAGTCCACCATCACTTGTTATATTATCAATAATAGTACATAAAAAAAACATGTATATGGCTCATGACAAGGAATTAAATTTGCACTTGAGGAGTGTGCCAAATATGTAATTTTACAAATAAAAATGTATTTTCTCAAAAAAAAAAAGCTTAACCACCTTAAATGGTAGAAACCATCTTCTCAAATAAGATTGTTGTATCAACTTTAATACTAAGAAATATCATCAGAACACTATATGCCGTACATTTTGCTTCATTTTTTTTGTTGCTCTTTTTCCAAAATTTTGTATGTATCAATAACCTAATTTATTCAAGTCAAATGTTAAAAAATGATTTTCGATATGTAAAATGTTGTTTACCGAATATATTTCGAACAATATCAAATGCAGTTGAAGAGGAACAAATAAATTCTCATACACCCACATATGCTTAATATACCGACAACCGCTTAAATTTGTCGGCAAATTTTATTTACAGATTTTAACTATAACTTAGTTTAATTGAGTACCCAAACAAATCATAAAATATTTCTATTAGACACATTCGGTTCAAATTTTAAAACTTTTCTTTGTGTATGTTCTCATTTGTCCATTACGTAAATAAGTTAGCCATTTAAAGTATATCACCTCATTGAATTATACAAATTAATCTCAATAAGCCATAAAACCTCAAACATGGTAAAACAGTGTGAAGGCATTCTCTCTACCTCTACAATTGTGGTGCCAATGGTGGCTAACACACTCAATGGTAGGGTGATGGCAGGGGATTTGGTCGCCCCCTCAGCAACCTCTGTATCAACTTGGGATGAATGTGGCACACCCAAAGGGTCCTCGCCATGAGCATGCTCCCTTGGAACAGCAGCTGAGCTCCCAGCTCCTCTAGCTCTCTCCTGCAGCTCAAACATGTATTGTTCATGAGTCTACTGACTAGCTGTTGTCGCCCACCTGTGCTCCTTCTTCTCTCTCTTCCTCCACTTTCTGGAGGTCTCCTCATCAACTAACTTTGATTATCTCCTCGTTCCTCTATCTCTACCAGTCAACTCATGAGTCCAAAATGCGCTTAAATCAATCTCATCATCGGTCTCATACTCATACAATGAATTGGCGGGGGCTGGTAACATGGCCGTCTATTGAGATGATAGCTCGGATACCTAACTCCTACTCAACCCTATCACATCCCATAGACTCCTCATGTCTGGAAGCTCTGCTAGATGCTCATTGAGCCTAAGCTCAAAGCTGTCAGGTCTCGTCTGCAAAGATCTAGCTGCTGCATCGATCTCATCCCTCATCCATAGCTTGACCTGCTCCATAATTATATTCATTTTTTCTCTGTTAAGGTCAGCCTCTTTTCCAGCTTTTGTAAGAAATCCTGTGGCACAAGGACATATTCGATTGGGACCTGGCCTGGTGTGGCTAGTAGAGGAGCAGAGGAAGTGTTGGTGGTAGCTGGTGTATGTCCAGCCTTAGTAGCTAGTATCTTAACCTAATCAATTGATATGGGGCCATCTCCTACTCGCCCCTTGCTATCTGTGGTGTCTATACTACTGTTGATGCTCTAACCCAACTTAACGGGGTCATCTCATCCCTTATAAGTCTGATATCTGCAGTCTGTGTACCTCCCACTCTAGTGTATATCCCTGCTATGACTCAAACACCTGACTTCCTACAAAGCCTATATATGAGACTCAGGATGGAATAGTAGTGCTCAAAGATAGAGCCTGATCCCGAATCTCATCTGCTATAACCCTCGATGTGTTGATAGCATCACCTGATATGATACTTGCCACCAAACCTGCTCTATCGGTGCTCAAGGTATTATGATTCGCCATTGGCACCAACCTATGGCAAACTAATGTCCAACAGGCTTTCGCTATCAAATTAAGCGAGGCTTCGGTGACCTGCCATCCACTAGTCACCCAATTTACTTCCTCCTTGTCCTCATCTATGACTCTGGCTAACCATCTCAAATGTCTCTGGCTCTCCTCTACACTCAACCACTTGACGCATTTTAGGGCCTCAATGCTGTGATCAAACTCTGCTATGGAGGCCGGGGCCTGATAATCTAGCCTATATAACATTTAGGCAATGCCCCACTTTGAGACATTTACAGTCTGCCCCCCGACTATCACGCTCTCCAATCTGGGCTACTCCTTCACCTTCTGCCCAGCTAGAGTATGATGCTGCATAGTCGCCATGTAGTTGTCATGAACTCCCTAACCATATCAGTACTAAAGCTCTAGGGGTTCTTGCCATCCAACCAATCCCGTACAAATCAAATAGTAATCTCATCTCCTCAAATTCATTCAATGCCCTAGTCAGGATCCACGACTCCTTCTTAATGCTCCTCCTAGGGTTCTACTTTGAGGTGAGGGCGAGGCCCTTCTCGTAAATCTCCTAAGAACCTGGCACACCCCACCTGATTGTATGACTCTATGGGGGGGGTATGATCATCATCATCTTCCTATGGTTCCTCCTCATATTCGGCCTCACCTGACCCCTCATCTGCATTTTAGCCACTACCGGACTCCTGGGATTGGGTATCATCCCTCCTCAAACTGCGCAGCATCTTCGGAGCGGCTGAGGTAGTCACGTCCTAAACCTTGGCCTATTCCCTAGCAGTTCATGGCTCTTCAGTCTCATTAGTATCCACTTCATAATCCTCCACTGAACTACTAGGGGAGTTTGCCTCCTGCTCAGATGCAGAGGCTTCATCCTTCAAAGCCCTTCGGGCTACTATCTCATCTCTAGCCCACTTTTCCTGGGCATCCTTGGTTGTTTGTCTTTTGTGTGCCATTGTACCTATGGAGAAGAGGTCAGTACACATGATATCAGAGAATCAAAGCAAGAAAATTGACTGTAGTATCCTACTATGGTTCATCAGTATGAGTCGTACCATGGGGGTATGATTTGTATTGAGACTGGTAGTACCTTCTTTTCATAGTCATCAGTCATTAGTCATTGGTATGACTCATACCAGGGTGGTATGATTCGTACAAATGGTCGTAGTATGGTCTTCTTAGAATGTGACTTTTTGTAATTCTAGTACGACTCCTTATCATAGTTCATAGTAGGGTTCTACAAGTCGTGCCATGGGTCGTAATTTTGAGTTTGAATTTAACCCTTTCTGTTTCTTTGGTATGATCACTTGGTATAACACGTGGTATCACACCATGAGTTGTACCAAGCTCCATATTGCGAATTTCAACTTTAATAATCCCGGGATAGTCCCAAGGAATCATCTTAGGAAGGGTAGTTCAAAACCAGGAGTCGTAGGATGACTCGTGAAGCCTGTCCTGATCCTGTGTAGTACTAGTTATGCAAGCAAACATGTTTTTGAGGTGGGTACTTAGACTTTACCATCCTATTATTCTACAATCATAATTTCAACTACCCATTCATTCCCCACTGTCAAATTTTCCCATTAACTCACTACCCATAGGAATTT
Source organism: Datura wrightii (assembly GCA_035772735.1). Taxonomy (NCBI): domain Eukaryota; kingdom Viridiplantae; phylum Streptophyta; class Magnoliopsida; order Solanales; family Solanaceae; genus Datura; species Datura wrightii. The sequence goes on from JASDFA010000002.1 coordinate 17,151,485, forward strand.
AAATTCATTGAACATTTTACTCCACAACCTAACATGCAAGATCATGAATAACCCACTGATCATATTCCTCCACTTCGTTGTCATGATTGGAGGAATCACAGTGATGGTACGACAATGATAACAAGAAAATAAATTGAGAATTTTTCAAGTTACTTGCTAAACTTTTGAATGATTCTTGCTTGCTTCGGGTTTAGGGTAGAAATTTGTTCGAATCATGCACTTTTAATGCATAAATATGAGCTCACTGGAAATGGGAGTGAGTTACGGGTTAGTAGGGAATGAGGAAGGAAATTGTGGGTTCAAAGAGGGAAATTTCAGACCAAAATTTTTTTGAAATAGGTTTTTTGGGAAGATTTAAAAATTAGGGTCAATTTGGATCGGTTTGGGTTCTTGCACTAATTTACCCATTACGACTCATACCATGAGTCATAGGTCATACCTATGACTCATTCCTTGTATTCGTACCTGGAGATTCAAAAGATTTACCTAGGGACCTAGGAGTGCATGGTATGGTTCATACCAAGACGCCACAACCCATACCATAACTCATAGGTCGAATTTTCTTTACTTCGACACTTAGGATTGTTCATTACTATGGTGAGTACGATGACTCGTACAACGTAGGTACGGTATATAAAGACCAACCATAGTGTGAACTTCTTCATCTTTGTCAAGTCTCAAGTTCTCAGTACAAGTCGGACTACGAGCCGTACCATCATGGACCGGTTCATACTGAGGCTCATAATCCAGATCTGTACTACATTTTTCTTGCATTAGTCCCTGTTTCACCTGCACACTAAACACACATTAGTCAAGATACTTGGGTTGCCTCCTAAGAAGCACCTGATTTAACATCATGGCACGACACAAGTGGTTTGGTTACTCAATCTTCACTTAACCACCACATGAGTTGCCTCATGTCGTGACCCGAACATAGGCCCGGATCAAGACATGGGACAAGGAGCCCTGAGAGACTCCAAGTTGACCCATGGCATGAACATACATCTAACTCCATCAAAGAAAGTGGAAGAATTAACATAATGAACATAAAAAAAGTCTAATCATAACGTAACATCGGAATCAGAATTTTCATAATATAGGACAAGCTGATTACTACGTATAATCTGAAAGCCTCTAACATATCTGATAGGTTGATGGGACAACACCCCCAACTAATCCGAAAAGTATGAAAACTACAAATACCAAGATAATAGATAATGAATATTCCTCGGGTGATGAGGACTCACCACAGAAGCTGGATGCTATCTTCGGAAACTAGCTAGTGATGGGGTTGAGTCTGACGATTGGAGCCTGTATCATAAAACGATACAACATAAAGTATGCGGTCAGTACATGGAATGTATCGAGTATGCAAGGTAAGTAAAAATGCTTAATTAAGTAAAATAATTTAAAACATGCATATAATAAAACATAATCAAGATAAGAATCTGAGAGTAGGGCTTGCATGCTAATTTCTAAAATCATGATCTGAACATAATTGTACATCATAACTGAATTCGAATGACCCAAGCTGAAATCTGATAATCATAAGTAAAAATAAACATTGGGTCAAACCTTCTTTAGAACATATATGTATATATATCATGAATGATATCATGCATAACTGAAATCATGAGGAACAATGGGAGACTCATCATATAACCAACATTACCACGATAGAGCTTACGTTGTCCCGACTATCACACTCAAGTGGGCAGAGCCATCCAAAGCCTTGCCATGGCTAAGGACGATACCATGATATCGATATCAAGCTTGAGGCCCCTTGGGGCAGGGGAAAGCTCGAAAAGAGGTCCCGAAGTATATAAGTAACCTATGTTGGCATGTAGTTCCGAGGCATCGGGCTAACTGACCCTTAGCCTACTCAGTGCTAGGCACTACTCCCAAAAACATGCATATGCTCTCCATCGTTTTCATGACCATCATCTAGCGACGAAGCTGAATAATAACTTACATGTATAATTGGAAATCATAACATAAGGAGCCTTACCTCAAATCATACCACAAGTTGAATAAAATTGGGAGCCTAGACTCCAAAATCATGTGGTAAGATAATTGACATGAAATTATAAATCATACTTGAACATATGGGCTTTCCCAATACTTAAACATGCTTGAAAATACTTGATTCCCTTGAAAACATGATCATGGACATGGATAACTTGAAAACTTACTTTTCGTCACAAATATGTCATCACACTTGAACAAACATCATAGATCTCAATTTTTCATTAACTTCCATAGATGGGCATTATAATTTATAAAAATTGAAAAAATAATTTATAATTGGAAACATCGTAAAACTTACCAATAAATCATAATTCAATAGTAGAAACATGCTTAGATCATACCCATGGTAGAAACTTAGGAAATTCATGCATTGGGTTAAAACTCCATGGGATCAACATATAGATTTTTCATGAATTAGAGAGGGATTGGGGATAGGTGTGAACCAATTCACCCATTCATAATCTTACACACCTGAGAGAGTCTGATTCTACAATTTCTCTGATTACCTAATGAAGAATTGAGAAGAATTTGAAAGGAATTAAGCTTGATCACCTCTCTAGCTCTCTAAGTTTACATGCATGAATAAAGATAGTTTAGAATGAACTTTCCCCTCTTAAAACTCATTATTCGTAGCTTAAAATGACATAGTTTAGGCTTAATAATCATAGGAATTACGAAAAAACCCTTATTAATTCGGAGAGGAAAACAGACTACCAGTCCCAACGAGGGACTGGACGAGTCGTTACCTCTGACCATGAGTCGTCATCTTCTGTCATTAAGTGCACTTCCACTTTTCCTCAAAGGTTCCACACGAGGGACCTAATGACTCATCGCTGATGACCACGACTCGTGGTTGATGTGCTGTGAGTTTACAACACTTTCGATGCTCAAAACGAAGAAAATAACATGGAATTAGGTATATTTATATGGATATTAGACAATTTTTATTTGGTTACATGATGAATAAATGTTTGAGAAAAAATGTGCAAAAGATCGCCCGAAAGTGCAGAAAATAGGCTTAACTCACAGTCCTCAGTACGAGCCGTAGAAAGGTACTACAAGCCGTACTGCTGGTCGTGAAAAGTTTCAGAAGGCTAAGGATGAAAAAGTACATCCTATGACTCTCAGTATGAGTTATACAAAGTTTCTACGGGCCATAGTGAAGAAGTCGTGGAAAGATTCAAAAGATTTGCACAAGAGGCTGACTACTGCTACGGAGAGACAGTATGAGTCATGGCAGCATGGTACGAGTCATACCAAAGCACCCGTGATGAACATCAGAAAAATTTCAAAGTCTCATAGTCAAGCCACGGAAGCACAGTACGAATCATAGGAAGGTCCAACACTTCACCAAATTTCAGCCAGCCAATGACATACGAGAAGCAAGTACTACCCATATATACCTGCTATGGGTCATAGGACAAGTCGTGACATAGGTTGCTTCAGTTATGGAAATTCACCCTATTAGCCTAGGAAAATGATTTTTATGTCTTTACAATTACGTTTTATGTTTTATTTTCATTAGAGAGGTGATTAGGAGTGATTAGAAGTAACTATAAATCAAGTAAGAGAGAATTAGATGTGAGAATTGAGTTGCTCAACTTCTGATCAACCTTTTCTTGGTTTTCTTTTGATCTTCATATTGCTCTTGAGGATTTTTCTGATTAATACAACAAAGTTTTTCTCTCATCCATAATTATAAGTATTGATTTATTTATTTAATTATGAATGCAAATCACAATCTTGCAACCATGAGAGGCTAAAACCTCCAAAGCTAGGGTTGTGGGAACCATGGTGGATTAACAAACTAGGGTTACATAAAAGTGATTCAAAACCAATGCAAAACAATTGTATTGTATTCTATTCATGCTTAAATGTTTCTTAACGGTGTACAATGTTAGGACATGCCTGAATTCTTTACTTGCTTGAGCCTAGAGAAGTAGAGGTTAGGTAAAAAGAATTACAACAAAGACTTGATCTTGATGATCATTGTATTAACTTGAGCTGTGGTCACAGGATAGTTAAATTTACGACATATTGATAATGGTTAATTTGCAATCGCTCATGAGACTTGACCCGGTGATTGAGTATAGTCATTCAATAGGGATGAACCAGTTGTTTGAATGAACCTAAGTTATCACTTCTACAAGTAAGCATTGGTGATAATCACATATGTATACCCGAAGCAGTTATGAACCCATGGGGAACACAAATCCCTAGCCATCTTTCATTCTTGATTTCAACTAATGTTTTAACTGTGTTTTTAATTACTGTTTTCTTTAGGACCCCCGATTTGGAGTAACTACCTAAGTTGTTCACTTATCGGCTTTAGTGTAGCTCTTCCATATTCCCTGTGGGTTCAATCCTAACCTCTAGTTGGGTTCTTTATTGACAACGTTCGTTTCATACTTCGGTAGGAGGTATGGTTTGAGCGTTATCAAAAAGTGGCGTCGTTGCTAGGTAATATGGGTAATGCTAGATTATTTGCTTGTATTTGACTTTTTTGGTAGTTATTTCCTTAATTACGTTTTCTTTTTGTTTTTGATACCCACAAGCTATTTTTCGGTGAATGCTAAGCACTCTGAGTAGTGGAGATCCCTTGAATCCGTTGAACCCAAAAATTTAAAGAACACTGCACAGTATGGAGAACTAGGAACAAATAGATGCCTGCATAGCTGAATAAGCTAGGCAAGCTAAGTTAGCTCGGCAAGCTGCACTTCAGGATATGGAAGATGTCAGAGAAGAGGTAGTTAATGCTGGTCAACATGGGAGAGGCAACAGAGGTTATAGACTTGCCCCTCAGTTCTTCGATGATGAGGACCCAAACATTGATGATGTTAGGTCAACTGGAGCAACTGTGCCACCACCATAGCCCACTAGGGACAAATTTGAAATCACGAGCACCATGATTCAATTGATAAACACGAAAGGGGTGTTTAGTGGTCATGTAGTGGATGACGCCAACCTGCACTTGATGAACTTCGTAGGAATATGCAAGGAATACAGGTTGCCCATAGTTATCCAAGATGCCATTAGGCTCAGACTCTTCCCCTTCCCTCTATTATGGGAAGCCACTTTATTGTTATCGAAGTTGCCCAACGACTCCATAACCAACTGGAGGGAGCTCAAGAAGGCCTTCTTGGAGAGATTCTTCCCCTCTCCAGAATGTTGTAGCTAAATGATGAGATCTACAATTTCTGACAACTCAAGATAGAGGCACTTCATGAAACCTGGTTGAGGTTCAAAAAGAAGTTGACAAAGTGCCCGAACCATAAAATCTCAGATGATAGTTTGTTGGAAATTTTTTACAAGTCGTTAAATAATAGCATAAAAGTTGTGGTAGACACGGTGGCAGGAGGAGAATTAATGAGTCACACCTAGGAGCTGCTACAATCCTTGACAGGGTGACTAAGATAAACAGGGCATGGAATACAAGGGAGGCTGATGCAGTGGTCGGCACAAATGCTGTTGATTTGACTGCAGACCAATGTAGGAAAGAAGAAGAAGAAGAACGTGACCAAGAGTTGGCTCACATGCGCACATCGTTGTATTTGCTTACAAAGAACACCATGAGAGCATGAGCCAAAAAGGTATGCAGTGGGGACACAAGGAATAGAGCCAGGAGCTGATCACTCTGATTTCGAGGAAGAGGCAAATTTCCTGGATAGACAAGTGGCGGGTTTCTACGACAACGCCCAAGCGTCTTGACAAGATAATTAGCACCAAGGTTCTGAAACCAAGGTCAGAACCAATACAGAGACAACTACAACCGAAACGGGTACGGAGGTAGGAGCCTCGATCGTGAGTGCGATGGAGAATGGAGAAGAAATAATGGCTACCACAATGACCGGGCTGGAGTTTATGTGCCTCCCAATGCACGAGAGGGGGAGGCTGGGCAATTAAAGTTATAGAGCATAATGGCCGAGATACTAAAGAAGGTGAGGTCCACTGATGAGCAATTGAAGGAGATCCGTGGTGACATATCAAGTATGGGCCAAAGAGTGGAATATCATGCAACCGCCATCAAACAGATTGAGCAGTAGCTTGGGCAACTGTCATCATCACTGAACCCTAGACAAAAGGGTACACTGCCTAGCAACACCATCCAGAACCCAAAGAATGATGGTCACTGCATGGTGGTGATGACTAGGAGTGGTAAGACCACAGTTGACCCCCCATTTTTCGATTGTAGTTGAACAGAAGAAAGAGAGCATTATTAATGAAAGTGATAAGAGTGCTGATATGGAGAGTGTTGAGTTTCTAGAGTCCCCGACATAGGAGAAAGTACTTGACATTGATCAAGGAGCAACCCAAGTGCACAGAGCTATCCCGCGACCACTGCCACCGTTCCCTCAAAGAATGAAGAAAAAGGCGGAAAATGGTATGTTCCAGAAATTCCTTTCGATGCTTATGCAACTATCTGTGAACATACCGTTGGTAGAGGCATTGGAACAAATGCTGGGATATGCTAAGTTTATGAAGGACTTGGTGACGAAGAAGAGGTCCATAAGCTATGAGCCGGTAGGCAATGTACATCACTGTAGTGGCATAGCTATATGGGTCCTGGCTCAAAAGAAGGAAGACCCAAGAGCTTTCACCATACCGTGCACCATTGACAATGTCGAGTTTGCAATGGCACTTTGATCTGGGGGCAAGCATCAACTTGATTCCCTTGGTGGTATTCGAGAAATTGGGTTTAGGAGCCCCCACACCGACCTCTATGAGGCTACTGATGGCCGACATAACTATGAAGAAGCCAGTGGGGATCCTATTCAATGTACAAGTTAAGGTGGACAAATTCATATTCCCAGCAGATTTTTGTGATTTTGGATTGCGAGGTTGATCATGAGGTCCCCATCATTCTAGGGCGACCATTCCTTGTAACTGGGAGGGAGCTAAAGTTCAGACTAAATAAAGAAGAGGTCACTTTCAACATCTGCCAGAAAATGCAGCAACCCAATGAATACAGTGTAATCTCAACGCTAGAGGATGAATATGATTCACTCTAAGAAGTCTGAGTTGTCAAGAGACTTGCGTCATGCCGCGACGTTAAATTAGGCTCTTCTTGGGAGGCAACCCAAGTGGTGGCTTGGTGAAGTCTGAGTAACTGGGCCACCTGCATTGTTCCACGATGTTAAATCAAGTGCTTCTTGGGAGGCAACCCAAGTTATTAAACTAATGTGTTCTCAGCGTGCAGGGAAAACAAAAACTGGAGGCAGAAAAACTGCTAAAAAAGCAACTGCTATGGATCTCAGCACGACTCATGATAGCATCCTACGAGCAGTAGCAGGAGTCATGGTGAGGTTCAGAGATGTAATTCAAAAACAACGACCTATGAGTCATCATACAAGCCGTACTCACCTTGTACGAGTCGTAGGATGTACTCGTAGGTCCCTAGGTAAGTTTTCAAAACTCTGGCTTATGGGTCCAAGGGACACGCCGTACATCCTTCCTATGACTTGTGGTACGAGTTGTGACGGGTTAAAGTTTTTAAAATTACCCGACTCGACCCAGGTTTTCACATTTTCTCTTTTCCTATTTTAAACTAAAGACCTCACATGACCCTTCTTCCCACGCAAACAAAATCAAAACTAAGAACCCTACCTATGAATCCCTCATACACGTAACTCAAGAGCAAGGAAGCTATGAGCTATTTCTTGCTCAAATTAAGTGCATCTCAACCCACATTTGTGATTACCAGTCGAAGAAAGAAGCAACAAGTAAGTAATGCATTGAATATCGAAAATCCTAACTTTCTTGAAGTTATCACTGTCAAAACCCCTGTGAGTAGTGGTCTTTGCTCGAAAAATCTCAAAAATACAATGGTCAGGGATGTTATCGAACCATGAACGTCTGGGAAGGCATTATATTTTTGTTGGGATAAACTTGTGAATTGCAGCCTTTCAAACTTGAGTTATGGGTAGTGATTAAAAAGAGTAGGGATGAGTAATGGTTAATTGATTCAATGATATGCCTAAACCTGGGGAAATCTGAGTAGCCAAATGGTAAAAAAGAATCCTTGCAAACTGAACAAAATTGAATAAGTCAAGAAAGTGGTATGAAACACAGTATGGTTCGTGGTTTGTCATTATGAGTTGTACTGTGTGTTTGTACCCAAGATCTAAAGACAGCTAAGCTAGATGAGGCAGAAGAGTCCTTTCTACGACTCGTGGAATCGACCTATGGGTCTTACCTTGAGTCGTGGAAAAATACAAAGAAAATGGTAGTGTTGGGGCTTCATCAAATGACTCAAGGTACAGGTCATACCTTCGTGGTACATGTCATACTTGTGAGCCATAACATGCATATAGAGTTTCTAGGCCTTCATACGAGTAATACCTTCAGGGTACGACCCGTACTGTCGCCCGTGTTAAGAATCTGAAATTGTTCTTTTCTAGTTCTTTTTTTTCTCAAATATGGAGTTCTAACTTTCTTCTTTACAGGAAAAATGACAATGAAGTGAAAAGCATCCAAAGAAAAATCCCGGAGAACATTAATTGATGAAACATCCGAGTCTGAGGCTGGGCAAACAAGCAACTCCCCTAGTGGTTCGATTGAGGATTACCAGGTAGATACTTCAGACACTGACGGAACCAGAACCACAAGGGAAAAAGCAAGAGCACAAGCCAAAGAAGCTACTGCCACATCTTCCCAAGCTCCCAAATCTGAGGAGGGAGTTAGAGGAGGTAATCAGGAGTTGGGAAACGACTCAAACGCAAAAAAAGGGTTTGAGGAGACCCAATCAAGTGAAACAAGTGGAAGCGATGAATCAGAGGAGAAGGCTCCAAATGCTGTACAAGTAGAGACCCCATCCAGAGAGTGCCGGGAGCTAGAGAGATTTATGAGCAAGTCATTTCTCTCACCGCCAAGGACAAGCCAAGGCGGAGCATCCAGGAAGAACCGTGGATCCTCACAAACTCAATGAATGATGTTGAGGAGATGAAATGGATATTCTGCTTCTTTGGTTTCGAGTGGATGGCCAAGACTCCAGCTCAGTATACAACATAATTGGTTGGGGAGTTCTACACCAACTATTTGGCCACCATGGAGCAAAAGGCAAAGGAGGGGTAGAAAATAAAAGACCAGCCCCGACTAGAGAGTGTGTTGGTCCGAGGACAAGAGGTAGACTTATCAGAGCAGACCATCTCTCGAGTTCTGTATGGATCACAGTTTGTGCCTACACGGATGATGCCTGAGTATGAATACAGGGTGGAGGCAATGAAGCAGATCAGGAATTTGGGCTTGCAAGAAAGGCAGAGGCAACTGTAATGGTTGGCAGGTGTGATTGCTTAAAATAAGGACAAAGATGAATGGGTTACTGGTGGAAAGCAGGTGACAAAGAACTCACTCAACTTTATAGCAAAAGCCTGCTGGACACTAGCACGCCACCGGTTAGCACCCACGGTCAACGAAAATACATTGAGTGCTGACAGAGCAGCTTTGGTGGCATGCCTCATGTCTCATTATCCTATTAACATCTCGACGATCATCACAGAGGAGATACGAGATTGGGTGGTTAGAGTGAGCACTACCATCCCATTCTCGAGTCTTGTATTCAGGCTATACACAGAAGCAGGGGTGCCAATATGACGGGGTGAGGAGCGTCTGATCGGAGGCTAGAGGATTGCATACATCGGCATTATCCAGGACGAGATGAACCCGGTAAGTTGAACCAAAATTCCCAATGCAATTCCATCAGTCCAGCCAACAAGAAGCGCACAGGTGAATATCCCCACCATATAGGAGCAGAGCGAGACACCGGCTACAGATATTGGTCAGTCATATTCAGCTCCTAGCACTTCAGTTGCGCCATAACCTAGCCTGCAGACTCAGACTCCAGCAGGGCATATTTTGGTGCCTCATGACTTCCTCCAGAAACTAGCTAAACTGTTGACCATGGCTAAACAAAAAATTCAAGCTATGATGGAAAACGTAAAGCCTGGGCCAAAGAAGAGATAGATACAGTATCTCATGCTCTACATTCTCGCTTGGATGGATTTGAAAGCCGATTCAATGTGCAGATGGCAGAGCAGACGGACACCGGCAGTCTCTGTGAGGAGTTTGGGGCTCTTCGGAGCCATGTAGCCAAGTTGTAATCACAACAATCGGCAGTTATAGTATCCCCCACTCTTCCAGACCTAGATGCAGAGCTCGATGAGGAGATCGACTTGGTGACTTATTGGGAGCCGACGGTAGCTGTTGGAGATAAGGGAAAGAAAAGAGCTTTTTGAGGATGTTAGAGAGGATAGTCTAAGGAAGAAGAGGAAAAAGGAAAGGAAAGAATGCAAGAGGGCTAGAGCAGAGAGCCTGCAAACTCATGACTCAAATATGTCAGAGCTGCAGGAGTGAGCTAGAGGAGCAGGCAGCTCCACCATGACTCATCCCGATCTTGCCAGTGTTCGTGACCCTTCGGTGAGCCACATTAAGTCCAAATCGACACAGAGGCTGTAGAAGCAGCCAAAACTACTGAGGGGGTAACCACTCCCCCTAGGGATACTTCATTGAGTACGTTGGCCACTGCTAGCGCCACGATTGCAGCGGAGGTACCTCCTCCGCAGGACGACAAGAGCGCCTAGAACGCCACAGGTATGTTCCCTTCCCTATGTTCTTGTAGTTCATGCTTTGGGGGAAAAGCCTAATTTTCAAAAGGGGAGGGGGTGTATATGTGATTTTTGGGATTTTTGATTCATTCGATGTTTTTCCTTGCCGTGTTTCTTTTCCCTCGGATATGTTATGTAGTAGAACCAGCATGTTTAGGATTTTTATTGCTTATTTTGTGTTTTTTTCAAATTAGGAAATAACTTAGGAGTACTCACCTAATGAAAATGCACAAGTTTTGATTTTTGAAAAAATTTACCCTGTTTAAATTTTTTTTGATGCATTAGCTATGTATTTTTTACTGCATGCATGATTTATGTGGATCTTTTGATGTTATTTAGTTTATTATCATGAGGAGTCTTGTTAATCCATGTGTAAACCAGACAGGTAAAGTGAATATTAGTCATATACCATGAGTGACTAAGGTGTAGTACTTAGTTTAGTATTGTGTTGAAGATATAGAACTTACCTGGTTGGTCTTTGCATAGGCTTAGGATGGTTGGTTAGGATATGATCATAGGCCATTTTTTGTTAAGCTCACTTTTAGCCTAAATAACCCTACCAAAATCATATGATTTCCTTGATCCCAATTTTAAGCCTTTAATAGACCATTTTTCTTTGATTAATTGATTAACCGTACCCATTTTGTTTATAATGAACCTATTTTGATCCTAATCCTTCCTTGGATATTGTGAACCTCAATATAGGCAAAATGCCTAAGTTGAGGGTGGCTAGAGTAGGGGTGCATAAATGATGGGAACGAGAAAAAGGGGGAGAAAAGAGAAAAGGTTAAAAATGAGGTGTGGTGTGAAAAAAAAAGAGATGAATTTTTTTTTTAAATCTTTAAAAAGAAAATTCAAAAGAATTTTTTTTTGAAAAAGTTGAAAATACACCACACCCATACAAATGTACATAAAAGAGGTGAAAAGGGAAGAAAAGGAATGAAAAGCATAAAGGGTGAAATAGGTGAATGGTGTAGCTAATATTTGTAGTGCCAAGGAAGGGGTAGTCACTTATCAAATATTTCATATTTATCATGTACAACACTAAAGCCTATATTAAAAGTCACAACAAGTCCTATACTGATCCTAATCCGACCATCTGATAAACCGAAGCAGAGAAAATAAGGGCAAGCCTATGGTATCTGATACATAATACTTGAAACTTTTTGTGAGAGTGAGCTCCTTGTTTGTTTAGTCCCATGTAATATTTGACACTATATATGTGAGTGGGGACTTCATTTGTTGTGAGAGTACATAGATTATGTTTACGTTTACCATTAGTCCGTGTGAAAAGCATCGGTGATGACTTGATTGCCTGTTGATAGCTAGATGACATGTCTTGATCCCTGTTTAGCATATTTTGTGATTGCTTGTAGTACATTAGCTTTTGTTGGTTCATGGGAAAGGGTAAAAAATTGTTGAATATACAGTGCAAGTTTTGTTTAGTATTGGCTGTAGTATCCTAGATTTATTTCCTAGTTGAGCATCAGATTTAGTTTTTCTTTTTCTTTGCTTGAGGACATGCAAAAGTCTTAAATTGAGGGTGTTGATATGCTGTGAGTTTACAACACTTTCGATGCTTAAAACTAAGAAAATAGCGTGTACATAGGCATATTTATATGGATATAAGGAACTTTTTCTTTGGTTATAAGATAAATAGGTGTTGGAGAAAAAATGTGCAAAAGATAGCCTGAAAGTGTAGAAAATAGTCTTAACTCACAGTCCTCAATACGAGCCGTGGGAAGGTACGACGAGCCGTACTGCTAGTCGTGAAAAGTTTCAGAAGGATAAGGACGAAGAAGTACATCCTACGACTCTCAATACGAGTCGTACAAAGAATGTATGGGTCGTAGTGAAGAAGTCATGGAAAGATTCAGAAGATTTGCACAAGAGACTGACTCCTACTATGGAGAGACAGTACGAGTCATGGCTCAAGGTACGAGTCATACCAAAGAACTCATGATGAACTTAAGAAAAATTTCAAAGTCTCATAGTCAAGCCACGGAAGCACAGTCCTATGGTTCATACCAAGGTCCAACAATTAGAAAATTTTAGCCAGCCAATGACATACGGGAAGCAGGTATGACCTGTACATACCTGCTAAGGGTTGTAGGACAAGTCGTGACGCAGGCGGCTTCAGTTATGGAAATTCACCCTGTTAGCCTAGAAAAAGGATTTTTATGTTTGTATAAATACGTTTTATTTTTTATTTTCATTATACAGGTGATTAGGAGTGATTATAAGTAATCAGAAATCAAGTTAGAGAGAAATTAGACATCAGAATTGAGTTGTTCAACTTGTGATAAACCTTTTCTTGATTTTCTTTAGATCTTCATATTGCTCTTGAGGATTTTGCTGATTAATACAAGATGTTTTTCTCTAATCCATAATTGTAAGTATTGATTTATATATTTAATTATGAATGCGAATCACAATCTTACAACTATGAGAGGCTAAAACCTCCATAGCTACGGTTGTGGGAACCATGGTGGATTAACAAGATAGGGTTACATAGAAGTGATTCAAAACCAATTTAAAACACTTGTATTATATTCTCTTCATGCTTAAATGTTTCTTAACGGTGTACAACATTAGGACATGCCTGAATTTTTTACTTGCTTGAGCCTAGAGTGGTAGAGGTTAGGTAAAAAGAATTACAATGAAGCCTTGATCTTGACGATCATTGTATTCACTTGAGTTGTGGTCGCATGATAGTTAAATTTGTGATATATTGACAACGACTAATTTGCAATCACTCATGATACTTGACCTGGTGATTGAGTATAGTTATTCAATAGGGACAAACTAGTCGTTTGAATGAACCTATGTTATCAGTTCTATAAGTAAGCATTGGTGATGATCACGTATGTATACCCGAAGCAGTTATGAACCCATGGGGAACACAAAACCCTAGTTATCTTTTATTATTGATTTCAACTAAAGTTTTAACTGTGTTTTTAATTATTGTTTTCTTTAGAATCCCCAATTTGGAGTAACTACCTAAGTTGTTCACTTACCAGCTTTAGTCTAGCTCTTCCATATTCCCTTGGGTTCGACACCAACCTCTAGTTGGGTTCTTTATTGATGACGTCCGCTTCATAGTTTGGTAGGAGGTATGGTTTGAGCGTTATGAGTGGTCACCTTCTGTTACCTCCACTACCCAAAACCTCAAGTCCCTAATCAACTGATGACCATGACTAACCTAGCGAATCATGGCATCTGACTATGACTCGTGGTGTCCATTTGTGGGGTACACTGCCAGTTTATCTATCATCCTTCAATTGCCCTGGACCACGGCTGACCTGATGACTCGTGCGGTTGACCACAACACGTGGTCACACCTGTGGTCACCCCAAATTTGAAATTCCCAGGCAAGTCAAAACTCCTCACCACGAATGACATAACGACTCATGGTCAACCTAACGGGTCACATGACGACTCATTCTGTGACCTGGTGTAGCAAATCCTATTTTTCTCTATTTCAACTCCCGGTTATGATCTTAGGGCCTTCAAGGTATAACAATATCTCCCCCTTAGGAACATTCATTCTCGAATGTTGAAAATCATACCTAAAAACAGAGAATGTAATTATCATACTCAATTACTAATCATATAAGCTGAAAAATGATGGAATGACTGACTCTGATTTGAACTACATAACTGAACTGAGTTCATGAATCATAAATACATACTTCTACATGAAGGAATCTGAGGTACATGAGATGAACATGAAAATGAATAGAGTTTTTGGGGAAAAAACTAATACCTCAAGCTGGAACTGAGCCGACAGGGAATAAATGTGGCTATTTAGCCATGACATCTGGTTCGTCTTCCCACATAGCTCCCTCAACATGCTGATTCCTCCATAAAACTTTAACTGAAGCTATTTCCTTGTTTCTTAGCCTTCAAACCTGATGATCCAGTATTTCCACCGGAACCTCCTCATAGCTGAGGCTGTCTCTCTCACACCAACACTGTCCACCGGAACAAATAGAGCTGGATCCCCCAAACACTTCTTTAAGAGCGATACATGAAAAATAGGATGAACGGAAGCTACTTCTGGGGGAAACTCCAATTTATATTCCAGCTTTCCCACCCATTTCACAATTCGATATGGGCCAACATAATGGGGACTGAGTTTTCCTTTCTTTCCGAATCTCATCACTCCCTTCATGGGAGACACCTTCAGAAACACCCAATCATCCACTTCGAACTCAAGTTCTATCCTCCTCACATGCCTATAGGACTTTTGACGACCTTGAGCTGTTTTAAAGCTATCCCGTATGAGCTGAACTTTCTCCATGGTCTCATGGACTTAATCTGGTCCTATCATGGCAGCTTCACCAACTTCAAACCAACCAATAGGCGATCCACATTTCCTCCCATAGAGAGCCTCAAATGGAGCCATCTGAATGCTGGAATGGTGGCTATTGTTAGACGTGAACTCAATGAGAGGAAAATGATCATCCCAACTACCCTTGAAGCCAATCACACATTCTCTCAAAATGTACTCAAGAGTCTGAATTGTGCACTCCACTTGACCATCCGTTTGCTGGTAAAATGTTGTACTGAGCTTAACTTGAGAAACAAGTCCCTCTTGAAATAATATCCAAAACTGAGAGGTAAACTCAGCACCTCTGTTTGATATGATGCACAAGGGTACTCCATGAACCAAAGTAGCTCTCAAATGTAAAGTTTGGCATAATCCTCCACTGAATCAGTAGTTTTGACTATTACAAAATGAGTTGCTTTGGTCAACCTGTCCACCACCACCCAAATGGAGTCGTACTGTCGACGAGTGTGAGGAAACCTGTGGTGAAGTCCATATTGATCTCCTCCCACTTTCAAGTAGGGATACTATGTCCTAAATCACACCTCCCGGTCTATAATGCTCAACCTTCACCTATTGGCAATTTGGACACTTAGATACGAATTCTACTATGTCCTTCTTCATGCCATTCCACCTATAGGCTTTCTGTAGGTCACGGTACATCTTGGTGGCACTTAGATGTATAGGATATCTGGAACCACGAGCCTCATGCAACATATGATTTCTCAAATCATCAACAGGACACACAAGCAACCCTGATATTGAAGCACACCATCTCCCCATTTGGAAACGACCTCTACCTTCTGATCCTAAATGACTTCCTTCAACTGCACCAAGATATGATCCTCTTCTTACCTAGCTTTCACATCAGTCACCAAGGAAGATTTTGGTTCATCCATAAAAATGACATACAAAACATTCAAATCCACTCGAATCTCATGTGGAATCTCCTAGTCACAACTCAAATACATAATTCAATCATAAAACCCATTTTGAACCAGTTGGGATAATCAAATTACCAATATAAGTTTGTTTTGGTCAGAAGTTGATCGTGGTCAAACTTAGCCCCCTAAAAGATCAAAAGTTTGACCAAAGGTTCAAATCACTCTCGAATCACCTTGAAATACATGCAAACTACCTCACTATATCATAAATCACCATCTGAAACTAATAGAGCTTTAAGAATCCAAATTCGAGCTCGATAACCTAAAATGTTGACTTTGGTTAACCCCTCAAACTTAAAACCTTCCAAAAACCAAAAAGCTAACCTAATCTTCGTTAGGTCATCTCAGGAGCGGTGTCATCCACCTCCGCAAGTCATGAATAACAAAATGAAGATATGGAAAGGTTCAACCCAGGGAAATGGATCAATAATAAAAAATGACCATGCAGGTTGTTGCACTTCCCAGATCATCTAATAACTGCACTTCCTGAACTTCTACATACCCAGGCACCTAAGACAGGGATAGGGAGTTACCTTGAACGTACCCATTTTAACCATCATCTCCATCAGGGGAAAATCCATAGAGTTTAGAGTAAGGGAATCATGAGAACGACTCATTTAGGAAATTTAAGCTGGGCATATACCTGATATAACACGATCTTATGAGCCAATAAGGCAAATCTTAGGGACTGAGTTCATAGACCTGAGCGTGCTAAGAGACATGAGTTCATAAACGTAATGAGGGTCATGACATGAAGGTGAATGGGGAATATTGGTATTGCTGACTGACGGGGTTACCTATCATCTTAGGGTTCTGAACATAAGAATGAGTTGAGCATAGCCTCGAGCAAAACATAAGGGAAACATCTAAATGAGGATAGATTAGTTACCCCCAAAACATATTTATAGAACTCCTTTACTCGAAAACTCAAGAACTGACTTGGCCCTTGACTTACCATTTCCCTACCTTCCTCGAAATAAATCTCATATTAAAATGCACAAAGGGATCTTATACCTTGTACAGTAGTTCTCAAAATTTACAATAATGGTAAATTTGATAGGAAGGCTTATAACTTACATTGGAGTACATCTGAGGCTGACTGCGACTTGCTCTTGGTAACCTATCCTACTGGGATAGGCAATTTGCTGGAGCTGTTAATCTAGTGATTGGCGCACCGGCTATACGCTTACCCTGTTTGGCCAATAGGCTTTTTCGATGCATGTGTTCGACCTCCCCACATCCATAACAAGTGTTTGAACCTACCAAAAACCGTCCCACATATGTTTTACCACATTTTAGGCATGCTAACTGGCTAGAAAGTGATGCTGAAGGGGGTGGCCAGGGCACGATCTCTCCCGCCGTCTCACTTGCCTGAAGGGCAATCCGTGTGTTTATGTCTGGGCCAGCCACAATAGAAGCATACATCTGAGACCACCGTGCACTTTCCTAGGTGGTTCTTCCGGCAGCGCCAACAAAATTGGTAAGTGATCTCCCTCACCCGTGGCTTGTATCCAGAACTTGAGCTAAAGAACTCTGACGGGATTGAGAGCGACTCCCACTACTCGACCCTTGCTAGGGTTTTCGGTCCTAGGCCTCTCGTTCCTCACTTAGACGGGTTCCTCTTCATGAGTTCTTGAACCCTAGTAGCTGCCGCCCCTCCGGTAGGGTTTACAGGTGTGATAGTTTTCTTGTTAGGCTATGTGATCATGGCCGTATCTACACTTTGAGGGTAGCCCCGAGTTCTGCATCCGTAACTTGCATGGACCCCATTGGAGTTTGTGGGACTGGCTGATTCCCGTTGTTGTTCTAAGAAGACAAGTTTCTGCACATGCGTATAGCACGAGTTAGAGGAATGGAGAGAGTTGAACTCATGGCACGAGATAGAGTCATTAAAGAAGGGAACATTTCCTAGACATCTTGTAGCCTCTTCATCATAAGTGTGGTATGCTTCACACCTGTCACGCCCCACCTTGGGAGGCATGACTGGCACCTGGTGCCCTGTAGAATATGAACTGACTTAACTGACTGAGCGTAAGCACTCTTGGTGCAGGCTTACTCCCTAAATCAAGAAAACAATGGGCTATATCTCGGCTATAAACACAGCCCCCGGCCGACAAGGCCTCATAGCCACTTGTAAAAGAAAACCAGCTAGCCAGAAACAACCACAACAGAGAATCCTATACAGGCCGACAAGACCACCATGATGTCTAGTTATGACTGTAAAGCAAATCCAATACAAAGCTAAGCTATGGCCGACAAGGCCGCTAATCTATCAGCTAAATAAGGTCCCACACGACCAACACATAAACTAAAACACATATGGGCCCCACACGGACAAAATAGCTAACCACAGGGAAATATAAACCATCTGCAAGCTTGTATGAGTAATATGATGGTCGGGACAGGGCCCCGACCTATCCATAAACTGTACAATAAAAAAGAAGTAAACCTTCTATCTACGAGCCCCGAACGAAAGGAGCTAACTGCTCTGGTGACGCTGGCTGAAAGCTACGAGGGACCTGCTCCTCATCTATCTGTACCTGCATGTTTGGTGGTTTGTAAGGGTTAAAAACCGACACGCAAGTGCACGTGGTCAAACAAGTAGTAAGTGGCTTAAGTAAGCCAAGTATCGATCCAAGGAGACTCTGGATAAGTGAAAATTGCTTAAGTATACTATATTCTATCTCACTTCTAAAAATGCTGACAACAACGTAACCAACAATTGAAAAGTTTGTTTTATAAATTATGTACTAAAACTACTGACAATTATTTACTTTGAATTTAAACTATGGATATGAGCATGCCAAGGTTAAGAACATGTAATGAACTTATTATCATCATACATTGGTTAATCCTTTCTTCCAATTGCTAGCCAAGAACATTAGCCAAGAGATTAAAACTCTCGTATTTAATCTCACTTAAGAATCATAAACCATCCGTCTACATTTCTGTGATCAAATGCAATTCATGACCTAGCAATACAATTCCGGTTCCTAAATTGACTAATACGGCTTTCAAGTATATTTCTATCAGGAAAGCACATCAAAACTCAATTTTCCCAAATCAAGTTAAGAACAATACCCTATTAATTCACAACTTTCCAATTTCGTGCTCTGTCGAGTGAAATCGGACTTTTTAGATATACATTAATGTCGGCCACACACCAATGCAGTAAGAACAAGAATTAATAGAACAACATGGAAGAAAAAGATAAAAAAACCATATAATTCAATAATCAAACTTCATCACAAATGTTCCTAACCTCAGCAAGGAAGGGAATTAGCCACTCATTTATGGATTAATCATCCTAAAACAAGTGTTAATCATACAAACAATTGAGTGAAAGAAGAAAGAAGGAGAGAAGAAACCCTGAACTTTTCGTCCCTCAACTGCCTGTAACCCATGTCCTTGCTCCACCAAGTCTGAATTATGAAAAATACATTTAAGTGTTCTATTTATACTAGTGGGAATTTTTCCCGGAATAACAAGCAACGTTTCACAGAGTGCATCGCGGAGCACTGCCTCCGTGACACGGCGCGAACGCGGACCCTCACTGTAAATTTGGGGTCCGGGAATAAAGCATCAACGTGGCACGGCATGCAACGCGGAGGCTTGCCACCGTGCCACGGAGCTGTCGTGAATCTCCACTGGAATTTGACTAATTTTTCACCCTCCAGGCAGAATGCCTCCACGATGGCAGCGTGACACGGCTCAATCGCGGAGCCCCTTTATATTGTGCAGTCTAATGCCTTTTCCGTGCTCGAATCCAAGTCCAACTCCGATATTGCTCCAACATGCATTTTAGCTCCTCAAAATCATATTTTACCTACAAAACAATGCTAATCATGTTGGTTAGTATAAATTCACATTTTATTACCAATTACATGAAAATGTATACACATTGCACGATAAACAAGGAGAAAATGATACGTTTGAGTATCACTTGGGCATATAAATCTGCCCAAGATCACTTACCCCACACTTAAATCCTTGTTCGTCCTCGAACAACAAACACACAATTCATGCAAATTACATCCCAACCTTCGCCACTATGGTGCGACAATTTGAGCTACGATCATACCGATTATTCAATATTGAAAATCATCAAGAAAACATGCATGGTCTTAACAATGCAATGACCTTCAATACATTAAGACTTCCTTGACTTTAAGAATCGACTCTCGATATCGGCAAACTCATGCAAATCAGCTAATCAAGATATTCGACATGAAAATCAATCTTTCATCAAGCATGTGCCCTCACAACTCAGGAGAATCTTCCCCTTTTTGCTCATGTAACACACAAACATTCAAGTAGGGGCATGTAAAAATTTATTTCACTCTCTCTCCCAAAAGAATTCACATGCATCATGTCATGACCCATAAGCTTGCCCTTAGTGTATTACTCCACTAATATAAATAAATGCAATGTAAGATCACGTAGGACTTTAATGGGTTGTAATGGAAGCTATGGAACTAGTATATATTGGATTAGCCAATAATAGCCACTAGCATCCTTAAGCGCCTTTTCAACACATTCCCATCAACTCATGGACATTGTTTCTCTCTTTTCTTTTTTTCTTTCCATCATCCCATTCATGATGATTTACTTTCGTATGGCCCATTTCATCAAGCACACTTGACACAAAAACAAAGTTTTTTCATGCACCTTCATTATCATTTAGTTATAACGAGTGCACCTTCAACCGTTTCTTTTCCTTCCTCACTCTGCTTTTCTTTTTCTTTTCACCATTCTCACTCTTTGACACTTTGGGAAAATTTTTGTTCTTCTTAAGCGCTTAAGAGTTTTGTATAGACTTTACGGCTAATGAAAAGAAAGAATTAAACTCAGTTTATACATTTTTGGACAAAAGAAAGAAATAATAGGCTAAAGGCTCAACGGGCTGACTAGGGTATACAATAACATAAAAAGGGGAGTATGACAAGAAAAAAATAGAAACTCTCGGTTAAAACAAAGAAATGCCTACATCCTTTCCAACACTACACCTCCTTCATTTCGTTTTGTACACACACCAGGCAAGTTCTAGACACTTCACAATAGCATGGAATAACAATACCTCACTTCACACTTTATGCACATGATCAATTCAAGATGCATTCACAGACTCTTCAATCAGCTAATTACATGAATTCAAACATTAAGCCTCAATCACACCGAATCAAATTCTACAGCCTAGGTATCTCAATCATATTTACAAAATTGCATGCTTTCATACGAATCACTTTTGCATTTTGAATATCAGTTACAACACGCAACCAAAATTTCACAACCATATAGTAACTACAGGTTCCGTGATGCAATCCACTAAAGAAAAAACTGAAAATAAATTAAAATCACTACTCCTACCGACTACATTTCCCTTAAGACGGTCGTCATCCATCCATCATAGGGAACGGTCACTAACTATGACGTCGGTTCAATGGGACTATTCTCGGTAAAAGAACCGAAAACAAACGCCGAGAAACCCAAAAAAATAAAAATTGAAAAATTTTGCAACACATCGATCATTTTGATGGAAAAATTATTTACAAAATATTTTAAACATACACAAAATATTTTTGCAGAATTTTAAAAAAAATATCGATCATTTCGATAGAAAAAATAAAAACTTAGTTGGCAACATCAACATTCCACAACACACATCAATACCACAGATATGTACAACTATAGAACAATTTGCAATTCACAAACACAGGGAAACATACATACAAAAATACAGAGGAAGGCATACAAGCAAACCAGCCCAGCCCCAGCACCTAACTACTCCCCACCCCACACTTAAACCGAACACTATTCCCAGTGTTCACAAAAATTTAAAATCACACAATTGGGTGGTGGAACTCCCTGATCAGTCAAAGTATTCCACTTCTTCATCAGGTGTTGCTGCCTCATCTCCCATGTCCGAGTCGCCTCCGTCATCGTCATCGGACTCCACATCGAAGTCCTCCCGGCGTGTCTCCTCGTTGGTGAGGACATCATCGTCAGTGAGCTCTACAAAGGTTGGCCCCACTCGGCATAGAGCCCTGGCGTTTTTGCCAAATGGGTAATCCAGCTCGAGCTGCCATAGCTCCTCCTCCGTGGCTGGTCTCCCACCGATCCTGAGCTGGAGCATTTGCATTCCAAACATCCGTTCCATGTACTGGTCGTCACGAGCATGTCGCTCACCAAGTGTCAGCACTGGCCCGTGTGTGGTGTCGGGGGCCTTAGTTTTGGTCACGTCTAAGGCCCGCCGCTCCAACTGCGGGATGTAATCCAAAGCCTCTTCCTCGACGTCGAGGCCCCGGAGAAAGGTGGTGATTAGTCCACCGAACCCATACCTCTGGCCCTAGTGTAGTCGGGCTCTCTTCATGGCAGATATGATGACCGCCCCAACATTAATCTCCAGCCCTTTCATCAGGGCATACACCAGGCAAACACGGTCCCGGGTCACATCAGTTATGTGTACCCCCGGGATTAGGCACGAGCAGACTATCTTCAGCCATATTCTGGCCTCCCTGTTCATTTGAGAATAACGCAGAGTCTGGTGGTAGCCCCTTTCCTTATGTCTGCTCCATCTAGCTGTGGATCGAGCCCCACACAATGTGTGTCTGATGTCGGCATATGGTGGGGTAATATTCAACTGGCGGAGAACGTGGGCGTCTGTGTCCCGCGCTCCGATGATGGCATTTAACTGTTGGGGTTCCAGAGTGACTATCTGCCTTCTGATCTTGACTGTGTGGCTTCTGATTGCCGGGTTCCAATTAGCATAGAACTCTCGGACCAAGTGTAGGTTGCATTCCTTGGGCTCCTGAAATATGAAGCTGAGCCCAGCTGCCTCGATCCTTTGAACTATTCTGGGGAACTCCTGTGCTAATGGTTCCCGTGCAATATGCTCCTCGGGGAAGTATTTGTTTTCTTTGTGTTTGGCATACCACTTCTTCCCCTCATCAGTCACCCACCTCGTTCCGTATTGGCAGCGCTGGCCGCGTGGAACTGCTGGTGCAGCTGGGACTACTGTGCCCAGTCTATGTCGCTTTCTTCCGGTGCCTGAAGTTGATGTACCCTTACCTTTATCTTGCCTGCTCGCCATTTTGTCTGTTAACACAAATAAACAAGCGCAATGTCAAGCTAAAAGAATATTAACTTCGTCTAAGGTCGGGTTACATTAAGTTTACCCCACACTTAGTCCTTAGCTATGTTTACGATACTACGGCAAGAATAATTTATTTACACCAAAATAACCAGCTATACAATTCATGCTTAGTGCGTTCAACAAGAAAAATTCGACGGTAGAACTTTTGCATGCTACTCAGACTTCGTACAGCTAATCCCAATCACTACCATCTCTAGCAATTCAACCACCGCACTTAGCAACTAAAAACAACGAAACAAAAACAACAACAAAAATTCTATATACATGAACCTATACAACCAACCCAGTTCGAACAATTTTTAACATTTTCCCCAAAACCCGAGAATTCGTCGTCTATTAACATTCAAACACTTTTTACAACGACTTATCTCCTTCAATACGTACACCCCGACATATATTTCACAAATTTAACAAGTTACCAATTTCGATTTCAACAACCAAGCCCTAGAATTGAATTTCGCAATCAAACTCGAATAATTCATACAATCGACAAGTTCAAACGATCATTACAACATTCCAAAATTTTATCAATCAATAAATACTCAAATTCATGCTCAATTTCGACTTAGGGTGATTTATCTCACCTCTCATGCTTAAATTCGAATGGAATCGCTAAAAACTTGAGAGAGAATCGGAAAACATACCTCAAAGTTGAAGAACCGAAGAAAATTTGGTAATTCTTTGCTTTAGACCGTGGCACGTTGATGGGGGAGGGATTTTAGGAAGTTTGGTCGCGGAGGAATGTAAAAATGAGGGAAAAAGGGGAGAAATCGGGGGTTTAAAATGTAGAAAACACGCGGGTCACCCGGCAACCCGGTGTGACCCGTCACAATTTATATGGCAACGTGTCACGGAGTGCATCGCGGTGCACTGCCTCCATGACACAGAGCCATTGCGATAGCTTACTGGAATTTTTAAAAATTCCAGATTACACCTCAACGTGTCACGGAGGGTAACGCGGAGGTCCTCCTCCGTGACACGGAGCTATCGCCCCAGCTCACTGTCTTCAACATTTTTTGTTTTTAATTTTTTCATACCTCACTTTTCCTTCATGATTCCGTGCACATTTTTCTCCGTTCGACCTGAAAATCATCTCACTAAACAAAATTGGTTAGATTAATAGGTTTCACCTAACTAAAATAAAAAAAATACTAACTAAAACGCAAAAATTTTGTACTCAATCAAGAAAAAGAAAAATAAAATCTATGTACACTTTACAAAATGATGAAAAATCTTTTTCATGGGTTGCCTCCCGTGCAGCGCCTGGTTTACCGTCGCGGCTCGACGTCCTTTATGCTCAATTATCCGCTAGGGTGATGGACGATTTCTCACGATCATTGTCCTCCCCCCAGTAGTGCTTACCCTTATCCGGTGGTCTTCCCATCAACTCTCGGGAATCATTCATCTGCTTAGCATTACCATGATCAATTACATTGATCACCGAGAGTTCTTCATTCACCATCGGGAGCTTGGGTGCTTTGTACACATCGAACACCTCTACCTTGTCATGTACTCGCATTGTAAGTTGACCCGCAGCTACGTCGATTAATGCTTTCTCGGTTGCCAAGAAGGGTCGTCCCAAAATAAATGGGACTTCCGCGTCTGGTTCAAAATCCAGAATAATAAAATCTACCGGGAAAATTAGGGAGCCTACTTGCACAAGCACATCCTCAACAATGCCATCCGACCTAGCTAAGGATCGGTCTGCCAACTGCAAGATTACGGTTGTAGGTCTAGGACTCCCTAGACTCAACTTTCTGAATACCGAAGATGGCATCAGATTTATGCTCGCCCCCAAGTCACATAATCCATGAGCTCGGATGCTCTGCCCAATAGTAAGCTGGAGTAAAACTTCCAGGGTCTTTTAGCTTCGTGGGTAGTCTATTTTGGATCTGGGAAGTGCATTCCTCCGTCAAAACCACCGTGGCATACTCAGTTAAGCGACTTTTGTTGGCCACGATGTCTTTAATGTATTTAGCATATTTAGGCACTCCCTGCAAGACATCAATAAGAGGTAAGTTAACATGTACCTGTTTAAGCACCTCCATGAATTTCTTGAAACACGCCTCCTCTTTGTGTTTCTTGAGTCGTTGAGTGAATGGGGGTGGAGGTCTTTCTGATTCAGCTTCTTTGGTCTTCCCCCTTTCCGAACTTTGCTCCCCCTCAACTTCTACTGCTCTCGAGTTTTGGGGTGGTCTTTCGGGTTCCACCTCCTTCAGCTGCAAACCACTCCTTGTGGTCACTGCATTTACCTGCTTTGGATTCGGATCCGTGTCGCTAGGCAGTCCTCCTCTAGGCCTTGTATTTTGGGCACTAGTAAATTGACCAAATTGATATTCAAGAGCCTTGGTCGTTAACTGATTATTTTTCACTTCGGCTGCCAATTTAACATAGTCAGCCTGCAATTGCGCTTGGTTAGCGATCATGGTCTTGAACATCTCCTCAATGCTAGGTGATGGTGGTGGAGGAGGGGCATTGTGATTTCTGAATTGAGATTGGTAGTTCTGTTGCCCTCCTTGATTCCTTTGCACACCCTGACCCAAACTTTGGCCCTGATGGCTGTTGCTACCCCATGAAAAATTTGGATGGTTCCTCCAATTTGAGTTGTAGCCACTACCATACTGCTGCTGATTTCTTTGTGCATTGCCCACAAAGTTAACCGAATCTGGGTTTGCTCCACAGCACTCAGCTGAGTGCTCACTGCTACCACACACTTCACACCACATTTGCTGGACCGCATTGACTGAAGTTGAAGGCTGGTTCAAATTCATGTTGCTGAAGTGGTTGTTCAACTGATTCTGCAAGGCAGCTATCTGTGCAGCGATAGCTGTAAATCCATCCACTTCAAGCACTCCTGCTGCTTTCCTTGCTCCACCTCGTGATGAATCAGCATTCCATTCTGGATTGCCTTGTGAAATCCGGTTTAGCAAAGTGTACAGCTCCTCATAAGTCTTTTCCAGCGCTTGCCCTCCAGCTGCTGAATCTAGCAAAATTTTGGTATGGGGTTCCAAACCCTCAATAAATGTGTGCACCAACACCTCATTGGATTGATGATGATGAGGACAGTCCCGCAACATGGATTTAAATCTTTCCCAAGCTTGATACAAATTTTCTCCCTCCCTCTGTTTGAAACTTAGAATTTGACTTCTAAGTCTGGCTGTTTTACCAGAGGGAAAAAATCTTATCAAGAACTTCCGTGCTAGATCATCCCACGTTGAAATAGAGTTTGGTGGCTCAGCTTTCAACCACCTCTTGGCTTCTCCGAGTAATGAGAACGGAAATAATGTAAGCCGAACATAATCAGGTGACACTCCAGCGGGTATATAAGTGTCACTTATCTCCAAAAAGTTTTGGAGATGCTGTTGTGGGTCTTCATGAGGGAGACTGGTAAATTGCCCGCTTGTGTGCAATAGTTGCACCATATTTTGCTTGAGTTCAAATCTACCTCCAGGCTCTGGTTTGCGGATACTGGATGTTACATTGTTTGCATGTGGGATTGCCACCTCGCGAACCGGCCTTGCTGCTGCTTCTTCAGGCACTAACACTGCCCTTACAACCGGTGGATTTATTTGCTCCATAATAGTCTGTCTGAGCAACTGCAGCTTTCTCTATAGAGCTTCTCTCCGTTTACTATGAAATATACGTTCAGGCTCTATATAAGATTCCACCAGCTCTTTGTCTCTTGCCAGTGTTCACAGAAATCAAGTCTGCAAAATACAGGCTAAGACCAAGTTGTCAACACTTAAGAAAATAAAATAAAAATACAGTAAATTTACACTTAATACAATTTCACCAATTGCCTAGTCTCCCCGGCAACGGCGCCAAAAACTTGTTCGGTGGTTCATAAGGGTTAAAAACCGACACGCAAGTGCACGTGGTCAAACAAGTAGTAAGTGGCTTAAGTAAGCCAAGTATCGATCCAAGGAGACTCTGGATAAGTGAAAATTGCTTAAGTATACTATATTCTATCTCACTTCTAAATATGCTGACAACAACGTAACCAACAATTGAAAAGTTTGTTTTATAAATTATGTAATAAAACTACTGACAATTATTTACTTTGAATTTAAACTATGGATATGAGCATGCCAAGGTTAAGAACATGTAATGAACTGATTATCATCATACATTGGTTAATCCTTTCTTCCAATTGCTAGCCAAGAACATTAGCCAAGAGATTAAAACTCTCGTATTTAATCTCACTTAAGAATCATAAACCATCCGTCTACATTTCTGTGATCAAATGCAATTCATGACCTAGCAATACAATTTTGGTTCCTAAATTGACTAATACGGCTTTCAAGTATATTTTTATCAGGAAAGCACATCAAAACTCAATTTTCCCAAATCAAGTTAATAACAATACCCTATTAATCACAACTTTCCAATTTCGTGCTCTCTCGAGTGAAATCGGACTTTTTAGATATACATTAATGTCGGCCACACACCAATGCAGTAAGAACAAGAATTAATAGAACAACATGGAAGAAAAAGATAAAAAAACCATATAATTCAATAATCAAACTTCATCACAAATGTTCATAACCTCAGCAAGGAAGGGAATTAGCCACTCATTTGTGGATTAATCATCCTAAAACAAGTGTTAATCATACAAACAATTGAGTGAAAGAAGAAAGAAGGAGAGAAAAAACCCTGAACTTTTCGTCCCTCAACTGCCTGTAACCCACATCCTTGCTCCACCAAGTCTGAATTATGAAAAATACATTTAAGTGTTCTATTTATACTAGTGGGAATTTTTCCCAGAATAACAAGCAACGTGTCACGGAGTGCATCGCGGAGCACGGCCTCCGTGACACGGCGCGAACGCGGACCCTCACTGGAAATTTGGGGTCCGGGAATAAAGCATCAATGTGGCACGATATGCAACGCGGAGGCTTGCCACCGTGCCATGGAGCTGTCGCAAGGCTCCACTGGAATTTGACTAATTTTTCACCCTCCAGGCAGAATGCCTCTACGATGGCAGCGTGACACGGCTCCGGGCAGAATGCCTCTATGATGGCAGCGTGACACGGCTCAATAGCGGAGCCCCTTTTTATTGTGCAGTCCAATGCCTTTTCCGTGCTCAAATCCAAGTCCAACTCCGATATTGCTCCAACATGCATTTTAGCTCCTCGAAATCATATTTTACCTACAAAACAATGATAATCATGTTGGTTAGTATAAATTCACATTTTATTACCAATACATGAAAATGTATACACATTGCACGATAAACAAGGCGAAAATAATACGTTTGAGTATCACTTGGGCATATAAATCTGCCCAAGATCAACCTGCAGGCATGTAATGCAGCTCCCTAGTAAGAGCGTCAGTACACTATGTACTGAATATGTAAGGAGATAACTGTAAATGACTGAAATAAAGAGATAAAACTGAGAATAGCTTAAATGAAGGAATAGAGATCATACCTGAGTAATAGAACATCTTACTATCTAATTATCAATAACTAAAGCAAACATAAACCTTACTTGGTCCCCAAAAGTCGGAAGGTACAACCAGCACAAAATAACCCACCTGGGCACCCCATAAGCCTTGTTGAGTACATCTCAGTCTATATACCCCTATGCAAGGTCACACTAGGTCAACTAATAGCTATAGACGTTCTACCAACCCCTGGGTCTGCAACTAAGCCCGCTCGGCCCTTGACTGTAACTATGTCAGAGTCCGGTGGACTCCTGATATCTGCACCCCGGGCACCAGGCTTGACGAGGATGTATATAAGGCCAACCACGACATATGAGGATGTTAAAACCCATCTTCGTCCCTACCGGACAGCATACCGCTCCGTAGAGTGATGTCATCTCTCCCCTGGCGGGCATCGACACAACTAATATCCCTGGGGTCGGTCATGAAGTCTATACAGGCATAATCCATCCCAAACTAATATGGAGTGCTGATCTCAGCTAATAGCAACAACTAATCATAATAGACATGCTTCTGGTATTCTTACTGGAATTCAAACTGAACTATCTTGCTAAAGAAAACTAACTTGTTGAAGGAAACTGCCTTAACATACCTTGTTCATCGTTTACTGATTAACTGGCGAGGTTTAGCTCGTATTCAACTACTATTCTCAACCGCAATCGTGCTAATTATAGTACTGAATTCGATAAAAAAATAACTTTATATATAAATATTAACTATATTTCAACTTGACGGAACACGATCGAAAACTCATAATTTCTCGAGAATCTAGAAGGGAGAAATGCTTACTTTAAGCCTGTGATCGTATTAACACTTGTTTGAAGCTATTCCAGCAACTTTAGCTCGGCGGAGTTACGATTCGCCGGGCGAATTTCGCGAAACTAACACCGTATTAATCCTCCTTGAAGTCTTATACTTCGATACCCAAAGTTAATTTGAATTTGGGCAGCATTTTGTAGCGTAAACAGAGGATTTTAACTTGTTTTGTTCGTACTCTCACTGTTCTGGCCGTGTATATATATAAAATTTAACTTAAAATCAAAGGATGAGACTTATATATACTTGAGGCGGCAGACAGGGGTCCATGGCACGGACCCTGTCGCATAAATTCTAGGCCATGCCATGGAGCCCAACGTGCTAGGGAGGGGCCGTGTTACGTTGCCTCTTTGGGCAGCTGGTCCGACCTTCTCCTGTGCGGTCACGACTCCGCATTCGTCCGACCTTTCCCCGGGCCCCTTTCTCATACGTTTTATATTCTAAAACTCTTAACCAACGTACGAATAGGCCATCTAAACATTAGAAACTTACGGGGTGTAACATCCTCCCCCTCTTAGGAACATTCGTCCTTGAATGTCTTACTTTAGCTTATAGGCATCTTAACTCTTATAACTACTTATTCTGGAAAACTTCTGGCGAAGTCTCCCCTGTAATATGGACTATTTGAAAATCCTAAAACACAGAAAAGTCCAGCACAGGCACTTCATATAATACTATCACAACTATTTTACAATAAGGATGGAGTTAACTGAGCAATACATATAACACAAATCATGAAAAAACGACTGAATCAATAACTTACCTTAACTGCATAATCTGGGTTAAGCCTGGAACAAATGAGGATATCTGGATTTCATATCGTCCTCAGCTTCCCAAGTCATTTCCTCTCTATTCTTGTTTCTCCATAGTACTTTAACAGAGGCAACATCCTTAGTCCTCAATCTACGAACCTGTCGATCTAATATAGCTACTGGAACCTCTGCATAGGCAAATTCCTCAGTGACTTGGACATCCTCAACTAGCACAACTCGGGATGGATCCCCTATGCACTTTCGTAGCATCGACAAATGAAACACAGGATGAATGGATTCCAATTCTGAAGGAAAATCTAGCTCATATTCCACCTGGCCTATTCTCCGAAGTATTTGATACGACCCAATAAACCTCGGGATGAGCTTCCCCTTTTTGCTAAACCTCATCATGCCTTTAATCGGCGAGACCTCCAGAAATACCCAGTCACCTATATTGAACTCTAGATTTCTGCGCCGCACATCCGCATAAGATTTCTGGTGGCTCTGAGCTGTCAACAGACGCTCTCTGATAAGCTTCACTTTCTCTTCTGGCTGATGAATTATATCTGGCCTAATTAACCCTGATTCTCCAAGTTCGAACCAACCAACTGGGGACCTGCATTTCCGCCCATATAAGGCTTCATAAGGTGCCATCTGGATTGCCGAGTGATAATTGTTATTGTAAGAAAACTCAATAAGCGGTAAGTGTTCATCCCAGCTACCTCTAAAATCCAACACACACGCTCGTAACATATCCTCAAGCTTTTGAATTGTATGTTCTGCCTATCCATTTTTCTGAGGATGGAAGGCTGTATTCAGATTAACCTGCATCCTGAGGCCCTTCTGAAAGGACTTCCAAAACTTAGCTGTAAACTAAGCTCCTCTGTCGGAGATATTCGATAGCGGAACACCATGAAATTGGTCTATCTCTCTGATATATAGTTCAACATAATCTTCAGTTGAAAAAGTAGCCCTTACTGGAAGAAAGTGAGCTGATTTCGTTAATCTATTGACAATCACCGAGATGGAATCAAATTTATGCCTAGTACGAGCTAACCCTGTCACAAAATCCATATTGATTGCCTCCCACTTCCACGTAGGCACTGCTATCTCCCGTGTCAGTCCGCTAGGTTTCTAATGTTCGGCTTTCACCTGCTGGCAATTAGGACATTGAGCTACGAATTCTGCTATCTCCTTTTTCATCCCCAGCCACCAATAAATTTCTTTTATATCATGGCACATCTTCGTTGAACCTGGATAGAGAGAGTAACGGGAATAATGCACCTCCTGCCGCATCCAGAACACAGAGGCGGTCCTTGTTTCTCAAAACTTCGTCTTTGGTTACCTGGAAATCTGTTACTTGCCTTTGTTGAACCTTATCTCTGAGCTGAACTAGATTAGGGTCTTCGTACTGTCGTTCTTTCACTTCCACAACTAATGATGATACTGCCGTATTCTGAATTACTACTCCACTATCTCCTAAATAAACTATACAGACCGCTAAACTGGCTAACTAATGCAATTCTCGGGCCATCTCCCGCTGTCCTGGCTTCAGGTGTACTAAATGATGACGACTGCGCCCAAGCGCACACGCAAGCGTACGTGGTCTTAAAGTAATATAGTGGCCCTTTTTAAGAGCCAGATGTCGAATCCACAGGGACTGGACCTATTTAGCTAATTATCAAGTTCAAGTGTGGTATTAACTTTCACAAGTGTTAATATAGACTTTCTCGATAAAGTTTAATTAAGGCTAGGGGTGGTCACAGAAATACTCTGAAGTAATTCAAGGAGCAACGAGAGCTAAAGCCAGATAATCATGCGATACTATGCTTTGTAATGGTTTATGTATGGAATTGTCAATTGTCGTCTCAAATAATTTCAATTGCATGTTCATGGTCTTTCGAGCCTCTAAACAGGACAAAATAGCCTCACAGCTACATCGTTGAGTGGGGATGTGACATTCTAGTTCGTGGGCAATTCAATTATGGGAATGTGGTTTACAGGGTTTATGCTCTTGATTAGGGACTTTCGTACCACTAATCATTTAACCGAACTTATCTTCACAACTACTTCTACGAGTGGTGATGTGATAATTCTTAGTTGGTGTCTAGCTCATCCCGTTTTAGTAACCAAGCAAGGAAAATTAGGTATAATTTCTTATCCTAACCGCAAATTATATCGTAAGATACAAACTTGCTCCCTACATTCTTTGTTCTTGCCTAGGTTTACTTTCTCAAGATTTTACCTAGGTGTAACGTGTGTGTTTTCATGGTGATCAATCATAAAAACAACCATAATTAAGAACGTAAGACAAAACAACAATTAATAACTTAAAACCAAAACAAATTCACATAGTCACACTCATACCTAGTGGCTTCAACCCTAGAGGAAGGGTTCTAGCCACTCAAGTTCGTATAATTACAAGAAAACATAATTAAAGTAACATACTTACAAGAATTGGTAGAAGAGAAGATGAAATTTCAAGAACCCTAGGTGAGTTCTCTCACTTCTCCATTCACTCCTTGGTAGTTTTTCAGAAATATTACGTGACAAAATGATTTTAGGAGCTAAGGGACCTATTTATAGTAAATGAGAAATATACAAAATTATTCCCTACATGAAATAGCTCCGTGGCACGGAGGTGAACGCGCTAATTTACCACCGTGACACGGAGGGGTCGCGCATGCACACTGGAAACACACAACAGTCACCAAGCAGCCCCCTGCCGCGTTGGCAGCGTGTCACGCTGCTTGCGCAGCGCGCTAAGGGCCGTGGCACGCCACTGGTTGCGCAGCCTGCCTGCCGTGGCATGTTGTCAATGCGCAGGTGGGCTGTTTCGCGTGTCCCCCTTGCCGACGTTCGCGTTTTACTTCCGATTCCATGCCTCCACTTCACCAACTCATGGATTAGTTCCTCAAATTCATTTTAAACCTACAAAAACCGAGAAATAATCATGTTGGTTAGTATATATATTCACATTTACATAGAATTGCATGAGAATTCATATAATGAAGTCGATAAACAAGACAAAATTAAGTTATAAAGCATCACTTCGGCATGCCATTTTGCCCAAGATCAACCACCCCACACTTAAAGCCTTGTTCGTCCTCGAACAACCCTTTTACATCTCATGTAAATGAAGACTCATACATAACTAATTTAGCAAGACAATTCAAGCTACGTCTACAATTATTGTTTGAGATAGCAAGTTAAAAATAGAGCATGCACGATTTAATCATTGAAATGAAATACAACTATGTTAAGACTTCCTAACCTAAAGAATCGACTCTCAATCTTAGCAAACTCATGCAAATCAACAATCAAGAAATCCGACATGAATGTTATCTCTCATTAAACAAATGCCCTCACAATAAGAGAGTTACCCATTTTTA
Source organism: Datura wrightii (assembly GCA_035772735.1). Taxonomy (NCBI): domain Eukaryota; kingdom Viridiplantae; phylum Streptophyta; class Magnoliopsida; order Solanales; family Solanaceae; genus Datura; species Datura wrightii. The sequence continues at coordinate 17,184,945 of JASDFA010000002.1, forward strand.
TTCGCAAGTTTTTAAAACACAACATGTATGGGTATATGAATAGAATTACACTCACTCCCTCAAAGAATTCACATGCATCATGTAGTGAACCATAAGCTTGCCCTTAGTGTTTTACTCCATTAATTTAAGGATGTATGAATGTAAGATCATGTACGACTTAATGGGTTGTAATGTAAGCTAAGGGACAGGTAGGTACTATTCTGGCCAGTAATAGTGGCTATCTTCCCCAAGCGCTTTTAATACATCACACTTCCCTTAGGACATCTCTTTTCTTACTTCCTCCTCATTTTTTTTCACCGTTGAGTTTTCTCTTCTTATTCCCATTTCTTTAAGCACACTTATCTTATTAGTAAGGAGTACTTAAACAACTTTTTCATTCATTAATTTTCCTACTCCCTACCAATACCCGAGCATTTTCAAACAAGTGCACCTTTGACCTTTTCTCAACTCTTACAACTTGCTACTTTTCCTCCTTTTTGACGCTTCTCATTCCTTCACTCTTTTGGAATTTTTCACTTATGCGCTTAGGAGTTTTGGATAAAATTCAAGGCTAATGAGATAAATTAAGCTTATGTTGTAGCTATCAAAGAATAGGCTTAAGGCTCAATGGGGCTCACTAGGATTCAACATTCAAGGTAGGTAAAGTGAGGGATAAAAATTAGGTTCATTCAAAGAAATGCCTAAATCATCTCCTACAATCGACATCCTTCATTTCATTTCATATACACACCAGGCAAGTTCTAGACACTCCACAGTAGCATGGAATATTCGAAAAACATCCACTCACCGCACATGCTCAATTCAAGACATATTCAGCAGACTCTTACTTAGCTAATCACAAGAATTCAAAATTAAGCTTCAATCACATTGAGTCAAATTTAAGAGCCTAAGTGCCTCAAACAAAGTTATACACTTCTTACATGCTTCAACACTAACCACACTTGTATCTTACAATTATTTATAGCACATAACAAGAACATCAAGCCATCAATTAGCTACAGGTTCAAAACCCAAAACCTATTGACTAATTTTTCCTCAAGACGTTTGTCATCCATCCATCGTCGGAAATAGTCTCTAACTATGACTAAAAACATTATATACAGACAAATAATTTTTTTATTATTCGTTTGAAAGAGCCCCCGTCAGAAAAGAACTGAAAAGAAAAACCAATGGGTGATAAAGTCATGCTTAATTCAAAAATTTTGTTCCAATATTTCTCCCAAGCACTAATTCACTAAAAATCATTAAGCACAAAAAATTTTAAAATTTTTCTCACCCCACACTTGAATCATGCTATGTCCGCATAACATCAAATTAAAATTAAACAAGATGAGAAATACTCCCTGAGGCCTCTAGGCCTATCTAATAGCATGCTTTTCTTCAAATTTGCACAAGTGGGTGTTTGACCCCACACTTTTTCTCTTCCATGCTTGTTAGCTTCCTCCTCCAGGGATACTCAGACTTCCCCTCTTTCTGTGCCTAACTTTACACCAAAACAACACAAGTTGAAAATAACCAAAATCAACATAAACAACAATCACAAATTGTACCTGTGGTACCCTTGGGTTTCCTCCCAAGCAGCACCTTATTTTACGTCGCGGCACGATGTGGACTATCCTTTTCAGGACATCCTCATACCTGTGTTCCCTTTAGAGAACCATCTTCTTTTCTTTTGATTTTTAGAGGAAATAACCTCCACTCTGTTCCTCTCTTCCTCCAACTTCTTATCAAACTTAAACCCTTTATTAGACTCGGTCTGAACACTTATAATTACCTTTGGCTGTGGACCTATGGAATCTACCACCCCACATTTATCCTCTGACAACACATTAACCTTACAAATGTTTCTGTAGTTTGTGGGTGGGTTAATCTCTTGGTATACTCGGAAGAGTTCTTCTTCATCCTCGACCCTCATTTTCAGGGTTCCTGCTCTTAAGTCAATTACTGCTCCTCCGGTAGCCAAGAATGGCCGTCCCAAGATTAAGGGTACCTGGTCATCAACATGAAAATCTAAGATAATAAAATCAGCAGGTATAATAAACTTACCCACTTTGATGAGAAGGTCCTCTTTGATTCCATTCGATGCCACTCGCGACTTTTCTGCCAGCTGCAGCATCAATCTTGTTGTTGGTGGTGGTCTTTGTACAGATAAATTCACGAAACTTCGCTGAGTCCCCGGCAACGACGCCAAAAACATGATGACGACTGCGCCCAAGCGCACACGCAAGCGTACGTGGTCTTACAAGTAATACAGTGGCTCTTTTTAAGAGCCGGATGTCGAACCCACAGGGACTGGACCAATTTAGCTAATTATCAAGTTCAAGTGTGATATTAACTTTCGCAATTGTTGATATACACTTTCTCGATGAAGTTTAATTAAGTCTAGGGGTCGTCACAAATGTACTCTGAAGTAATTCAAGGAGCAACTAGAGGTAAAGCCAGATAATCATGCTATACTACGCTTTGTAATGGTTTAAGTATGAAATTATCAATTGTCATCTCACATAATTTCAATTGCATGTTCATGGTCTTTCGAGCCTCTAAACACGACAAACTAGCCTCACAACCACATCGTTGAGCGGGGATGTGACATTCTAGTCGTGGGCAATTCAATTATGGGAATGTGGTTTACGGGGTTTATGCTCTTGATTAGGGACTTTTGCACCTCTAATCATTTAACCAAACTTATCTTCACAACTACTTCTACGAGTGGTGATGTGATAACCCTAAGTTATTGTCTAGCTCATCCCATTTTAGTAACCAAGCAAGGCAAATTAGGTATAATTTCTTATCCTAACCGCGAATTATATCGTAAGATATAAAATTTGCTCCCTACATTCTTTGTTCTTGCCTAGGTTTACTTTCTGAAGCTTTTACCTAGGTGTAACGTGTGTGTTTTCATGGTGATCAATCATAAAAACAACCATAATTAAGAACGTAAGACAAAACAATAATTAATAACTTAAAACCAAAACAAATTCACATAGTCACACTCATACCTAGTGGCTTCAACCCTAGAGGAAGGGTTCTAGCCACTCAAGATCGTATAATTACAAGAAAACATAATTAAAGTAACATACTTAAAAGAATTGGTATAAGAGAAGATGAAATTTAAGAACCCTAGGTGAGTTCTCCCACTTCTCCGTTCACTCCTTGGTAGTTTTTCATAAATATTACGTGGCAAAATGATTTTAGGAGCTAAGGGACCTATTTATAGTAAATGAGAAATATACAAAATTATTCCCGGCATGAAATAGCTTCGTGGAACGGAGGTGAACGTGCTAATTTACCTCCGTGATACGGAGGGATCAGGCATGCACATTGGAAACACAAAACAGTCGCCAGGCAGCCCCCTTCCGCATTGGCAGCGTGTCACGCTGCTTGTGCAGCGCGCTAGGGGCCGTGGCATGCCACTGGTCACGCATCCTCCCTGCCGTGGCACGTTGCCAACGCGCAGGTGGGCTGTTTCGCGTGTCCCCCTTTCCAATGTTCATGTTTTACTTCCGATTCCATGCCTCCACTTCACCAACTCATGGATTAGTTCCTCAAATTCATTTTAAACCTACAAAAACAAGAACAAATCATGTTGGTTATTATATATATTAACATTTACATAGAAGTACATGAGAATGCATATAATTAAGTCGATAAACAAGACAAAACTAAATTATAAAGCATCACTTAGGCATGCCATTTTGCCCAAGATCACTAAACTCCCCATAGATTTACGGTTGAAGGCATCTGCTACAACATTGGCTTTCCTTGGGTGGTATAAGATATTTACATCATAGTCTTTCAACAGCTCTAACCAGTGATGCTGCCGTAGATTCAACGCTTTCCGTATTAAAATGTACTAGAGACTCTTATGATTAGTGAAAATATCTACATGAATGCCATACAGATAGTGCCTCCATATTTTCAAGTCATGAATTAACGCGGCTAATTCTAGGTCATGGGTGGGGTAGTTCTTCTCATGCTTCCTCAGCTTCCTGGAAGCGTAAGCAATTACTTTACCATGCTGCATCAGAACACATCCTAACCCGATGCCTGAAGCATCGTAATATACTGCATAATCCTCCGATCCTTCCGGCAAGGCTAATACGGGTAGTGATGTCAATGCGTTTTTCTACTCCTGGAAGCTCTGTTCACATTATTTGGTCTAGTGAAATTTAGTTTCCTTTTGAGTTAACTTGGTCAAAGGCGCTGCTAAGGTGGAAAATCCTTCCACGAACATCCTGTAATACCTGGTTAACCCTAGGAAACTACGTACCTCGGTCGAAGTGGTAGGTCTAGGCCATGTTTTTACTTCTTAAATCTTTTGTGAGTCTACCTGAATGCCAGTATATGACACAATGTGGCCTAAAAAGGCTACTAAATTCAATCAAAATTAACATTTAGAAAACTTCGCATACAACTGGTGATTTTTGAGAGTCTGGAGCACTGTTCATAGATGATCCCGGTGATCTACCTCTAAGCGGGAATATACCGGAATTTCATCAATAAATACTATTACAAACAGGTCCAGATATGGCCTAAAGATGTTGTTCATCATGTCCATGAACACTGCTTGAGCATTTATCAACTCGAAGGACATGACTAGAAATTCGAAGTGGCCATACCTGGTCCTAAAAGCGGTTTTTGGATTATCCCTCTCACGAACCCAAACCTGATGGTACCCTAACCTTAAATCAGTTTGAAAGAAACACCTTGCCCCCTGAAACTGGTAAAACAAGTTGTCTATTCTGGGAAGCGGGTACTTATTTATTTTGGTGACTTTATTTCAACTGCCGGTAGTCTATACACATGCGAAGGGAGCCATCTTTCTTTCTTACAAATAGGACTGGTGCTCCCCACGATGAAGTACTTGGCCTAATGAAGCCCTTATCTAACAGATCTTTGCATACAACTGGTGATTTTTTAGAGTCTGGAGCACTGTTCGTAGGTGATCCCGGTGATCTACCTCTGAGCGGGAATATACCGGAATATCATCAATAAATACTATTACAAACAGGTCCAGATATGGCCTGAAGATGTTGTTCATCATGTCCATGAACACTGCTGGAGTATTTGTTAACCCGAAGGACATGACTTGAAATTCGAAGTGGCCATACCTAGTCCTGAAAGCAGTTTTTGGAATATCCCTCTCACGAACCAAAACGTGATGGTACCCTAACTTTAAATTAGTTTTTAAGAAACAACTTTCCCCCTGCAACTGGTCAAACAAGTCGTCTATTCTGGGAAGCGGGTACTTATTTATTTTGGTGACTTTATTTCACATGCCAGTAGTCTATACACATGCGAAGGGAGCCATCTTTCTTTCTTACAAATAGGACTGGTGCTCCCCACGATGAAGTACTCGGCCTGATGAAGCCCTTATCTAATAGATCTTTCAATTGTTCCTTCAATTCTCTGAGCTCAGCAGGAGTAATTCAATACAGAGGAATAAATATGGGCTGAGTACCTGGTAATAAATCAATTGCAAAGTCGATTTTCCTTTCTGGGGGAATGCTTGGTAGTTCATCTGGGAATACATCTGGAAATTCATTGACCACTGGAATGGACTGAAGAGTCGGAGATTCTGCTTGGACATCCTGAACTCTGACAATATGATAAATACATCCTTTTGCTATATATTTTCTTGCCCGAAGATAGGAAATAAACCTACCTTTCGGCGTGGCTGCACTACCTTTCCACTCCCGTATAACCTCCCTAGAAAAGTGGAAACGGACAATCTTGGTCCAATATTCAACATTGGCATAGCATGGCGCCAGCCAATCCATACCTATAATTTCATCAAAATCAATCATTTCTAGTTCTATTAAGTCTGCTAAAGTCTGACAACCAAAAACCTCTACGGTGCTTTTCCAGTAGAACCTCTTGGCTATGATATAGTCCCCAATGGGTGTACACATTGAAAAAGGTCACTGAAGTGATTCTGGCGTAATAACAAACTTTTGGGCTACTAATGGTCTAACATAAGACAAGGTGGATCTTGGATCTATCAGTACATAAACAGAATGAGAGCAAACGTCCAACATACCTGTGACCACATCCGGCGACGACTCTGACTCCTGTCGTCCCAACAAAGCATAAGTGCGATCTGGACCGGTACTTGAGCTAGAGGCCCCTGCTCTGCCTCAGCCCTGCCGGCTGGAGCTGAGGGCCTATGTGCTACTGCAAATGTTGGGGCACGTGATTCTACTGAAGATCTATCCTGTCGGTCCCGATCACTCTGACCCTTGGATGGACAATCTTTCATATGATGACCCTCTTGTCCACAGGTATAACATACTATGGAACCATACCAGAATTCCCTTGAGTGACATCGAATGCAAATAGGGCAAAGCCGTATAGTAAATCTACTCTACTCTACTCCTCTCTGTTGTTGTGAACCCACTGATCGTGGGCTCTCGCCAAGTCCTGACTGCCCCTGACGACTAGATCCACTCCCCTGCTACTGTTATGGGGGTGGGGGTCTGGGTGGTCTTCCTGAAAATCATCACCTGGGTCAACCCTGGGACTCTGCCTGCATGTTACTAGGTCTGGCCCTGCGGCGCTGATCCTGATGTACCCTCCTTATCACCCGTTGCCGCTGTCTGATCCCTTCAATGTTCTGAGCAAAAGCCTAAACGCGGGTAATATCCATGTTCTCTCATAGAGTGGTAATAATACAGGTCTCCACATATTCTGGATTCATCCCCATAATAAACTGATGCACCCTAGCCAGTATGGTATCCACAAAATCCAGTGCATATCGGGCCAAGGAGTTGAACCTCATAATATACTCCTAGACATTCATGGATCCCAGCTCTAGATGTAGAAACTGATCAACCCGGGCCTGTCGAATTTCCCGTGGCAGGTAGTGATCCAGAAAAGCCTTTGAGAAGCTGGGCCAAGTCAGAGGAGAAACACCTCTCCCTCGAGACCTCTCCCAACTTTCGTACCTCAGTACAATGATGTCCCGTAGTCGGAATACTGCTAACTCCACCAACTCTGCAGGTGTGGCATGCATCACCCTGAAAATCTGCGGCATCTAATCCAAGATATCCTGAAGGTCCTCCTCTCGGTCCATCCCAGTAAACTGTGGGGGACTCAATGCCAAAAACTCCCGGACCCTCGAACTACCAGGTCCTCTTGAGGACTCTGCGACTGTGGGTGCCACTGGCTGACGTTGTGCGGCCATTATCTGAGCTAGCAGAACAACAACACTCCTAACCTCTTGATCCGATGATATTGGTATAAAAATTGTTGGAGGTAGTGCCGTGATATTTGATGCTCTGAGAGGCTCCTAACGTGGTGGAGAGTGTTGAGGAGACCAACATGAAGTCTCCCTGTCGCCCTCAGATCGGGCTGACTCTGACTGAGGCACCCTGCTAGTGCCTTCCCCTGCTGCAACATCCAATCTTCTTCCAGTCGTGGGGTGTCGTGGGTCTGTCATTTCTCTGTAGATAAAAGAATATGGTAAGCTTAGGGACTCAACCCTATACTGTACAGCTTTATAGCACGACTGGATAAGAAGAAAGAGTAACCATCCTATCATGCCTTGCAGCCTCCTGCTTATAGAATATAGTGCACAACACATCCATAGACAAGAATCTACTTAGCACGGCTTGCAGACTACCTGGGATACGACCTGCTCTGATAGCAAGTTTGTCACGCCCCGCCTTGGGAGGCATGACTGGCACCTGGTGCCCTACTAGGATCTGAACTGACTTAACTGACTGAGCCTAAGCACTCCTGGTGCAAGCTTACTCCCTAAATCAAGAAAACAATGGGCTATATCTCTGCTGTAAACACAGCCCCGGCCAACAAGGTCTCGTTGCCACCTGTAAAATAAAACCAGCTTGCCAGAAACAACCACAATAGGAATCCTACACAGTCCGACAAGACCACCATGATGTCTAGTTATTACTGTAAAGAAAATCCAATACTAAGCTAAGCTATGGACGACAAGGTTGCTAATCTATCAGCTAAATAAGGTCCCACACGGCCAACACGTAAACTAAAAAACATATGGGCCCCACATGGCCAATAACAACTAACCACAGGGAAATAGAAACCATCTGCAAGCTTGTACGAGTAATATGATGGTCGGGACAGGGCCCCGACCTACCCATAAACTGTACAATAAAAAGGAAGTAAACCTTCTATCTACGAGCCCCGGACGAAAGGAGCTAACTGCTCTGGTGACGCTGGCTGAAAGCTACGAGGGACCTGCTCCTCGTCTATCTGTACTTGCAGGCAAGTAATGCAGCACCCTAGAAAGGGCGTCAGTACACCATGTACTGAATATGTAAGGCGATAACTGTAAATGACTGAAATAAAGAGATAGAACTAAGAATAACTAAAATGAAGGAATAGAGATCATACCTAAGTAATAGAACATCTTACTGTCTAATTATCAATAATAAAGCAGACATAAATCTCACCTAGCCTCTATAAGCCGGAAGGTACAACCAGCACAAAATAATCCACCTGGGAACCCCATTAGCCCTGGTGAGTACACCTAAATCTATATACCCCTATCCTAGGTCACACTGGGTCAACTAATAGCCATGGTCGTTTTACCAATCCCCTGGGTATGCAACTGAGCCCGCTCGACCCCTGACTGTAACTATCTGGGTCAGGTGGACTCCTGATATCTACACCCCAGGCACCAAGCTTGACGGGGGTGTATATAAGGCCAACCATGGCATATGAGGATCTGGAACCCCATCTTCATCCTGGTGGATGGCATACCGCTCCATAGAGCAACGTCATCTCGCCCCTGGCAGGAGTCGACACAACTAAAAACCATGGGGTCAGTCATGAAGGCTATACAGGCATAATCCATTCCAAACTAATATGGAGTACTGATCTCAGCTAATAAAAATAAATAATTGGAATAGACATGCTTCTGCTATTCTTACTAGAATTCTAAGTGAACTATCATGCTAAAGAAACTAACTTGCTAAAGGAAATTGCCTTAACATACCTAGTTCATCGTTTATTGAATAACTGGTGAGTTTCAGCTCATATTCATCTGCTCTTTTCAACAGCAATCGTATCATTGGAAGAATGAGGCTAATTTCAGTACTAAATTCAATAAAAATGATAACTTTATATATAAATATTAACTATATTTCAACTTGATGGAACACGGTCGAAAACTCGTAGGTACTCGGGAATCTATAAGGGAGAAATGCTTCCTTTAAGCCTGTGATTGTATTAACACTAGTTTGGAGCAATTCCAACAACTTTAGCTCGGCGGAGTTACGATTCGCTGGGCTAATTTTGCGAAACTAACACCGTAGTAATGCTCCTTGTAGACTTATACTTCGATACCCAAAGTTAATTTGAATGCAGGCAGCATTTCGTAGCGTAAACAGAGGATTTTAACATGTTTTCTTCGTACACTCATCGCCATGTATATATATAAAATTTAACTTTAAATTAAAGGATGAGACTTATATATACTTGAGGCAGTGGATAGAGGTCCGTGGCACGGATCCTGCCGTGCCAATTCTGGGCCGTTGCACGAAGCCCAACGTGCTAGGGAGGGGTCGTGCCATGTTGCCCCTTTGTGCAGCTGGTCCGGCCTTCTCCCACGCGGTCCCGACTCCGCGCTCGTCTGACCTTTCCTCGGGCCCCTTTCTCATATGTTTTCTATTCAAAAACTCTTAACGAATGTATAAATAGGCCATCTAAACATTAGAAACTTACGGGAAGTAACCACACCTATGAAAAAGAATCTACTTAACGCGGTTTTTGGACTCCCTAGGGCACTTTAAAACCTATTACTCTGATACCAAGTTTTTCACGACCTGAACATAATCCCGAATTGAGACATGGGACAAGGAGCCTCTAGAGACTCCATGTCGACCCATGGCCTGAATAGTAACATAACAAAATTCTAATCATAAAGTAACATCAGAACCGAAATTTACATAATACATGACAAGCTGATTACTACATACATTCTGAAATCCTCTATCATATCTAATGGGTTGATGGGACAACACCCCCAACGAACCCTACAAGTTTGAAAACTGAAAATACCAAGATAACTGATAATGAATGATCCTAGGGTGATGAGGACTCACCAGAGAAGCTGGATGCTAACCCCGGGTAAAATTATTTAATTAAGTAAATCATTTAAAACATGCATATTATAAAATATAATAAAGATAAGAATACTAGAGTAGGACTTGCATGCTAATTTATGAAATCATGATCTGAACATAATTGTACATTATAAGTGAATTTGAATGACCTAAAGATGAAATATGATAATCATAAGTAAAATTGAACATTGGGTCAAACCTATTTTAGAACATATATATATATATATATATATATATATATCATGAATGATTTCATGCATAACTGAAGTCATGAGGAACAATGGGAGACATATCATATAATCGACATTACAATGTTAGAGCTTACATGGTCTCGACTATCACACTCAAGTGGGTAGAGCCATCCAAAGTCTTTTCAGAGCTAAGGAAGATACCATGATCTCGATATAAAGCTTGAGGCCCCTTGGGGTAGGGGAAATCTCCAATGGAGGTACCAAAGTATATAAGTAAACCTACGTTGGGTGTAGTTCTTTGGCATCGGGTTGACTGACCTTTAGCCTACTCGGTGCTAGACACAACTCCCAAAATAATGCATATGCTCAACATCATTTTCAATGAAGTTGACCATAATCTTGCAACGAAGCTAAATAATAACTTACATGCATAATCAGAAATCATATTATAAGGAGTCTTAGCTCAAATAATACCACAAGTTAAATAAAATTGGGAGTCTAGACTCCAAAATCATGTGGTAAGCTAATTGACGTGAAATCATAAATCATACTTGAACATATGGGCTTGCCCAATATTAAATATTCTTGAAAATACTTGATTTGCTTGAAAATATGATCATGGACATGGATAATTTGAAAACATGCTTTTCGTCACAAATATCTCATCACACTTGAACATACGTCATATATCTCAATTTTTCATCAACTTCCATGGATGGTCATTATAATTTATAAAACCTGAAAACATGATTTATAATTGAAAACATCATAAAACTTGTCCATAAATCATAAATTCAATAATAGAAACATGCTTAGATCATACCCATGGTAGAAACTTAGGAAATTCATGCATTGGGTTAAAACCTCATAGGATCAACATTTAGATTCTTCATGAATTAGAGAGGGATTGGGGATGGGTGTGAACAAATTCACCCATTCATAACCTTACCTACCTGAGACAGTCTGATTCTACAACTTCTCTGATTGCCCAATTGTTACACCCCATAAGTTCCTGCAGTTTAACCGATGCGTGCGTGCGTATGTTGAAAATTTTGGAGTACGATGCATACGGAAAAAGGCCCAGGGGAACATGTACATGAGCATGGCATTGAGCGTACGGGAGTCTTGGACCAAAAGGCCAGCGTACCGGGTGTGGCGCCGCACCAACTAGTCTGGCGCTACGGCTTGCGCGTCGCACCCCTAGGTTGGCGCTACGGGCGGCGTGCTGCGCCCCCCATTCCCACAGCCTCCTATATATATGTGTGTGTGTGTGTTTAAAGGTTAAGTTGATTCGTTTGATAACATAAGGCTTCATTCAGAATAGAGGGAAAGCATAATTTTCTTTTGATTTTTGCCAAATTATGCTATTAAACGCCGTCCAAATGCAAATTAACTTCGGGTAACGAGTTCTAGGTCTACGGGAAGAATTACTACAGTGTTATTTCTCAAAAATTCGCTTGGAAAATTGGAACTCTGCCGAGTAAAAGTTGTCAAAATTGCTCCAAATTGATTCCTACTCAGTCACAAGCATTAAGTAAGCATTTATCCCTTCTGAACTCTTGAGAAATTGTAGGTTTTCAGTCGAGTTATTCGAAATTGAATTATAGTTACTATTATTATCAAAAGTTATCGTTACTTGTCAAATTTAGTATTGAAATTAGCCCTATTCTCTTAGTATAAGGATTGCAGTTGTGTGGAACTGCCGTTTTTAAGTTAAAACTCGCCAGCTGAACGAAAGTCGGCATTCGAGGTATGTTAAGGCATATTTCTTCGGCAAGTTATTCTTGTCATATAGTGATACGACCTATGTTTAAAACGTAGATAATGATCCTATATGTTGTAATTAGCTGCTGCTAGTATATATGGATCATGCATGTTTTGATTAGCTGCTATCAGACATTACGGTTACATATGTTGTTGTTAGCTTCTAGAAAACGTATAAAGATTATATTGGAGTATCTTTTTTCGGGAAGGAATATGTTAAGTGTGACACACTCTATAAGCATAGTAGGAAATCCTCTGTTCCTCAGTTCATTGTGTTAGTAGAATTGGATATTTTATTGTCAGGCGTAGACCTTAGAAGCTTTGGGCCTCAGTTAGTAAGTTGAACAACATAGGCATAGCTAGGGATATAACTACCAGTTTGGCGCCTGTATTGTCAGTGATGCACGCCTAGAGGCCATTGGAGAATCCGTACGCCCTAGGGCCAGAAGTTTAGGTAGGATGGCCATACTTTAGAGTCAGTGGCACTAGGATTGTCTAGTGAACTAAGTGACAGCCTGCCATCTAGTTAGCTACTACCAGTGACGGTTTGTTCTAGTTTCCTTAGTATTCATCATACAAGTCACTAAGGAAGTCATCCCAGTCGTTTAGGTCAGATAGACCCGTGGGTACCCTAAGGAAGGGGACTTTATTAGCAGTTAGAAACGGAGCCAACGCCCTAGCCTATCCCTATAAGATGCTCCGTTATAGGTTTTCGTGAGTGGCTAAGTCCATGTAAACTTACTTAAAAAGTTAGGAATCATCTAGAAGAGTCATATAAGATCCGAACAGACCAAGTTAACGTTTAAAGGACTAGGACCATGTTAGCACAGTATTACCCTCAGACTAAGAATTTCAGTAAGCTACCTATGGAGGATTAGGGGATGACTGCTCAAAAGCATGTTCGGTCAGTAGCATCCCTGCAGTTTTTCTAAGCAAAGGAACTAGGTAATTGGCTGTCTGTGACCCTATAGTTTCTTATGAGTTATAGTGGTTGAGCAGGACATTTAGAGTACTGTTAGGACACTCCAAACCTCGCCTTATCCGGTCTAGACCATTCGAGATTATGATTACTATTAGGATCCTCTGATTAGATAAAGGTACACGGGTGTGCCTGCTAGCAGCTACATAGATTATTCTAGGGACCAGCAGCGGTCGCGTTAGGCCTAGAAGGCCAGATGCGCCTTTTGAGTGGATATATTGAGACTTCAGTATAGCACACCGGTTGGGGTTGCCCTCACTTAGGAGCCTTCCATGACCACCCCAAGGTTACCAGCTGTGTCGTCGCCTATAGAGGCTATATGACGTTTCATTAATGACTCAAATTCGCCAAAAGTTGATGTGAGAAGGATAGAACTCGAGTTCGCAGTGGATGATTGGGTGTTTTTGAAGGTGTCTCCTATGAAGGGAGTGATGTGATTCGGAAAGAAAGGAAAACTCAGCCCTCATTATGTTGGCACCTATCGGATTGTGAAACGGATTCGCAAGGACGCATGTGAATTGGAGTTGCCCTAAGAATTAGCTTCTGTGCATCCTGTATTCCATGTATCGCTTTTTAGGAAGTGTTTGGGTGATCCAGCTCTAGTTGTCCCGATGGACAGTGTTGGTGTGAAAGTCAGCTTTAGTTATGTGGAGGTTCCGATGGAAATACTGGATCATCAGGTTCAAAGGCTGAGGAACAAGGAAGTAGCTTCAATCAAAATTTTATGGAGGAATCATCAGGTTGAGGGAGCTACTTGGAATGCCGAAGCAGATATGATGTCTAGATATCCACACCTATCACCCTCTGACTCGATTTCAGTTTGAGGTATCAGTTTTTGCCCTAGTACTCTATTTAGTTTTCATGTTCATTTCATGTTCTCTAGCTTCTTCTAGGTATATGGATGTATGTGTGATTCATGAATTCAATTTAGCCATGTAGTTATGTTCAGAGGTAGCCATTCTGTCAGTTTTCAACTTAAATGATCAGTATTTGAATATGATGATTGCATTTCTCTAATTTTATGTATGTTTTTCCAAAATTCAAGGATGAATATTCCCAATGGGGAGATATTTTGACACCCTAGAAGCCCAAATATTAGACCTGGGAGTTGAAACAGAGAAAACTAAAAAATTTGCACTAGGTCACAGAACAAGTCGTTCTGTGACCCGTGGGGAAGAGCACAAGTCGTGAGCTGACTCTTGGTGAGGTTCCAGGCTTGATTTGGCTTTTTTAAATTTGAGGTCCCCATGGACCTGACCACGAGTCGTGGTTAGTCCCCACGAGTCGTTGAGTCAGTCGTGGGCAAGGGATTGAGGAAAATGAAGGGATCTGGCAGTGTACCCTACGGAAGGTCCCCTTGAGTCATGATCAGTCACCAAGATTTGTGGGATGGATTATGGGTAGAAGGGAATCAATGGTCTGAGGATTAATGGAATTTGACTTCACGACTGATGTGACAACTCGTGGATGGTGATAACGACTCGTTAGGTCCCTCCCGGGGACTAACGAGCAGTTATCTTCTGTGAAGTTATTAAGGGTATTCTCGTTATTCCTATGCTCTAAGGTCCTATACTACGTCGTTTTAAGCCATTTTCAGGGTGTATTAAGATAGGTTAAGTCATTCTAGCCTATTCTAAACCCATGCATGCAAAGTTTGGAAGATAGAGAGGAGATCAAGCTTAAGCCCTTCCAATTCCTCTCAAATTCATCTTGGGCATTCAACGAAGTGTAAAAAGAAGCTTTAATTAGGTATGTAGTGTTATGAATGGGTGAATCCGTTCACACCCATGCCCAATCTCTATTTAGAATCATGAAAATTCCTATGTTGATTCTATGGGATTTTAACTCAATGCATGAAATTCCGAATTTTCTTCATGGGTATGATATAAATGAGTTCCTACTGCCGAAATATGAATTATGGGAAAGTTTTACGATGTTTTAATGAAAATCATCTTTCAAGCTTTATAAATTAAAATTCCCATTTTTGAGAAGTTTGTGAAAGTTGAGATTTATGATGAATGTTCTAGTATGATGAGACATCTATGATGAAAAGCATGTTTTCAAGTTACCCATGTTTATGATAATGTATTCAAGGGAATTATGTATTTTAAAGCATGTTAAAATATTTTGCAATGCCCATATGTTCAAGTATGATTATGATTTTATGAATTTAGCTTACCACATGGTTTTGGAGCGAAGACTCCCATTTATGTTCAGCTTGTGGTATGGTTTGAGCCAAGACTCCTCATGAATGATTCAGATTTATGTATTCATGATTATTCAGCTTCGTCCATAGATGATGGTCAGCTTCGTTGAAAAATGGTGAGAGCATATGCATGTTTTTGAGAGTAGTGTCTAACACCGATTAAGCTATGGTTCAGTCAACCCTATGCCTCAAAACTATGCGCCAACGTAGGTATGATCAAATTTTATTGGGACCTCCTATGTGAGCTATCCCCTGCTCGATCGAGCCACGAGCTTGATATCGATATCATGGTATCGTCTATAGCCTTGGCAAGGCCTTGGATGGCTCTACCCACTTGAGTGTGATAGTTGGGACCACGTAAGCTCTATTGATGTATGTCAGTTACAAGACGAGTTTCCATTATTTCTCATGATTTCTATTATGCATGTTTATTACTCATGTTGCATATATATATATATATATATATATATATATGTTCTAAAGCAGGTTTGACCCAATGTTTAGTTTTACTTATGAGTATCATATTTCAGCTTTAGGTCAATCGATTCAATTATGATGTCATTATGTTGAAATCATATTTCAGAAAGACAACATGAAAACTGTACCCTCAAATTCTGATTTTGTTTATGTTTTACATTACGCATGTTTCAAATGATTTTACTTATTTAAGCGGTTTTACTTACCTTGCATACTCGGTGCATTCTATGTACTAACTGCATACTCTATAACGTATCGTTTTATGATATAGGCCCAGGTACTCAGACTTAGCCTCATCCTTAGCTAGCCTTTTAGAGTTAGCATCCCACAACTGTTGGTGAGTCCTCATTTCCCGAGGACCAGGCTCTATCAATTTTCTTTGTGTATTCAGTTTCAAACTGAAAGAGTTAGTTGGGGGTTTTGTCCCGTCAACTCATAAGTATTAGAGGCTTTTTAGACATAGAATGTAATCAACTTTAGATTAGTGTATTTTTGATGTTATGCTTATTTCAGGTTTTCGCTAAGTTTATCGTGTTGATCTATCATTTCCATGATTTAGTTAGATGTATGTTTATACCATGGGTCGACTTGGAGTCCCTTAGGGCTCCTTGTCTCGTGTCTCCATTGGGGCTTGCATTCGGGTTGTGACATCCACCTCCGCAAGACATGAATAACAAAATGAAGATATCGAAAGTTTCAACCCAAGGAAATGGATCAATAATCAAAAATGACCATGGGGTTGTTGCACTTTCCGGCTCGGCTAATAACTACACTTCCTGGACTTCTACATACCCAGCACCTAAGGCAAGGATAGGGAGTTACCTTGAACGTACCCATTTTAACCATCATCTCCATTAGGGGAACATCCACATGGTTTAGAGTAAGGGAATCATAAGCACGAATCATTTAGGAAATCCAAGCTGGGCATATACCTGATATAGCACGATCTTATGAGCCAATAGGGAAATTCTTAGAGACTGAGTTCATAGAGCTGAGCGTGCTAAGCGACATGAGTTCACATACATAATGAGGGTCATGACATGAAGCTGAACGGGTATATTAGGATTGCTGACTGACGGGGTTACCTATCATCTTAGGGTTTTGAACATAAGCATGAGTTGAGTGTAGCATCGAGCAAAACATAAGGGAAACATCTAAATAAGGATGGATTAATTACCCCCAAAACTTATTTATAGAACTGCTCTACTCAAAAACTCAAGACTTGAATTGTCCCTTCACTTACCATTTCTCTACCTTTCATGAAATAAATCTCATATTAAAATGCACAAAGGGATCTTGTACCTCGTACAGTCGTTATCGGAACTATAAATCATGGTAGGTTCGATAGAAGTTTTATAACATACTTGGGACTATATCTGAGGTTGACTGCCACTTGCTCTTGGTAACCTATCCTGCTGGGATGGGCGATTTGCCGGAGCTATTGATTCGGTGATTGGTGCACCGGCTCTACCCTTGCACTACTTGGCAATGGGCAATTTCTGCACATGTTTCCAGCCTCCCCACATCCATAACAAGTGTTTGAATCTACCAAACACCATGCCCCATGTGTTTTACCATATTTCAGGCATGCTAACTGGCTAGATAGGGCTACTGGAGGGGTGGCTGGGCATGGCCTCTCTGGTTGTCTCACTTGGCTGAAGGGCAATCCTTGTGTTTATGTCCGTAGAAGCATACATCTGAGATCATCATGCACTTTCCTATGTGGTTCTTCCCGAGCGCCTACAAACTGGGTAAGTAATCTCCCTCACCCAGGGCTTGTATCCTCGAACTTGAGCTAAAGACCTCTGATGAGGTTGAGAGCGACTCCCACTACTTGACCCTTGATGGGAACACTCAAGGTTTTCAGTCCTAGGCCTCTTGTTACTCTTTTCTTCCCCCTTATTCTCTCCACCCATATCCGAATTACCAAACTTAGACGGGCTCCTCTTCGTGAATTCTTGAACCCTAGTAGCTTCTGCCCCTCTGCTAGGGTTTACGGGTGCGACGTTTGCTGGTTAGGATGGGTGATCATGTCCCATATCAAAACTCTAAGGGCGGTCCCAAGTTCTACATCCGTAACATGCATGGGGACCATTGGTGCTGGTGGGGCTGGCTGACTCCCGTTGTTGTTTTGAGAAGACATGTTTATGCATATACGTATAGCACGAGTTAGAGAATTGGAGAGAGTCGAAATCATTGTAGGAGATATAGTCATGAAAGAAGGGAACATTTCTTAGACGTCTCGTAGCCTCTTCGTCATAAGTGTGGCACGCTTCACACCCACGAAAAAGACTCTACTTAACGTGGATTTCAAGCACCCTAGGACATTTCGAAACCTATTTGCTCTGATACCAAGTTTGTCATGACCCGAACATAGGCGCCCGGATCGAGAAATGGGACAAGGAGCCGCGAGAGACTGCAAGTCGATCCATGGCATGAACATACATCTAAATCCATCAATGAAAGCAGAAGACTTAACATATTGAACATAACAGAAGTCTAATCATAACGTAACATCGGAACCGAAATTTACATAATACATGTTAAGCTGATTATTACCTATTGTCCAAAAGCCTATAACATATCTGATGGGTTGATGGGACAACACCCCCAACTGACCTGACAAGTCTGAAAATTGAAAATAACAAGATAACTGATAATGAATGGTCCTCGAGTGATGAGGACTCACCACAGAAGCTGGATGCTAACTCCGGAAACTAGCTAGTGATGGGGCTGAGTCTGAAGATCGGAGCCTGTATCATAAAATGATACAACATAAAGTATGCAGTCAATGCGTAGAATGTACCGAATATGCAAAGTAAATAAAACTACTTAATTAAGTAAAATCATTTAAAACATGTATATTATAAAACATAATCAAGAGAAGAATCTGAGAGTAGGGATTGCATGCTAATTTCTGAAATCATGATCTTAACATAATTGTACATCATAACTGAATTCGAATGACCCAAAGCTGAAATATGATAATTATAAGTAAAATTGAACTTTGGGTCAAACCTTCTTTAGAACATATATATATAACTTCAATGATATCATGCATAACTAAAATCATGAGGAACAATGGGAGACTCATCATATAACCCACATTACCACGATAGAGCTTACTTGGTCCTGACTATCACACTCAAGTGGAAAGAGCCGTTCAAAGCATTGCGAAGGCTAAGGATGATACCATGATATCAATATAAAGCTTGAGGCCCCTTGGGGTAGGGGAAATCTCCAAAGGAGGTCCCAAATTATATAAGTAAACCTACGTTGGCGCGTAGTTCTGAGGTATGGGGTTGAATGAAACTTAGCCTACTCAGTGGTAGACACTACTCTCAATAATATGCATATGTTCTCCATCATTTTCAACGAAGCTGACCATCATCTAGCGACGAAGCTGAATAATAACTTACATGCATAATCATAAATCATAACATAAGTAGCCTTGCCTCAAATCATACCACAAGTTGAATAAAATTGGGAGTCAAGAATCATAAATCATGTGGTAAGCTAATTGACATGAAATCATAAATCATACTTGAACATATGGGCTTGCCCAATACTTAAATATGCTTGAAATTACTTGATTTACTTAAAAACATAATCATGGACATGGATAACTTGAAAACTTGCTTTTCTTCATAAATATCTCATCACACTTTAACATACATCATAGATATCAATTTTTCATGAATTTCCATGGATGGCATTATAATTTATAAAATCTGAAAACATGATTTATAATTGAATTCATCGTAAAACTTTCCCATCAATCATAATTCAATAATATAAGCATGCTTACATCATACCCATGTTAGAAACTTAGGAAATTCATGAATTGGGTTAAAACCCCATTACGATCAACATATAGATTTTTCATGAATTAGAGAGGGACTGGGGATGGGTGTGAACAAATTCACCCATTCATAACCTTACATACCTGAGAGAGTCTAGTTCTGCAACATATCTGATAGCCCAATGAAGAATTGAGAAGAATTTGGAAGGAATTAAGCTTGATCATCTCTCTAGATCTTTAAGTTTGCATGCGTGAATAAGAATGTTTAAAATGAATTTTCCCTTATTAAAACTCATTATTAATAGCTTAAAATGATGTAGTTTAGGCCTTAAGATCATACGAATTATGGAAAATCCCTTATTAAATTTACAAATGAAAACATAATGCCAATCCTAATGAGGGACTGGACGAGTCGTTACCTTTGACCACGAGTCATTGTCTGCTGTCGTTAAGTCCACTGCAACTTTTCCTCAAAGGGCCCCCACGAGGGACCTAATGGCTCGTCGCTGGTAACCACGACTAACCTAATGAATCGTGGCATTTGACCATGACTCATGGTGTCCATTCGTGGGGTACACTACCAGTTCATCTATCATCCTTCAACTTTCCTTGACCACGGGTGGCCTGACGACTCGTAGGGTTGACCACGACTCGTGGTCACACCCGTGGTCACCCCAAATTTGAAATTTCCAGGCAAGTCAACACTCCTAACCACGTGTCACTTAATGACTTGTGGTCAACCTGACGGATCAGATGACAACTCATTCTATGACCTGGTGTAGAAAATCCTATTTTTCTCTATTTCAACTCCCCGGTCTGATCTTAGGGCCTTAGGGTATAACACCTCATGCAGCGCCTAATTTAACATTGCGGCACAAAGCGAGTCTCTTATCTACTATGAATTCATTAAGAAACTCAGACTCCATATCAATCAATGAGACTACATGAAGCTGCTTCATTGACCTACAAACGTTGAAGGTGACCTCTTCTTTGTTCAGCCAATTCTTTAGCTGACCCACCTCAACATCCACTAAAGCTCTCTTAGTGGCAGGGAATGGTCGCCCCAAGATGACAGGGACCTCAAAATCTACCTCACAATCGAGGATCAGGAAGTCATCTAGACAGATGAACTGTTCCACTTTTACTAGGACATCATGGAGAATACCCAGAGGCTTCTTCATTGTAAGGTCCTCCATGAATAGCCACATTGTTATCGGTGTGGGGGCTCTGAAGCCTAACTATTTGAACACAACTAGCACTCGTCAGATTGATGCTAGCTCCCAAATCATATAGTGGTCTTGCAAACTCAAATTCTCCAATAGTTCATGGGACGGTGAAGGCATTTGGGTCTTTCTTCTTCTATGCAAGGACCCGTGAAGCTATTGCACTACAATGGTGCACATTTCTAGTAGGCTCATATCTCGCAGATCATTTCCTGGACACCCGGTCCTTTATAAACTTTGCATATCCAGGCATCTGCTATAATTCCTCTATAATTGGATATTCATAGACAACTACTTCAGCATAGACAAAAACTTCTCGAATTTCCCATCATCCACCTTCTTCTTCATCCTCTAAAGGAATGGTTGAGGTGTTCAAGGGATAGGCCTGAAACTCCATGGGCCTCTTTCACCTTCCCTTTTTCTAGCGGAAGCTCTTTTGCATTAACTGGAGTCTTGGTCAAATCATCATTACCTTCAATCACTTGTCCTG
Source organism: Datura wrightii (assembly GCA_035772735.1). Classification (NCBI taxonomy): domain Eukaryota; kingdom Viridiplantae; phylum Streptophyta; class Magnoliopsida; order Solanales; family Solanaceae; genus Datura; species Datura wrightii. The sequence continues at coordinate 17,206,180 of JASDFA010000002.1, forward strand.
CAGCCTTATCCTCCTCATCTACATCCATCTCCTTCTGCTTCCCCATCTCACATACAACTGGCATGGGCGGATCAACTATAGTTTTTCCGCTACTACTTATCATAATCATGTAGTGGTTGTCATTCTTTGGATTCTATATTGCATTTCTAGGATTTGTACCCTTCTAACTTTGGTTCAGATGCAGACATCTGACCCAACTGCTGCTCAATTTATTTGATCATAGTGGCATGCGACTCAACTTTCTGGATCATGCCAGAGATATCTCCCTGAATGTCCTTCAAATGTTCATCGGTTGATATTTCCTGTTTTAGTAGCTCAGCCATCATACTCTCCAACTATGAGGGTCAAAAATCCCCCTCATAAGCCTTAGGAGGGATGTAAAGGCCTGTGCAGTCATTTCGAAAACCACCATATTTTTCTCCAATCACCTTCCCACTATTGACCTCTTCTCCTATCTCTATAATCATTTTTGTTGTAATTATCACTGTACTTGTTCCAACAATGATTTTTGGAGCCTTTGCACCATGTGTCTTGACTAGTTCCTTGGGCATTGGCCTGTAAACACACCACCTAATTATTTAAGAAATTTGCCTCCTCCTTGGAATTAGAGTGCTCAAACCCTTATTCCCGACCCTGTGCTCCCCTTGCATCTACCTTCTATGCTCCAGACCCCATGATATGTTTCGTGAGCAGGTCTATAGATGTTCTCATATGAGCTAATTCCTAATCACGCTTCTCTTCCTTCCTACGCTGCTCCAGAGTCATCCCAATAACATATGTACTTGCAACTATCTCATCTTATCTAGTATGCCAAGCTCTGTTTGTCTTGGACACTCGGTGTATTATGGTAGTTGCTTCCTCCCATGAGTGACTCATCAATACTGGACCTGCACTGTATCTTCCACAACCTTGGTGTTGTTGTTTAGAGACCTGTAAAATATCTTCAGCAAGTTCTCATTGGGTATTCTGTGATTCGGGCACTTAGTCAATTTCATTTTAAACCTTAGCCACGTTTCATGAACTGCCTCCGTCTTGATCTATCAAAAATTGTAGATCTCATCCTTTAGTTGTAGTATCGTAGATGGTGGAAAGAACATCTATAGAAAGGTATATTTCAGCTCCCTCCAGTTGGTGATGGAGTCGTTTGGCAACTACAACAACCATAAAGTAGCTTCACTATCTAGAGAAAACAAAAACAGCCGTAGCCTGATAGAATCCTGACTCACTCCTAGTAACCTATATGCCTTGTATATCCCCACAAAATTCATTAAGTGGAGAGTTTCATTATCAGATGCATTACCACTAAACACTTCCTTCTTGTTGAGCAACTGAATTAATGTCGCTAGTGATATCAAATTTTTCCCCAGCAGGCAAACATGGGGGTAGAATAGCTCCTGTTGACCCGACTTCATCAATATCTGAGTCCTTATCATCATTAAAGTCAAAAGCATATTTATGGAACTAGTATGGATCACAGCCTCTGTTCCCTTTTCTGTTCCAGCCAGCATTATCACCCTCTTCTTGGGCATCATCTGCCTCTTGAAGAGCAGCTTGTCGGGCTAACTCAGCTTGATGGGCCTCATTAGATCAACATTCTTTAGCCGCAAACCTAGCCTCCATAGGTTCTTTCAATCTCTTCGTCAATTGGGACTAGAGAGTTTCCACTACTCTGCATACTTGGCATTCACCAAGCGATAACCTGTGTAAAATCAAAAAGAAAATAAAACATATATAACGAAATAATGACTAAAAGTTAAATAAAAGCAATTAATCTAATCCTAATCCGTATTTCCTAGCAATGACGCCATTTTTAATAATGTTCAAATTACAATCTTGAAGAAGTATAACACAGACGTCAATAAAGAATCCAACTAAGGTTAGGGTTAATCCCATATGGAATATGATCAAGATATAGACTAATGCTAGTATTCACACTTTTAGTTCAATTATTTCCTAAAGGGGTTTTTTTTATCAAGTAACAGTATTTCGTATTGGAGTTATGATCAATAGTTCTACAATTAACTAGAGAAGTATTCCCTGTGGCTTCCTAACTAGGTCAGATTATTACACTCATGATCTATCCCAATACATAGCCTATAGAACTGATAAATTATATTCATCCAAATGACTGAATTGTCCCTATTAGATGGATCTACTCAATTACCTAGTTAGGTCTCATAAGCATTTCTCTTTAACCTTTATCAATAGTTCCAAACTAACTCTCTTGCGACCGTAGCTCAAGATATTCGATGAAACTCAATTTCAAGGTTTTGTTGTTCTTTTCTTTTCCATACTACTCTATATTCCAGCAAGAAGAGAGTTTGAGCTAGTCATAATGCATCTTTAAGAAACATTAAGCATGAGGAAAAGAACAATACAGGTAGTCGTATTAGTTTAGAATCACCATGTGTTACCTCTAGTTCTTTATTCCACCATAGTTTCCACAACCCTAATTGTTATGGGTTTAGCTATTAATGATTGCAAGAATAAAATCAGATTTCACAGAAGAAAACAAAATTGAAGACTTACAATATTAATGAATGAAGAACCGAAGAATCAATTGCACTATCAACTTGTCAAAAATCCAAGAATAATGATGAACTATGTCAAAGTAGTCGAGTATTTGCTCTCCAAGAAGTAAGAAAACCAAAAAACTGTGATTACAATTGAAAAGTATTGAATTCTACAATGGAAAATAATCTAAAAGTATTTATATAATTCATGAAATCCTTTTCTAATTTAACAGGGATTCTATTGCCGAGTCGTCCTACGAGTCGTAGCATGATGCTATGAGCTGAATACTAGCCGAGCTACACCAGTTAATTAGAAAGTCGGCAGTTGAGGAATGTAAAGCCAGTTTCTTTTTGCAAGTTAGTAGTTCTAGTATAGAAAAATAGTATGAATTTCAGTAGAATGGTTAAGAAGTCGTATATTATGTTCAGTATGAAATTTAGCAAGCATGTTAGAAATATAATACAGTGTTCAACATGAAATTTAGTAAAACAGTATAAGTCCCAGCAGAATATTGCAGAAATATTATTACAGATTCAGTATATTTCAGTATTAGATTCAGTACATTTCAATATGAGATTCAGGACAGAATACCAGAACATAAATATTATTATCAAATCTAGTATATATATTACATGTGCCTATTGCTATCTGTGGAGACATGATTGTTCTGTGTTGGGCACCCTTAGATCTTCCTTGACCGCCCCAGGGTTAATAGCTGTGTCGACTCGTCTTCCAGAGGGTGAGGATACATCGCTCTACGAAGTGGCATGCCGTCCGCCAGAGGATGATGAGGGGATGCAGATTCCCCATAGCAGGCTGATCAACACTATACCACACCCCCTGTCGAGCGCTTGCGCGAGGGGTGCAGATTTCAGATTTCAGATTACAGATTTCAAATTTCAGATTTTAGGAGTCTTCTGAACTCAGATACAGTTATAGTCAGGGGCCCAGTGAGCCCAAGTTGCATACCTAGGGGTCGACAGGATGCTCATAGTTACTAGGTGGATGGTATGACCTGGGTAGGGGTATATATATTATGTGCTGGTTTGTACCTTACGGCTTATGTGGGCTGGTAAGGTTCTTGTATGCTATGTTGTGTTAGTTATTAATAGATAGAAAGTAGACCGCCATGTTATCACGTATGACTCTTACTCTCTTCAGTAAAGTTACGCTCTTTTTAGTCATTCTCAGCCCGTCTCGTATTACTTCAGTATCTATCAGTATTATTGTTTGCTTTCAGTTATTTTCAGTGATTGCTTGCATACTTAGTACTAGTGGTATTGACGCCCGTTTTGGGGCGCTGCATTACTTGCCTGCAGGTACTCATAGATGAGGAGCAGATCCCTCGTAGTTCTAGCCAGCGTACAGAGTTTTCAGCTCCTATCATCCGGAGCTTGACAGCTAAAGGTTTACTTCCCTTTTTGTTTGTGCAGTATGGGTAGGCCGGGGCCCAGTCCCGACCATATTATTATTCTTAGAGGCTTGCGGATTGTATATTCCCTGTGGTTAGTTGTACCAATCGTGTGGGGCCGTGTGTATGTTTTTAGTTTGCATGTGATTGTCATGTGGGGCCTTGTTCAGTTGTCAGTTGATGACCTTGTTGGTCACAGATCAGTTTAGCGCTCGATTCTACTTTTCAGTGATAACTAGTTAGCATGGTGGCCTTATAGGCCCGCATAGGTTCTCTTATGTTTAGTTGTTCTAGGTAGCTGTTATATTCCTACAGGTGGCTATAGGCCTTGTCGGCCGGAGGCTGTATTTACAATTGTTATATAGCCCGTTATTTTTATAAACCCAGAATTAGAGCCAGCCTGACACCAGAATTGCTTAGGCTCAGTAGTCCAGCAGTCCGGGTCCTAATAAGGCACCAAGTGCCAGTCATGCCTCCCAAGGAGGGGTGTGACAAACTTGGTATCAGAGCAGGTCGTATCCCAGGGAGGCTGCGAGATGTGCTAAGTAGAGTTTTGTCTATGGATGTATGGTGCACTACTTACCATAACCAGGAGGCTGCAAGGCATGACAGGGTGGTTACTCTTTCTTCATATTCAGTCGTGCCATAGAGTAGTATAGTATAGGGTTGAGTCCCTAAAGATTATTATAATCTTTGTTTACAGATAAAATGTTAGATCAGCGACATTCTATTGCAGGCAGAAGATTGGACATAGTAGAAGGAGAGGGCACCAGCAGGTTGCCTCAGCCTCGTTTAGAATCAGCCCAATCTGAGGGTCCGAGAATTCCTGGCACAATCAGGTGGGCCTGGTAGTTCGAGGGTCCGAGAATACCTGGCACAAGGTCCCCCACAGTTTATCAGGATAGATCGAACAGAGGACCCCCAGGATTTCCTGGATCAGATGCAGAGGATTTTCTGGGTAATGCATGTTACATCTAAAGAGTCGGTCAAATTGGCAGTATTCCAACTGTGGGATATTGCTGTGTTATGGTATAAGAGTTGGGAAAGGTCTCGAGGGAGAGATGTTGCCCCTCCGACCTAGTCCAGCTTTTCAGAGGCCTTCCTAGTCCGTTATCTACCACGAGAGATCCGACAGGCCCGGATGGACTAGTTTTTACACCTGGAGCAGGGTGCGATGAGTTTTCGAGAATACGCCTTGCAGTCCGATTCTTTGGCCCGATATGCTCCAGCCTTTGTAGACACCATACCATCCAGAGTCCACTAGTTAATTATGGGGATGAACCAAGAGTATATTGAGGCTTGTATGACAACTAATTTGCGGGAAGATATGGATATTGCTCGAGTACAGGCTTTTGCTCAAATTATTGAGGGCCTCAGACAGCGGGAACAGGATAGTAGACGAACAAGTCAGGAACAACGCCGCAGGGACAGGTCAGATGAGTTATAGGGGGAGATTCGGAGAGGGCCTAGGAAACGGTTGTCAGATAGGCCACCTAGACCCCCGCCTCCATCACAGTATCAGAGGGGTAGATTCATTCGCCGAGGATAGTCAGAGTCCGGCAGAAGTTCTCGAACAGTAGATTCACCCCAGCAGAAGAGGGCAGAACAGAGTAGGTATACACCACTACTTTGCCCTATTTTCAGCTGACGCCACTTTGGAGCTTGCAGATATGGCTCCACAGGATGTTATATATACGGACAGGAGGGTCATGTGATGAGAGATTGTCCAGCCCGGGGTTAGGGTGACCGGGATAGACAGGTCAAGGATCAGCAGGGTCGTGAGCTCCAGTAGACCCGATAGGGTACAGGCCCTAAGTTTCAGCAGGCAGAGGCCGAGGTAGATCAGGGGCCTCTGGTTTAGGTATGGACCAAAATCGTACCTATGCATAACAAGGGAGATAGGATTCAGAGGCATCTCCAGATGTTGTGACAGGTATGATGACTATTTTCTCTCACCCTGCTTATGTATTAATCGATCCGGGATCTACCTTGTCGTATGTTAATCCATTAGTGGCTCGAAAGTTCAGTATTGTACAAGAATTACTTCGAAAACCCTTTTCAATATCTACACCCACTGGTGACTCTATCATAGCCAGAAGGGTTTATCGAGGGTGTACAGTAGAGGTTGCTAGCCTTCAGACCACAATAGATTTGGTAGAGTTAGAAATGGTTGATTTTGACGCCATTATGGGTTTGGATTGGTTAGCTCCATGCTATGCCAATGTAGAATGCTAGACCAAGACAGTCCGATTCCACTTTCTAGGGGAGGCAGTACGAGAGTGGAAAGGCAGTACAGCTACGCCAAAAGGCAAGTTTATTTCCTATCTTAAGGCGAGAAAGTTGATAACCAAGGGGTGCATTTACCACATTGTCAGAGTTCCGGATATTCGGGTAGAGCCGCCGACTCTCCAGTCTGTTCCAGTGGTTAATGAATTCCTTGATGTATTCCAAGATGAGCTACCTGGTATTCCCCCAGAAAGGGAAATAGACTTTGCAATTGATTTATTACCAGGCACTCAGCCCATATCAATTCCCCCTTATCACATGACTCCTGCTGAACTTAGATAACTAAAGGGGCAGTTGAAAGATTTTTTAGACAAGGGCTTTATCAGGCTGAGTCCTTCACCTTGGGGTGCACCAGTTCTATTTGTTAGAAAGAAGGATGGTTCCTTACACATGTGTATAGACTATAGACAACTGAATAAAGTTACTGTCAAGAATAAGTATCCGCTTCCTAGGATAGATGATCTGTGTGATCAGTTACAGGGAGCTAGATATTTCTCCAAAATTAACTTAAGGTCTGGATATCATCAGGTTTGGGTTCGTGAAAGGGATATTCCAAAGACTGCCTTTAGGACCAGATATGACCATTTTGAATTCTTAGTCATGTCATTTGGGCTGACGAATGCTCCAGCCGTGTTTATGGACCTGAAGAACAGTATTTTCAGACCATACCTGAACTTGTTTGTGATAGTGTTTATTGATGATATTCTGGTGTATTCTCGCTCAGAGGAAGACCACCAGGATCATTTGCAGACAGTGCTCCAGATTCTCAGGGACCGTCAGCTATATGCAAAGTTCTCAAAATGTAAATTCTTGCTGAATTCAGCAGCCTTTTTGGTCATATCATGTCATATGCTGGTATATAGGTAGATACCTAGAAAATAGAAGCCGTAAAAGCATGGTCCAGACCTACCACTCTGACCGAGGTACATAGTTTCCTGGGCTTAGCAGGGTACTACAAGAGGTTTGTTGAAGGATTTCCACCTTAGCAACACCTTTGACTAAACTGACGCAGAAGGCAGCAAAATTTCAGTAGACTGAGGCATGTGAGCAGAGCTTCCAGGAATTGAAAGACAGGCTAACATTAGCTCCAGTGTTAGCATTGCCAGAAGGTACAGAAGGTTATGCAGTTTATTGTGACGCTTCGGGTGTTGGGTTAGGATGTGTTTTGATGCATCATGGTAAAGTAATTGCTTATACTTCCAGACAACTGAGGAAACATGAAAAGAACTATCCTACCCATGGCCTGGAATTGGCCGCAGTGATTCACGCCTTGAAGTTATGGAGACATTACTTGTATGGCGTCCACGTGGATATTTTCACTGATCATAAGAGACTACAATATATCTTCACCCAGAAAGAATTGAACTTGCGGCAGTGTCGCTGATTAGAGCTATTTAAAGACTATGATGTGAATATTCTGTATCACCCAAGAAGGGCCAATATGGTGGCAGACGCCCTTAGCCGTAAGTCTATGGGGAGTTTGGCATACTTACAGCTTGTGCAGCGCGAATTAGCCCAGAAATTGCATCAGTTAGCTAGTTTAGCCGTTCGTGTAGCAGAAACAGAGGACAACAGAGCGGTAACCCAGAACACCGCAGTGTCGTCTTTAGTCGTGGAAGTAAAGGAATGGCAGTGTGAAGATCCTAGCCTAGTTCAGCTTAGAAACAGAGTTCAGCAAGGAGAGGTGACAGATTTTCAGATAACCGAGGATAGGATATTGCGACATAAAGATCGACTTTGTGTTCCAGATGTTGCAGGGCTTCGCCAGCAGATTATGGGCGAGGTACATTATGCCCGTTATTCTCTCCACTCAGGTTCGATGAAAATGTACCATGATATAAAAGAAATCTATTAGTTCCCAAGAATGAAGAAGGGGATAGCAGAATTTGTAGCTCAGTGTCCCAACTGCCAGTAGGTAAAAGATAAACATCAGAAACCAGGCGGACTGACTCAGGATATAGCTGTGCCTCTATGGAAATGGGAAGCAGTAAATATGGATTTTGTAGCGGGATTACCCTGCAATATGATTCGATCTGGGTGATTGTTGATAGAGTGAAAAAATCAACTCATATTCTGCCAGTAAGGGCTACATTTTCTGCCGAGGATTATGCTGAGCTGTATATCAGAGAAATAGTTACGTTGCATGGTGTTCTAGTGTCCATTATCTCCGACAGAGGGGCATAGTTTACAGCTAAATTTTGGCAATCAGTTTTGAGAGGCTTGGGGACGCAGGTTAACCTAAGCACAGCTTTTCATCTTCAGACAGATAGGCAGGCAGAACGCACCATTCAAATGCTCGAGGATATGTTGCGAGCATGTGTGATGGATTTCGAAGGTAGCTGGGATGAATATTTACCACTTATTGAGTTCGCCTATAATAATAGCTACCATTCAGCTATTCAGATGGTGCCTTATGAGGCATTATATGGGCGAAAGTGCAGATCTCTAGTTGGTTGGTTTGAGGTAGGAGAATCAGCATTGATTGGGCCAGATATCATTCATCAGTCAGAGGAAAATGTAAAGCTTATCAGAGAACGTTTACTAACTACTCAGAGCCGCTAGAAATCGTATGCTGACGTGCGGCGCAGAAACCTTGAATTTAGTGTGGGTGATTGGGTGTTTCTGAAAGTTTCGCTGATGAAGGGTGTAATGAGATTTGGCAAGAAAGGCAAGCTCAGTCCGAGGTTTGTTGGGCCATATCAGATTCGCCGAATAATAGGCCAAGTGGCATATGAGTTAGACTTACCTCCAAAGTTAGAATCTGTCCACCCAGTTTTCCATGTATCAATGTTGAGAAAGTGCATAGGAGATCCCTCTAGAATTGTCCCAGTCCAAGATGTTCAGGTTACAGAGGAGTTGGCCTATGAAGAAGTTCCAGTAGCCATACTAGACCGGCAAATCCGCAGATTAATAACTAAAGATGTTGGTAATGTCAAAGTGTTATGGTGTAATAGGAACCGATAGGAAATGATTTGGGAAGTATAAGAAGATATGAAAGCCAGATACCCTCAGTTATTGCAGACTTAGCCAGAGGTATGTTGATATTGCTGTTTTATGAGTTACTTTATATTCATGTGTATGAGTGAGATGTTGACTCCAGTTTATTATGTAATGGATGCTATAGAATTATATGGAGTACCTGTATTGGACTTCTCTGTGTTTAAGGATTTTTGAGATAGTCCATATTACATGGGAAACTCTGCCGAAATTTTTCCAGAAAAGGTAGAGCAAGTTAAAATTTCTGTAAACGGAAGTTAACATTCGAGGACGAATGTTCTTAAGGGGGGAAGGATGTTAGACCCTGTATGTTCTTGACACTTACTTGGCCTATTCGCATATTGGTTAAGAGTTTTAGAATGTCATACCTGCGAGAAAAGGACCCAGGGAGAAACCGGCAAGCGCCAAGTCGGAGTGTCGCAAGGCAAATGCAACTTATAAATCACATTCGACAAATGCAAATTAAAGGCCCCAAGTATATAAGGATCCCACTTCATTTTAAATCATTTTCCCTTCATATAATTTCCAGTAAACGAACAGAAATAGAGGGGAACAAAGGGTTTGATTAAATTTCCTTCTATTTACATCGTCAAACGCAGTCAAAACTCAAATTAACTTCGGGTAGCGAAGTATAAAGCTCAGGGAGCATTCCTGTGGAGTTAGTTTTGCAAAATTCGGCCAGCGAATCGTTGTCACGACGAGCCAAGTTGGGAGAAATAGCTGAATACTAGTCGAGGTACGCTAGTTAATCAGAAAGTCGGCAGTTGAGGTATGTAAAGCTAGTTTCTTTCGGCAAGCTAGTAGTTCTAGTATAGCAAAATAGTATGAATTTAAGTAGAGTGTTTTAGAAGTCGAATATTACATTCATTAAGAAATTTAGCAAGCATGTTAGAAATATAATGAAGTGTTCAGCATGAAATTCAGTAAAACAGTATAAGTCCCAGTAGAATATTAAAAAAATATTATTACAGATTAAGTATACTTTAGTATCAGATTCAGTACATTTCAATATGAGATTCAGAACAGAATACTAGAACATACAAATTATTATCAGATCCAGTATATATATTAGATGTGCCTATTGCTGTTTTTGGAGACATGATTGTTCTGTGTTGGGCACCCTTAGAGCTTCCTTGACCGCCCTAGGGTTAATAGTTGCGTCGACTCGCCCGCCAGAGGGTGAGGATACATCGCTCTACGGAGTGGCATGCCGTCCACCAGCGGACGAAGATGGGATGCAGATTCCCTATAGCAGGCTGATCAGCACTATACCACACCCCTGTCGAGCGCTTGCGCCCGGGGTGCAGATTTAAGATTTAAGATTTAAGATTACAGATTTTAGATTTCAGATTTCAGGAGTCCTCCGGACTCAGATACAACTATACTCCGGGGCCCAGCGAGCCCAAGTTGCATACCCAGGGGGCCAGCAGGATGCTCATAGTTACTAGGTGGATGGTATAACCTGGGTAGGGGTATATAGATTGTGTGTTGGTTGGTACCTTATGGCCTATGGGGGCTGGTAAGGTTCTTGTATGCTATGTTGTGTTAGTTATTAATAGATAGAAAGTAGACCGCCATGTTATCGGGTATGACTCTTACTCTCTTCAGTAAAGTTACGCTCTTTTTAGCCAGTCTCAACCCTTCTCCTATTACTTCAGTATCTATCAGTATTATTGTTTGCTTTCAGTTATTTTCAGTTATTACTTGCATACTCATTACTAGTGGTACTGACGCTCGTTTTGGGGCGCTGCATTACTTGCCTGCAGGTACTCATAGACGAGGAGCAGTTCCCTCGTAGTTCCAGCCAGCGTACAGAGTGTTCAGTTCCTATCATCCGGAGCTTGACAGCTAAAGGTTTACTTCCCTTTTTTTTGTACAGTATGGGTAGGCCGAGGCCCTGTTCTGACCATCTTATTATTCTTAGAGGCTTGCGGATTGTATATTCCCTATGGTTAGTTGTACCGGTCATGTAGGCCCGTGTGTATGTTTTTAGTTTGCATGTAATGGCTGTGTGGGGCCTTGTTCAGTTGTCAGTTGATGACCTTATCGGTCACAGATCAGTTTGGCGCTCGATTCTACTTTCCGATTATAACTAGTCAGCATGGTGGCCTTGTTGGCCCGCATAGGTTCCCTTATGTTCAGTTGTTCTGGGTAGTTGTTATATTCCTACAGGTGGATATAGGCCTTGTCTGCCGGAGGCTGTATTTACAGCCGTTATATAGCCTAGTTTTTTCATAAATCCAGAATTAGAGCCAGCCTGGCACCAGAAGTGCTTAGGCTCAGTAGTCCAGCAGTCCAGGTCCTAGTAGGGCACCTGGTGCCAGTCATGCCTCCCAAGGCGGGGCGTGACAATGGCACAACCCAAGCATAGATCTGGATCGTAGACGCAGGACAAGGGACCCTGAGAGACCCCAAGTTGACCCATGGCATAAGCATACAACTAACTCATTTGATAAACTGAAGAAAGGATAATTATAAACTCAGCAGAAGTCTCATAAAATGGCACATCAGAATAATATCCGAAGCTACATATACATAAGTCTGAAAGCCTCTAATCTGGATGAGTTGATGGGACAAGTCCCCAACTAACTCAACAATACTGAAACTGGAAATACATAAAGGAAAATGATAGTCTAGTCCTTGAAGGATGAGGACTCACCAATCCGAGTAGATACTAACTTTGAAAAGTTGTCTAAGAACGGGGATGAACATGAGAACCGGGTCCTACATCATGAAACGATGTAGCATAGAAAGTATTCGGTCAGTATGTGGAATGTACCAAGTATGCAAGGTAAGTAAAACCGCTTTAGTAAGGTAAATCATTTAAAACATTTCATGCATATCATATGCTTTCAACAAGAGAGGAAGGGCATACATGCATTCTTCCTAAAATCAAGGTCTCATCATAACATGACCATGCATAGCTTTATAACATCATGACTAATTCGAATGACTCAAAGATGAACATAACATTTATATAGAAAAGCTGAACAATGAGTGAAACCTTGCTTTGTAGAACATGCATGCGTAAAGTAATCATCATGAGTAATGAATATGCAAATCTGAATGATATAGATTGTGGGAGACTCATTACTTAACCGACAAACAATGTTAGAGCTTACGTGGTCCCAACTATGACACTCAAGTGGGTAGAGCCGTCCATAACCTTGCCAGGGCGATGGACGATACCATCATATCGATATCAAGCTTAAGGGACAGTCGGGTCAGGGATAGCTCATAAGGGAGGTCCTAATAATATAATAGTATCAACCTACATTGGAGCGTAGTTCTGGGGCATAGGTTGATCGACCCTTACCCCTCTCGGTGCTAGACTCTTCTCCCAAAAACATGCAATGCTCTACATTGTATATACCGAAGCTCAACATTGTCTAATGACGAAGCTCAACATCGTCTAATGACGACGCTCAATATGAAGTCAGGCATAACTCAACATCGTATGAAACGAAGCTCAACAATATCTATTGAAAAAGCTCATAATGAAATCATACATAAACCCGACATCATAGCAAAATGAACCTAAACATTATCCTTTGACAAAGCTCAATAATGACATACATCTCCATTATGAATTCATGCATATGAGGAGATTTATCTTAAAACATACCACAAGCTCAATCATAGGTGGGAACATTTACTCCAAATCACGTGATAAGCTATACGTAGAAATATTTAACTCAACATACCACAAGCTAGAATTTATGAAAAATTGAGAAACTTCACTTCAAACAATGTGGTTAGCTTATGTCAGGAAAATCATCACTTTAAATCAACATGTGGGCATTGCCCAAAGCTTTGTCATACTTGGATCTACTCAATTAATTTTGAAAACAACTTCATAATCATGGCTAGCTTTAGAAATATGCTTTTCATCATCAAATCTCATCATCATCATATATTCAATATCATTCTCTTCTTTCATGAATTCTCATCCATGGGCATCCAATTTCATAATTTAGAAATCACAATTTGGATTGAAAACAATTTAAAATCTACCCAAGCTTCATAATTCATCAATATAAATATAATCTAATCATACCCATGTATAGAGATTGAAGAATTATGCAATTGGGTAGAAACCCCATACTTGATCATAGGCAATTCATCATGTTTTGATTGAAATTGGGCATGGGTGTGGAAGGAGGCACCCACTCATAACCTTACATACCTGGAAATAGTGAATTCTAACACCCTCTAACTGCCCAAGCTGAGATTTCTATGCAAACCTTGAGATTTTTCCTTGAATCCTCTCTTCAAACCTTCAAACTTGCATGCATGGGAAAAATGTCTTAGAATAGGTTTTCCCTTGCTTAAAACCCACTAAACTGAGCCTGAAATGACGTAGTATAGGTCTTTGAAACTTAGGAAATTACGAGAAGGCCCTTACTATTTCGCAGAAAATAACTGCCAGGTGACCCTAACGGGTGACCTGACGACTTGTTAAGTCGTCCGTCAGGTACACTGGACGACAAATCACTTAGGGCTCGTAATGGGGGACTAAATGATTCGTTCCTTGTGACCACGACTCGTGGTCACCTCCCATCATGTACACTACCTCATCTTTAGATAAAGTTCAACCTACTTGCTCATGACTCACCTCATGAGTCATTGGGACTAGCCACGACTCGTAGGGTACCTTTCGTTAAGTACACTGGTTACTTCTCCCATTTATTTATCAACTTCACCCCACGGTTAACCTAACGACTTGTGGTGGCTGACCACGAGTCGTTCCCATGACTGTGGGGACCTCAACCCTTTACTTCATCCAGGCCTTCCCACAAGCAACTTGACAACTCGTGGGGTCCCCTTATAAGTCATCCAGCAACTCGTCCTGCAATTGCAGCATCATTCCCTAGATTTTTCCCCTTTTCACTCCCGGGTCGGATCCTTGGGTTCCCGGGGTATTACAGGATACTAATGCCTTGAAGCACACCTCTAGGGCTTTGATGTTCCACTTTCACCTGTTGACAATTCGGGCACTTAGCCACAAATACTGCTATTTCCTTCTTCATGCCACTCCACCAATAGACTTCCCGTTGGTCACGGTATATCTTGGTGGCATCTGGGTGTATAGAGTTTTTGGAACCATGATCCTCGTGCAACATCCGATATCTCAAATTCTCAACACCCGGAACACATAAGCGACCTTGATATCAAAGCACCCCATCTCCCCCTTTGGAGAAGACTTCTACCTTCTGATTTCAAATGTCTTCCTTCAACTTTACCAAAATAGGATCCTCATCTTGTCTAGCTTTAACTTCAGTCACTAAGGATGATTCTGACCCATTCTGAACAATGACACCACCATTTGTCGAGTCAACAAAATGGACTGCAGTTGTGCAAGATGATGTACATCCTTCACTAACTCCTTCCTTTCCTCAACTATATGGGACACACTCTCCATGGAAAGCCTAGTAAGAGCATCGCCACCACATTAGCCTTTCCCTGATGATAAAGGATACTCATATCATAATCCTTCAAAAGCTCCAACCACCTTCTCTAATGTAGATTCAAATTCTTTTGGGTAAACACATACTGTAGGCTTTTGTGGTCCGTAAAAACATCTACATGGACCTTGTACAGATAGTGTCTCCAAATCTTCAAGGAAAATACTACCGCTGCCAACTCGAGGTTGTGAGTTAGATGATTCTTTTCATGGACTTTCAACTGCCTGGAAGCATAGGTTATAACTTTACTCTGCTACATGAGTACACAATCAAGGTCGATTCTTGAAGCATCACAATATACCACAAACCCATCAGTACCCTCAGTAGGGTCAACACTAGTGCCGAGGTGAGTCGAGCCTTCAACTCTTGGAAGCTCTTCTCACAAGCCTTCGACCATTGAAACTTCACTTTCTTCTAGGTCAATTTAGTAAACGGGGTTGCAATGGATGAAAACTCCTCAACAAATCTCCGATATTAACCAACTAAACCCAAGAAACTCTTGATATCCAAAGGACTCACTAGTCTAGGCCAATTCTTCATAGCTTTTATCTTTTGAGAGTCCACCTGTACACCCTCACTTGACACCATGTGACCCAAAAATGCCATTGAGTCAAGAAAAAACTCACATTTGCTTAACTTAGCATACAATTGGCAATCCTTAAGAGTTTGTAGCGCTACCCTTAAATGAGCGGCATGCTCCTTCTTGCTCCGAGAGTATATGACAATATCATGTATGAACACAATCACGAATATATCCAAATATAGCTTGAACACCCTGTTCATCAAATCCATAAAAGTTGCAGGAGCATTTGTTATTCCAAAACACATAACTACAAACTCATAGTGACCATACTGAGTCCTGAAGGCTGTCTTCGGGATGTCACTCTCCTGAACCCTAAAATGATGATATCCAGATCTGAGGTCTATCTTAGAAAAGCACTTAGAACTCTAAAGCTGGTCAAACAAATAATCAATCCTAGGGAGAGGATACCTGTTGTTGATGGTAACTTTGTTCAATTATCAATAATCAATGCACATACAAAGGGAACTATCCTTCTTGCGGACAAAGAGAACTGGCGCACCCCATAGGGATTTGTTAGGTATGATGAAACCCTTGTCTAAGAGATCTTTCCACTGCTCATTAAATTCCTTTAACTCGGATGGGGTCATTCTTAGGGATAAATAAGATATATGCTGCATATTGAGAAGAAGGTCATTACCAAAATCAATCTTTTTCTCAGGAGGGAAACCTGGAAAATCATCTGGAAACAGCTCTAGATACTCACACACTATAGGAACTAACTGGATAGCCGGGTTTTCGAATGTAGAATCTTTAATCATAACTAGATGATACAAGCAACCTTTACACATCATCTTTTTGGCCTTAAGGTAGGAAATTAAGTGATCTATAGGCATAACTGAACTACTCTTCCACTCTAATACTGGTTCACCCGAAAATCTGAAATCTATTGCACGGGTTCTACAATTGACAGAGAAGTAACATGCATATAACCAATCAATGCTGAGAATAACATCAAAATCGGTCATGCCTACTCTACTAAATCTGCTGAGGTGACTTTCTGAATGACTGTGATATGTAATTTCTATATATCCATCGAGCTATAACTGAATCACCAAATGGAGTAGAGATTGAGAAGGGTTCTGATAAGATTTTGGGACTGACTCTGAAACAACTAAAAACATAGGATGTCATAAAGGACAAAGTAGCCCTTGGATCTTACAATGCATATACATCAAGGTGGAATACTCATAACACACCAGTGACTACATTTGGGGAGACCTCCTGCTCCTAACGAGATGCCAGGGAATAGAATCTGTTCTAGTGCTGACTACCACCCGCTTTAGTAGATGCCCCCTGCTGAGATGAGCATGCTGGTGGAGCTGCTGAACTTGAGGCTGGGCCTCAACACCAATCATAACCCTGTTTGGCTACTAGCCAATCCCTAAGCATATGTCCTAGCTTCCTACACTAGAAACAAACACCTGAACCTTCTAAGCACCGACCAACATGTCTCCGTCCATATCTACTATAGTTTGGAGTTCTAGTCTCTGCGAGTCTTCTACTCTCTCTTTTAGAGCCTGATGCTCGTCCCCTTTGATAGTGCTTAGATTTTATGGCACACATATAGTAGAAGGCGCTGGGGCTGAAGAACTTTGGTGGGACTGCTGATGGAGCCCACTAGGTCTCTGTTAGGAGAATCTGAAGCTATCAGTCCTGGCCCTCTTATCCTCTCTCTCCCGCTCACTCATCTGCACCACCTCATCCGTTGGGCGTATAGGACTATCTGAGCATTGTCAAAGTCCTGAAGAAGCATCACGTTTTGAAAATATCTAACCAAGTAGTCTGCTATGCCATGCACGAACTGACTCACTCAAGCTCTCTAACCTAACACCATCTCAGGTGCATACTTGGATAAGCAAATGAACTCTAAGGCATACTCCTGAACTGTTATTTTCCTTTTCTTTATGTTCACAAACTCGGTTGCTTTGATCTCACTCATCTCACGAGGAAAGAACCTATTATACCCTAGGAGCTCAAAGATCAGAGCTGGGAGTTAGAACTGAGAAAAAGTGAAAATTTTGTAGCATACTAAAAAATGAGTCGTGAGGAGACTCATGAGATCAACCCACGACTCGTGATATGACTCATGGAGAAGGCCAGGGATGAAATTTATGGCTTGAGAAGAGGAGATCCCACAGGCATGACCACGACTCATTTCCATGCCCCACGAGTTATCGGATCACGCGGAGATGGATTAAGAAAGAAAAGAAAAAAAAAGGGTAGTGGAATTAACGGAAAGTCCCCACAAGTCGTGGTAAGCCCCCATATTATTGGGGTGAGTCGTGATCAGGCATTGAGTTAATTTTGCCAAGGCAAGGCAGTGCACATCACGGATGGTGACCACGAGTCGTAAATCTGAACGTCATGTCTGTTTGAAAGCCATCTAACTGAGGAGTTACTGGGATAAGCCCCCAGCTAACTCAAAGCCTAACTGAAAATAATAAATGAATGAAAGAAATAAGTAATTCCCTCGTATGATGAGGACTCACACTTCACTAGTTAGATGGAGAATCTGAACTGCGATGGCTAGCAGTGCTGAGCTTGAGAACCTGCAACTGTATCATAAAATGATACAACATAAAAATATGCGTTAGTACTTTGAATGTACTGAGTAGGTGAGAGAAACATGAATAATATAACAGAACTAGTAACTGAACTGGTACGACATGAAATGACCAACTGAAATGATGAAATTGATACAACTGGTGTAGAACTGATATGGTCAAAAATGACCGTGAATGATGGTCATAAACATGTCCTATGTCTGAAAGACTGAGTTTGAGATACTACACTAAATTGATCTGAACTAAGAAATATGAGAGTGGACTAACTGACTTGTGGGAGAGTCTATAACCGACACTTAACCACGTGAGCTAGACGTGAAGTCCTATGTATACACCCCATTGGTAGGACCCAATATACCTTGCCAGTGTATAAAGGCATGAACTGGGTGATCACAAAAGTCTGGGGCCAATCAAGCCAAGTTATACTGTAACATAAGTTGGCCACGTAGTTTTGGGAACCTAGGTGCACTGGAACCTCGGCCTGCTCGTTGCTAAGTTCTACTCCCACTAGAAACCTATACTTAACTGCTAGGCTGATAGCTCGAAACTAGGGTCCATTACTAGTCAGGGACATATAACTTAAAGTACCCTGAGAGTCTTATCGGATTAGAGTCTGAAACTAGGTTCTTGACTGGTCAGAGCTGCTTATCTGGAAGCGTCGTAACCGTCTAAGAAAAAATTGCAACTGAGCTGGGGTCCTGGGGCTGGTTAGAGCTATAAATCTAAAATATCATAACTGCCTAATAGACCAAATAACTATAATCTGAGTCTGGTTCTGATAATTGAGAGGCACCATTGACACCTCAGGAAAAGACTGTAGACAAACTAATCAATTGACACTTTCTGAATAGTTCTGAAAGAGAAAGTTTTGTGTTCTAACTGACTATATGACTAAGAAGCTAATAGAGAGCTCATTCATTCCGATAACACGGACAATTTCATAACATAGCGAAGTTTCAAGAATTAAAGGAATCTCATCTAGTAGGGTTAAATCATTCTCATTAGTGGAATAATTACTCAACAAATATTTACAACAAAAATTTCAAGGAAACTCAGCCCACAATATACTTCGCAAAAATAGGCAAAATTTAATACGCAATAATTCATACTAGAAAATTTAGGGTTGTAAATCATCTTGTCCAGAACAACAATAATTTATCTACAAATTGATGGAAAATCATATGAATAATAAACATGGATAATAAACCAACTGAAATTAGCGAAAACGAATATGAAATTCTCTAGTTATTCAAAAATCTCAGGGCTAAACTGATAGGGAAATTCTGGGAGGAAATTGGGGGACACAAGGGAAAGACAATTCCCTTATTGAATTCCCACATACCTGATGAAGAAACCTGGAGAAATCGCTTGAGAATCGAAGAGGAAAGATCTACCCTAGCTCTTGCTCTAAAACACTCTGAGAGAGAACTCTGTGTTCTGTTTTTAGAGGGTTTGAGTGGGGATGAGGAAGAGAACCCGTTACCTCACTAAAACATCCAAAATTTATGCTAAAATGACGTAGTTTAAAGCTTGGGAGAGTAGTAAATTACTAAATAGCCCTTAGAAATTCACTGGAAAAAACTATCAGGTGCCCATAATGGGTCATCAAATGAGTCGTGGTGACTAACCATGACTCATGGTCACGCCCGTCAGGTACACTATCTGGGTTCTTCAGTGGGTCACCATGAGGAACCTTACGAGTCGTTCCTACTGATGACGACTCGTGGTGACCACCCGCCAAGTACACTGCCAACTTCTCAAGTTTCTGGATTCCGGCCTGACCACGAGTGTCTTAATGAGTCTTGGGACCTGGCCACGAATCGTGAGGTCGTCCATTGGGAACACTGTCTATTCTTAGACCTCCTTCTCAAGGTTGACCTAACGAGTCATTGGGTCGCTTAACGACCTATTAGGTGGGTCATTCTGCAACATTTCTATAGTTTTCCAGGTTTTCTGATTTAAGTTTAGGATATTAATTCTGAGCTTCTAGGGTGTTATACAAGATTACCCAAGTCATGGGGGTGAATGGGGTTGAGTGCCCAGAGTATGCCTCTTACCAGTTGAAAGGGGTCGTACATATCTAGTTTCTCCAATAGAAGGATAGCAGGGTCTTCGGAGCAGGTCCTGTCTCTTGAGAAGAGTTTCATGTTGCATTTGTAGACTGGTTCTTCCCCCGTGAGATGAGGGAGATAAAGGCAGCCGAGTTCATAAAACTGAAGCAAGGAAGGATGACGGTGTAAGAGTATTCTCTTGAGTTTACTTGATTGTCAAAATATGCCCTAGAGTTAGTGGTTGATCAGAGGGTGCGGGTGAGCTAATTTGTTTATGGCATGGCGGGCTATTTGAACAAAGATTGCAGGACTGCCATGCTTTATTAGGATATAGAATTTCCTTGTATAATGTTGTATGCCCAGCAGATCGAGAAGGCGCATTCGAGGGAGAGGGAGGCCAAGAGGGCTAGGACCGATGACCATGGATTCTCTCAGCCAAGGTTCGGTGGTGGGCACCGACAGAAGACTCACCAGAGATCATCATCCCCAGCATCTTCAACACTGACTGTTCCATCTAGGCCTAGACATGATCAGCGAGGGCGAGCATCAGGCTCGAGGGGTCAGAGTAGTAGACCTGCAGATTCTGGCATCCCAGCTTGTCGCGGATGTGGTCGGGGGCATACAAGCTAGTGCTTGGCAGGTTCAGGTGCTTGTTTCGGGTGTGTACAGCTCGAACACATGCTTAGAGATTTTCCAGCTGTGAGACAGGATCAGGTTGGGGGCTGAGGCATAGCTTCTAGCTCAGCAGCCCCCTCCCGCACGCTCAGAACATCAGGGGGCATCTATTAGCACAGTTGGTGGTCCACGCCAGAATAGATTCTATGCCTTAGCATCTCATCAGGAGTAGGAGGTCTCCTCGTATATGGTAACTGGTATATTATGAGTTTTGCATATTTATGTTTATGCTTTGTTAGATCCGGGGGCTACCTTGTCCTTTTTGACACCTTATGTGGCCAGTAGCTTTAGAGTCAGTCCTGAAGTCTTGACAGAACCCTCCTTAGTTTCTACTCCAGGAGGTGACTCAGTTATAACTAGATGGGTGTATAGAGGTTACCCAGTCTCAGTCCTTCTAAAGCTCACCTCAGCATATTTGATGGAGTTAGCCATGACCGATTTTGATGTTATCCTCGGCATGGATTGGCTATTTGCATGCTATGTTTCAGTTAATTGTAGAACCTTCGTAGTAGAGTTCAGTTTTTTGGGTGAGCCAGTCTTAGAGTGGAAGGGTACTTCAGTTGTGCCTGTAGGTCGTTTTTCCTACCTTAAGGCCAAAAAGATGGTTTCTAAGGGTTCTGTGTACCATCTAGTTAGGGAAAAGGATGTTGAGTCTGAGACCCTTACTATCTAATCAGTTCCAATAGTACGTGAGTATCCAGAGGTCTTTCTTGATGATTTGCTAGGTGTTCCTCCCGAGCGGGAGATTGATTTTGGTACTGACCTCCTTGCCGACACATAGACTATATCTATTCCACCTTACAAAATGGCACCAGCCGAGCTAAAGGAGTTGAAGGATCAGTTGAAGGACCTATTAGATAAGGGTTTCATTAGACCGAGAAAGTCCCCATGGGGTGCACCAATCCTATTTGTCCGAAGGAAGGATGGTTCCCTTCGGATGTGTAGTGACTATCGGCAATTGAATAAAGTCAC
The DNA here is from genome assembly GCA_035772735.1 of Datura wrightii. Lineage (NCBI taxonomy): Eukaryota > Viridiplantae > Streptophyta > Magnoliopsida > Solanales > Solanaceae > Datura > Datura wrightii. The sequence goes on from JASDFA010000002.1 coordinate 17,227,698, forward strand.
CATCAAGAACAGGTATGCTCTACCCATGATTGATGTTTTATTTGACCTGCTTTAGGGTGCCAAGTGTTTCTCGAAGATAGATCTTATATCCGGGTACTATCAGCTCAGAGTTTGGGAAAATGACATCCCGAAGACAACTTTTAGGACGCGGTATGGTCATTATAAATTTGTAGTTGTCTTTTGGACTAATGAATTGTAATACCCCAAAATTACCTAAGATTTGACCTGGGATCAAAATTTGAAGTTGGCTAAAAAATTGGTAAAAAGTCACAATACAGATGATGTAACGACTCGTGGTTGGGGACCACGAGTCATTGTTAGCAGTCATGGTTGGTATGTTACACTGGTAGTTGGAGATACCACGGGTCATCCAACAACTCATCATGAGATATAATGACCCATGGTCACCGGTCTTTGTTTGAGTTGCCAGATTTCCAATGCACTTGACGAAAGGATACCATGACTTGTTGGAAGCAACCATGAGTCGTGGTGAGGCTCATTGTGAGGAAAGTTTAGGATTTTTCAAGGAGCTAGAAACGGTCGATCTAACGACCCGTTAGAAGGAACCACGACTCATCCTGTTGAGTTATAGCTAGAATCCAAATTTAAGCTCTGGACAGTGCAGACAACGGACAGTACCACAAGTCATGGTAGCATCTAACGACTAGTTGGTATGCCTGTGGGATAAGCCAGTGCAGGTTTTCAAGGTGATTGTATTAAGGGTATTTTTGAACTTTCTATGCTTTAGGGCCCTAAACTATGTCATTTTAGGTAACTTTTCTGGGCATGTTACGATAGGTTAAGTCCCCCTTTCATAGTCATTCCCATGCATGCAAGTTAGGAAGAAATTAAGAGAGATCAAGCTATTCCTCAAGCTCTCCTTCATAAATTCTCATTGGGCATTCAAGGAAATTTGCAATCTGATCTTACCCAGGTATGTAAGGTTATGAATGGGTGTTCCCATTCACATCCATGCCCATTCTCTATTAATTTATGAAAATCAATCAAAAATCTCATGGAGTTTTGAATTCAAATTTTGTGAAAATGTAATGATTTACTAATGGGTTGTTATGATTTGCGAATTACATCATATTTTATGAATTTTGATCAGATTTTACAATTATTTTGCTTATAAAAGTATTAATTTCAATTTGTATTCAATTAAGCCTAATCATGCATGATCTATGATGAAACGATTTATGATCTACACACCAATTGTAGATATTTACAAATCCAGCATGATTTATGATTTGAAATATGGATTTAATCAAATACCCATCATGATTTGATGATTTACAAGTTACATGTATGATCTTCAAGTATGCATGAAACCTATGATTTATGAATTATGTTTTTGGCCCACTCGCAGGCCTTATGTCATGCCTAGATCGCGTATGTACAAGAATGTTTAGAATACATGTATTCGTATTGGTTTAGAATCACTATGTGTTACCTCTAGTTCTTGATTCCACCATAGTTTCCACAACCCTAATTGTTATGGGTTTAGCTATTCATGATTGCAAGAATAAAATCAGATTTCATAGAAGAAAACATAATTGAAGACTTACAATATTAATGAAAGAAGAACCAAAGAATCAATTGCACTATCAACTTGTCAAAAATCCAAGAATAATGATGAACTATGTGAAAGTAGTCGAGTATTTGCTCTCCAAGAAGTAAGAAAACGAAAAAACTATGATTACAATTGAAAAGTATTGAATTCTACAGTGGAAAATAATCTAAAAGTATTTATATAATTCATGAAATCCTTTTCTAATTTAACAAGGATTCTATTGCCGAGTTGTCCTACGAGTCGTAGCATGATGCTATGAGCTGTGGGAAGCTTCCATAACACAAGTCTGTATCTTTTGTCTTCTCAAGTACTGGAGCATGGTAATACACATACAATGATACTATGAGTCATAGGAACTTGTCATGGTTTCAACTTCTAAAACTGGACATCTTTGTTGTTTCTCATATGGGTCCTTCTCACGGTTCGTACCATGCAGGTACGCCTCGTACAATCCTTCTGTGCTATGAATATACCATGTATGCAATCCTTTAAATCTCACCACGAGCATCAGTATCACACATATTTTGTTGATACAATTTGTGGCTTCCACTCATACCACTGGGTTCAACAAGTGCACTTCTTCTGGTCATGACCCAGACATAGGCCCGGATCGAGACACGGACAAAGAACCCCAAGAACTCCAACTCGACTCATGGAATGAACATATCATCTAACTCAATCATAATAAAGTGGAAGATTAACATAATTAACATAGAGGAAGTCTGATAATCTCATAACATCAGAATACATAACTAAAGATTGAAGCTGATTAAATTCTATGTCTGAAAAGCCTCTACTACTGACGAGTTGATGGGACAATACCCAACTAACTCACTAAAGTCTGAAACTGAAAGTACTAGATACAACTAAGAATAAAGGTCCTCGAATGATGAGGACTCACCACTCTGGCAGATAAGTGCTAATGTTACAGGTTTGGCTAATGACTAAACTGAGCTTGAATTCTGAGCCTGTATCATGAAACGACACAACATAGAGTATGCAGTCAATACGTGGAACGTACCGAGCATGTAAGGTAAGTAAAATCGCTAAATAAGAAGAATCATAATCCATTCATATAATAAAATCATAATTAAGATAAGATTCTGAGAGTGAGACTTTCATGCTATTTTCTGAAAACATGATCTGAACATGACTGAACATCATAACTGAATCGACCAAAGCTGAAAAATGATAATCATAAGTAAAACTGAACATTGGGTAAAACCTGTTGAAAACATAATATCATGACTAATGAACATGCATAACTGAAATCATGAGGAACAATGGGAGACACGTCATATAATTGATATTACCACGATAGAGATTATGTGGTCCCGACTATCACATTGAAGTGGACAGAGTCGTCAAAAGAATTACCAGGGCTAAGGACTCTATTATGATATCGATATCAAGATGAAGGTCCCTTGGGGGAAGGATAAGCTCATAAAGGAAGTCCCAAATAATTTGAACATACCTACATTGGCGCGTAGTTCTGAGGCATAGGGTTGTCTGAACCTTAGCCTTCTTGGTGCTAAACACTACTCCCAAAAACATGCATATACTCTCCATCATTTTTCAACGAACCTGAACCATCTTCTAGTGACAAAGATGACTCATAACATACATATCTGAAATCATAACATGAGGAGCCTTGTGTCAAACCATACCACAAGCTAAACAAAGTGGGAGTCTAGACACCAAAATCATGTGGTAAGCTAATAACATTAAATTTAGATAAATCATTGAACATACTTGATCATATGGGCTTTCCCAATACTTAAACATGCTTGACATAGACTTTACCATTCAAAAACATGAACATAGACATGGGTAAATCAAAATCACACTTTCTTCATATACATCTCATCATGCTTGAATGCATATTTCATAGATCTCAACTTTCATGAACTTTTATATATGGACATTATAATTTATAAAACTTGAAAACATAATTTATAATTGAAAACATTGTAAAATATGCCCATTAATCAGAATTCAACATTAGAACATGCTTAGATCATATCCATGATTGAAACTTAGAAAATTCACATGTTGGGTAAAAACCCCATAGATTCATCAACTAGAATTTTCATGAATTGATAGGGGATTAGGCATGGGTGTGGACACAATTACACCCATTCATAACCCTACTTACCTGTAGAAATCTGATTTCACAACTTCCTTGATTGCCAAATGAGAATTTGGGGAAGAACTTGAGGAATTTAGGCCTGATCACCCTTAGGAGCCTCTAGACCTGCATGCATGAAAGTGAATAAGCCTATAATGAACTTACCCATCTTAAAACACTCAATTTTGTGCCTAAAATGATGTAGTTTAGGCATTAGAAACTTAGGAATAACAGAAAAGCCCATAATAAATTCACAGGGATAAAACACACTGCCAGTCCCAATGAGGGACTGGATGACCCGTCATCCCTGACCACGACTCGTGGTCACCTCTCATTGCGTACACTAGAATTCCATCTCCATTGGTCAGAACGAGGGACACCACAACTCGTGGTGACAACATGTTAGGGACACTACCTAAATCATCCATCCTTCAACAAACTCCTCGCCACGGAACACTCCATGAATCATGGTGCTGACCACGACTCGGGGTCACCTCAAAACTCAAATTTCCTACCCAGTCCAAGATCCTCCCCATGAGTCATTCAAACGACTCATGGTGCACCCCATGGTTCATTGGACGACTCGTCCTGTGACCTGGTGCAGAAAATTCTATTTTCTCCGTTTCAACTCCTGGGTCTGATCTTAGGGATTTTGGGGTATTAAAATATCTCCCCCTTGGGAATAGTCATCCTCAAATGAGGAAAAACATACTGAAAAATAGAAAAATGTAATCATCATACTCAAATACTGAACATACATGCTGAAAACTAACGGAGTGACAGACTCCGAATTGAACTACAAGACTGAATTTCATTAAAAAGGAAACTGGAGCACATGAGCTGAACGTGAAACTAAATAGAGTACCAAGGAGGAAACTGATACCTTAAGCTAAAATTGAGCCAGAAGGGAATAAATGTGGGTATTTGGCCATCATATCTGCTTCGGCTTCCAACGTCGCTCCCTCAACATGTTGGTTCCTCCACAAAATCTTGACTGAGGCTACTTCTTTGTTTCTTAGCTTCCGAACCCGCCGATCAAGTACTTCCACCAGAACTTCGTCATAGCTAAGGCTATCTTTCACAACGACACTGTCCAAATAGAACAACCAGAGTTGCATCCCCCAAACACTTCTTTAAGAGCGATACATGGAAAACTGGATGAATTGAAGCTAATTTTGAGGGAAACTCCAACTCATATGCTACCTTGCCAACCCATTTCACTATCCAATACGGACCAACTTGACAGGGACGGAGTTTCCCTTTCTTTTGGAACCTTATCACTCCCTTTATGGGAGACACCTTTAGAAACACCCAATCATCGACTTCAAACTCAAGTTCTCTCCTCGTCACATCCACATAGGACTTTTGGCGACTCTGATCAATTTTAAATTCTGGTAATTTAAATATTGGATGGGTTTCGAATTTTTTATTAGTGTAGGAAGGGCTAGGTTTATCCTTGAAAATTAATTTATTATCAGTCTTAAGGATCTGATTAGAGACTACGCATAATAATTGATTAGTGTAATTATTTTGTTGAATTAATCTATTTATATCTTTATTCTTAGTATCACCTTGGGTGTCTACTATATCAATTTTAAAAGGTGTAGTTGTGACAATTCTACCATCAATTGGTAAACTAATTTCCTCTATTGGGGGAGTTATAGATTCAACCACCTTAGTTTTGGTATGCCATTTATTAACAATCATGCTCAATGATTCCTTCTTATCATCCAATTTTCCTTTTTACTCAAACCATTTAAAGAACTCTATATTGCATCTCATCCTTTTCATATCGGCACACCTTTTTTCCTAAAGGATAATCTTTCCTTTAATGAATATTTTTCTGCATACCATTGCCTTTTTATGCTATTTTCTTGATCTAACCAGAGTTTATCTAAATATTCAAAGTATGGCTCGAACTCCTCATTAGATCTAATCATGCGTAAAGAGTCTCTTGATCCTAGCATCTCACTAGCCGTGGGACTTGTTCTTTTGGTAATTCTAGGTTCATATTCAACCTTAGGAATTGTTTCAGAGAAATCTACTTCCTTTAGTTTTTTCTCTACGTCTTCAAGTGTTACCTCCTTTTCTTCTGGCATTTTTAAAAATGAAGGTGTCGAAAAGGACATTCTTTTATTTGAAGAAGCATGACTAAAGGATTGGGATCTTAGAAATTTTAAATCTATAGATCCATCCGAAAATTGTATTACCTGCTCAATGGTTGAATTTTCTTCCTTAATTTCTGGCTCCGTTATGGAGTCAAAATACCAATTGTACAATAAGAGAAAATGGATATGTTTGAAATATAAAAGTAACTATAAAAAGAAAAGAACATAAATATTAAAGAACTTAGACTATTATAAAAAACTAATTCCTTCAGAAACTCTGGATAATTATTCTAGAATAATAACTAGAAAATTTATTCTTGACCATCTAATAAGGTTATATAATGAATTATGTTATGTTAGTCATAATTTGTCTATACAAAGAAGACAATTAGATAATATGTTAATTATTCAGTTAAAACTATCTGCACATTTTTAATAGATACCTCTGAAAATCAGAACATAATAAATAGTATTAATATTTCTGCCACAACTTCTAAAATAGCTAAGATAGAGAGCATTTTACAAAATTGTAATATCCCAAAGGAACGTTTTGAAAAGGTATATAAGACTGGACACTTTAATTTTATTAAAAATTATAATATTAAAACCTCCGAATCTATGGTCGCTATTAATAAGTCTATTGAGACTATTAAACTATTAGCAGCTGAAGACATTAACAGATATCGGAAAAACTATAAGTTTCTTCACATAGGACTTGTCCAGGTCGCGGTTAAACCGTTGTATCGATTAGGCTTAGACATACCTATATGTCTTCTATTAAGAGACAATAGGCTACTAAACGTTGATGATTCATTATTAGCAGTATTACAAAGTAATCTATCTAATGGCCCGGTATATTTTAACTGTTATCCCAATTTTTCTATTGATATTAATGATCAAAATGCTATGGATACCCTAACATTAAATGTTAAAAAAAACATGAATAGCAAAGAAAATACAAGAGAAATAGCCATAATATACAGAGTATATTATAGACTAATGAAAACTATCGTAGCTCCAAAATCAAAAATAGTAAGTAACAAAGGGGTCACCATGCTTATGGAAGCCAATCACAATCACAACAATATTTTCGTCCCAAAAATGATAAAATGTGATGATGTGTTAGTAAAGGATAATTGGCATTTTGACTCCATAACGGAACCAGAAATTAAGGAAGAAAATTCAACCATTGAGCAGGTAATACAATTTCCGGATGGCTCTATAGATTTAAAATTTCTAAGATCCCAATCCTTTAGTCATGCTTCTTCAAGTAAAAGAATGTCCTTTTCGAGACCTTCATTTTCAAAAACGCCAGAAGAAAAGGAGGTAACACTTGAAGACATAGAGAAAAAACTAAAGGGAGTAGATTTCTTTGAAACAATTCCTAAGGTTGAATATGAACCTAGAATTGCCAAAAGAACAAGTCCCACAGCTAGTGAGATGGTAGGAGCAAGAGACTCTTTATGCATGATTAGATATGATGAGGAGTTTGAACCAGACTTTGAATATTTAGATAAACTCTGGTTAGATCCAGAAAATAGAATAAAAAGGCAATGGTATGCAGAAAAGTATTCTTTAAAGGAAAGATTATCCTTTAGGAAAAAATGGTGTGCCGACATGAAAAGGATGAGATGCAATATAGAGTTCTTTAAATGGTTTGAGTACACAGGAAAATTGGATGATCAAAAGGAATCATTAAGCATGATTGTTAATAAATGACATACAAAAACTAAGGTGGTTGAATCTATAATTCCCCCACTAGAGGAAATTAGTTTACCAATAGATGGTAGAATTGTCACAGCTACACCTTTTAAAATTGATATAGTAGACACCCAAGGTGATACTAAGAATAAAGATATAAATAGATTAATTGAACAAAACAATTACACTAATCAATTACTATACGTAGTCTCTAATCAGATCCTTAAGACTGATAATAAATCAATTTTAAAGGATAAACCTAGCTCTTCCTACAATAATAAAAAATTTGAAACCCATCCAATATTTAAATTACCATAAAGATAAATTCCCCAAATTTCAGGAAAAGTTTGAAATCACAGATGATCTTATAGAAAATATTAATGAAAAGTTAAAGGCTTAATTAAAATTAAAGGATGAATTAAAATTAAAAGATGATAAGGTCATAAGAACAATATGAAAAGTCTGATAACGACATTAATAAGTTAAGCTCTAAATATTCCATCAAAAAAAATTATTATAATAAACCCTCATTCCTGGATATGCAGTATGAAGAAAATGAATTTTTATCTCATACTTCACACTCTGGAGCTGAAATTGTTGAACGGAATATTGATGGACTTGCAGAACATCCGATATACAACAAGTTACATGAAATGGAGATGACCATTACGACCTGTAAAATGAAAAACTGCACGGATAAACAAGCTGCCACTCTAATTATATCTGGATTTACAGGGACATTAAAATATTAGTGGGATAATTATCTCACTGAAGATAATAGACATAGTGTAACAAATGCTACAACCATCACTCAAGTTATTAAGACTGAATCTACAGGAAAAACTTTTGAATATCTATGCATAGAAGACGCCACCGCTACCTTAATTTATAGTATAGCAAAACATTTTATAGGAGAACCTCAACTTTTTCAATATAGGAGTTTAGAAATACTATCTAACCTATCTTGCCCAAAGTTAGATGATTTTAGATGGTATAAGGATGTATTCCTCAACAAGCCATTTAATCTATGGTGACCTTATAAGTTTTATAAATGTCACAGGACTTGAATTATGTACAGATATGAAGCTTAAAAATCAACTTAAAAAGGATAATAAAACATCCAAAAAAGAAATAGGAAGCTTTTGTCAAGATTTTGGATACATCATGTTGTCTGCCCCTTCAAAAGAGGCATCAAAGAAAATTAAAAGAAGACACAAGCACTATAAAAATAAATCTGAAAAACCCCATCATTACAGAAAAAGATTTAAAAGGCACAAACGAGAAGCCAACAAAGGTGGCTTTCAAGGAAATAATGATAAGTGTTGGAGTTGTGGAAAATTTGGCCATAGAACTAAGGATTGTAAGGTCCCTAATAAAAAGAAGGATAAGTTCAATATGTTAGAACTTGAGCCAGAAATAAAAGATAGATTATATTCTATTCTTGACGAACATGACAATAATTCTTTCCCTGAAGAAAGTTTCAGTGATGAAGACCAGCTTAATATAGCATATAGTTCTGACAATAGTGACTCAACTGATCATTGTGGATGTACGGGAGCAATCTACACCTGTGATAGCCACTCAATAAATGTCATTACCAATAATAACAAGGAAATCTTCTTTGATATGATTGATCATATTGAAGATAAAGATCTTAAAAGAAAATATTTAATAGAATTAAAAAATATAGTTCTTAACCAACAACATGACAAAGAAACAATTGACCTTTTAATATGAAAAACGTACTAAATAAATTTAAAGAACAAAAGTCTAGTACAACAGTACAACATCTTCGAACTGAATTATTACATATTAAAAATGAAGTCAAAGAAGTTAAGCAAAGACTTAACAAGCTAAAAACAGATGCCTTTGCAATAAACTATTAAATGAACTAGACCCAATGCGAGAATATGAATTGTATCGATCCGAACCAGGAGAAACATCAAAATGAGAAAAAGGTGAAGAAGAAGATGAGTCTCTAGGGAGCCCTCTAGAAAGTAAATCAAGAGTAAAAACTATTGCAATAGTTAAAGCCCAGAGATGGCATATACCTATTCATTGGTTATAAATAAAAATTATACTATTCACAAAATTGAATTATTAGACACAGGTGCAGACCAAAACTGCATTATTGAAGGAATAATCCCTACTAAGTACCTTGAAAAAAGTACAACGCAGTTATTCTCCGCGACAGGTGAAAGACTCAAAATAAATTATAAACTCCATAAGGCACACATATGCAATAATGGAATCTACTTTATTAATGATTTTGTAATAATTAAACATATAAACGAAGAAATAATATCAGGCACCCCCTTTATAACCCAAATAAAACCCTATGTCGCTGATTTAGACGACATCCGCACCACTGGTCTAGGAACAAATATCATTTTTCCCTACCTAAATAATATGTCAAAAGAAGAAAGTGAATTTATAAAAGAAAAAACTATCTTTAGAATAAATATGCTTTCTCAACAAATAAACTATTTAAAGGACGAGATAAAATTTAAACAGATTGAATCCACTTTAAAAAATCCAAAGGTAGAAGCCAAAATTAAAAGCCTACAAGAATTCATAGAACGAGAACTCTGTTAAGAATTTCCTAATGCCTTTTGGGATAGGAAACGCCATATTATTGAGTTACCATATATCGAGGGATTCAACGAAAAGAATATCCCTACTAGGGCGAGACCTATTCAAATGAATCAGGAGTTAATGGAACATTGTAAAAAAGAAATCAATGATTTACTTTATAAAAAGATTATTAGACCTTCCAAGTCATCATGGAGTTGTTCAGCATTCTATGTCAATAATAGTGTGGAAAAAGAAAGTGGGGCCCCAAGGCTAGTCATTAATTATAAGCCCCTTAACAAAGTTTTAAAATGGATCAGGTATCCAATACCCAGTAAAAGAGATCTTCTTAAAAGACTTATAAAGATAACATTTATAGTAAGTTCGATATGAAATCCGGATTTTGGCAAATACAGATGGCAGAAAAAGATAAATATAAAACAACTTTTAATGTACCTTTCGGACAATATGAAGGGAATGTAATGCCATTTGGATTAAAAATACGCCGTCTGAATTTCAGAATATAATGAACAACATATTTAATCCACACAGTCATATTTCTATAGTTTACATAAATGATGTTTTGATATACTCAGAAGATATTGACCAACACTTCAAACATATCCAAACCTTTTTAAAAGTTGTTAAGCAAAACGGATTAGTAGTAAGCGCTAAAAAGATCATGTTATTCCAGATTGCTATTAGATTCCTTGGTCATGACTTATATCAAGGAACCTATAAACCCATTTGTAGAGCCATAGAGTTCTCATCCAAATTTCCAGATGAATTAATTGATAAAACTCAGCTTCAGAGATTCTTAGGAAGTCTAAATTATGTTGCATATTTTATTCAAAATATTAGATAGGTTTGTAAGCCTCTTTATCAGCGTCTTAAGAAAGATCCAGTCCCATGGGGATTAGAACAAATAGAGACAGTCCAAAAAATAAAATCAATAATTCAAAAACTTCCATGCTTAGTAATACCATATCTAGAGGCATTCATGATAGTAGAAACTAACGCCTCAGATATAGGACATGGAGGCATGCATTAAAAAAAATCTCCCTAGAAAACCCCAAACAATTAGTAAGATTCACTTCAGGAATCTGGAATACTCAAAAAAATTACAGCACCATTAAAAAAGAAATTCTGGCTATAGTGCTATGTATCACCAAATTTCAAGACGATCTAATAAATAAAGAATTTTTAGCTCTATTTTGCTTAAAAAATTATTAATTTCGATTTCTATTCAATTAAGCCTAATCATACATGATCTATGATGAATCGATTTATGATCTACACACTAATTGTAGATATTTACAAACCCAGCATGATTTATGATTTGAAATACAGATTTAATCAAATACCCATCATGATTTGATGACTTATAAGTTATATGTATGATCTTAAAGTATGCATGAAACCTATGATTTATGAATTATGTTTTTGGCCCACTCGCGGGCCTTATGTCATGCCTAGTTCATGTATGTACAAGAATGTTTATGATTATCATGATTTAACTAGCCCATGAATTCATGCATGTTATACTATGAGCACTATATATGTTTTGGGAAAAGTATCGAACACCGAGTAGGTTCGGGCCTGGTTCTGCTCCGGATCTCATAAACTACATGCAACCGTAGGTATGATGGGACCTCCTTTGTGACTGTTGCTAAACCAAATGGCCCTTCTCATGGTGATATCACACTTTCATGGTTCTAATCTTGGCAAGGTACGGACACCCTCCTGACTAGGGTCACAAGTCAGGCTTCATGTGTGCTCATATGGGGTATGTCGGTTAAGTGAATCTCCCACTATTCCTCAACATTTATGCATGTCTATGATTATGTATATTGGCTCAGGTTATATTCAATACGGCTTTCCACTAATGATTATGATTTTGAATGCATTATGAATGTTTTGAAAACCTTGAGCTTTATGTTATGTTATGTTATTTACGATATGAACATGATGTTCTACTTTTATGATGTTTTATGAGTTTTTACATGTTTTAATTCTCCATTTTTACTTACTTTGCATTATTGGTACATTCCACTTGCTAACCGCATACTTTTTATGTTGTATCATTTCATGATACAAGACTCGGCTTTCAGGCTCATCCTCATCCTTAGTCCGGCTAGGAGTCCCTATCAGTTTTATTAGTGAGTCCTCATGTTCTGAGGGCCGTATGATTAGACATTATGATGTACTTTTATTTATGTTTAGTCGGGTTAGTTGGGGATGTTGTCCCATCAACCCATCTTACATTATAGAGGCTTTCAGATAGTATGTAGTACTCAACTTATGTATATGTCTAGTATTTACGAATGTTATGATATGCTATGATACATTTAGATTTTTGGTATGTCTTATGTTCGGTCTTCCGCTTAGCGTGAATGAAGTTAGATGTGCTTATGGCATGGTCAACTTGAGGCCTCTCGAGATTTCTTGTCCCGTGTTACGATCTGGGTCTACGTTAAGGTTGTGACAAAATTGGTATTAGAGCAATAGGTTTTGATGTGTCCTAGGGTGTCTAAAAGCCGGGTTAAGTATAGTCTTTTTCATGGGTTTGAAGCGCTCAACAGTTATGACGAAGAGGCTATAAGACATTGAGGAAATGTTCCCTTCTTTCATGATCTACATAATATGATGAAAAGTCTCTCTATCCTTCTAATTTGTTCTATTTACGATTGCAGAATCATGGCTCCTCGAAGAGTGAATGGGAGAAGAAATGGAAACGGTGAAGGCCATGAAGATGGCAATGGTCATGGACACCAGCAAGCCCCACCTGTCCAGGAACCCCAGGCCCCAAAAGTAGTTTCCCATGCTGAGTTTTGGGCAGCTATCCAGATGTTGGCACGGGCCTTGACCGCTTAGGTCAACCAACAGGCTGTTGTGCATATTCCATAAAATCGAAATGTGGCAGCGACCCGGAGTTCCTTGGGTCTGAGGTGGATGAACCCGCTGGAGTTCCTTGGGTCTAAGGTAGATGAAGACCCACACGATTTCATCGAGGAGATTCTAAAAATCACCCAGGTTATGGGGGCAACCAATGGAGATTGTGTTGATTTGGCCTCCTATCAGCTAAAAGGGGTGGCACATATATGGTTCAAGCAGTGGAGAGACGCTAGGGCTGTGGGTGCAGGCCCTACAAGCTGGGAAGAGTTCCAAGAAGCATCCTTGGATCAGTTCTTTCCCCAAGTGATGAGGGAGCTTAAGGCGGCTGAGTTTGTTAACTTGAAGCAGGGTGACATGTCAGTTTAGGAGTATGCGTTGGAGTTCACCCGTCTATCCAAGTATGAGCCAGAGTTGGTGGCAGATCAAAGGGCTCAGGTAAGCCGTTTTGTGCATGGAGTGGTGGACTACCTGGATAAGGACTGTAGGATCGCCATGTTGCATCGAGACATAGACTTTTCCCACATTATGTTGCATGATCAGCAAATGGAGTCGATGTATTAGAGGCAGAGAGAGGACAAGAGGTCCAGGACCGATAGTTACATGACTTCTCAGGTCAAATTAGGGGGTGGACAACATCAGCAGTCCCAGCACTATTCTATTACTCCATCACCATCATCGGCCAGTAATACGTCTAGATTCCGAGGGGATCAGAGGAGTAGGGCTCCCTGTTCGAGAGGTAAGCGTAGCATGATGATAGAGCGCACTTTCCCATCTTATGCAAAGTGCAGTAAAAATCACTTGGGGAGGTTCCTAGTTGGCTCGGATGCTTGTTTCAAGTGTGGAAAACCTGGACACATACTGAGGGATTGCACTTCAGTCAATGGCCGGTGGAGCCCATATGCCAGGAGCTAGTTTAGCCACTCCAGCAGCACGTCTCCCTCAGTAGGGTGCCTCAACTAGTTCAGCCGGCGGTCAGCGTCAAAATAGGATCTATGCTTTAGCACCCCATCAGGAGCAGGAGGTTTCCTCGAATGTGGTCACGGGTATGTTACGAGTTTTTCACATTGATATTTATGCTTTGCTAGATTCGGGGGCAACTTTTTGTTTTGTGACTCCTTATATTACTAGTGGATTTAGAGTTAGTCCCAAGACTGTTTCAGAACCATTCTTAATTTCTACTCCTATTGGTGATTCAGTTGTAGCCAGGCAGGTATATAGAGGATGCCCGGTCACTATATTGCATAAAGTCACCTCTGCAGACCTTGTAGAGTTAGCCATGACTTACTTTGATATTATTCTCGGCATGGATTGGTTGTATACATGTTATGCTTCTATTAATTGTAGAACCCGCGCGGTGGAATTCTATTTTTCGTGAGAGTCAGTCTTGGAGTGGAAGGGTAGTTCGGCGGTACCTGTAGGCTGTTTCATTTCCTATCTTAAGGCCAGAAAGATGATTTCTAAGGGTTGCATGTATCATCTAGTTAGGGTAAAGGATGTTAAGTTCAAGACCCCGACTATCCAGTTAGTTCTGATGGTGCATGAGTATGCAATGGTCTTTCCCGATGATTTTCCAGGTGTTCCTCCTAAGGGGGAGATTGATTTTTTACTGACCTTCTACTGGAAAAGCAGCCTATATCTATCCCTCCTTATAGGATTGCTCCAGCCAAGCTAAAGGAGTTGAAGGATTAGTTGAAGGACCTATTAGATAAGGGCTTCATTAGACCGAGCAAGTCCCCATGGGGTGCACCAGTTTTATTTGTCCGAAAGAAGGATTGCTCGCTTCGGATGTGCATTGACTATCGACAATTGAACAAGGTCACCGTTCAGAATATGTATCCTTTACCCAAGATCGATGAATTTTTTGACCAGCTTTAGAGTGCCAAGTTTTTCTCAAAATATATCTCCAGATCAGGTATCATAAGCTCAGGGTTCGGGAGTGTGATATTCTGAAGACAACATTCAGGATGCGGTACGGTCATTATGAGTTCGTAGTTATTTATTTCAGACTAACAAATGATCCTGCAGCTTTTATGGACTTGATGAACAAGGTGTTGAAGAAGTACCAAGATATGTTCATGATCGTGTTCATTGATGATATTCTTATATACTCCCAGAGCGAGGAGGAGCATGCAGCTTATTTGAGAGTAGTTCTTTAGATTCTCAAGGATCGCCAATTTTATGCCAAGTTCAGCCAGAGGGAGTTTTGGTTGAACTTGGTAGCAGTTTTTGGCAATGTGGTATCAAGCGAGGGCATAAAAGTGGACTCTCAGAAAATTGAGGCGGTGAAGAATTGTCCAAGACCGGTGAATCCTTTGGATATTCGGAGTTTCTTGGGCCTAGTTGGTTACTACCAGAGATTTATTGAGGGCATTTCCTCAATTGCAGCACCTTTGACAAGTTGACTCAAAAGAAGGTAAAGTTCTAATGGTCGGAGGCTTATGAGAAGAGCATCCAAGAGTTGAGACTCGACTCACTACCGCACCGGTGTTGACTCTACCCGAGGGTACCAATGATTTTGTGGTGTATTATAATTCTTTGAGAATCAGACTCGGGTGTGTATTAATGCAGTGGGAGAAAGTGATAGCGTACGACTCGAGATAGTTGAAGATCCATGAGAAGAATTACCCGACCCATGATATAAAATTGGCCGCGGTGGTATTCGCATTGAAGATATAGTGAAATTACTTGTATGGGGTCCATGTGGATGTGTTAACGGACCACAAGAGCTTACAATATGTGTTCACACAAAAGGACCTCAATCTACAGCAAATGAGGTGGTTAGAGCTTCTCAAAGACTATGAAATGAGTGTTCGTTACCATCCGGGTAAGGCTAATGTGGTGGAAGACGCACTTAGTAGACTCTCTATAGAGAGTGTGTCCCATGTGGATGAGGGGAAGAAGGAGCTAGTGAAAGATACATCGACTTGCAAGGATGGTAGTTAGATTGGTCGACTCGACCGATGGCTGCATTGTTTTCCAAAATGGATCTGAATCGTCCTTGGTGACTGATGTGAAGGATAGACAAGATGAGGACCCAATTTTGGATAAGTTGAAGGAATCCATTCAACGTCAGAAGGTGGAGGTCTTCTCCCAAGGGGGAGATGGTGTGCTTGGATTCCAGGGTTGCCTATGTGTTCCATGTCACTCCCCACCTTGGGAGGCATGACTGGCACCTGATGCCCTACTAGGATCTAAACTGGTTTGACTGAGCTTATGTACCTCTAGTGCATTCCTAATCTTTAAATCAAGAAAACGACGGGCTATATCTCGGCTGTCAACACAGCCACCGGCCGACAAGGCCTTATAGCCACCTGTAAAAGAAAATAGCTAACCAGAAACAGATAATAACAGGGGATCCTATGCGGGCCGACAAGACCACCATGATGTCTAGTTATGACTATAAAGTAAATCCAGTGCTAAATTAGTCTATGGCCGATAAGGCCGTTAACTAATAGCTAAACAAGGCACCACACGACCAATACGCAAGATAACATATATGGGCCCCACATGGCCAACAACAACTAACCATAGTGATTCTGAGAAATTGGAAGCCTCTAAGAGTGATATACTTCACGAGACATGGCCCCGACTTACCATAAACTATACAAACAAAAAGAGAGAAAACCTTCTAACTTATTAGCTCCGGAGGAAGGGAGCTCGACTGCACTGCTAGTCTTGGTTGTATAATAGGAAGGTCCTGATCCATGACTATCCGTACGTGTAGGCAAGTAACGCAGTGCCCCAAGAAGGGCGTTAGTACAATATGTACCTAATATGTAAGGCAGTAACTGTAAATAACTGAATGAACTAAAAGGAAACTTAAAGTAATTAAGAAGAAAGGATAGAAATACTACCTGAATAACTGAACTTCTTGCTACCTTATCAGTAACTACTGCAACCAAGAACCTTACTTGGCCCCCATAAGCTGGAAGGTACACCTAGCATAGAATAACCCACCCGGGGCCCCTATAAGCCCTGACGAGTACACTTCAATCTATATACCCCTAACAAGGTCAAAACAGGTCAACTACTGGCTATAGTCATCCTACCAGTCCCCTGGGTCTGCAACTGAGCCCGCTCCGCTCTTGAACTGTAGGTGTATCTAAGTCTGGTGGACTCCGAATATCTGCACCCTGGGCACCAGGCTCGACAGGGGTTGTGGTGCTGATACGGCATATGATGGTCCAGCCATAGAATGGACTGTATGACCTTGGAACCAATCTTCGTCCCTTGCGAACGGCATACCGCTCCTTGGAGAGATGTCATCTCGCACCTGGCAGGCGTCGACACAGCTTGTACCCTTGGGGTTGGTTATGGAGGGTTATACAGGACAAAGTCAGTCCCAAGCTAAACATAGAATACAACTCTCAGCTAACAACAATAGCTAATCATAATAGATATACTTCTAGCTCTCTTACTGGGATTCAAACTAAGTTATAATACTACAGAAAATAACTTACTGAACGAGTTTGCCTTAGCATACCTGGATCACCGATTCCTAATTAATTGGCGAGTTTTAGTCTGTATTCAATAGCTCTTTCCAACTATAATCTTATTACTGGGAGAATGAGACTAGTTTCAGTACTAAATTCAGCAAAAACGATAACTTTTAATACTAATATTAACTATACTTCAGCTTTATAATTTCCCGAGAGTTCAAAAGGCAGAAATGCTTACCTGAAGCCTATGAGCATATAGAAATCGGTTTGGAGCAATTTTGATAACCTTTGATCAACGGGGATTTGCTGGGAAAATTTTCGAGAAACTAACTCCGTTGTAATGCTCTGTGCAGGCTTATAATCTGATACCTGAAGTTAATTTGAATTTAGACGGCGTTTGGCAGCATAATTGAAGGAAAATCAACTAAAAACTCATACCTTTCTCTTTCTGGAAGAATATGAATTGGAAAATGATTCAACAACTAAAGAGACTTTATATGTATACTTGGGCAGTGGACAGGGGGTCCGTTCCATGAACCCCAACGCACCAAAATACGGGCGTGTAACGGAGCCCATCGCGGAGGGGAAGGGTCTGTGACATGTTGCTCCTATTTGGCAGCTTGTCCAGCCTTTTCCCTCGCTCCCACGATTCCGCGCTCTTTCGACCTTTTGCTGGGCCCTTTCTTGTACGAGTCGTACTCTAAAACTCTTGAGTAACATAGAATATGCTAACAAATGTTAGGAACTTACGGGGTGTAACATCCTCCCCCCCCCCCACACTTAGGAACTTTCGTCCTCGAATGTCACTTACAAGAGTTTAACTCTTCCAACTATTATTCTGGAAAACATTTGGCAAAGTCTCCCCTATAGTATGGACTATCTGAAAACCTTGAAACGTAGAAGAGCCCAACACAGGAACTTCACCTAACACTATAAAAACTATTTCACAACAAGATTGTACTCAACTAACAAATATATGTAACACAAATGGTGAAACAACAATTGAATCAATAATTTACCTCAACTGCATAGTCTAGACTATGCTTGGAGGAAATGAGTATATCTGGATCTTATATCGTCCTCAGCTTCCTAGCTCATATGCCACTTGACCTATTCTCCTGATGACTCAATACGGCCCAATAAATCTCGGGCTAAGCTTGCCCTTTTTACCAAATCTCATCACGACCTTCATCGGTGAGACTTTCAGAAATACCCAATCGCCTACCTCAAATTCCAGGTTTCTACGCCATACGTTAGCGTAAGATTTCTAGCAGCTTTGAGTTGTCAGCAGGTGTTCTCTGATAAGCTTCATTTCTCTTCTGACTGGAGGATTATATGTGGTCCAATTAACTCTGATTGTCCAACCTCGAACCAACCAATTGGGGATCTGTATTTCCACCCATATAAGGCCTCATAAGGCGCCATATGGATTGCTGAATAATAACTATTATTGTAAGAAAATTGAATAAGGGGTAAATGTTCATCCCAACTGCCTCCAAAGTCTAATAAACATGCTCGCAACATGTCCTCAAGTGTTTGAATTTTACGTTCTGCCTACCTGTCTATTTGAGGATGGAAGGCTATACTCAAGTTGACCTGTGTCCCTGGGCCCTTCTGAAAAGATTGTCAGAATTTAGCTGTGAATTGCGCTCCTCTATCAGAAATGATCGATACTGGAACACCATGCAATCGAACTATCTCTTTGGTATACAATTCAGCATAGTCCTCAGCTGAGAAGGTAGCCCCGATTGGCAGAAAATGAGCTGACTTCGTCAATCTGTCAACAATCACCCAGATGGAATCAAATCTGTTCCTAGTACGGGGTAATCCTATCACAAAATCCATATAAATTGCCTCCCATTTCCACATAGGCACTGCTATATCCTGTGTCAATCCGCCAGGTTTTTGATGTTCCTCCTTTACCTGTTGGCAATTAGGGCATTGTGCTACAAATTCTGCTAGACCTTTTTTCATTTACGGCCACCAGTAAATCTCTTTTATGTCATAGTACATCTTTGTTGAACCTAGGTTCAGAGAATAACGGTAATAATGTACCTCTTCCATGATTTGTTGGGGAAGACTTGCCAAATTTGGTACACAGAGGCAACCCCTACATCTTAAAAACCCATCCTCAGTTACCTCGAAGGATGGTATTTCTCCTTGTTATACCTTATCTCAGAGCTGTGCTAAATGAGGATCTTCATATTGCCGCTCTTTTACTTTTACAAATAGGGATGATACTGCAGTATTCTGAATCACTACCCCATTGTCTCCCGAATCTACTATTCGGACAGCTAGGCTGGCTAACTGATGCAATTCTCGGGCCAACTCCCACTCTTCTAATTTCAAATATGCTAAACTCCCCATGGATCTACGGCTAAGGGCATCTGCTACAATGTTGACCTTTCCTAGATAACACAAAATGTTCACGTCGTATTCTTTTAGTAATTCTAACCAGCGACTCTGCCGTAGATTCAACTCTTTCTGAGTGAAAATGTACTGGAGGCTCTTATGATTAGTAAAAATGTCCATGTGCACCCCATACAGATAATGTCTCTAGATCTTTAAGGCGTGGACTACTACCGCTAACTCCAGATCATGAGTGGGATAGTTCTTTTCATGTTTTCTTAACTAACTCAAAGCATAAGCAATCACCTTGCCATACTGCATCAGGACACATCCTAACCCAACACCTGAAGCATCACATTACACAACATAACCTCTGATCCTTCTGGAAATGCTAGTACTAGCGCTGATGTCAATCTATTTTTCAGATCTTGGAAACTCTGTTCACATGCTTCGGTCCAGTGAAATTTACCTTCTTTATGAGTTCACTTGGTCAAAGGCGCTAATAAGGTAGAAAACCCTTGTACAAACCTTCTATAATACCCGGCCAACCCTAGGAAACTATGTACCTCAATCGGAGTTGTAGGTCTAGGCCATGTCTTTTTGTCACGACCCGAGAGGAGACCCAGATCGTAGACAAGGGATAAGGGACTCCGAGAGATCCCAAGTCAACCCATGGAATAAGCATTCACTAACTCATTCAATATACATAAAGGAAACATAATTATAACTCAGCAGAAGTCTAACTTAACATAACAACAAAATAAACTTATGAAGCTGAATACATGTCTAAGTCTGATAAGCCTCTAATCTGGACGAGCTGATGGTACAACAACCCTAACTAGCTCAGAAATACTGAAACTGAAAATACACTCATGAAAACTGAATATCTAATACTCGGAAGATGAGGACTCACCAAACAGGAAGGTGCTAACTCTGATAAGCGGCTACGAACAGGGCTAAACTTGAGAACCAGATCCTGCATCATGAAATGATGCAGCATAGAAAGTATGCAGTCAGTACGTGGAATGTAAAGAGTATGCAAGGTAAGTAAAACCGCTTTGATAATATAAATAATTTCAATCCATTCATACATATAATAAACTTTAAAAGTAAGTAGGAGACCACATGCATTAATTCCTAAATCAATCTTTATCATAACGTGTTCATGCATGGCTTCAGAACATCATAATCGAATCGAATGACTCAAAGCTAAATCGTAACATTTACATCAAAATCTAAACAATGAGTCAAACCTTGCTTTTTAAACATGCATGCATAAGATAATCATCATGGGAAATGGACATGCAAATTCATATGATAGAGACTATGGGAAACTCGTCACTTAACCGACATACCACGATAGAGCATACATGGTCCTAACTATTACACTTAAGTGGGCAGGGCCATCCGAAACCTTGCCAGGGCTAGGGACGGTACCATGATATTGATATCAAGTTGAAAGGGGCCAATCGGCTGGGAGGTCCCAACAATATAATAGAATCAACCAACGTTGGCGCGTAGTTCTGGGTCTTAGGGTTATCGACCCTTAGCCCGCTCGGTGCTAGACTCTTCTCCCAAAATATACAATGCTCTACATCGTATAAATACGAAGCTCAACATCATCAAGTGAAGAAGCTCAACATGAAATCATGCATAAACTTAACATCGTATGAAACGAAGCTCAACATTGTTCATTGACAAAGCTCATTATGAAATCATGCATGCATTAGACATCATATAAACATGAAGCTCAACAATGTCGTCTCAACAAACATTAGAATGGAATCATGCTTAGACTCAACATCATGTGAAATGAAGCTAAATGACAACATACATCTCAATTATGAATTGATGCATATGAGAAACTCTACTATGACACATACCACAAGATCAAGAATAGTGGGAGGCTTTACTCCAAAATCATGTGGTATGGCTACTTTAGAATTATCACTTCATCATTATCAACATAAGGGCGTTTTCCCAAAATCTTGTCATGCTTGAACCCATTAAAATCATTTGAAAACATTATAATTTGGGAGATTTCACTCCAAAACAATTAATATAGTCAATTCACGAAAATCATCATTCATACTCAACATTCGGCACTACCCAAAGCTTCACTATACATGGGTCTATTTAATCTTATTTTAAAATATCATCAAAATCATAAAAAATCACATGTAAGCTTGAAAACATGCTTTCCATCATCTACTCCATCATCATCACATCATATAAGAAACTCCCCGCACATGGGCGTTTTAGCTTCAATTTTTAGAAAACAATTTTGTAAAAGAAATTAAGTTAGAATATGCCCAACCTCGATAAATCATCAATATCAACTCAATTTAATCATACAAATAAGTAGAAATGTAGGAATCACGTAGTTCAATGAAAACCCATACTTGATCATCACAGACAAATCACAAATTGATAGGGAATGGGCATGGGTGTGGAAGGAAGAACCCACTCATAGCCTTATATACATGGGATCGAGTAATCCTAACACTTCCTAATTGCCCAGCTGAGATTTCCCTTGAAAACCTTGAAATTCTCCTCACTTTCTTTCGTTCAATCCTTCTACCTTGCATGCATGAAGAATATGGCCCAGATGGTTCTTTCTCAGCTTAAAACCCTCTATTACGAGCTTAAAAAGACGTAGTATAGGCCCTTGGAACTTAGGAATAATGAAAAAGCCCTAACTAAAATCGCTGAAAATAACTGTCAGGGGGTCCTAACGGACGACCTGACGACTCGTTACTAAGGCACACGATCCGTTGGTTCACCCATCAAGTAACTGCCTAATCATTCATGAAAACTAAAATGTTGCTGACGGCCCTCCTGATAGGTCGTTAGGCCTGACGACAACTCGTTAGGTACCATCCATCAAGTACACTAGATAAGCTTTACCATCTTTCTCAAGGACCAACCCACGACTGACATGATGACTCGTAGTGACTGACCATCAGTCATTAAATCACTCGTGAGGACTTCGAGTCCTTCATCATCCCAAGTCTTCCCCCTGAGTCACTTGACAACTCATTTGGCTCGCCACGAGTCATTAGGTGACGCGTTCTACAACTGCTGCAACATTTTCCAGTTTTTCTCCTGGTTCACTTCCGGACCTGATCCTTTGATTCCCGGGGTATAACAATATCTCCCCCTTGGGAATATTCGTCCTCGAATGTTATAAATAAGTAAAAAACTCAGAAACAAACAATCAGTATATATAGATGCTAATCATTTACATTCAAGTCGAAAACTGATGGAACGACTACTCCCAAAGAGAAGCATATAGCTGGTCAGAGTTCAGACATCACATACATATATCATTTCATAAAACAAACTTATTTGCATGTATAGAACATGAAAAACTGAATAGAGTTTTAGGGAAAAAATTTGATACCTCAAACTGAAGCTGAGCCAGTAGGGAACAAATGGGGGTATTTAGCCATCATATCTGCTTCGGCCTCCCACGTGGCTCCTTTGACATGCTGATCTCTCCATAACACCTTTACTGAGGCTACATCCTTGTTCCTCAACCTTCGAAGTTGTTGATCCAAGATTTCAATCGAAATTTCTTCATAAATGAGGCTGTCTTTTGTACGGGTCGTACAAGTAATATAGTGGCCCTTTTTAAGAGCCGGATATCGAACCCACAGGGACTGGACCAATTCAGCTAATTATTGAGTTCAAGTGTGATATTAAATACCGCAAGTGTTGATTATAGAAGTTTTCGGTAGAGTTTAATTAAGTCTAATTATGGTCAACGAAATACTCTAAATTCATTGAAGGAGAAACATAGAGTTAAAGCCGGATAATTATGCGATACTACGATTTGCAATGGTTTAAGTATGAAACTATCACTTGTCATCTCACATAGTTAGAATTGCATGTTCATGGTCTTCCGAACCTATAAACACGACAAACTAGCCTCACTACTACTTTGTGAGCGAGGATGCTAATTCTAGTTCGTGGGCAATTAACTACGTGGATGTGGTTTATGGGTTATTCCATTGATTAGGGTACTTTCGTACCTCGAAGCATTTAACCAAACTTAGCTTCACAACTACTTCTGCGAGTGGTGGAGTGACAAATCTAAGCCGGTGTCTTTCTCTCTTCCCATTGTATCAACCAAGCAAGGTATTAGGTATATTTCTATCCTAACCACAAAATCTTATCAAAAGACAAGAACTTGCTTCCTACATTCTTATGTTCTTCCCTAAGTTTGCTTTCTCAAGCATTTGCCTAAGTTTAACGTGTGTGTTTTCATAGTGATCAATCATAAAAACAACCATAATTAAGAATGAAAGATAAAACAACAATGAATAACTTAATTCCAAAGCAAATTCGTAAAAACACACTCATAACTCATGGATTCAACACTAGAGGAAGGATTCTAGCCATTCAAGTTCGTAAAATTACAAGAAAACATTGTTAAAGTAACATACTTACAAGAATTGGTAGATTAGAAGATGAAATTGATGAACCCTAGTTGAGTTCTCCCACTTCTCCCTTCACTCCTAGGTGGTTTTTCAAAATAAAATCGTGACAAAATGATTTTAGGAGCTAAGGGACCTATTTATAGTAAATGAGAATTGTACAAAATTATGCCTATCGTGGAATGGCTCCGTGTCACGGAGTGTATAACAGAGCACTGCCTCCGTGACACGGAGGTAATGTGAATGCACACTGAAAACTCATAAAACTGTCGCCAGGCAGCCCCTTGCCGCCTTGGCAGCGTGTCACGCTTCTTGTGCAGCTCGCCAGGTGGCGTGTCACAGCCTTGGTCGCGTAGCTTGCCTGCCATGGCATGTTTCCAATGCATAGGTGGGCTGTTTCGCGCATCCTCCTTGCCGACGTTTGCGTTTTAATTCCGATTCCATGCTTCTACTTCACCAACTCATGGATTAGTCCCTCAAATTCATTTTAAACCTACAAAAATAAGAACTAATCATGTTGGTTAGTGTATATATTCACATTTACATAAAATTACATGAGAATACATATAATTAAGTTGATGAACAAGACAAAACTAAGTTATAAAGCATCACTCGGGCATGTTATTTTGCCCGAGGTCACCTACCCCACACTTAAAGATTTGTTCATCCTCGAACAACCCTTTTACATCTCATGTAAATGAAGACTCACACATAACTAATTTAGCAAGACCATTCAAGCTACGACTATAATGATTATTTAAGATAGCAAGTTTAAAATAGAGCATGCACAATTAAATCAATGAACTTATATACAACTCCATTAAGACTTCCCAACCTCAAGAATCGACTCTCAATCATAGCAAACTCATGTAAATCAACCGATCAAGAAATCCGACATGAATGTTATCTTTCATTAAACATGTGCCCTCACAACAAGAGAGTTACCCATTTTTTACTCACAAATTTTCAAATCACACATGTATGGGTATATGAATAAGATTACGCTCGCTCTCTCCAAGAATTCACATGCATCATGTAGTGAACCATAAGCTTTCCCTTAGTGTTTTACTCCACTAATTTAAGGATGTATGAACGTAAGATCAAGTAGGACTTAATGGGTTGTAATGTAAGCTAAGGGACGAGTAGGTACTATTCTGGCCAGTAATACTGACAATCTTCCCCAAGCGCTTTTAATACATCCAACATTCATTAAGGATATCTCTTCTCTTACTTCACCCTTATTCTCTTCAATCCTGAATTTTTTTCTTCTTATTCCCCTTTCTTTAAGCACACTGAGCTTAGTAGTAAGGAGTACTTAAGCAATTTTTTTTCATTCGTTTATTTTCTTACTCCGTACTAATAATCAACCATTTTCACACAAGTGCACCTTTGTCCTTTTCTCAACTTTTACAACTTGCTACTTTTTCTTCTTTTTCACGCTTCTCACCCCTTCACTCTTTGGAATTTTTCACGTAAGCGCTTCAGAGTTTTGGATCAAATTCAAAGCTAATGAAAGAAAAGGATTAAGCTTATGTTGTAGCTATCAAAGAATAGGCTCAAGGCTCAATGGGGCTAACTAGAATTAAATATTCAAGGTAGGTAAAGTGAGGTATAACATTTAGGTTCATTCAAAGAAATGCCTAAATCATCTCCTACAATCCACATCCTTCATTTCGCTTTATATACACAGCAGGCAAGTTCTAGACATTCCACAATAGCACGGAATATTTGAAAAACTTACTCTCACAGCACATGCTCAATTCAAGACACATTCAGCAGACTCTTACTCAGCTAATCACAAGAATTCAGAATTAAGCTTCAATCACATCGAGTCAAATTCAAGAGCCTAAGTGTCTCACACAAAGTTATACACTTCTTACATGCTTCAACACTAAACATACTTGCATCTTACAATAATTTCTAGCACATAACAAGAACATCAAGCCATCAATTAGCTACGGGTTCAAAAGCCAAAACCTATTGACTAATTTTCCTTAAGACGGTCGTCATCCATTCATCGTCGGAAATAGTCTCTATCTATGACTAAAAATATTATATACAGACAAAGAAAAATTTATTTCTTCAGTTCAAAGACCCCCCGTTGGAAAAGAACTGAAAAGAAAAAGCAACGGCTGATGAAATCATGCTTCATTCAAAAAATTTGTTCCAATATTTCTACCAAGCACTGATTCCCCAAAAATCGTTAAGCACAAAAATTTTGAAATTTTCCTCACCCCACACTTGAATCATGCTATGTCCTCATAGCATCAAATTAAAATTAAAAAGGATGAGAAATACTCGAACCTCTATGCCTAGCTAACCGCATGCTTTTCTTCAAGTTTTCATAAGTGGGTGTTTGACCCCACACTTCTTCTCTTCCAGGCTTTTTAGCTTCCTCCTCCATGGGTACTCAGACTTCTCCTCCATCTGCGCTTAACTTTTCACCAAAAACACAAACACGATGAAGATAAAAAAAATCAACACAAACAAAAATCACAAATTGTACCTGTGGTACCCTTGGGTTGCCTCCCAAGCAGCGCCTTATTTTACGTCGCGACACGACGTGGACTATCCTTTTCAAGACATCCTCATACCTTGGTTCCCGTTCGAGAACCATCTCCTTTTCTTTTGATTTTTAGAGGAAACAACCTCCGCTCTGTTCCTCTCTTCCTCCAACTTCTTCACACTCTGAAGCCCTTTATCAGACTCGGGCTGAACACTTGTCATTACCTTTGGCCATGGACTTGATGAATCCCCCACCCCACACTCATCCTGTGACACCACACTAACCTTACACAGGTTTCTGTAGTGTGTGGATGGGTTCATTTCATGGTATACTCAGAAAAGTTCTTCATCTTCGACCCTTATTTTCAGGGTCCCTGCTCTCACGTCAATTACCACTCCTCCGGTGGCAAAAAATGGTCGTCCCAAGATTAAGGGTACCTGATCATCAACATGAAAATCTAAGATAATAAAATCAGCAGGTATAATAAACTTACCCACTTTGATGAGAAGGTCCTCTATTATTCCATCAGGTGCCACTCACGACTTATTTGCCAGCTGCAACATCAACCTTGTTGGCCTCGGTTTTCCCAATCCCAGGGTGTTAAATAAAGACAGGGGCATTAGATTAACTGCTGCCCATAAATCACACAAAGCTCATAGCACCTCAGTTTTACCAATTTGTATGGGGAGGGTAAAACTCCTTGGGTCTTTGAGCTTCTTTAGAATCATGCTCAATACCCTATGACTGCACTCCTCAGTCAGTGCTACCGACTAGAGATCCACCAATCTGACTTTGTTCGCCATCACGTCTTTCAAGTATTTAGCATACTTGGGCATTCCCTGCAAAACATTAATAAGAGACAAATTTATGTGAAGTTCTTTGAAACTCTCAAAGAACTTTTTGAAGCATTCCTCCTCCTTGCTCTTTCTGAATCCCTGAGGGAGTGGTGGTGGTGGTCTTTGTGCTGGCTGCAATGAAGATTGTGCATTTTGTTGCCCAGCACTCTGATTATCTCCCTTGTCAGTGGATGGTCCTGGTCTAACCAACTCCGGTTGCACCTCCTCTCTTTTCTCTTTTAGCACTACATCAACTAATTGTTTGCCGCTTCTCAGACTGATGGCATTGACCTGCCAGGGGTTAGGATTTCTGTCACTTGGTAGTCCTCCCTGCGGTCTCATGTTTTGAGTAGCTGCTATCTGACCCATTTGTTTTTCTAGATTGCGGGTGGACACTTGCTGATTCTTCAAGTCTGCTGCCATCCTCGCCTGATTCTCTGCTAACTGAGTTTAGGTATCCATGATTTTCTGCAATGTTTCCTCAATGTTGCTGCTCAACTGGCCATCATTCTTCCTATTCTGCTGATACTGCTGCTGCTGAGGTTGCTGATAACTTTGCTTTTGGTTTCTACCCCAAGAAAAATTCAGGTGGCCCTACCAATTTCTGTTGTAGTTGTTTCCACAATTCTGATTGTTCCGCTGCACATTCCCAACAAAATTGGCTGATTCTGGATTGGCTCCACAAGATTCTGCATTGTGCCCATTATTTACACAAATTTCACACCAACTTGGAGCTTGCTGAATTGCATTAACCTGGCCCTATTGTTTGTTCATACTCAGTTTATTGAACTAAGTCATCATCTGATGCTGGAACAAAGCTAACTGTGCTACCAAGGCATTCATACCATCTACCTCTATCAACCCTGATCTCTTTCCTGCCCCTCTCGATGACTCGCTGTGCCACTCTGGATTTCCTTGAGCAATTCTATTCAACAAAGTGTATAGCTCATCATAAGTCTTCTGTAAGGCTTGCCCACCCGATGCAGAGTCTAGTAAAATTTTAGTGTATGGGTCTAGACTTTCAACAAAGGTATGAGCCAGCACCTCATTTGATTGCTGGTGATGGGGACAGTCTCTCAATAATGACTTGAATCTTTCCCAAGCCAAATACAAATTCTCATCAGGCCTCTGCTTGAAACATAGTATTTCACTTCTCAGCTTCGCAGTCTTGCCTAAAGGAAAAAATCTAACAAGGAACTTCTTTGCCAAATCATTCCATGAATTTATGGAGTTCGGTGGCTCAGCTTTCAACCACTTCTTTGCCTCTCCTAACAATGAAAATGGGAAGAGGGTAAGTCGGACATAATCTGTGGACAAGCCGGTGGGGACAAACGTGTCACTGATCTCAAGAAAGTTCTGTAAGTGCTGTTGCGGGTCCTCATGTTCCATCCCAGTGAATTGACCACTAGAATGTAAAAACTGCACCATGTTCTACTTCAATTCAAAGTTCCCTCCAGGCTCCGAATTATGGATACTAGAGTTCACATTAGTCGCTTGTGGAATTGACACTTCGCGAACTGGTCTGGCTGCCATTGCTTCCGGTGAAAAATGTGCTTTTCCTGCGGGTGGTTGTTGTTGTACCTTTTCTTGAAGTCTTTTCAGCTTTTGATCAAGAGTTACTCTCCTTTGCAAATGGATTTGACGTTCAGGTTCAAGCAATGGTTCCACAAGCTCTCTATTCTTGGCCAGCTCGGCAAGACAACCTGTCACATGCAATAAGTCAGACTAAGACCAAGTTTCTCAACACTTAAGGAAATTTAAAAATCACACAAAAATAGACAAATTCACTAAACTTTGCCGAGACCCAGGCAACGAAGCCAAAAACTTGATGCCCCTGCAAATGTATAGGTCGTACAAGTAATATAGTGGCGCTTTTTAAGAGCCGGATGTCGAACCCATAAGGACTGGACCAATTCAGCTAACTATCGAGTTCAAGTGTGATATTAAATACTGCAAGTGTTCATTATAGAAGTTTTCGATAGAGTTTAATCAAGTCTAATTGTGGTCAACGAAATACTCTGAATTCATTCAAGGAGCAACATAGTGTTAAAGCCGGATAATTATGCGATACTACGATTTGCAATGGTTTAAGTATGAAACTATCAATTGTCTTCTCACATAGTTAGAATTGCATGTTCATGGTCTTCCGAACCTCTAAACATGTCAAACTAGCCTCACTACTACATTGTGAGCGAGGATGCTAATTCTAGTTCGTGGGCAATTAACTACGTAGATGTGGTTTATGGGGTTATGCCATTGTACTTTCGTACCTCGAAGCATTTAACCAAACTTAGCTTCACAACTACTTATGCGAGTGGTGGAGTGACAAATCTAAGCTGGTGTCTTTCTCTCTTCCCATTGTATCAACAAAGCAAGGTATTAGGTATATTTCTATCCTAACCACAAAATCTTATCAAAAGACAAGAACTAGCTTCCTACATTCTTATGTTCTTCCCTAGGTTTGCTTTCTCAAGCATTTGCCTAAGTTTAACGTGTGTGTTTTCATGGTGATCAATCATAAAAACATCCATAATTAAGAATGCAAGACAAAATAACAATCAATAACTTAATTCCAAAGCAAATTCATAAAAACACACTCATAACTCATGGCTTCAACCCTAGAGGAAGGGTTCTAGCCATTCAAGTTCATAAAATTACAAGAAAACATTGTTAAAGTTACATACTTACAAGAATTGGTAGATGAGAAGATGAAATCGATGAACCCTAGGTGAGTTCTCCCACTTCTCCCTTCACTCCTAGGTGGTTTTTCAGAATAAAATCGTGACAAAATGATTTTAGGAGCTAAGGGGCCTATTTATAGTAAATAAGAATTGTATACAATTATGCCTGTCGTGGAATGGATCCGTGTAACGGAGTGTATCGCAGAGCACTGCCTCCGTGACACGGAGGTAACGCGAATGCACACTAGAAACTCACAAAACCGTCGCCAGGCAGCCCCTTGCCGCGTTGGCAGCATGTCACGCTGCTTGTGCAGCGCGCTAGGTGGTATGTCACGGCCTTGGTCGCGCAGCCTGCCTACCGTGGCACATTGCCAACGTGCAGGTGGGCTGCTTCGCGCATCCTCCTTGCCAACGTACGCGTTTTAATTCCGATTCCATGCCTCCACTTCACCAACTCATGGATTAGTCCCTCAAATTCATTTTGAACCTGCAAAAACAAGAACTAATCATGTTGGTTAGTGTATATATTCAAATTTACATAAAATTACATGAGAATGCATATAATTAAGTCGATGAACAAGACAAAACTAAGTTATAAAGCAGCACTCGGGCATGCTATTTTTTCCCGAGATCATCTTTCACTCCAACGTGATGGAACACGGGATGAAGTGAAGCCAATTATGAAGGCAAGTCCAACTCATCCGCCACCTTACCAACACTTCTCACAACCCGGTAGGGACCAACATAGCGGGGATTGAGTTTACCTTTCTTTCCGAGCCGCATGACTCCCTTCATGGGAGATACCTTCAGAAATACCCAGTCGTCTACATGAAACTCCAAATCTCTTCTCCTCACATCAGAGTACGATTTCTGATGACTTTGAGCGGTTTTCAACCGGTCCCTTATCAGCTGAACCTTCACCATCGCCTCATGCACCAAATCTGGACCTATCATGGCTACCTCATCAACCTAGAACCATTCGATGGGGGACCTGCACCTTCGCCCGTAGAGTGCGTTGAACGGTACCATCTGGATCCTAGAGTGGTAACTATTATTATAAGCAAACTCGATCAAGGGCAAATGATCATCCCAAATACCTTTGAAATCAATAATGCATTCCCTCAACATATCCTCAAGAGTCTGAATGGTTCGTTCTGCTTGGCCATCCGTCTTAGGATGAAAAGCTCTGCTTAGCTTAACTTGAGTACCGAGCCCCTTTTAAAATGAATGCCAGAATTTAGAAGTAAATTGAGTACCTCGGTCCAAAATAATAGACAAGGGCACTCCATGAAGCCGAACCATCTCCCGAATACACAACTTAGCATAATATTCTGCTAAATTCGTGGTCTTGACCGCTAAGAAGTGTGCAGCCTTGGTCAACCTGTCCACCACAACCCAAATGGAGTCGTATTGCCGGCGAGTATGAGGTAGACCTGTAATGAAGTACATATTGATTTCTTCCCACTTCCAAGTGGCAATGGCAATATCCTGAAGTACACCTCTAGGTCTTTGATGCTCGGGTTTCACTTGTCGACAGTTTGGACATTTTGCTATAAACTCCGAAATATCCCTTTTCATACCATCCCACCAATATATCTCTCGCAAATCCCGATACATTTTCATGGATCCTGGATGAATAGAATATCTAGTACCATGTGCCTCATGCAATATCCGAACTCTCAAATTATCAATGTCCGGAACACACAGTTGCCCTTGGTATCGTAGCATACCATCTCCTCTTTGGGAGAAAACCTCCACTTTATAACTCCGCACCGCCTCCTTCATCTTCCTTAATATTGGATCCTCATATTGCCTTGATTTAACATCGACTACCAAGGTCAATTCCGACCTATTATGCACAACAACACCATCATCCATCGAATCGATCAATCTAACTCCCAGCCTTGCAAGCCGATGAAGATCTTTCACCAATTCCTTCTTCACCCATCCACATGGGACACACTCTCCATTGAGAGTCTACTAAGCGCATCCGCAACCATATAAGTTTTGCCCGGGTGGTAAAGGACACTCATGTCATAATCCTTAAGTAACTCCAACCACCTCTTTTGCCGAAGATTTAGATATTTCTGGGTGAACACATATCGCAAGCTCTTGTGGTCTGTAAATACATCCACGTGGACCCCATACAAGTAATGCTGCCATGTCTTCAATGTGAACACCACTACAACCAATTCAATATCGTGGGTCGGGTAATTCTTTTCATGCACCTTCAGCTGTCGAGGGCATAAGCTATCACCCTCCCACGCTGCATCAACACACACCCAAGTCCAACTCTGGAAGAATCACAATATACCATGAAACCGTCACTACCCTCGGGTAGGGTCAACACTGATGCGGAAGTAAGTCGAGACTTAAACTCTTGGAAGCTTCTCTCACAAGCCTCCGACCATTGAAACTTAACCTTCTTCTGAGTCAACTTAGTCAAAGGCGTTGCAATGGATGAGAAACCCTCCACAAACTTCCGATAGTAGCCCGTTAAGCCCAAGAAACTCCAAATATCGAAAGGATTCACTAGTCTGGGCCAATTCTTCACTGCCTCAATTTTTTGCGAGTCCACGTTTATGCCTTCGCTGGACACCACATGGCCCAAGAACGCCACAGAGTCCAAAAAAAACTCACACTTGCTAAAATTTGCATACAATTGACAGTCCTTGAGGCTCTGCAGCACTACTCCCAGGTGAGCGGCGTGCACCTCCTCGCTCCGAGAGTACACCAAGATGTCATCAATGAACACGATCACGAACATATTCAAATATGGCTTGAACACCCTGTTCATCAAGTTCATAAAAGTTGCAGGAGCATTTGATAGTCTAAAATACATAACTACAAACTCGTAATGACCATACCATGTTCTGAATGTCGTCTTCGGGATATCACTCTCCTAAGCTCTAAGATGATGATAACCAGATCTGAGATCTATCTTCGAGAAACACTTCTTACCCTGAAGCTGATTGAACAAATCATTGATCCTGGCTAAGGGATACCTGTTCTTGATAGTGACTTGGTACAACTATCGATAATCAATGCACACACTAAGGGAACCATCTTTCTTTCGAACAAATAATACTGGTGCGCCTCATGAAGACTGGCTCGGTCTGATGAAACCTTTATCTAGCAAGTCCTTTAACTGAGCCTTCCACTCTTTTAACTTGGCTGAAGCCATCCTGTAGGGTGGAATAGATATAGGATGCATATCGGGAAGGAGGTCAATACCGAAATCAATCTCCCACTCGGGAGGAATACATGGAAATTCATTGGGAAAGACCTCTAGATACTCACGTACTACTGGAACTGACTGGATAGTCGGGGTTTCGGACTCCATATCCTTAACCCTAACTAGATGATACATGCAACCCTTAAAAATCATCTTCCTGGACTTGAGGTAGGAAACAAATCGACCTACAGGCACAACTGAACTACCCTTCCATTATAAGACTATCTCACCCGGAAATCTGAACTCTACTGATTGGGTCCTGCAATTAATGGAAGCATAACAAACATACAACCAATCCATGCCGAGAATAACATTGAAATCGGTCATGGCTAACTCTATCAGATCTGCTGAGGTAACCTTATGGAGAATCAAAACTTGGCAAATTCTATACACCGGTCTAGCTATAACTGAGACACCTACTGGAGTAGAAACCGAGAAGAATTCTGACAAGACATCAGGACTGACTCTGAAGCTACTTGATACATAAGGTGTCACAAAGGATAAGGTGGCCCCTAGATCTACCAATGCATTAACATCAACATGAAAGACTCGTAACATACCAGTAACCATATTCGGGGAGACCTCCTACTCCTGACGGGATGCTAGGGCATAGAATTTGTTCTGGCACTGACCGCCCGATTGCACTAGTAGATGCCCCTTGATGTGTTGAGAGAGGGGGTGGGGATACTAACCTAGAAGCTGGGCCATGGGTCCCAACCTGGTCCTGTCTTGCTGCTGGACAATCTCTAAGCTTGTGTCCGGGTTGCCCACACCCGAAACAGGAAATCGAACCTGCCAAGCACTGAATTATATGCCCTCGGCCACATCTATGACAAGCTGAAACACCTGAATCTGCATGCCTGCTGCTCTGACCCCTCGAGCCTGATGTTCGTCCTCTCTGATCATGCCTAAGACGAGATGGCACACTCAAGGCTGATGAAGCTGGGGCAGATGATCTCTAGTGGGTCTGTTGATGGTGTCCACCACCGGACCTCTGCTGGGAGAATCTATGGTCTTCAGTCCTGGCCCTCTTGGCCTCTCTCTCTCTCGATTGTGCTGCCTCCATCTACTGGGCGTACAACACCATCCGAGGAAAGTCCATATCCTGATAGAGCATAGTAATCCTGCATTCCTTATCCAAGTAACCTACTATCCTATGCACAAACCTGCTCACTCGCGCCCTCTGTTCAGTCACTAACTCAGGAGCATACTTCGATAGGTGGGTGAACTCAAGGGAATACTCTATTACCGTCATCCTCCCTTGTTTCTGGTTTATGAACTCAGCTGCCTATAGCTCCGTCATCTTACGAGGGAAGAACCGATCGAGGAATGCAACCTGAAACTCCTCCCAAGTGATCAGGCCTGCTCCGACAACCCTGCTATCGTTCCATTGATGGAACTAGATATGCGCAACCCCCTTCAATTGGTAGGAGGCCAACTTCGTGCATTCAACTCCACTCACCCCCATAACTTGGGTGATCTTGACGATCTCATCAACGAACTCATGTGGGTCCTCATCTAACTTGGACCCTAGAAAATCCGACGGGTTCATCCTTAAGAAGTCCCTTTCTCGAGTCGCTGCTGCACTGCCATTCTACGGAACATGCGCAACAGCCTGCTAATTTACCTGAGCGGCAAGGCCTACGCAAGCATCTGGATAGTGCCCCAAAACTCAACGTGGGCGGCTGGCTCTAGTTCCTGAGGCTCCTGAACTAGTGGGACCTTCTGATGCCCATGACACTTGCCGTCCTCGTGGCTTTCACCGTCTCCATTTCTCCTTCCGTTCATCCTTCGAGGAGCCATGATTCAACAATCGCGAATAGCACGAATTAAAGGGATAGAAAGACTTTTCCTCACATGACATAGATCATGAAAGACGGGAACATTTCCTAGAACATTTCGTAGCCTTTTCGTCATAAGTGTGGCGCTCTTCATACTCACGAAAAAGACTTTACTTAACACGACTTTCAGACTCCCTAGGAGACTTTAAACCTATCGCTCTGATACAAAGTTTGTCACGACCCGAGAGGAGACCCGGATCGTAGACAGGGGACAAATGACCCCGAGAGACCCCAAGTCAACCCATGGCATAAGCATTCACTAACTCATAAAATAAACATAAAGGAAACATAATTATAACTCAGCGGACGTGTAACTTAACATAACAACAGAATAAACATATGAAGTTGAATACATGTCTAAGTCTGATAAGCCTCTAATCTGGACGAGCTGGTGGGACAACACCTCCCACTACCTCAGAAACACTGAAACTGAAAATACGCTCATGAAAACTAAATATCTAGTCCCCGGAAGATGAGGACTCACTAAACAGGCAGTTGCTAACTCTAATAAGCGGCTAAGAACGGGGCTGAACTTGAGATACGGATCCTGCATCATGAAATGATGCAACATAGAAAGTATGCGGTCAGTACGTGGAATGTACAGAGTATGTAAGGTAAGTAAAACCTCTTTGATAATATAAATCATTTCAATCCATTCGTACATATAATACAATTTAAGAGTAAGTAGGATACAATATACATTAATTCCTAAATCGATCTTTATCATAACGTGTTCATGCATGGCTTTAGAATATCATAACCGAATCGAATGACTCAAAGCTAAATCGTAACATTTATATCTAAAGCTGAACAATGAGTCAGACCTTGCTTTTTAAACATGCATGCACTAGTTAGTCATCATGGGAAATAGATATGCAAATTCATTTGATATAGACAATGGGAGACTCGTCACTTAACCGACATACCACGATAGAGCTTACGTGGTCCCGACTACTATACTTAAGTGGGCAGAGCCATCCAAACCCTTGCCAGGGCTAGGGATGCTACCATGATATCGATATCAAGCTTAAAGGGGCCAATCAGCCGGGGATAACTCACAAGGGAGTTCCCAACAATATAATAGAATCAACCTACGTTGCCGCGTAGTTCTGGAGCACAGGGTTATTGACCCTTAGCCCGCTCAGTGCTAGACTCTTCTCCCAAAACATGCAATGCTCTACATCTTATAAATATGAAGCTCAACATCATCTAGTAAATCAACTTGAAATCATGCATAAACTCAACATCGTATGAAACGAAGCTCAACATTTTCCATTGACAAAGCTCATTATGAAATCATGCATGCATTAGACATCATATAAACATGAAGCTCAACAATGTCGTCCCAACAAAGCTTAGAATGGAATCATGCTTAGACTCAACATCATGTGAAATGAAGCTTAATGAAAACATACATCTCAATTATGAATTGATGCATCTGAGAAACTCTACTATGATACATACCACAAGCTCAAGAATAGTGGGAGGCTTTACTCCAAAATCATGTAGTACGACTACTTTAGAATTATCACTTCAGCATTATCAACATAAGGGCCTTTCGCCAAAATCTTATCATGCTTGAACCCATTAAAATCATTTGAAAACATTATAATTTGGGAGATTTCACTCCAAAACAAATAATATAGTCAATTCAAGAAAATCGTCATTCATACTCAACATTGGGCTCTACCCAAAGCTTCACCATACATGGGTCTACTTAATCTTATTTAAAAACATCATCAAAATCATAAACAATCACATGTAAGGTTGAAAACATGCTTTCCATCATCTACTCCATCATCATCACATCATATAAGAAACTCCCCGCACATGGGCGTTTTAGATTCAATTTTTAGAAAAAAATTTTGTAAAATAAATTAAGTTAGAATCCATGCAAGCTCGATAAATCATCCATATCAACTTAATTTAAACATACCCATGAGTAGAAATGTAGGAATCATTCAATTGAATGAAAACCCAACTTGATCAACAAAGAAAAATCATAAATGTATAGGGAATGTGCACGGGTGTGGAAGGAAGCACCCACTCATAGCCTTACATACATGGGATCAAGGAATCCTATCACTTCCTAATTTCCCAGCCGAGATTTCCCTTGAAAACCTTAAAATTCTTCTCACTTTCTTCCCTTCAAGCCTTCAACCTTGCATGCATGAAGAAAATGGCCTAGATGGGTCTTTCCTAGCTTAAAACCCTCTATTACGAGCATAAAATGACGTAGTATAGGCCCTTAGAACTTAGGAATTACAGAAAATTCTTTCTGAAATCGTTGAAAATAACTGTCAGGGGGTCTTAACAGATGACCTGACAAATTGTTACTAGGGCACACGATCCGTTGGTTCAGCCGTCAAGTACACTGCCTCATCATTCACAAAAACTCAAACTGGTTTGGTCACGGCCCTCCTGACGGGTCATTAGGCCTGACGATGACTCGTTAGGTATCATCTGTTAGGTACACTCGATAAGTATTACCATCTTTCTAAAGGACCAACCCACGACTAACATGACCACTCGTGGTGACTGACCACGAGTCGTTACATCACCCATGAAGACTTCAAGTCCTTTATCATCCCAAGTCTTCCCCATGAGTAACTTGACGACTCATTTGCCCACGCCATGAGTCGTTATGTGACCCGTTCTACAATTGCTGCAGCATTTTCCAGTTTTTCTCCTAATTCACTTCCGGACTCGATCCTTTGATTTCCGGGGTATAAAACTTTACTACCTCAATCTTTTGGAATCTACCTGAATACCAACCTTTGACACAACATGGCCCAAAAAGGCTACAGAATTCAGCCAAAACTCACATTGTGAAAATTTTTCATACAACTAGCGTTCTTTGAGAATTTGGAGCACTATTTGCAAATGATCTGATGTTCTACTTCTAAAAGAGAATACACCAGAATATCATCAACGAATACTATCACAAACAAATCCAGATATGGCCAGAAGATTCTATTCATCAAATCCATGAACACTGCAGGAGCATTCGTCATTCCGAAGGACATGACTAGGAATTCAAAGTGGCCATACCTGGTCCTGAAAGCAGTCTTGGGAACGTCTCTCTCTCAAATCCAAACCTGATGGTACCCAGATCTTAAATCAATTTTTGAGAAATACTTCACCCCTGGTAACTAGTCAAACAAGTCATCTATTGTGGGAAGTGGGTATTTGTTCTTGATGGTGACTTTATTTAGCTGTCGGTAGTCTATACACATTTGGAGGGAGCTATCTTGCTTTCTCACAAACATCACTAGCACACCCCACAATGAAGTACTCGGCTTGATGAAGCCCTTCTCTAATAGATCTTTCAACTATTCCTTTAATTCTCTGAGCTCGACAGGAGCCATTCGGTATAGAGGGATGGATGTAGGTTGAGTACCTAGTAATAAGTCGGCTGTAAAATCAATCTCCTGTTCTATGGGAATACCAGGAAGTTCATCTGGAAAAACATTTGGAAATTCATTGACTACTGGAATGGACTGGAGAGTCAGAGATCCTACTTGAACGTCCTGAACCCTAACAATATGATATATGCACCCCTTCGCTCTCAACTTTCTCGCCTTAAGATAGGAAATAAACCTACCTTTTGGCGTGGCTGCATTATCTTTTCACTCCCATACTACCTCCCCTAGAAAGTGGAATCGAAAAATCTTGGTCCAACATTCTACATTTGCATAACATGGTGCTAGACAATCCATACCCATAATTTCATCAAAGTCAATCATTTCAAATTCAGCCAAATCTGCTAAAGTCTGGCGATCAACAACCTCTATTGTACAACCCCGGTAGATCCATTTAGCTATAATAGAATCACCGAAAGGTGTAGACACTGAAAAAGGTCTCTAAAGCAATTATAGTGTGATGCCGTATTTCTAGGCTACTAGTGGTGTCACATAAGACAAAGTGGAACCTTGGTCTATTAAAACCTAAATAGAATAAGAGCGAATGTCCAGCATACCAGTCGCCACCTCCGGCGACGACTCTAACTCCTGTCATCCCCGTAAAGCATAAGTATGATCTGGATTGGTGCCTGAGCTAGATTCCCCTGACCTACCTCGTCCTCTGCAGGCTAGAGCTGAGGGCCTATGCCCTGTTGGAGATGCTGGGGCACATAATCCTACTAAAGATCTGTCCTATCGGTCCCGATCACTCTAAACCCTGGTTGGACAGTCTCTCATTAGGTGACGCTCCTGTACACATGTATAACACACCGAAGAGCCATATCTATATGCCCCAAGATGACGTCGACTACAAATAGGGCAAAGTGGCACGGTGAATCTAATCTGCTCTGACCCCCTCTACTACTGCGAACCTAATGGCCATGAACTCTCGTCGTGTCCTAACTGCCCCGATGGCCTGGTCTACTACCTTGCTGCTATTGTGGAAGTGGAGGTCTGGGTGGTCTGCCTTATAGTCGTGGCCTGGGTTCGCCCTAAAATTCTGCCTGAGCGTCATTCGGTCTAGCCCTATGATGTTGCTCCTGATTTGCCCTGTCTATGTCTCGCTGTCGCTACTTGATCCCTTCGATATTCTGAGCAAATACCTGAACACGGGAAATGTCCATATCCTCTCGCAGAGTAGCCGTAATACAAGTCTCCACATATTTCAAATTCATCCCTATGATAAATTGGTGCACCCTAGCTAGCGTGGTGTCTAGAAAAGCTGGTGCATATCGGGCCAGGGAGTCAAATCTTATAGCATACTCCTGAACGCTCATCGAACCCTGCTCCAAATGCAAAAATTGATCTACCTGAGCCTATTGGATCTCCCGAGGCAAATGGTGGTCTGAAAAGGCCTCTGAAAAGCTGGACAAAGTCGGAGGGGGAGCATTTCTACCTCAGGACCTTTCCCAACTCTCGTACCATAATACTGCTATATCCTGCAATCGAAATGCCGTTAACTCAATCAATTTCGCTAGTGTGGCATGCATCACCCTAAAAATCTGTTGCAGCTGGTCCAAAAAGTCTTGAGGGTCCTCATCCCGATCTATCCCCGTGAACTAAGGGGGACTTAGCGTGAGGAACTCTTGGACCCTAGAACTATCGGGCCCTCCTGAAGACTTGGCAACCACGAGTGCTACTGGCTGACGATGTGCAGCCATCATCTGGGATATATTACAAACAGCACTCCGGACCTTCTGATCTAATTGCATCGGTATAAAAACTGCTGGAGGTGGTGTCGATGCATCTGCCACTCTGGGCGGCTCCTGACGGGGTAGAGACTGTTGGGGAGACCGAGGCGGAGTCTCCCTGTCACCCTCAGAGAGGGCTGACTCTGACTGGGGCACCCTGCTAGTGCCCTCTTCTGCTGCAACATCCAACTTTCTGCCAGTCATGGGTTGTTGCCTGTCCAACATTTTTTTGTACACAAGCAGAATATGGTAAGCTTAGGGCCTTGCTCAGATGAGAAAGGAAACTTGTATCATAGTCCTTAAGAAGCTCTAGTCATCTCATTGGATGCAAATTCAAATCCTTTTGGGAAAACACACACTAAAGGCTTTTGTGATCCATGAACACATCCATATGCACCCCATACAAATAATGACTCCAAATCATTAAGGCAAACACCACCGCTGCCAACACTAGGTCATGTGTCAGGTAATTCTTTTCATTAGTCTTAAGTTGTCTAGAGGCATACGCATTGGCCCTACTGTGCTACATCTACACAAAACCAAGACCAACCCTTGAGGCATCATAATACACAACGAAACCATCCATGCCCTCCAATAGGGTCAATAATAGTGTGAAGTGAGTCGAGTCTTTAACTCCTGAAAACTCTTCGCATAAGCCTCCAACCATAAAATTTGACCTTTTTCTGGGTCAACTTAGTTAACACTGCTACAATAGATGAAAATTCCTCTATGAACCTCCTGTAGTAGCAAGCTAAACCCAAGAAGCTTTTAATATCAGCAGGACTGACAGGTCTAG
This sequence comes from Datura wrightii, assembly GCA_035772735.1. Lineage (NCBI taxonomy): Eukaryota > Viridiplantae > Streptophyta > Magnoliopsida > Solanales > Solanaceae > Datura > Datura wrightii. The sequence continues at coordinate 17,268,948 of JASDFA010000002.1, forward strand.
GCTAATTCTTCACCGCCTCTATTTTCTGGGAATCTACCTGCACATCCTCACTAGACACCACATGACCTAGGAATGCTACTGTGTTCATCCAGAACTCACACTTACTGAATTTAGCAAACAACTGATGATCTTTGAGAGTTTGCAGCACAATCCTCAAATGAGCAACATGCTCCTCCTCGCTATGAGAGTATATGAGGATATCATCTATGAGGATAATCATGAACATAACCAAATACTACTTGAACACCCTGTTAATCAAATCCATAAAAGCTTCAGGAGCATTTGTTGGTCAAAAAGACATAACTACAAACCCATAGTGACCATACTAAGTCCTGAAAGCTGTCTTCAGAATGTCACTCTCCCTAACTCTAAACTGATGATAGTCGGATTGAAGGGCTATCTTTGACAAGAACTTAGCACTTTGAAGCTGGTCAAATAGTGCATCAATCCTTGGGAGGGGATACTTATTCTTGATTGTGAACTTGTTCAACTGTCGACAATCAATACATATCCTAAGAGACCCAGCCTTCTTCCCAACAAAGATGACTGAAGCACCCCATAGGGACTTACCAGGCCTGATGAAAACCTTATCTAGGAGAACTTTCAATTGTTCTTTCAACTCTTTTAACTCGGCTTGACCCATTCTATAATGGGGAATGGATATGGGCTGCATATCAGGGAGAAGGTCAATACCAAAGTCAATCTCCTGCTTGAAAAGGGCCCCAGGTATAAATCTGGGAACACCTTCGTATAATCACATACAAGAGGAACTGACTGAAAAGTTGGGTCTCATACGTAGAGTCCTTGACCCAAACTAGAAGGTATACACAACCCTTAAAGATCATCTTTCTAGCCTTGAGATAGAAAATAAAGATACCTACAGGCATAGCTAAAGTACCCTTCCATTCTAGGACTAATTAACCCAAAAATCGAAACTCTGCCATACGGGTTCAACAATTGACTGAAGCATAATGAGCATCTAACCAATCCATACAAAAGATGACATCAAAATTGGTCATATTTAACTCCATTAAGGTGGCTGAGGTGAATTTCAGAAGAATCATTACAGGGTAATTTTTGCATACCTATCAAGCTAATATAGACTCATCGATAAGAGTAGAGACATAGAAGGGTTTTGACATGATTTTGGGGCTGACACCGAAACTAACAAAAACATAAGTAGTCACGAAGGATAATGTAGTCCCTGGATCTAACAATACATAAACATCGAGATGGAATACCCCTAACATACCAATGACCATATAAGGTAAGCAATCCTACTCCTAACGAGATGAAAGTGAGTAAAATCTATTCTGGCGCTGTCCGCCAACTACACAAGAAGAGGCGCCCTACTGAGATGGGGGAGCTACTGAAGTGGTGGCTAGGGATGGCCTCTACAATCACCCTGTCTATCTAAAGGGCAATCTCTAAGAATATGTCTGTACTTCCCATGCACGAATCAACAATTTGAGCCAACCTTCACCCTCCAGGGTGCTTCATACCACACTTCCTTAAACTAAAAAAGTGTGCTCTCCTGCCATGCCCCCTTGGCCTCTAGCGCCTGACACTCTACCCCTCTGTCCACATCTTGATTTAGACGGAACACTGGATAATGATGATGGAGCTGAAGTTGATGACCTCTGGTGAGACTGTGGCTGATGTCCTCCCCCTAACCTCTACTGGGAATGCCCATAACTCCCTATCCTTGCCCTCTTGGCCTCTCTCTCCTTCTCCTTCATTTGCTTTGTCTCTTTCTACTGGGAATATATTATCGATTAGAAGATATCTATGTCATTAATTAGCATGGTTGTACTGCACTTCTTGACTAATGAATCTACCCCCCCATTCACGAACCTACTCATATGAGCCCTCAGATCGGCGACCATCTCTGGTACGTACACGGACAATCGGGTAAACTCCAAGACATACTCTTGGACAATTATGTTGTTCTGCTTTAGATTAACGAACTTGACTGATTTTTCCTCCCTCAGCTCTTGGGGAAAGAATCTATCCAAGAAAGTAGTAACAAAGACATTCCAACCAACAGGAATTGCACCAACTCCCTTTCTCTTCTTCCACTATCGGAACCATCTATGAGTAACCCCCTTTAGCTGATAGAAGGCTTAGTTTGCACTCTCCTCTCCAGTCACCCCCATAATATAGATGATCTTCTGAACCTCCTCTATGAACTCATATGGGTCCTCATCCACCTTTGACCCAAGAAATTCGGGTGTTTTCATCTTGAGGAAGTCTCGCGCTTTCACCTCCATCGCATTCTTATTCTGCTGGACATGGGCCACTGCCTGCTGCTTGACCTAGACTATCATAGCTTGAGCCAACATCTGAAAAGAGGCCATGAACTTGGCATGGGTAACTTGCTCGAGCAGGGGATCCGTTGGAGTTGGCGGGGCACGCTAATGCCCATCTCCATTGCCATTGCCATTTCATCTTCCGTTGACTCAGTGGGGAGGCATATTTATACAAATGCGTATAGCACAAGATCAAGGAATAGTGTTACATACTTCATCACACGACATAGATCATGAAAAAAGGGAAATTTCCTAAAACATCTCATAGCCTCTTCCCCATAAGTGTGCCACGCTTCACACCCATGGAAAAAACTCTAGTTAATGCGGCTTTCAAACATCCTAGGACACCTGAACCTAATGCTATGATACCATATTTGTCATGACTCGAGATGGGACACCAGACCGCTACACGGGACCTGGAACGACGAATGGCTCCAAAATAACCCATGGCATATAAAAAACATGAATAAGAGCTCACTATAGCAGAAACAAAGCATGATCGTTATATAAGGGAAAATTTATGTAACATAAAGACATAAGCGTAAACACATGGAAACAACACTATCTATACATGGTTGTCTGAAAAGCCTTTACTTCTATGATGAGCTGATGGGACAACACCCTCAACTAGCTTACTAAGTCTGAAACTCAATAAACATGCTAAACACATAAAGATGATAATGTCCTTGGAGAATGAGGACTCACCCAAGCAGGGATAGAGCTGGACTGAAGCGGGTGTGAGCTAATAATGGGGCTGAGAAGGATCACCCAAACCTATATAATGAGACGATATAGCATAGAGTATGCGATTAGTACTTTGAATATACTGAGTATGTAATGTAAGTAAAAACATACTCGTAAAACCGAAATAAAGAGATCATGAGTATAAGATAGGCTAAAATATAGATGTTGATCATAAATTGAACATGAATCCCAAGACTTTTAAAACTATTTCATAAACCCAAACATTACTGATTTAATAAGTAAAATAGTACAAAGCATCTTTTGAGCCAAAATAACAGAATTTGTAATAATATAAGGCATGAAATAGTAATACATATAGAAATTAAGAAAAAATAGTAGATTATTTTAACCAATATGCCCCACGTGAGAATATATGGAGCCCGACCTGTAAAACCCTTATCGGGAGGGTGTTCATACCTGGTTGAGGGTAGAACCATGAAAAGGAATGGTATCACTCATGGGTGGCCTGTTCAGGCATGGGAGACTCTCATGGAGTATCATTGCTACTATAACACCACAAAACTGGTGTAGGGTGCAATTGGCACTCGATTCATGATTGACCGAGAAGCCGACTATATAGCATCTATTATTGTAACATTAAGGCTAGCCAAGCCACTTGTCACAACCAACCAAGATAAATATTGAACCCATAATGTCTAGATAATAATGAATAAGCAACCTGGAAAGCCGACAAGGCTACAATAAAGCTGAATAGAGCAATGGAAAACCAACACGACTATACAACCAAAACTACTATACAAACTAGTCCACATCAGTGTCTACAGAGTAAACAAACTAAAATAGATGGGAAAGGGCCCCGACCTACCCATGCTGTATACAAAACTCAAAATAGTCAAAACTAGGACATGGCTACCCATTTAATCTCTCTGAAATGCGCTTAAAACTATGTAGTCTAGGGATAAAAATAGCTAGAAGTTATGAAAATACCCTTGGAGCATCGCAAGAAAAATCCTGCTACAAGTCCCCACGAGTCACTCCACGAGTCGTGGGTTTGGGAACTACTCGTGGTGCCGAATCATCGGGATTGGCAAAAGGATTTTTCCTGTGATGCTCCAAGGCTATTTTCGTAACTTCCAGCTATATTTATTCCTAAACTACGCCCATTTTTGTCATGTTTTTGAGAGAACTTAAGGGGTAATCCAGTAAGTCCCTCTAATTCCACTCACCCCACGATCTCAGAGCACAAAAATTCCTATCAGGTATCTCAGATCTAACTAGGGCTTCCTCAATTCTTCAGATTTCTTCAAGCTTCTCGCAAGAACTCTACACTATGTATGTGAGATTTTAGCAAGGGAATTGTCATTCCCTTGTGTCCCCAAAATCTGTTTAAAATAGCCAGATTTCATTTATATCATGTGAAATATTATTCATGTTAGTTGTAGTTACATCTCAACTATTTTGTGACTATACTGATGCTTGTACCTATAAAATGGATTCTAGCCTTAGATATTCAATGTAGTAAATTAGAGTCTTGCAAAATTGAATAGTTATTCTTATTTATAGATTCTGTTAGTGTTGGGATTCCCAAATTGCTATTATTAGTTGATTATCTCAGTCAGTTCATGCTAGTTCAGATTCAGTCAGAATACTAGCCTATTTCATATATTTAGAAATGTCAGTTCATCAGTTTGACTATAGTCTTTTCTTAATGTATCAGTGGTGCCTCCCATATGTCAGTTATAAGAAATAATTATCAGTTATTAAATATTAGTTTGTTTTTTAGATGGTTATGATGCATCCAGATAAGAAGCTCTGACCCGTCTTAGAACCACCAGCTTCAATTCAGTTTGTTCTTTAGACGGTTACGATGCTTCCATATAAGCAGCTCTGATCAGTCTTAGAACACCAGTTACATAATCTAATCCAATAAGACTCTTGGGGTACTTCTAGATAAGTATCCCTGACTTAGTCTTGAACCCCAGTTTTGAGCTATCAACTTAGTAGTCAGACTAGGACTATCAAGTGGGAGTAGGACTTAGCACCGAGCGGATCGGGGTTCCAGTGCACCCAGGTTCTCAGAACTATGTTGCCACCGTAGGTTATATTATTGGCCCTATGGCCCCAGTATTGTGATCACCCAGCTTACGCCTTTATACCCTGGCAAGGTATATTGGGTCTTATCGATGGGACGTGTACATCAAACTCCATGTCTAGCTGACGTGATTATATGTCAGTTATAAGCTATTCCACTCGTTAGTACAGTTCAGTTTAGCTTAGCACAGTTCAGTTCAGTTTAGCTCAGCTATGTATTTCAGATTCAATGCATGTCTATGACCAACTCCAAGGGTCATTTTGACCATACTAGTTACATATTAAGTTGTTCCGTTTCTAGTATTTCTGTTGGTCATTTCATGTCATTTCATTCAAGTTATTTGTTTCTTCATATTTATATTATCTCTCACTTGCTCAGTACATTTAAAGTACTGGCGTATACCTTCTATGTTGTATCGTATCATGATACAGGTGCAGCTTCTCAGCCTCAGCATTGTTAGTGACAAAGTTGTCAGAGCCGGTGTCAGGCTTATGGTGGGGCAAACCTCAGTGAGGACGCTGTGTGAGTTTAAGTCTTGACTTAGGCGAATCCGACATTGGTTTAGGAAAATCCCACATTGGTTGGGTAGGTGAACGAAGAGTGCTTTATAAGTACTTGGATACCTCTCCCCTATAGACACGTTTTAATAATCGTGTGGGGTGAAGGCCCCAAAGTGGAAAATTTCTACAAGCGGTGTCCTTGGCTGTTGCATAGATGGTGGGTTGGGTGGAGATGAGGATATAGGTGATGCTTTCCCTAATGAGCGCATCTTGGTTGCTTCACATGACCTAATACCTTGGTTTGGACTTTGCCAACTTCTTGGTTAGCAACATTCATAATTCTCAAACTACACTCCTTTTTAGAGAGAATGTAAGCAATCGTTGTAACAAAACAAATTACCCAACGAGTGTCGAGGTCGAATCCCACAAGGACTAGAGTATGATTTGCACAAGAGTTGTATAATGAATTAAATTGATTCGCATCCAAGCAATGAAAATGTAAATGTAAATTTTGGTGGAAGTGAAGACAAAAATATTGTATATGCTAAAATAAACTAATGAAGAGAGCAAGATAGCGAAAATTGAGAAACAATAATAAGCAAAGGCTAGAGGTGTGGTGTAGAGAGGATGTCAATCAAATTGGGGTTTACTAGACAGTTAGATTATTACTAATATGTATAAATAGCCATAGAAAAAGATGGAGCCCGATGTTTTTCATCCACTTGGGCTCCTTATCCTCGAGTCCTTTCGATCGTCAAGGTACAATTCAACTATTCCAATATGGTTTGGATTAGGGGCTGAGCTATTTCTAGCCATCAACCTTTAAAGGGATTATGATCATGGGTTTTGGCTATTTTTAGCCCTACCCCACATAATAAAATCTCAATCCACTATAAAATTCTCCCCATTAATTAATTCTTCTTTTACAAGCTAAAATCAATTAAGAAAATAATAACCATGTTTACAACTGTGAGCAATCAGCTATAATTTGAGGAGAATTCAATTGAGTTACACTAATCATGTAATAACAAGACAAGTCTGGCAATACCTAATAAAATTAAATACCCATCATCAAACATCCCTAACTATAGATTTAGCTACTCATAATTGAGAAACACAAGAGCATGTTCATTAATAAACTTAATAATTTTATCAGTAGGAGTAAGCACAATCAAGCTCACATTATTTCTACAATAGTGTTTATACCTTGCTAAAGAAGAAGATGAAGATGAAAAAAAATATTTAAATATTTCTTCTTTTCTGCAATGGAGTTCTTCTCTCTCAAAAAGTAAAGAGAATATTCAATGATATGTTCAGAGTACTTTTTTCTAGAACATATACAAAAATAGGGCATACATTCTCCTCTTTTTTAGGGTTGAACATTTTTGCCCTTTTCAGGCGTCTTTCACCTGCGATGAAACTGGCGGTCCGCCGGTTGCTATCCACGAGCCACCGGTTGCTTTCATTTATGATATAGTGATGTTTTAGATCCTTCCAGTGATGCCTTTGGAAGTTCGCCAGTTGCCATTCACGAGCCACCAGTTGGTTTCATCATTTGTCCAGCAAAGTCCAGCACTTGTCGTCGATGGAACCGGAGGATCGCCGGTTGCTATCTGCAAGCCACTGGTTGCAGTTACTCTTTAAGCCAGTGGTTGCCTGCTGTTAACTAGCGTTTCATCGGTATCCTTTGGTGGATCGCCAGTTTTCATTTGAATCTCGTCCTTTTTACTCCAATTCATGTTCCTTCTCTTCAAATCAGATACCTGCATATGCAAAGGCAAAAAGCGCATAAAATCCAACTAAAAGACTTGAAAACTAAGCTAAAAGTCATGCTAAGAGCCTAATGAGTTGGTAAATTACCAACTCATCAAACCCCCAAGCTTAAGCCATTGCTTGTCCTCAAGTACTGCAATTCTTATTAGTTGAGCAAAAGAAATGACATGTCACTCCTTAAGAGTCTACGTGTCAATTACCGCTTAATCTATGACAACTCAAAAATGCTCACCAACTCATAGAAAAAAAGAAGCAATCCCCCCCCCCCCAAATGTGGAAAAGTTTTAAGAGGCAACCACAATTCATAGGCATGATTCATAACTTCTTTCATTTTTCAAAACAAGGGCATAGTTTATCAAATCAAATACACGTAGAATCACAAATCATAATCGCTACACATTCAAAGTTTTCCTTGGACCTCCCATTGGTCATGCCTCAATCACACCATTACTTTAATGCAAGTATGTCCCCAGATGGGAGTTATGCCACTCACTACAAGAGAGAATTCCTTTTCTTTATCATAATTCAGTGCACACATAAGGGATTATAGAAGAAAATTATCACACTCACTCTCACAAAAGATAACCTCACACACAAAATTTGACCCATAGAATTGCCCTTCGAGTAATTCGCCACTAATGTGGAGCAACTGCACTCTAAATCAATTAGGACTAACGGGTCATAATGAAGGCTAGGGGTAATGGTAGGACAAACATTTAGCTCTAGTCAATATAACCTCCTTAATGCCTTTATGTGAATACTTCAATCCTACCCATCTAACTTTTTTAGATCACTCCGCCTTATTCCTCCTTTTTCAACCATTTTTACCTTTTATTTCTCAAAGACCTTCCTTGTATCTCATTTGTCTATCACATTAAGCCTTGTCTAAGTAAGAGGTAATACCATTTCACTATTCTTTTCTCTTTTGGTACCTTAAGGGTTTTTTCAACCCATCATTTCATTCCATTTTTAACATAATTTTGTGCTACCTCAAATTTAGGCTTCTCATATTTTCCCCTTTATTATAAACCCCCAAACTTAGGTTTTTTGCCTCTTTCTCACTGATTTCCTTATCTATCCCTATGCATTAAGTTTCAAGCCCCCATTATTCTCATTAACTCATCACTAGAAATTAGGGAGGATGGGTGCCAAGAAGAGGGTTACAAAAAGGACATTGGATTGTAGTGTGGTTTCAAAGAATAAATAGCCCATAGGCTCAATTTTGGCTAGCAAGAGAAGTCATTTTCTGAGGTCGTTTTTGGTGAAGTGACTAGTCAAATTAAAGCCTAAAATCATGTTCTATGTGTAGCTACATTTAGGATTTGTCCTTGACTCTCACTTAGGTAAAGTTCTAGAAAGGAAGAGATGCATGAGATTCATTCAAAATCCTTACCACACAAGGAATCACACCCAAAGAGTTCACACAAGTCATCATTGTCATAAGATTTGATGCAAGAAATGAGAGTATGAAAATTCACAAGCCAAACATGGAATATGTAATGCAATAAAAGAGACAGCTACACATTTTTTTTCATTTTAAATGCCCATTTTAATGATTTTCATGCCACACGAAAAATTTCTAGTGGTACTTCTCAAAAATAATTCCAAATAATACTCAAAAAAAGATATGGCATTGGAAAATGTCAACCTAATTCGACAACAAAAAAGAAAAGAAAAAGAATATGCTCCTTGGGAAAGAACCATGGTTGAAGAAAACTCTTGGATTTGATTACTTCCTACTATTTACACAGGCGACAACTAAAATTTGGATCACAGTGCAACATTTGGCAATTAAAGCAAGGACCCATTCATTAGCACAACATCAAAGACAATTCATGTCATTTTAAGCTTGATAAAGGCTTTATGAACATCAATTAACAAGCCCCACATGGGCACAACATCATCAAAAACAAGTCTGACAAGTGCATAAATTCATCAAAAACGAGCCTAACAAGGGCATAAATTCATCAAAAACCACGTCACTCAACACGCCCCCAACTAAAAAAATTTATATTGTCCCTAATGTATGAATGATAATTATAAAAAGGGAAAGGGACTTCCTATTGTGGTCATTATTCTTCGACTTCATCATCAACATCATCTACATCTTGGAGAACCTTATCCCCATCATCCTTTTCATCACCTAAGACCTCCAAAAAATCATCTATAGGGCCTCGAGTTATGCAAGGGGCAGCTATAACTGCATGAAGAGCACTCATGTCGGGTGCTGTCATAGGTGTCCTACTCTTCCATTCTTGAACCTCAGCTCAAAGAGAGGTGACGTCTCCTTCCACCACATATACATGTGAACATAGCTTATTCAAGCTGTCCTTGATTGACTTCAACTCCTTTTTAAATATTTTCATAATAAGTTCCGGGAGTCTCTTAGCTAGCCATTAGACTTGGATTTCATGCGAGTGGGTCATTTTTGTTATCTTTTGAAGACTGCTGGGGTGTGAGGAGGTGGGAGGAGGTGAGGAGCCTCGAATTGATGCACCTCTAGAAGCCTACCCTGATGACTTAGGATATGGCATATTGTGATCGTGGGCAAAAGTGGTCGGCTCTGAACCAAGGGTGACGGGCTCAACTAGAACCTCAAAGACCTGCATATGCTGCCTCTTGTTCTTGGGTGCATCGTTATCCCTTTTGTTGGAAACAGGGATCTCACCAGAGGTAGAGCTAGGGGTCTCATCTGGGAGAAAAGTGTACTTCTGCTCTCAAGCAAAGCTGTGTTATCAGTATTGCATATTGTATTAAAGTTCTGGCTTTTCTAGCCTTTCTCCGCATTTGATTGGCTATATCCCCCCAAAGTTGATGTGGACCCCTGTCATAATGTAATAGATAAGGACGGGGGCTTCCAGATTCACCCATTGTTCATTCTTGGAAGGCATGATCGATCACAAATGAAGTCGAGCCACAACTTGGCCTTGAAGCGTAGGTCATTGCGAGATATTTCACCACCCATAGATGCCCATAGAGGTGTGTTGGTGGTAATGACTAGAGTTATCACACTAAATTGGTCCTCTTTTTTGGCGAGGAAAACCAAATATTATGTGCCCTCATTAATTTAGTCCTCCCAAAACAATGTGTTTATGGCTACTGGGGTGATGTCGACCTCAACACCTCTCATCAAAATTGAGGGTAGGCACGGAAAGTCCTCAACTTTGCCTCTGTGTTTCATGCTCTCCAACATGGCCTGGTAAGAAGTATAGAACGCAGGGACCAAGCTACTATAGAAATCTGGAAAAGGGTTAGCAAAGACATGCCACTGGCAATTGGTGAATTAAGCAGTGATATTGGGGAAGTCGCCCGTCCGCCCTGCCAAATCAAACTATTTCTCCACAGTGATAGAGTGGCCTTCACAAATAGCATAGTGCCCCTTCATGTTGGGCACCAAAACGATTATCACCTCTCTGGTATCAGTGGGGCTGAGGTAGCTTTGGCTTTCCCTTTGACTTTTCCTCTTGAAGTGGCAATGGCCTTTCACCTGCTGGGGTCCCTCGATGAAGACATTTCCTGCAAAAGTGATGTTAGTACCATACACAATGTTTATTTTTCTATTTTTCTAATGATAAAATTAAAAAACAATGACAACTTTAAAGATTAGATGAAAAACAAGAGGTGGGATCATCATGAAGAAGCTGATAGCACTGGAGACCTTCGGTGAGCCATAGGAAGTTATCCGCAAAATGCCAATGAACTACCATTGATAGGCAGAACACTAGTTCATTGAACTTTCCACCAGTGACTCATCAGCGAGCAGCCAGTCGTTATCCACAAAGGCCGATGCAGCGTGGAGTCAAGGTAGTGGCCTGAAGCCAAATTCTTTTGCCCGAACAGGCATTTCATCGGTGTTTCACCGGACCTAACTTGCGAGTAGTCAATGGTTGTCATACCCATTTCCTCAAAATGCACACCAATATCTAGATCTCAAAAACACTTACTCACATCATATATAAGCATTGTCTACACAAGAAAAAAGAAACAAAATGATGATTTACCCTTAAGAACGACATAACCAGATCTGTCATCGGGCAAATCGTGTCCTTTATAGCCCTTGGGGTTACTCAGACTTCACCGCAATCTCAACTATGAAAAACATGATCAGAATCTCCAATTACACAATAACAATAATCTCCCCACACGAATTTAAGCATCATACCCCCACTCCCCACTAATTTCACATCATATCAAACAACATTCATTATATATATCCACAATAATGGAAATTTAGGGAAAGGGGCAGTAAACAGAAGGGAGAGACATACTATAGCAAACTTCATATGTAGAAAGACTACAACATGTAACAATATCAGAGTGTTAGAAGCAGTTTACCATAATTCAAAGCTGAGATTAGATGAGAAATGTGGAATCTTGAACTTGCTCATCAATGGTGGGGAGTTTAACTTGCTAGTAGGGAGTAAGATTTAGTGAGAATAAGGTAGAGGAAATGTGTTGTAGGGTTTTTATAGATGAAGGGAGAGGAATGTGTTTAGTTGAGGAGAAGGTGGGGATCTAATGGTGATTTAATTGAAAAGGGAATGGGAAAAGGGAGTATTGGAATATGTAAAAGTGAGTGGAAGGTGGGGTCTTGGAAGATGAAAACGTGTACGGGAAAGTGTTTAAAGGTTGGAAAAAGGGATTTTGAGAGAATAAAAAGGGAAATGATCCGGTTAGGGTGGTTTAAAAAGGAATCTGGGTTGGTTCGATCAATGAGTTGGTCAAGATTTTAAAACAAAGCACGTAACCGTATCGGCGCTTCACCATAGGCCGTCGATGAGAAGCGGCAGCTCGCCGCCTTAACATTACTGACATGAATTGGTTCTCAATTCTCTACTTCGTCACCGGTGGTTGACCGGCAATTCACAGATTGGACTCTGTATTCCACCGATGAACTGCCGTTTGTGCCCCATTTCTCATGTATTCTAACCTTGGCTGATGGTCATGCAGCGGTTCGCGGACTAGTGTCGGCATTCTGCCATTGACTCACTGGTTTGGCTCTTTTGTTCCCAAGTTTCTTCCTCCATTACTCAAGGCATTGGCGGTTCGCGCATTTGGACCGGCGGTTCACCGTTATAGTGCGGTTCCTACCTTGTTTTATGCTCCTCCTCCCTAGATTCACATCTACTTAGTCATATAGGAAAAACAACAATGACATTAAAACACTTGGGTTGCCTCCCAAGGAGTGCCTTAGTTAATGTCGTGGCATAACATATCCCTCATTCAGATTCCATTTTATGGAGGATTATCCTCCAACTCATTCTCCTCCAAATCAACTCTTCCATTTTCTCTCATTGAAATACTTGTTACATCCCCATGCTTAAGTCCTATACTCATCCATGATCAGAAACAACAACTTGTTGTTTCAAGCAATGATTCGTTACTCTACCTATTATATCCACTGACACCTAGACATTCCCTACCACAACTGCTAACAACGACCCGTGGTTTCCAACCACGAGTCGTTACATCACCCGTCCTGTGACTTTTTCCCAATTTTTCAGCTAACTTAAAATTTTGATCCCGGGTCTAATATTAGGCACTTTTGGGGTATTACATGAAGTGTGAGGTTGAGCTAGAGATAGACAAAATCCATTTTCATGATTCATTTAAGAGTGAAGGCTAGAAATAGCTCAACTCTTCTCCAAGTTAATGTGCCTATTTTTCTATGTGAAATTGGGGTTCAAGAGAAATCAAATAAAATGCACCCAAGAGGTTGAGAAACATCAGGTCTAGCCTTGTATATGACTATTCATACTTATAATTTGGTCTGTTAACTTATTAATTGACCCTTATCCAATCGACTCCCCGTCAATAGCACAACCTTAGTTTTCTCTCATTGTTTGCTACAACCTATTTGCCCTATATTTTTTATGACATTTAAAGTCATAAAATTGATCTTCTTTTCGCCCCAAAATTTACTTTACAAGTTTCTATACAATGATGCTAGCTAGTTTCGGTTGATTTACAGCCTTAGTAGCAATTATTCCCCATTCCCTGCGAATTCGACCCCAACTCATAGTTGGGTAAATCATCATGCATATGACCATGTACACTTTCTTAATTTAAGGAGTGGATTTTGACATTATCAGTTAGCAACATCGTTCAGCTGATAAGAGGTAAGCTCAACTCCGTCTATCTCGATGACGTGTATAACATAAACAATATTCTGCATTTTTTCTATAATTTTCTGGGAGTCTTCTTCCACCCTGCACCCTATAAAAATTAAGGGCTCATATCAAGAAATTCCTTTATCTTGGAAGTACTAGCCTGTGTCTAAAAGCTAACATGAATAGAATCTAATTCCTGTAGTTGGGACTAGGCTACCATGAATTGGATATGCATATTAATCGCTCCCCTAAACTTTATATTTAACATCATGGGCTATTCAGTAGGAAAGGAATTTGGGTGCACCATTGGGTCTATTGTAGGGGAAGGAGATGATGGCTTGGTGGGTGGCTAGGTTGGGGGCCCTAGGATCATTTCTGCATCCCTTGGGCCAAAGAAAACTCACTAGCCTCCCTTTTTATCGAAGTGTTAGAACTAATACTATTCCTTTGGCTCGCAACTGTCTTTTTCTTTGGAGCCATTCTTAAGAAAAAAAAGCTAAAATTCATAGTAGAGCACGGGTTAGATTGAATTCTTAGAGCTCGCTCTATAGTACGATCTAGAGTATGAAAGAAAAGTAGTATTTCCTAAATGTCCTGCAGCCTCCCAACTATAAATGTGGCGTGCTACAGACCCATAAGTAGGATCTACTAGACACAACATCATAGACTCCCTAGGACACATCAACCTAGGGCTTTTATACTAAGGTTGTCACCCTCCAACCTAGGACTTAGGTGAGACCGACATTTGTAGTCATTGCTATATCGAGCATATAACTGAATTGACATAAAAATGTGAGAAACATCTATCCAAGATAGCCATGAATAATACAAATCTTAAAGATGAGGTAAATCATAAAACTGTGATAGGGCTTTTCATAAAGTCACTGTTTTACACAAAAGATTACCCAACGACCTAGATCAGAGTTAAAGAAAAAGGAGACACTTCCTAACTTTCTTTGAAGCCTCTAAATAACATGAGTATCGAACTTACTATGACAAAGGTCTCTGTTATAGCTCAGACCAAAACTAGACACAGCTAACTGATGAAACATACCCCAAGAGATAGAGGGGCTCACCAACTAAACCAGGAGGATCCTAGTGAGTTGCTCGTCTCAATGGGTCTGTACTTAAGGATGAATTATAAAACAATTTTTCTCCCCTTATGAAGAACATTATTACATCGAATTATATTGTATGTAAGATAGTCAAACCATATGAAACATACAATATTAAGGAGTAGACAGATTTTGTTCATAAAAATCATAATAAAATCATGTAAATTATTCATGAGGTCTCAAAGAAAAATATGAGCATTGCCCCATTCCTTTAAAATATGTACTCATACTTCAACTAAAATACTGAATGAAAGCTATGTCTAGAAATACTATGGAGGTCATGGCATAATCAATATAGTACACCATATGAACATGAAGTTTGATCCTATTGCATGATTGGCTAAGCCACCCTACCTTATAGGATAGGGGACTTGAGCTTACTTGCTTGCAAGACAAATAAATCATCCTCTATAAGGGAAAAATTGGGGATGTGTTCGTGTTGTGGTATGCTCCACTCTTATGTCAGTAAACATAGTTTTTGAAACGTTTTCGAAAAGACTCATGCCATCTAGATTAACCACTTACTCTGTTTTAAAAATATTCCTTAGGATTAAAATTTGACTAATAACTATTGTATAAACATGGCCTTGTCTGAAGGCTCTAGTCATGAAAAATATGCCTTTTCTGAAGGCCTGCGCTTACCCTTAGGTTTAAATGATATATGTTTTTGTGTATGCGTGTGTGTGTATAATTTAAAAGTGAGGAGCTAAGCAATTGTAAAATCATGCTATTAACTCTTGAAAATTCATAGTCAAGATAAGACAATAATTTCTCAATTCAAGTAAGTCATGTGTGTGGCCATGGCCAAAATCTATGACAATAATGATCTCAAAAAGTATAGGTGTGACCTTGGCCAAATCTATAGTAATAATTTCAAAAACATTTCATCAATTCTATAACTTTGACTAATAAGGGCAAAAAGGTTATTTTTAAGAATATTCATGAAAGTTCATAAAAATCATTTATGAGGTTGATTTAAGTTGAGTCATGATAATTATATAAGATTCTCAAAACTTTAGTTATGGAATCATCAAATCATGGAAAAATTTCTCAAAATCATCTAGTAGAACTCCGCACAAGTTTAGACGTAGAAAATTATGGGAAGAATATGATGTCTGATGCGTCCAAATACACATGCAAGCACACACGGTCGTCAAGTAATATAGGATAGTGAAATGTCCAGATATTGTAACCATATAGACATGTAAGATTATTGTTCAATTTAAATTTTTATTCAAACTATTCACAAATAGAGATATGATTCTTAGAGAAATGCTTATATTACTAACTAAACTAATTTAAAGACTTAAGATAACACTTAAATTTTTCATTGTTTCTCCGATGATATAAAAGATCTAGGGTCTTGTTAATTTTGACAATCCAATTGAAGTATCAAATTGCTATATATACCACTTTCCTAAGTTACTAGTCACAAGTTGATATCACTTAGTTTATCATCATTTTCGATAACTCTAAGACTACTCGACTACCCCTAATGCCTATATTTATGTGGTTGACGATAATAGTGAAGTGCATATAAGATTTCATCCGTATGAACTAAGAAAGACAAACGGGTATATTTCTATCCACATTAGAGAATAATTCCCATTTCCCAATAAGGTTCACAAACAATCCATATTCCTTCTTTTCCTAGAAATTCCCTTTTTCAAGTTCAATTAATGATCCACAGATAATGCTTAAACATTTTGTCAAATAATCAAATAATTTATCCTAAGAAGAAATAAATAACTCAATAGCGGAAAGCTTTAATAAATATAAATAATAATCAACATTCGACAATCATGTTCATTCCAAACCACTAGAAATATAGTGTTTAGCTACTCATGATTCCCAAAAGTTCTGGAGTAGGCGCATTGCGCCACCTAGTGCACCAACCTACTACACTTTGATTTTTTTGTTGTTTGGGCTTTGGTGTCATGCGCCTCCTAGTGCACCAACATGCTTTTCTCCGTAAACTCATTCAAAGTTGCTTCAAAACCTCCTTGAAAGTTCATTCTTGATTGATTTCCACCACATTCACCTATAAATCACCTACAAATCACAACATATAAATACAAGCATAATCCATAGAAATAATACTCCAAGAGATGATAAAAATACTAATATGCAACGAAAATAGAGGTTAGAAATATTTACTTTTGGACTCTTATCAAAACCCCATACTTAGACCTTTTCTCATCCTCGAGCAAGCAAATTAAGCTCTCTACCTTATTCCTATATGCACTACACCAATTGAACAGGTCTGCTCAGGATACAACTAATATGACCACATCAAAATTTCAAGTGTTTAACACAGCATGCCTCAACTTTCCAAATAGGCTCAAGAACAACATTTTAAGATGACCTATCCTCAAGAACTAATTAAAGTAAAAAAATATTTCACCTACCAAGAGATCAACACATCATCTATCGTTTATCAACTATGTGTCGTTACAACAAGAGAGTCGCCTATATTTTTTTCTGATAAGAATATGAAAGAATCACATGTATTGGCATGTAAATAAAGAAATTCACACTTACTCTCATAAATAGCTTCTCATCAACATATGATGAACCATAGGCTTTCCCTTAGTGTAAATACTCCACTAATACAAGAATGTCAAAGTTAAAATCAAGTAGGATTTATATGGTTGTAATGTTGGGTAAGGGACAGGAAGAAATTATTTGACTAGAATAGTGACCAACCACCCTAAGCACTTTAATACTTCACTAACTTTTTTCTATTATATCAGTCTTTGCTATTCCTACTTTACTCCTTATGCCTTCTCTTGATTGAAATGTTGACAACTTAGGTGACTAGTAAATAGTTCTTTAGCAATATTTATTCTTTTCAGCTTATTCATTCTCTTTTCTCTTTTCTCATCTCCCTAATAATATCACCTACCTCGTTTTACATTTTTCATCTTTTGTATCTTTTTCTAACTTCCACGCTTTAGCTTCCCTTTTTTCTTCACCTGTGCTCCTTTCATAATGACATTCTCCTTTTCAATTGTATTATCTTAGGGGTCATTTGGATCAAATAAAGGTCAATAGAGCAAAAAGGTATTCAGATTTCAATATGGCTACCAAATGAATAGGCTAAAGGCTCAACACTGCTGACTAAGGATATCGTGAATGGGTAGGTAATTCATAGGATAAAAGTAGGTTAATCAAAGAAACACCTATATCATCTCCTAAAATCAACACTATTTATTTCATATAACACACACAGCGGGCAAGTTTTAGACACCAAATTGAAAGCATGGAATATATGCATATTAGACACCAAAATGAAAGCATGGAATGTATGCATATTATCTCACACACACATGACACATGTTCAACTAAAGACAAATTCATGTAGACCCTCAATTAGGCTAATAATAGAAATAATTCTATACAAAACCAATAAAATCACACAAGAGTCTAGTAAATGATCCTAGGTGTCTCAAAAGAGGTCATTCATTTGGTCAAATTAGCATATAACACAAGAACCTAACATTCAAATGGGTTCTCAATTACTAACTTTACTTAAGATTGTCATTGACCATCCATCATATGGAAAATACTTTCTTCTCAAAGAAAAATGTAAAGCTACTCCTAAAAATAAAAAATTTTACCTAGTTCAAAGGTCTCCCCTTTGGAAAAGAATCAAGGCTTTAAGAAAAACTGAAGGGTGGATGAGACATAGCAGTTTTGAAAAAAATTTCAGATAAAACTCATGGCATACTCACCCTTAGTCTCATAATATCTTAAGATATATCATCACCCTACACATAAAGTCATGCTCCGTCGTCAGAGCATCTATAAAATAAAATAAGCCAATACACCCTGAGACCCTCTAGGGCCTAGCTAGTAGTATGTTTCTTTGATTCACAAGTTGTATGACACCACACTTAACTCAAAACTTACTCATTATCTTTTATTTTGGGTACTCAAACATCCCCTTCTCTGCATACAAAAAAAAAAAAAACAAAAGTGATCGTACATATAAAGAGTAAGAAAAAAATACACTTACAAATTGGTTGCCTCCCGACCAACTTCTAACATGACATTGCAGCATAATGCATCTCTCAGCTAAAGACACTATCAAACTTTTCTCCTCCTTTTCTAAGATTTCTCAAACTCATTCCTTCTTCACTTTTTCTCTACCTCACTGATGACATTCAAATTGAATCCTCACTAGGAGAGAGTGTACATGGTTGTCGCAGTATAATATACCCAACTCATGAGTCGGAGTCAAATCCACATGGAATGAAGATTGATGGCAAAAAAAGTCATTTATCAAATTGAACCAAATAGCATCATTGTTTCAAAACTAGGAAAATAAACATTGGGGGATTGTAAGATCACATTTTGAATTCAAATTTAACAATAAAACAAGGCAACAAACTTCAGAGTACAATATGAGCAAACATTAGAGATATGCTATTGACGGGGCATCGATAGAATTGGGGTTACCTAGAAAATCAAAGAATTACTTACGAACATAAATAGTCGTGGACAAGGGGGAACCTGATGTTTCTCAACCAATTGGGTGCCTTTTTCCTTGATTTTTCTCAAACACCAAGGTCCCATATACTTCAACCACTACGACTTGTGTAAGAAGTAAGCTATCTCTAGCCTTATTTCTATGATGGATGTATGAAAGTTGGTATTGGCTATCTCTAGCCATATCCCACACAACAAAAACCCAAATACTCACCATTATCTTCTCACCCATATTTTATTCCTCCTTTTAAAGCAACAATAGGATAAGCAAATACAATGTATACTTGTAATTATAGATATTTCAATTATAATTTACAGAAAATGATAGATTTATGCTAAATAAGTAATTCTAAGATTAAACTAGTAAGGTCCAATCAATTTTATCCCCTACCATGCACACACCCCTAGCAAGAGGTTTAGATACTCATATATGAAGAACAAGAGATTAAACCAATAATGGAATCACTACCATTCATCATTAAGAAAATACTTCAAGCTTAATTTGTTCTTCAATGGAAGCTTACCTTGGAAATATAATGAAGATGAAGGGAAAAGCTCTCACTTCTCACTTCTTTTTCTCTCGCTAAAATTCAATTCAAAAACAATACAATGCAATTGAATGGAATGGAGCTTTCTATTCTACAAAATCTATAAAAAAATCGGGTAAGGCTGCTCTTTTTTCAAATTTTTCTCTGAGAAGCATCGAAAATACCCTTGTGTCAGGGTTGGACCATTTTGCCCTTTTCAGCATGGCCTCACTTGCGTGGCACCTGCATTTCAGAGGTGTCCATCCATGAGGCACAAGTCGCTTACAACTCTGGGCCAGAGTATCAGACGGGTTTCTGCGTTTGGCACCTGTGTTTCGCAGGTGCTGATCCGCGTCCTACAGGTGCTCCTTCATCCTTAATGGAGTGTCTTTCTCTATTTGGCTAGCATTTCGTAGGTGTCATCCTGTGAAATGCAGGTCCTCTTCATCCAACACCATGCTTTTTATTTCAATTCCTTTGCTTTATCAATTTAAACTGAATACCAACAAAAACTAGAGAGAAAGGACATAAAAACTTCCTAAAAGACTTGAAAACCAAGCAAAATATCTTTATTCAAAGATTAATGAGTTGGTAAACTACAAACTCATCAAACCCCTAAACTTGAACCATTGCTTGTCCCCGAGTAGAGCATTTCTTCACAACTGAAATTTTGAATTAAGCATGTCACAACATATGAGCTATGCACAAGGGACTACTAAGGCTAAGACAACCCCAAAATCGCACATCGGCTCAAGAAAAAGAAAAGACTCAACAATTTTTCAAATGCTTCAAGAGGTAACCACAAATAATTGACATAATTCACAAGTGTTTCTTTCATTCAATACAAAGGGGAATGGATAATCAAAACAAGAGCACATAGCATCTTTAGTCATTGAAAATTTACATTCAAAGCTTGCCATAAAGTTGTCAAAACCCAAATGTACACCCGAATTGTAGACACGGGATAAGGAGCCCCAAGAGACCCATAGTCGACCCATGGCATGAGCATACATTTAATTCAACAACATGAGCGGAAGACAACATAAAGAACGTAGTCATAGTATAGCATAAGGGAAAATCAGTATTAGACTTATACAATATGATGGAATACAACTTGTAGTCTTATAAGCCTCTAAATATAAAAGACGGATTGATGGGACAACTCCCCAACTAATACAATATCCAAAAACTAAAAGAAATAACATAGAGTGTGAACATGCATCCCTTGGAACATGAGGACTCACAAAGTATGCTGAGAGCAAGGCTGAACTAGCTACGGGTGAGGATGAGCCTGAGAACTGGGACCTGTATCATGAAACGATAAAACATAAAAAGTATGTGGACAGCATGTGGAATGTACTGAGTATGAAAGGTAAGGAACACGGACATTTAAAACATATTTGAAATTCATAAATGATTATAAGAGTAGGACGTCGCTCGTCTCGTAAATCATAATATCATATCATATGGCTCAAGATTTTTAAAACATTCGCAGCATAACTTAATCATAATCATAACAAAAGAGGTTTATTTCACATGGCTTAAGCCAACGTACATAATCAAAACATGCATAAATCATGTAGAACAGTGGGAGATTCTCTTAAACGACATACCCCATATGAGCACACATGAGCCCGACTTGTAACCCTAGTTGGGAGGATTTGCATACCTTGCCAAGGGTAGGAACCATGACGGGCGTGATCACACATGAAAAGGGCCATTTGGCCGAGGGAAAAACATGAAAGGGTCCCGACATACCTACGGTGGCACGTAGTTCATGAGATTCGGGGATTAATCATGAGCCCCGAATCTACTCGGTGTCCGATACTACTCCCAAAACATATATAGTGCTCATAATAATACATACATGAGTTCATGGACTAGTTAAATCATGATAATCGTAAACATTCTTGAACATACGTGAACTAGCCATGACTTGAGGCCCGTGGGTCGGCCAAAAACATAATTCATGATTGATAAAATTCATACATACTTGTAGATCATGCATGTATCTTGAAATTCATAAGTTCGTAGTAGATAACATTATAAATTCATAAATAAATTCATAATTCATGTTGGGCTTATCAAAACACCAATGGATCAATGGATCGTAAATCGATTCATCATGGGGCATGCATAAATAAGCTTAATTGTTTAGAAATTCAAAATCAAGAATACTATAATCAATTTAAATTCCAAAAGATGATCAAAATCAGTAGATTATGATAAGATTTCAAAATCACAAGACCCATAATTAAATCATTTAATTTATACAAATCAATTATAAAACCCCATGAGTTTTTGATAATTTATAAGTAAAATCATAGAGTAGGAGCATGGGTGCGGAATGAATCACCCATTGATGAGCTTACATACTTGGAAACACTTGATTCTTAACCATCCTTGAAAGCCCAAAGTGGAATTTAGTGAAATTGGGGAAGAACACCTTGAGTAACCTTCTAGACTCCTCTATATACTCCTGCATGCATAAATGAGGCCTAACATGAGCTAATCCCCCTTTAAAAACCCCATTTAGAGCTTAAAACGATGTAGTTTAGGCCTTAGGAACTTAATAATTATGAAAATACCCTTATTAAAACACAGAAAAACATTGCCACGGCCCTTAACGAGGTACCTCACGAGTCTTTGCCAGGGGCATGACTCGTTGCCTGAATCCTTCATGCTCACTGCCCAAACTCCTCAGGGGACCCCACGAATCATGGTGGCTGACCACGAATTGTGGTCACCACCCGTGATCCCCACTACCTAAAACCTTGATCAACCATGCAATCTAAGCCACGGGTAACCTTACTAGTCGTGAGGTCTGACCACCATCCATGGTCTTCACTGCCCTTTCCCACTTTTGCCAACTGGTCCACCTAGGCTACAGGAGACCTAACAAGTCGTGTGTCCTGACCATGACTCGTGATCATGCCCGTGGTCTAAACCCAAAACATAGTCGCTCCTTTCTTGACCACGAGTCACTTCACGACTCGTGGTCACTCCTCATGCCCCACCTCACGGGTCGTTCTGTGACCTGGTGCGAATTTCCAATTATTCTCCATTTTGACTCCCTGGTCTAATCCTTGGGTTCCCGGGGTATAACAATATCTCCCCCTTGGGGACATTCATCCTCGAATGTTAGAAACATGTAGAAAACTCAAAAACAAGAAATCATCATGTGCAATTACTGATCATTTAAGTTGAAAACTGACGGATTGACTACCTCCGAAAAGAACAACATAACTCAACTGAATTCAGACATCACATACATTTACCATATCATAAAACAAACTTGTCAACATGAACGGAAAATGAAAATTGATTAGAGGTTTAGGGCAAAAACTAATACCTCAAGTAGAAACTGAGCCGGTAGAGACCAGGTGTGGGTATCTAGCCATCATATCCTCTTCGGCTTCCCACGTAGCTCCTTCAACATGCTGATTTCTCCATAATACTTTAACTGAAGCTACTTCTTTATTCCTTATCTTACAGACTTGACGATCTAAGATTTCCACCAGAGTTTCTTCAAAGTTGAGGCTATCCTTTACACCAATGCTATCCACCGAGACTACCAAATCTAGATCACCTAAGCACTTTTTTAAAAACGGCACATGAAACACAGGATGAACTGAAGATAACTACGAGGGCAAGTCCATCTAATATGCCACCTTACCAACTCTCCTCACAACTCGGTAGGGACCAACATAGCTGGGACTGAGTTTCCCCTTTTTTCCAAACTGCATGACTCCCTTCATGGGGATACCTTTAGAAATACACAAATGTCCACATCAAACTCCAAATCTCTTCTCCTCACATCGTCATATGATTTATGATGACCCTGAGCGATTTTCAACCCGTCCCTTATCAACTGAACATTCACCATCGCCTCGTGAATAGAATCTTGCCCTATCATAGCTGCCTCACCAACCTCAAACTATCCGATGGGAGATCTACAGCTTCGCCCATAGAGGTCCTTGAACGGTGCCATTTGGATACTAGAGTGGTAACTATTATTATAAGCAAACTCGATTAAGGGAAAATGATCATCCCAGCTACCTTTAAAATCCATAATGCATGCCCTCAACATGTCCTCAAGAGTCTGGATTGTACGCTTGTCTTGGCCATCTCTTTGCGGATAAAAGGCCACACTGAGCTTGACTTGAGTCCCAAGTCCCTTCTGAAAAGACCACCAGAACTGGGAGATAAACTGAGTACCTCAGCCTGATATAATAGACAAGGGCACTCCATGAAGTCGAACCCACTCCCAAATATATAGTTTGACATAGTCATCTGCTAAATCCATAGTCTTGACAAGTAGAAAATAGGCAGCCTTAGTTAACCTATCTACCACCACCCAAATGGAATCATAATGCCATTGAGTACGAGGTATACCTACAATGAAATCCATATTAATCTCTTCCCACTTCAAAGTGTGGATGCTAATATCCTGAAGTATGCCTCACGGTCTTTGACGGTCGACCTTCACTTGCTGACAGTTAGGACATTTGGCTACGAACTCAACAATATCCTTCTTCATACCATCCCACCAATAGATGTCACGCCCCACCTTGGGAGGCATGACTTGCACCTGTGCCCTACTAGGACCTAAACTGCTGAAATGACTAAGCCTAAGCACCTCTGGTGAAGGGCTGACTCTAACTCTAGAATCAAGAAAACAACGGGCTACATAGCGGCTGTAAATACAACCCCCGACCAACAAAGCCTATAGCCACTTGTGAAAATAAACAGCTAACCAAAGACAAACAATCATAAGGAGTCCTATGCGGGCTGACAAGGCCACCATGATATCTAGTTATAACTGGAAAGTAAAATCAGATGCTAAACTGAACTATGGCTGACAATGCCGCCAATCAACAACTAAATAGGGCCCCACACTGTCAATACGCATAATCTAAATCACATATGGGCCCCACACGACCGATATTATCTAACCACAGGGAAGTAATGCAATCTTCAAGCCTCTAGGAGTAATAAGATGGTCGGGATAGGGCCCCAACCTACTTATACCGTAAAAACAAAAGAAGTAAACCTCTATCACACAAGCTCCAAAAGAAGGGAGCTGACGGCTCTGTACAGCTGACTGGAACTACGAGGGACCTGCTCCTCGTCTATCTGCACCTGCAGGAATGTAATACAACTTCCTAAAAGAGGGCGTGAGTACCACAGGTACTTAGTATGTAAAACAGTAACTTTAAATACTGAAAGTAAGAAATAGAACTAACAATGACTGAAGTAAAGAAAATGGACTAAAGATGACTGAAGTAGTGAAATCAAGGCTAAGCATAATTGTAATAAGGAGTGTAGGGGCCATACCTAACAAACGAGGCATCTTACGGTCTAACTATCAGTAACTACAGCAAGCATAAACCTTACCTGGCTCTTATAAGCCGGAAGGTACAATCAGCACATAATAACCCACCTGGGCCCCTATTAGCCCTAGTGAGTACACCTCCATCTATATACCCCTATCCAGGTCATACTGAGTAAACTACTAGCTATAAACGTCCTGTCAATCCCCTGGGTCTGCAACTGCCCCGCTCAACCCTTGACTGTAGATGTGTTTGACTCTGGAGGACTCCTAATATCTACACCCCGGGTGTAAAGGCTCGGCGGGTGTGTGTATAAGGACAACCACGACAATATGAGTATCTGGATCCCCATCTTCGTCCCTTGCGGACGGCATGCAACTTCGTAGAGCTACGTATCCTCGCACCTGGCGGGCGGTGACATAGTTATTAACCCTGGGGTGGTCACGGAAGCTATACAGGTATAATCCAGCCCAAAACAATACAATTTATGAGTTTCAACTGAGAACAATAACTAAACATGATAACATACTCCTGACATGTTGTACTGTGATTCATACTGGACTACTATGCTGAAGAAACTAACTTGCCAAAAGAAAATGCCTTAACATATGTCGATTGCCAGTTTTTGGTTGACTAATAGGTTCCAATTAGTATTCAATAGCTCTACCCAACTGAAATCGTGTTACTGGAAAGATAGTACTAGTTTTAACACTAAATTCTGCAAAAAGGAAAACTTTATATATAAATATTAATTACATTCGAACTTTACGGAACACGATCGAAACCTCGTTATTTCTCGAAAGTCTAGAAGGGAGAAATGCTTACTTTAAGCCTGGGATCGTATTGACACTATTTTGGAGCAATTTCAAAAACTTTGGCTTGGCGGGACGACGATTCATCGGGCGAATTTCACGAAACTAACTCCGTAGAAATGCTCCCTGCAGCCTTATACTTTGATACCCGATCTAGTATGGCTATTAGAACTTCTTCATAAGCTAACTCCTCAGTGATTTGGATGTCTTTGACTGGAACAATCCGAGAGGGATCTTCTATGCACTTCCTCAGCATTGATACATGAAAAACTGGGTGAACGGATTCTAATTCTGGAGGTAAATCCAATTCATTAGCCATCTGGCCTATCCTTCAGCAAATCTGATATGGCCCAATAAACCTCGGGCGGAGCTTTCCTTTCTTACCAAATCTCGTCACACCCTTCATCGGTGAAACCTTAAGGAATACCCAGTCACCCATACTAAATTCTAGGTTTCTTCTCCGCACAACAACATAAGATTTCTAGCGGCTCTGATTAGTTAGCAGAGGTTCCCTGATAAGCTTTACTTTGTCTTCTGACTGATGAATAATATCTGGCCCAATCAATACTGATTCTCCTATCTCAAATCAACCAGCTGGAGACCTGCACTTCCACCCATATAACGCTTCATAAGGCGCCATATGAGTTGCAGAATGCTAACTGTTATTATAGGCAAACTCAATAAGCGGTAGATGTTCATCCCAGCTGCCTCCAAAATCTAGCACACACGCGTGTAACATAACCTCAAGCATCTGGATTGTACGTTCTGCCTGCCCGTCTATTTGAGGATGGAAGGTTGTGCTCAGGTTAACCTGCATCTCTAGGCCTCTCTGAAAACATTGCCAAAATTTAGTTGTAAACTGCGCCCCTCTGTAAGAGATAATTGACAATGGAACACCATGCAATCGGACTATTTCTCTAATATACAGATCAACATAATCTTCGGCTTAAAGTTTAGCCTTTACTGGCAGAAAGTGAGCTTATTTCGTCAACCTGTCAACAATTACCCAGATAGAATCATGTTTACGCTTGGTACGAGGTAACCCTACTACAAAATCCATATTAACTGCCTCCCATTTTGATAAAGGAATGTCTATATCCTGTGTGGTTCAGCTTTCAC
The DNA here is from genome assembly GCA_035772735.1 of Datura wrightii. Taxonomy (NCBI): domain Eukaryota; kingdom Viridiplantae; phylum Streptophyta; class Magnoliopsida; order Solanales; family Solanaceae; genus Datura; species Datura wrightii. Next base: position 17,295,834 of record JASDFA010000002.1, read on the forward strand.
TTGTTGGCAATTGGGACATTGAGCTATGAATTCTACTATCCCCTTTTTCATTCCCGACCACCAGTAAATCTCTTTTATATCATGGTACATTTTTGTTGAACCTGGATGAAGAGAGTAACAGGCATAGTGTACCTCGCCCATAATTTGCTGGCGAAGCCTTGCCACATCTGGAACGCAGAGGCGATCCCTATATCTAAAAACACCATCCTTGGTTACCTAGAAATCTATCACTTCCCCACGCAGGACCCTATTTCTGAGCTAAACCAGGCTAGGATCTTCATACTGCTGTTCTCACTTCCACAACCAATGATGACACTGCTGTATTCTGGATTACCGCTCCATTGTCTCCTGATTCTACTATACGAACGGCTAAACTGGCTAGCTGGTGTAATTCTCGGGCCAATTCCTGCCGCTCGGGCTATAAATAAGCAAGGTTTCCCATGGATTTTCAACTAAGGGCATCTGCTACAATATTGTCCCTTCCTAGGTGATATAAATTATTCACATCATAATCCTTTAACAGCTCTAACCAGTGAAACTGTCGCAGATTTAACTCTTTTTGGGTGAAAATATACTACAGGCTTATGTGATCAGTGAAAATATCTACGTGGACACCATATAGGTAATGTCTCCATATTTTCAAGGCATGAATTATCGTGGCTAACTCCAGGTCATGGGTAGGGTAGTTCTTCTCATGCTTCCTTAGCTGCCTAGAAGCATAGGCAATCACCTTACCTTGCTGCATCAAAACACATCCTAACCCAACACCCGAAGCATTATAATAAACTGCATAACCCTCTGTTCCTTCTGGCAACACTAGCAGCGGTGCTGATATCAATCTGTCTTTTGGTTCCTAAAAGCTCTTCTCACATGTCTCAGTCCAATGGAATTTTGCTGCCTTCTACGTCAGTTTGGTTAAAGGTATTGCTAAAGTGGAAAATCCTTCCACGAATCTTCTGTAGTACTCGGCTAACCCCAGGAAACTATGTACCTTGATCGAAGTGGTAGGTATAGGCATGTTTTCACTGCCTCTATCTTCTGCGTATCTACCAGTATACATGCATCTGGCACAATATGGCCCATGAAGGCTGCTGAATTCAGCCAAAATTCACATTTAGAAAATTTTGCATATAGCTGGCGATCTCTAAGAATTTGGAGCATTGTCCATAGATGATCCTAGCGATCTACCTCTAAGTGGGAATACAACAGAATATCATCGATAAATACTATCACGAACAAGTTCAGGTATGGTCTGAAAATGTTGTTCATTAGGTCCATAAACACTGCTGGTGCATTTGTCAGTTCGAAGGACATGACTAGAAATTCAAAGAGATGAAATCTGGTCCTGAAGGCAATCTTTGGAATATCTCTTTCACAAACCCGGACCTGATGATATCTTGACCTTAAGTCAATCTTTGAAAAATACCTTACTCCTTGTAACTGATCAAATAGGTCGTCTATTTTGGGAAGTAGGTACTTATTCTTGTAGTGACTTTATTCAGTTGCCGATAATTTATACACATACGGAGGGAGTCGTCCTTCTTCCTCACGAACAGAACTGGTGCACCCCATGGTGAGGTACTCGGCCTGATAAAGCCCTTGTCTAGCAAATCCTTCAATTGTTCCTTTAGTTATCTGAGTTCAGCAGGAGCCATCCAATATGGAGGAATAGATATAGGCTGAGTGCCTGGTAATAAATAGGTTGAAAAATCAATTTCCCTTTCTTGGGGAATACCAGGAAGCTCATCTGGAATTACGTCAGGAAATTCATTAACCACTGGAATAGACTGAAGGGTCGAAGGCTCTACCCGAGCATCCTAAACTCTGACAATATGATAAATGCACCCTTTTGCTATCAATTTCCTCGCCCGAAGATAGGAAATAAACCTACCTTTTGGCGTGGCTGTACTACTGTTCGCGCTCTGCTGCTCGGTATATATTATACACCGACACGCAAGTGTACGTGGTCAAACAAGTAATAAAGTGGCTAAGTAGCCAAGTATCGATCCAAGGAGGCTGCTCTAGATATGCAAAACTGCCTAGTTTACTATATCTCTATTCTATTTCTAACTACGTTAACAACAATCCAACCAAGATTTGAGTGAGTTTTGTTTCTAAACTAACTATCTACTAAAATTAATAACTACTATTTACGTTGAGTTTAGACAATGGATATGCACATGCCAAGGTTAAGAACGAGTAATGAACTTGATAATCATGATAATTTGGTCATCTTCTTCTTCATATTGCTAGCCAAGAACGTTTGCCTAGAAATTAAAACTTCCGTATTTAATTTCACTTTAGATTCATAAACCATTCGTCTACATTTCTGTGATCAAATGCAATTTATGACCTAACACTACAATTCCGGTTCCTAAATTGACTAATACGGCTTTCAAGTATATTTCTATCAAGAAAGCACATCAAAACCCAATTTTCCCAAATCAAGTTAAGAACAATACCCTATTAATTCACAACTTTCCAATTTCATGCTCTCTCGAGTGAAATTGGACTTTTTAGATATACATTAATGGTGGCCAATCAAGAATGTAATAAGCACAAGAATTAATAGAACAACATGCAAGAAGAAGAAGAAACCATATCAATTATTACCAACATTCATTACACAAGTTCAAAACCTCAGCAAGAAAGGAATTAGCCACTCATTCTTGGATTAATCATCCTAGAATGAGTGTGAATCATGCATACAATTGAAGGAAAGAAGAAGGGAAGAGAAGAAAACTCTTATCTTTTCTATTATTCAACTGCCACAAAACCACGTTCCTGCTCCCACTTCTGAACTCAGGAAAAAAAAACTAAAACTAAAAAAAAACTCCTTTAAAAATAACCTAAGTGTGCTATTTATACTAGTGGGAAATTTTTCCCGGAATAACAAGCAACATGTCATGGAGGCCAACGCGGAGCACTGCCTCCGTGACACGGCGTGGACGCGGACCCTCTCTAGAAATTGCAGGGTCCGGATAATTGGCCTCAACGTGGCACGGAGGCCATCGAGGAGGCCTATCTCCGTGCCACGGAGCTGACGCGCAGGCACACTGGAAATTGCCACTTTTATTTCTGCCCAGGAAGTGTGCTACTGCGATGGCAGCGTGGCACGGCTCCATCGCGGAGCCACTGTAAAATATGCCATCCGAGGTCTTTTCCACGCTCGCATCCAAGTCCAACTCCGACATAGTTCCAACACGCATTTTAGCTCTTAAAAATCACATTATCCTGCAAAACAAATGCTAATCATGTTGGTTAGTATAAATTCGCATTTTATTACCAAATACATGATATTATATACACATTGCACAACAAACAAGGTAAAAATGATACGTTTGAGTATCACTTGGGCATATAAATCTGCCCAAGATCACTTACCCCACACTTAAATCCTTGTTCGTCCTCGAACAACACATACACAAATCATGCACATCACATCTCAACCTTTGTCACTATGGTGCAACCATTTACGTTACGGTCATACCGATTATTCGATTTTTGCAAATCATCAAGAAAACATGCTTGGTCGTACAAGACAATGACCTTAATACATCGAGGCTTCCTAGACTTTTAAGAATTGATTCTTGATATCGGCAAACTCATGCAAATCAACTAATCAAGAAATCCGACACGAAAATCAATCTGTCATCAAGCATGTACCCTCACAACTCGAGAGAAACTTCCCCTTTTATGCTCGTGCAGCACACAAACATGCAAGTAGGGGCATATAAAAATTAATTTCACTCTCTCTCCCAAAAGAATTCACATGCATCATGTCATGACCCATAGGCTTGCCCTTAGTGTATTACTCCACTAATATAAAGAAATGCAGTGTAGGATCAAATAGGACTTTTAATGGGTTGTAACTGGGCTATGGATCTAGTATATATATATTGGATTAGCCAATAATAGTCGCTAGCATCCTTAAGCGCCTTTTCAACTCATTCCCATCGACTCATGGACATTGTTCCTCTCTTTTCTCTTTTTCTCCCATTCATGCTGGTTTACTTTCATACAACCCATTTCATCAGGCACACTTGACCCCAAACGGAAGGTTTTCATGTACCCTCAATTTCATTTAATTACAACTAGTGCGTCTTCAACATCATCTTTTCTTTCCTCACTTTGCTTTTCTTTTCTTTTCACTCTTTTCACTCTTTAACACTTTGGGAAACAATTTTCTGTTCTTTGTAAGCGCTTAAGAGCTTCTTATAGACTTTAAGGCTAATGAAAAGAAGGAATAAAGCTTAGTTCATACAATTCTGGACAAAAGAAAGAAATCGGCTAAAGGCTCAACGGGCTGACTAGGGTATACAACATATAAAAAGGTAGAATTTGACAAGAAAAAAAATGGAAACTAACGGTTAAAACAAAGAAATGCCTACATCCTTTCCGACACTACACCTCCTTCATTTCGCTTTGTATACACGCCAGACAAGTTCTAGACAATTCACAATGACATGGAATAGCAAAACCTCACTCACACTTCATGCACATGCTCGAATCAAGATGCATTCACGGACTCTTTAATTAGTCAATTACATGAATTCAAGATTAAGCCTCAATCATAATGAACCAAATTCTATAGCCTAGGTAACTCAACATATTTACACAATTACATGCTTTCAAACGAATCACTTTCACATTTCGAACATCAATTACACACGCAACCAAATTTTAGCAACCATAAGCAACTACAGTTTATTGATGCAATCCACCAAAGAAACTAAAAACAAAACATCTACTCCTATCGACTACATTTCCCTTAAGACGGTCGTCATCCATCCATCATAGGGAATGTTCACTAACTATGACATCGGTTCAATGGGACTATTCTCGGTAAAAGAACCGAAAACAAACTCCGAGAAACCCAAAAATAAAACTTCAAAATTTTTGCAACACATCGATCATTTCGATGAAAAAAAATATTTACAAAATATGTTGATAAGTGCAACATCTTTTCGCAAAAAGTTTGAAAAATATCGATCATATCGATAGAGAAAAAATATTTAAAAAATTTACAAAATATTTACAAAGGCAACCATAACTTTTTAAAAACACACATCATTAGCCACAAACAAATATATACACATCATTCACAAATCAGTTCACAACAACAGGGAAAGCACAGACATACATAAACGTCAAGGAAGAATATACAGCAGATTTAGAGCCTATGACCCAGCACCTAACTACTCCCCACCCCACACTTAAATCGAACACTGTCCCCAGTGTTCACAAAAATACAAAGCACAAAAATTTGGGTGGTGAAACTCCCTGCTCAGTCGAAATATTCGACTTCCTCATCCGGTGCTGCGGCCTCGTCGCCCATATCTGAATCAGCTCCCTCGCCGTCATCGGACTCCACATCAGAGTCCTCACGACGTGTCTCCTCATCAGTAGGGACGTCGTCGTCAGTCGGCTCCACAAAGGCTGGCCCCACCTTGCATAAAGCTCTGGCGTTCTCGCCAAAAGGGTAGTCCAGTTCTAGCTGCCATAATTCATCCTCGGTGGTTAGTCTCCCACCTATCCGTAGCTGCAGCATCTGCATACCGAACATACGGGCCATATACTGGTCGTCACGAGCATGTCACTCGCCCAGAGTCAGCACAGGTCCGTGTGTAGTGTCGGGGGCCTTGGTCTTTGTCACATCAAGGGCCCTCCGCTCCCACTGCGGAATGTAATCTAAGGCTTCTTCCTCAACGTCGAGGCCTCGGAGGAAGGTGGTGATGAGTCCGCCAAACCCGTATCTGTGGCCCTGGTGTAGTCTGGCTCTCTTCATGGCAGATATTATAACCGCCCCCACATTAATCTCAAGCCCTTTCATAAGGGCATACACCAGGCAGACACGGTCCCGGGTCACGTCTGTCATATGTACTCCCGGGATCAAACACGAACATACAATTTTTAGCCAGATTCTGGCCTCCCTGTTCATCTGCGAATAAGGCAGAGTCTGGTGGTAACCCCTCTCTTTGTGTCTACTCCATCGGGCTGTGGATCGAGCCCCACACAACGTACGTCTGATGTCGGCGTACCGTGGGGTGATGTTGAGCTGGCGGAGAACGTGGGCGTCTGTGTCCCGCGCTCCAACGATGGCATTCAGCTGCTGGGGCTCCAGAGTGACAATCTGCCCTCTGATTTTAATAGTGTGGCTTCTGATGGCCGGGTTCCAGTTGGCATAAAATTCCCAGACCAAGTGAAGGTTGCACTCCTTGGGCTCCTAAAAAATAAAGCTGAGCCCAGCTGCCTCAATCCTCTGTACGATGCGAGGGAACTCCTGTGCAAGTGGTTCCCTTGCAATATGTTCCTCCGGGAAGTACTTGTTCTCCTTATGCTTTGCGTACCATTTCATCCCTTCATCGGTGACCCATCGTGTCCCGTATCGGCGGTGTTGACCGCGTGGAACAGCAGGTGCAGCTGGGACAGCAGTGCCCAGTCTCATTCTCTTTCTGCCGGTGCCTGAGGTTGAAGCACCCTTGCCTTTATCTTGTCGGCTGGCTATTGTACCTGTCAATTTACACAGACAAGCACAACGTTAAGCTAAAAACTTGTTAGCTTTGGCTAAGGTCGGGTTAAACAAAATTTACCCCACACTTAGTCTTTAACAATATTTACAACAGCTTAGCAAGGATAGCTCTATTTACACCCCAAACACAATCACTATAAACATATTGCTTAGTGCGTTCACAAAAATTCGATAGCATAACGGCTAACGAACTACTCAGACTTCATACAGCTAACCCAATCCTACTATCGTCAGCTATTCACCCATAGCACTTAGCAACGATAACAACAACAAAATAGAAACAACAATACAAACATTTTATATACACTAATCTAAGCAATTCAACCAATATACATATTACGCAATGTCCCACAAAAAATTGAGAATTAGTCATCTTTCACCAATTATACAATATTTACCACGACTTATCTCAAATAATAAACACACCCCGACATCAATTTCGTCAAACTATCAAGTTACCCAAGTTAAAATTCAACAACCCCAAGCCCTAGAACTCAATTCGACAATCAACAATGAATTATTCAATCAATCGATAAGTTCACACGTCAACTACAACAATCCGAACACAATCAATCGCAAAATAATTCACGTCATGTTTAATTTCTACCTAGGGTGATATATCTCACCTCACATGCTCAAAATCGACAAAAATCGCCAAAAAATTGAGATAGACGATGAAAACATACCTTGGAATTGAAGAATCGATAAAGACTTGACGTTTTCCTTGCCTCTTAACGTGGCACGGAGCTTGGGGGTAGGGGAATGGGTGTTTGGTCGCGGAGGGAAGAGGGAATGGGGAAAATAGGGGCGAAATCGGGGGTTTTTATTAAGAAAACACGCGGGTCACCTGGAAACCCGGTGTGACCCGGCACTGGGATAAGGGCAACGTGTCACGGAGGGTAACGCGGAGGCCCTCCTCCGTTACACGGAGCCAACGCGTTGGCTTACTGGAATTTTAAAAAATTCCATATTTGCCTTCAACGTGTCACGGAGGCCAACGCGGAGCATTGCCTCCGTGACACGGCGCCAACGCGCTAGTGCTCTGTTTCACTATCAAATTTTATTTTTCATATCTCGCCTCGTTTTCTCGATTCCACGTATTTTTCCTCCGGTATACCTGAAAATCACCTCACTAAACCAAAATTGGTTAAATGACTAGATTCCCTACTAAAAAAATAAAAATTACTAATTAAAATGCACATCTAAACCTAGACAAGAAAAAGAAAAGAAAATAAAATAAAAGAAAAACTTTACACTAAGGAAAAAGAAAGAAAAATATTTTGCACGGGTTGCCTCCTGTGCAGCGCCTGGTTTAACGTCGCGGCTCGACAGCCTTTATGCTCAATTTTCTACTTGGGAGATGGACGATTTGACCCGATCATGGTCATCTCCCCAGTAGTTCTCAACCTTGTCTGGTGGCCTACCTAGTAACTCTCAGGAATCACTCAATCCATTTGCATTCCCATGATCAATCACGTTGATCACCGAGAGTTCCTTATAGACAGTCGGGAGCTTAGGTGCCTTGTACATGTCAAACACCTCAACCTTGTCGTGTGCTCGCATCGTGAGTTGACCCGCAGCTACATCGATTAATGCCTTTCCGGTTGCCAAAAATGGTCGTCCCAAAATAAATGGGACTTCCGCATCTGGTTCAAAATCCAAAACAATGAAATCTACCGGAAAAATGAGGGAGCCTACCTGCACTAGCACATCCTCAACTATGCCATCCGACTTAGCTAAAGACCTGTCTGCTAGCTGCAAGATCACTGTTGTAGGTCTAGGACTCCCTAGCCCTAAATTTCTGAATACCGAAGATGGCATCAGATTTATACTTGCCCCCAAGTCGCATAACCCACGAGCTCGGATACTTTGCCCAATCGTCAGCTGGATAGTAAAACTTCCAGGATCCTTCAGTTTAGTGGGCAACCTGTTCTGAATATGGGATGTGCATTCCTCCGTTAAAGCCACCGTGGCATACTCGGTCAAGCGACTTTTGTTGGCCACGATGTCTTTGATATACTTTGCATATTTTGGCACACCCTGCAAGACATCAACAAGAGGTAAGTTAACATGTACCTGTTTAAGTAACTCCATGAATTTCTGGAACACGCCTCCTCCTTGTGTTTCTTAAGTCTTTGAGGGAACGGGGGTGGAGGCCTTGTTGGTTCAGCTTCTTTGGTCTTCCCCGTATCTGAGGTTTGTTCTCCCTCAACATCTGCTGCTCCTGACTTCTGAGGCGGTCTTTCCGGTTCCACCTCCTTTAATTGTAAACCACTCCTCGTGGTCATTGCATTTACCTTCTTAGGATTGGGATCCGTGTCGCTAGGTAGTCCTCCCCTTGGTCTAGTATTTTGGGCACTAGCAAATTGCCCAAACTGATATTCAAGAGCCTTGGTTGCCAATTGATTGTTCTTTACTTCGGCCGCCAGTTTGACATAGTCAGCCTGCAATTGTGCCTGGTTGGCAATCATGGTCTTGAACATTTCCTCAATAGTCGGTGATGGTGGTGGAGGAGGGGCATTGTGATTTCTAAACTGATTCTGATAGCCTTGTTGCCCTCCTTGGTTTCTGTGCATACCCTGCCCTGAACCCTGGCCTTGTTGATTGTTGCTACCCCACGAAAAATTTGGATGATTCCTCCAATTCGAGTTGTAGCCACCACCAAACTGTTGTTGATTCCTCTGTGCATTGCCCACAAAGTTGACAAAATCAGGATTTGCGCCACAGCATTCGGCTGAATGCTCACTACTACCACACACTTCACACCACATCTGTTGGACTGAATTGACTGAGGCTGACGGCTGGTTCAAATTCATATTGCTGAAGTGAGTGTTTAACTGATTTTGCAAAGCAGCTATCTGAGCAGCGATAGCTGTGAATCCATCCACTTCAAGCACTCCCGCTGCTTTCCTTGCTCCACCTCTTGAAGAATCTGCATTCCATTCCGGATTGCCTTGTGAAATTCGGTTGAGCAAAGTGTACAGCTCCTCATAAGTCTTCTCCAGCGCTTGCCCTCCAGCTGCTGAGTCTAACAAAATTTTAGTGTGGGGTTCCAAACCCTCAATAAAAGTGTGGACCAACACCTCATTTGACTGATGATGATGACGACAGTCCTGCAACATGGACTTGAATCTTTCCCAGGCTTGATAAAGATTTTCTCCTTTCCTCTGTTTAAAACTTAGAATCTGACTTCTAATTTTAGTTGTTTTACCTGAAGGGAAAAATCTGATCAAGAACTTCTTTGCAAGATCATCCCACGTTGATATAGAGTTGGGTGGTTCAGCTTTTAACCACCTCTTGGCTTCACCAAGTAAGGAAAATGGAAATAAGGTGAGCCGAACATAATCAGGTGACACTCCAGCGGGGATGTAAGTGTCACTTATCTCCAAAAAGTTCTGGAGATGTTGTGGTGGATCTTCGTGAGGGAGACCGGTAAACTGCCCGCTAGTGTGCAAAAGTTGCACCATATTTTGCTTTAACTCAAATCTCCCCCCAGGCTCTGGTTTGCGGATGCTGGAATGTACATTATTAGCGTGTGGGATTGCCACCTCGCGAACCGGCCTGGCTGCTACTTCCTCGGGCACTAATACTGCCCGCACAACTGGTGGATTGGGTTTCTCCATCATAGACTGTTTGAGCAACTGCAACTTCTTCCGAAGAGCTTCTCTACGTTGACTGTGCAATTCACGTTCTGGCTCTAAGTAAGACTCCACCAGCTCCTTGTCCCTTGCCAGTGTTCACAGAAATAAAAATTTGCAAAATACAGGCTAAGACCAAGTTGTTAACACTTAAGAAAATAAAAATACAAATACAGTAAATTTACACTAAACAAAATTTTACAAATCGCCTAGCCTCCCCGGCAACGGCGCCAAAAACTTGTTTGCGCTCTGCTGCTCGGTATATATTATACACCGACACGCAAGTGTACGTGGTCAAACAAGTAATAAAGTGGCTAAGTAGCCAAGTATCGATCCAAGGAGGCTGCTCTAGATATGCAAAACTGCCTAGTATACTATATCTCTATTCTATTTCTAACTACGTTAACAACAATCCAACCAAGATTTGAGTGAGTTTTGTTTCTAAACTAATTATCTACTAAAATTAATAACTACTATTTACGTTGAGTTTAGACAATGGATATGCACATGCCAAAGTTAAGAACGAGTAATGAACTTGATAATCATGATAATTTGGTCATCTTCTTCTTCATATTGCTAGCCAAGAACGTTGGCCTAGAAATTAAAACTTCCGTATTTAATTTCACTTTAGATTCATAAACCATTCATCTACATTTCTGTGATCAAATGCAATTTATGACCTAACACTACAATTCCGGTTCCTAAATTGACTAATACGGCTTTCAAGTATATTTCTATCAAGAAAGCACATCAAAACCCAATTTTCCCAAATCAAGTTAAGAACAATACCCTATTAATTCACAACTTTCCAATTTCATGCTCTCTCGAGTGAAATTGGACTTTTTAGATATACATTAATGGTGGCCAATCAAGAATGTAATAAGCACAAGAATTAATAGAACAACATGCAAGAAGAAGAAGAAACCATATCAATTATTACCAACATTCATTACACAAGTTCAAAACCTCAGCAAGAAAGGAATTAGCCACTCATTCTTGGATTAATCATCCTAGAATGAGTGTGAATCATGCATACAATTGAAGGAAAGAAGAAGGGAAGAGAAGAAAACTCTTATCTTTTCTATTCTTCAACTACCACAAAACCACGTTCCTGCTCCCACTTCTGAACTCAGGCAAAAAAAACTAAAACTAAAAAAAAACTCCTTTAAAAATAACCTAAGTGTGCTATTTATACTAGTGGGAAATTTTTCCCGGAATAACAAGCAACGTGTCACGGAGGCCAACGCGGAGCACTGCCTCCGTGAAACGGCTTGGACGCGGACCCTCTCTGGAAATTGCAGGGTCCGGATAATTGGCCTCAACGTGGCACGGAGGCCATCGCGGAGGCCTATCTCCGTGCCACGGAGCTGATGCGCAGGCACACTGGAAATTGCCACTTTTATTTTTGCCCAGGAAGTGTGCTACCGCGATGGCAGCGTGGCACGGCTCCATCGCGGAGCCACTGTAAAATATGCCATCCGAGGTCTTTTCCACGCTCGCATCCAAGTCCAACTCCGACATAGTTCCAACACGCATTTTAGCTCTTAAAAATCACATTATCCTGCAAAACAAATGCTAATCATGTTGGTTAGTATAAATTCGCATTTTATTACCAAATACATGATATTATATACACATTGCACAACAAACAAGGTAAAAATGATACGTTTGAGTATCACTTGGGCATATAAATCTGCCCAAGATCAACTACCTTTCCACTTCCGTACTGCCTCCCCTGGAAAGTGGAATCGGACAATCTTGGTCCAACATTCGACATTGGCATAGCATGAAACTAACCAATCCATACCCATAATAGTATCAAAATCAACCATTTCTAGTTCTATCAAGTCTGGCGTAGTCTGACGACTGGCAACCTCTACTGTGCACCCCCGATAGACCCTTCTGGCTATAATAGAGTCACCAACAGGTGTAGACACTGAGAAAGGTCGCCGAAGCAATTCCGGCATAATACTAAACTTTTTAGCCACTAACGGTGTAACATAGGACAACATGGATCCTGGATCTATCAACACATATGCAGGATGAGCAAAAATGTTCAGCATACCTGTCACAACATCTTGTGATGACTCTTACTCCTATCGCCCCGGTAGTGCATAAGTACGGTATGGGACGGCACCTGAACTAGAGACCCCTGATCTGCCTCGGCCTCTACTGGCTAAAACTGAGGGCCTACACCCTGTCGGGGATGCTGGAGCTCGTGATCCTGCGGAGAACCTATCCTGTCGATCCCGGTCACCCTGACCCCTTGCTGGATAATTTCTCATCTAGTGTCCCTCCTATCCAAAAATGTAGCATGTTGTGGAACCATACCTGCATGCTCTAGAGTGGAGTAGACTACAAATAGGGCAAAGTGGTATTGTAAATGCACTCTGCTCCACTCTCATCTATTGTTGTGAACCAACTGCTCGTGAACCTTCACCGGACTCTGGCTGTCCTCGGCGACTAGACCTGCTCCTCTACCGCTGTGGTGGAGGCGGAGGTCTAGGTGGCCTATCTAATAACCGCGGCCTAGGTCCTCCTCGAAACTCCTCCTATAATTCATCCGGTCTATCCCTGCGGTGTTGCTCCTAACTTGTCCTCATAATCTCCCGTTGTCGTTGTCTGATACCCTCAATATTCTGATCAAAAGCCTGCACACGGGCGATATCCATATCCTCTCGCAGTGTGGCTGTGATGTAGGTCTCAACATATTCTGGATTCAGCTCCATAATAAAGCGGTGTACCCTGGCTGGCATTGTGTCCACAAATGTTGGCGTATATCGAGCTAAGGAATCAAACCGCATGGCATATTCCCGAATACTCATCGACCCCTCCTCCAAGTGTAGGAACTGATCAACCTGGGCATGTCGAATCTCCCACGGTAGGTAATGATCCAAGAAAGCCTCTGAGAAGCTGGGCCAGGTCAGAGGGGAAACATCTCTCCCTTGAGACCTCTCCCATCTCTCATACCACAATACGACGATGTCCCGTAACCAGAATATCGCTAACTCAACCGACTCTATAGGTGTAGCATGCATCACCCTGAAAATCCTCTACATCTTCTCTAAGAAGTCCGGAGGGTCCGATCTGTCCCTGTGAATTGTGGGGGACTTAGTGCTAGGAACTCTCGGACCCTTGAACTACCAGGCCATCCTAAGGATTCTGCAAATGTAGATGTCATGCCCCACCTTGGGAGGCATGACTGGCACCTGGTGCCCTACTAGGACATGAACTGCTGAACTGACTGAGCCTAAGCACCTCTGGTATAGGGCTAACGCTAACTCTAGAATCAAGAAAACAATGGGCTATATAGCGGCTATAAATACAACCCCGACCAACAAGGCCTATAGCCACCTGTGAGAATAAACAGCTAACCACATACAAACAATCATAGGCAGTCCTATGCAGGCTGACAAGGCCACCATGATATCTAGTTATAACTAGAAAGTAAAATCAGATGCTAAACTGAACAATGGCCGATAACGCCGATCAATAACTAAATAGGGCCCCACACGACCAACACACATAATCTAAATCACATATGAGCCCCACACAGCCGATATTATCTAACCACAGGGAAGTAATGCAATCTGCAAGCCTCTAGGAGTAATAAGATGGTCGGGACAGGGCCCCAACCTACTTATACCATAAAAACAAAAGAAGTAAACCTCTATCACACAAGCTCCAGAAGAAGGGAGCTGACGGCTCTATACAGCTGACTGGAACTACGAGGGACCTGCTCCTCATCTATCTGCACCTGCTGGCAAGTAATGCAGGACCCCAGAAGAGGGCGTCAGTACCACAGGTACTGAGTATGTAAAGTAGTAACTTTAAATAATTGAAAGTAAGAATTAGAACTAACAATGACTGAAGTAAAGAAAACGGATTGAAGATGACTGAAGTAGTGAAATCAGGGCTAAGCATAACTATAATAAGGAGGGTAGGGGTCATACTCAACAAACGAGGCATCTTACTGTCTTACTATCAGTAACTAAAGCAAGCATAAACCTTACCTGGCTCCCATAAGCCGAAAGGTACAATCAGCACAGAATAACCCACTTGGGCCCCCATTAGCCCTAGTGACTACACCTCCATCTATATACCCCTATCCAGGTTATACTGAGTCAACTACCAGCTATAAACGTCCTGCCGATCCTCTGGGTCTTCAACTAGGCCCGCTCGTCCCATGACTGTAGTTGTGTCAGAGTCCGGAGGACTCCTGATATCTACACCCCAGGCGTAAATGCTCGGCGAGGGTGTGTATAAGGCCAACCATGGCAATATGAGGATCTGGATACCCATCTTCGTCCCTTGCGGACGGCATGCTGCTCCATAGAGCAATGTATCCTCACCCCTGGCGGGCGGCGTCACAACTATTAACCTTGGGGTTGTAATGAAAGTTATACAAGTATAATCCAGCCCAAAACAATACAATTTATGAGTCTCAACTAACAACAACAACTAAACATGATAACATACTCCTGACATGCTTTACTGGGATTCATACTGGACTACTATGCTGAAGAAACTAACTTGCCGAAAGAAAATGCCTTAACATACCTCGATTGCCGATTTCTGATTAATTGATAGGTTCCAATTAGTATTCAGTAGCTCTTTCCAAGAGAAATCGTGTTACTGGAAAGATAGGACTAGTTTTAATACTAAATTCGGCAAAAAGGAAAACTTTATATATAAATATTAACTATATTCCAACTTTACGGAACAAGGTCGAAACCTCGTTATTTCTCGAATGTCTAGAAGGGACAAATGCTTACTTTAAGCCTGGGATCATATTGACACTAGTTTGGAGCAATTTGCACAACTTTGGCTCAGCGGGGCGATGATTCGCCGGACGAATTTCACGAAACTAACTCCGTATAAATTCTCCCAACAGCCTTATACTTCGATGACCGAAGTTAATTTAGATTTGGACGGCGTTTAGCGGCTTAATCGAACAATTTCCCAATGTTTTCCGTAGTTCTCCCTCTGTTCTGGCCATGATGATATGAATTATAATCTAACTTCTAAGTGTGAGACCTTTATATACTTGAGGCAGCAGACAAGGCACGTGGCACTCTGCCCATCACGCTGATTTTGCTCCATGCCACATTGGCTAACGCGGAGGAGCTGCTCCGTGCCACTTTGCCCCTCTGGGCAGCTGGGTTCGGCCTCCTCCCGCGAAATCCCGACTTAGCACTTATTCGGCCTTTCCCCGGGCCCTTTCCTCGTACGAATTGCACTCTAAAACTCTCAACCAACATACAAATAGGCCGACTAAATGTTAGAAACTTACGGGGTGTAACAATAGATTTCCCACAAGTCTCGGTACATGTTTGTGGATCCTAGATCGATAGAATATCTGGTACGATGTGCTTCATGCAATATTTGAACCCTCAAATTATCGATCGTCATTACACACAGTCGACCCTAGTATCATAGCACACTATCTCCCCCTTCGGAGAAAACTTCCACCTTTTGACTCTACACTGGATCCTTCAGCTTCCTCAAAACCGGATCTTCATGTTACTTAGATTTGACATCAACCACCAAGGACGATTCTGACCCATTCTGCACAACGATACCGCGATCCGTCGAGTCGACCAATCTAGCTCTCAATCTGGTAGTCGGTGGACATCCTTCACCAACTCCTTCTTTCCCTCCACCACGTGGGACATGATATCCATTGAGATCCTACTACGTCCATCCGCCACCACATTAGCCTTTCCCGGGTAGTAAAGAACACTCATATCGTAGTCCTTTAATAACTCCAACCACCTCCTTTGCCAAAGATTGAGTTCCTTATGCGTGAACACATATTGCAAGCTCTTGTGATCTATGAATACATCCACGTGGACCGCATGCAAGTAATGCCATCATATCTTCAATGCAAAAACCACTGCGGCTAACTCGAGATCATGGGTCAGGTAATTCTTTTCAAGAACTTTCAACTATCGAGAGGCATATGCTATTACTTTCCCATGCTGCATGAACACACATCCCAGTCCGACTCTCGAAGCATCAGAATATAAAAAAAAGCCATCCGTAGCCTTGGGTAAAGTCAACGCTGGTGCTGAAGTGACTCGGGTCTTCAATTCCTGGAAACTTCCCTCACAAGTCTCTGACCATTGGAACTTTACCTTCGTCTAAGTCAACTTGGTCAAAGGTGCCGCAATAGCTGAGATACCCTCAACAAATCTCCGGTAGTAACCTACTAGGTCCATGAAACTCGGAATTTCTAAAGGATTTACAGGTCTAGGCCAATTCTTCACCACTTCGATTTTCTGGGAATCTACCTTAACGCCCTCACCTAAAATCACATGGCTTAGAAATGCCACCGGGTCCATCAAAAACTCACATTTACTAAACTTTGCATATAACTGACGATCCTTCAGGACCTGAAGCACTATACGTAAGTGAGTAGCATGCTCCACCTCGCTCCAGGAGTATATAAGGATAATCATAACACGATCACGAACATGTCTAGATATGGCTTGAAAACCATGTTCATCAGATACATAAAGGCTGCAGAAGCATTGGTTAGTTCAAATGACATAACTACAAACTCAAAATGGCCATACCGGGTTCTGAAGGCTGTCTTTGAGATATCACTATCCCAGACTCTGAGCTGGTGATTCCCGGACCTGAGATCTATCTTCGACAAACACCTGGCACCCTGGGGCTGGTCAAACAAATCATCGATCGTAGGAAGGGGTACCTATTCTTGATAGTGACCTTATTCAGCTGCCGATAGTCAATAAACATTCGAAGGGACCCATCCTTCTTTCGAACAAAGAGAACAGGTGTACCCCATGGAGACATGCTCGGTCTAATGAAACACTTATCCAACGAGTTCTTCAACTATTTTTTAGCTCCTTTAGCTCGGCTGGAGCCATCCAGTAAGGAGGAATAAATATAGGCTACCTATCAGGCAATAGATCAATTCCGAAATCAATTTCCCTTTCTAAAGGAACACCTGGCAAATCATCGGGGAAAATCTCTAGATACTCGCACACCACTGCAACTGACTAAATAGTTAGGGTCTCAGACTCTACATCCTTAACCCTAAATAGGTGGTACATGCAACCCTCAAACATCCTTTTCCTAGCCTTAAGGTATGAAATAAATTGACCAGTTGGTACATCGGAATTACCCTTCCATTCCAAAACTGGCTCACCCAGAAATCGGAATTCTACTACACGGGTCCTACAATTAATCGAAGAATAGCATGCAAACAACCAATCCATACCCAAGATGGTATCAAACTCCGTCATGGAAAACTCAACTAGGTCCGCGGAGGTAATCTTATGCAACACTGTAATGGCAAAACCTCTATATACCCGTCTAGCTACAACTGATTCACCGACTGGAGTAGATACGGAGAAAGGTTCTGACAAAATTTCAGGACTAACTCCAAAACTACTAGCACTATAAGGTGTCACAAAAGACAATGTAGCTCCTGGATCTAACAAAGAAAAAGCATCAATATGGAAGACTTGCAACAAACCCGTGACTACATCTGGCGAAGTCTCCTACACCTGGCGAGGCACTAGGGCATAAAACCTGTTTTGGCGCTAACCGCCTATTGAACTAGTGGAAGCACCCTCCTGTAGAGGTATTTCTGCTAGAGTGGTAGAACTGGCTGCAGGGCAATCTTTGATCCTGTATCTGGATTTTCTATACCCAAAACAAGCATCTGCACTAACCAGGCACCTCCGAGGATGATTTTTACCGCATCTCACACAACCTGGGAAAGTGCGCTCCACCTGCATGCTACGATGTTCCCTCGAGCTTGTAGCCCTGCTCCTCTGGTCTCCCCTGAACCGAGATGGTGTGCTGGCCGATGATGGAGCCGGAGCGATAGAATTGTCTTGGGACTGCTGACGTGGTCCACCCCCTGACCTGTCCTAAGAAACCCTGTAGCTGTCGGTTCTGGTCCACTTGGCCTCTCTCTGCCTCCTATAGAACGACTCCATCTACTGGACATGCAATACAATACGGGGGAATTCAATGTCCCGGTGAAGCATGGCAACCCGGCAATCTTTTTCCAACTAATCCTCTACTCCATGCACAAAGCGGCTCACCTAGGCCCGCTGATCCGCTACGAACTCTGGAGCATATTTACATAACCGGGTGAACTCCAATGCATACTTTTGGAAAAAAATTTCTACCTTGCTTCAGATTAACAAACTCGGCCTCCTTGAGCTCCCTCACCTCCCGAGGGAAGAACTGATCAATGAAAGTAGTGTGAAACTCATCCTAACCTATCGGGACTGCACCCGTCGCCCTGACATCACTCCATTGCTTAAACCATATATGTGCTTACCCCTCTAGATGATAGGAGGTCAAGTCAACACATTCCCCATTGTTCACCCCCATGACCTGGGTGATTTTAAGAATCTCCTTTATAAAATTGTGTGGATCCTCGTCCACCTTTGACCCCGTGAACTCCGTAGGGCTTATCCTCAAAAAGTCCCTTACCCTAGCTGTCGTTGCATTCCCATTCTGAGGGAGATGCGCTAGTGTCTGATTCTGGACCTGGGTAGTTATGGCTTGTTCTAGCATCTGAATCGCCGCCCTAAACTCAGCATGGGCAGTTGGTTCTAGTTCGTGCACCTCATGAACAGGTGGAGCTAGCTGATGCTCACCATTCTGGGCACCCTCATGATCATTACCATTTCCATTTCTCTAGGAATTTACTCAACGTGGAGGCATGATTCTGAAAATGCGAATAACCCGAATTAGAGGAGTAAAGGAAGTTCATCGCATGACATAGATCATGAAAGAAGGGAACATTTCATAAACTTCTGGTAGCCTCATTGTCATACGCGTGGAGTGCTTCACACCCATGAAAAAGACTCTACTTAATGCGGCTTTCAGATTCCCTAGGACACTTCAAAACCTATGGCTCTACTACCAAGTTTTTCACGACCCAGACGTACACCCAGATCATAGACACAGGACAAGGAGCCCAGAGAGACCCCAAGTCGACCCATGCCTGAGCATACATCTAATTCAATCACATGAGAGGAAGACTCAACATAAAGAATGTAATCATAACATATCATGAGGGAAAATTAGTACTAGACTTCTACAATACGGCAAAATACAACTTGTAGCCTGATAAGCCTCTAAACATAAAAGACGGATTGATGGGATACTCCCCAACTAATCCAATATCTAGAAACTGAAATACATAACATAGAATGTGAACATGCAGCCCTCGGAACATGAGTTCTCACCAAGTATGCTGAGAACAAGGCTGAACTAGCTACGGATAAGGATGAGCCTAAGAATTGGGACCTGTATCATGAAACGATACATCATAGAAAGTATGTGGTCAGTACATGGAATTTATTGAGTATAAAAGGTAAGGAAAATAGAAATTTAAAACATATATGAAATTCATAAATGATTATAAGAGTAAGACATCATGCTGGTATCGTAAATCATAATATCATATCATACGGCTCAAAGTTTTCAAAACGTTCGCAGCATAACTTATTCATAATCATAATAGGAGAGGTTTACTTAACATGAATTGAGCCAACATACATAATCATAACATGCATAAATCATGAGAAACAGTGGGAGATTCTATTAACCGACATACCCCATATGAGCACACATGAAGCCTAACTTGTAACCCTAGTGGGGAGGGTGTTCGTATCTTTTCAAGGGTAGGAACCATGAAGGGAGTGATCAAACATGAAAAGGGCCGTTTGAGCCAGGGCTAAACATGAAAGGGTCCCAACATACCTATGGTGGCATGTAGTTCATGAGATTCGGGGCTTAATCGTGAGACCCGAACCTACTCAATGTTCGATACTACTCCCAAAACATACATAGTGCTCACAATAATACATACATGAGTTCAAAGGGTAGTTAAATCATTATAATTGTAAACATTCTTTAGCATATGTGAATTAGCCATGACTTGAGGTCCGTTGGTCGGCCAAAAACATAATTCAGGATTGATAAAATTCGTACATACTTGTAAATCATACATGTAGCTTGAAATTCATAAGATCATAGTAGATAACATAATAAATTCGTAAATAAATTCATAATTCACGCTAGGCTTGTCAAAAGATAATAGATCAATGGATCATAAATCGATTCATCATGGGGCATGCATAAACAAGTTTAATTGTTTAGAAATTCAAAATCAACAACATTATAATCTGTTTAAATTCCAAAAGATGATCAAAATAAATAGATTTTGATAAGATTTCAAAATCACAAGACCCATAATTAAATCATTTAATTTTATACAAATCAATTACAAAACCCAATGAGTTTTTGATAATTTATAAGTAAAAACATACAATAGGAGCATGGTGCGGAAGGAACCACCCATTGATGACCTTACATACCTGGAAACACTTGATTCTTAATCTCCCTTGAAATCCCGAGGTGGAATTTAGAGAAATTGAGGAAGAACATCTTGAATCACCTTCTAGACTGCTCTCTATACTCTTGCATGCATGAATGAGGCTTAACATGAGCTAATCCCCTATAAAAGACCCCATTTAGAGTTTAAAATGACGTAGTTTAGGCCTTAGGAACTTAGGAATTATGAAAACACCCCTATTAAAATGTAGGAAAAACACTGCCAGGGCCCCTAACGAAGGACCCCAAGGGTTGTATCCTGGGGGCACGACTCGTGGCCTGAATCCCTCATGCTCACTGCCCAAATTACTTAGGGGACCACACGAGGAGCCCCACAAATCGTGGTGGATGACCACGAATCGTGGTCACCACCCTTGATCTCCACTGCCCAAAACCTTGATCAACCATGCAATCCAAGCCACGGGTGCCCTCACGAGTCGTGAGGTCTTACCACGACTCGTGGTCACGATCCGTGGTCTTCACTGCCCTTTCCCACTTTGCCAACTGGTCCATTAAGGCCATGGAAGTCTTAACGAGTCGTGTGGTCTGACCACGACTCATGGTCATGCCCATGATCTTACCCCAAAACTTAGTCATGGCTTACTTAACCATGAGTCACTTCACGACTCGTGGTCACTCCTCACGACCCACCACACGGGTCGTTCTGTGACCTGGTGCGAATTTCAAATTTTTCTCCATTTTGACTCTCAGGTCTGATCTTGGGTTCTTAGGGTATAACAAAAGTTCACTACACACTTATCTCAATCACCTCTTTCACTTTGAACTCGTTTAAGCAGGTACCCTAAAGAAGCGATGCCATTTACAAAAAGAGAGAATCCCAATTCATTTATCATGCATTTCTCACATAGGGATTATAACGTAGCACAAATACTCTCATTCTCACAAGGAAATTCTAGTGCATGCAAATTGACCCATAGACTTTCCCTTCTTGTAACTCGCCACTAATTAGAGTTGCTACACTCAAAATCATTTAGGACTTTGGGGGTCATAATGAAGTCTATGGGTAAAAGTAAGATGACTTTTTTAGTTCTAGAGACTAGAACCTCCCTAATGCCCTCTTGTGCACACTTTTGCAGATCACCCCACCTTATTTCTCATTAATCAACCTCATCTTTCTGGTGTTAAGAGCCATCCTATTAACACCTTGTTTCCACCATTAACCTCATTTAAGCAAGAGGTAGCACCTTTCTACTATTCTTTGCCTTCTAATGTTTAGAGGTTTTTCAACCAACCATTTCATGCATTTCATCTCATTTTGGTGCTACATCATATTGAAGCTCACATATTTCTTTCCCAATTTCTTTCCCAATTTCTTTCATAAACCCTCGAACTTAGATTTTAACCTCTTTTCTCCCTTATCTCTCCCTAACTTTTGGGCATCAAGCCTCTTTTTTTTTCATTTCACCATAACCAATAGAAGGGATTGGTCCCAAAAGAGGGGTTACAAAAAAGATAATAGGCTTGTAATGTTGTTTTCCATGAAAAGGATTAAAGGCTCAAACATGGGCTAACAAAGACATACGTTCAAGGAGGTCATTTTAATGAATTGATTATTAAAGAAAAGCATAAGATCAGGTTCTAAGTGTAGCCAAAACTAGGATTTATCCTTGAGACACACATAGGGAAAGTTCTAAACAATCATGCACACAAGAGAATTTAGCCAAAACTCTCACCACACAAAGCATCACACTCCAAGGAGTTCACACAATTTTTACAACCATATCAAGAGTATGTCTTTGGACAGGTCAGCATGTGAATCGATGAGTTAAACAAGGAATGTGAAACTCATGACAAAAGAGGGCTCAATTTTTAAACTCAAATGCCCCTTTTTCCACATAATCCATTTTCAATGCCATTTTTTTTAAAAAAATTGGTTGTACCACTAAAAAGCAAGTGCAACAAAACACTCAAAGAAATGGAATTTTTGCTTAAGAAATCTCCTCTCAATATCTCATAGGGAAATGTCACCCAGTTTGACAATAAAAAAAAAAAAAAGAAAATCAGTCATTGGGAAAGAACCGCGGTATAAAGAAAACGCTTGGAGTTTATTTACTAACTACTATGAACAAAGACAATTATTAAGACATTGGTCATGGACATTTGGCAATTTAATGAGACCCAATCAATGGAACTAATAAGTCAAACGCAAAATTCTATTCAACC
Organism: Datura wrightii; assembly: GCA_035772735.1. Taxonomy (NCBI): domain Eukaryota; kingdom Viridiplantae; phylum Streptophyta; class Magnoliopsida; order Solanales; family Solanaceae; genus Datura; species Datura wrightii. The sequence continues at coordinate 17,318,577 of JASDFA010000002.1, forward strand.
AAATCCTGCAAGGGCATTAAACTAACAAAAGAAGGAGTTAAAACTAGTAACATCCACAACATTAAAAATTCAACCCGACAAGGGAAACAAAAGTAAACCAAATATAACCAACCCAAAAGAGAGATACATCCCACCCCAGCTATAAAATTATATTGTCCCCAATATAGACATAAAGAATAAAGGGTGATAAGAACTCCCTAATGTGGCTACTATTCCTTCTAATCATTAGCCTCCTCCTCATCATGGCCTTCATCTCCAACGTTTGCCTCATCATCCCCACCTATGCCCTCAAAAAATCATCAATAGGACCCCGAGTTGTAGGTGAGGCAGCTATGGCTACATCAAGTAAGCTCATGTCTAAATCCTCCATTGGTGCCTGACTCCTCAACTCTCTCGCTTTGGCTTGGATAGAGGTAATTGCTCCCTCAACTACATCAACTTGAGAACATACCTTGTTCAAGCTATCAAACATAGTCTTGATGTCCTTCTTCACCATTTTGATGATAAGGGTAGGGAGATTTTTAGCCAACGTTTGGAGTTGGTTTTTATGACATTGTGTTAGTTCAGCTAGTTTCTGGATTCCTCTTGAGTGGTATGATATAGGATGAGGTGAAGGCCCTTTGAATAGTGCCTCGTCAAATACATGACCCGATATTTTTGGGTGTGGCATGTTGAGGCCGGAGGCTATGGGATTTTCTGCTATGTCATGAGAGATCGATTCTTATGTTGCATCCCATGCTTGCATCCTCTTTCATTTATTTTGGGGAGAATCAGCATCCCTTCTCTTGTCAATAGCAATGACACCCATGGCAATGTTGCCTTTCTCATTAGGGAATAGCGAAACAGCCGCTTTTAGACACCATGGGCTAATTATAACAACATAGGGCATTGAGGTTGCTTGTTGTCTGGCCTCACGTTTCATTGTGGTAGCCACGACTTCACCAAAATTAGTGGGAACCCCTAACATGATGCTGGAAATAAGGATAGTTGTCTCAAGGTTCATCCATTGATTATTCTTAGATGGTATGAGGTTGCCACACACAAATTCAGGCCATAGTTTTGCCTTGAATTTCAGGTCTTGCCTCACAATGTATCCCTCCATTTTGGGCGACAACGGCTGATCATTGGCAATAATGCATTCTACCTAACCAAATTGGTCCTCCTTGGCTGCCATATTTATTGTAAACTATTCCCGAGTCAATCTCATCTTCCCAAAACATAGCCTTTATAGAATCCGGAGTGATGTCGACTTCCATACCATTAATCATTACCATAGGTAGGTAAGGGAACTCATCAATTTCCCTCTATGTTTCATGGCATTGTGCCTTGCTTGATACGATGCATAGAACTCCGGCACAAGTTATGGGTAGTAGTTGGGGAGAGGCTCTGCGAACATGTGCCACTGTCTTTCATTAAACTGAGCATTGATATTGGGGAATTCATTCCCCAGCCACTCCAGATTGAAGTGTTTCTCCACAGTGATAGGTTTGACCATGCATGTGGTGTAGTGCTCTTTCATGTTAGGCACACAAAAGATGATTTCTTTCCTAGCGTTAGCAGAGTTGGGGTGGCCTTGGCTTTCCCTTTTCCTTTGCTCTTGGAAGTGGAAGGTTCCTTTCCTTTGTCGACTTTCCTAGATGAAGTCATGATTCTGCAAAATAATGTTAGTGCCATAACAAAACAAACTTCTTTTTGGATTTTTAATAAATGAAAATTAAAAGTGATAACTATACTATGTTAAGGAATAAGAATCTAAAGATTGGATGACAAACAAGTTGAAACATCAAAATTAATATTTGGTAGCACCTATGCTACAACTATGAAATGCAGGTTGAGTCCCGTAGTTCGCAGATGATTCGTAGAACTATGGCAGATAATTGGGCCAACTAGTCTTTCACCTGCGCTAAACTTGTGTTTCGTAGGTCTTGATCCGTGGCTTGCAGGTGATTGACAGTGGCCTAAAGCCTCAAATCCATACCTGCGCGTTAGCCTGCATTTTGCAGAACATGACCCATGACTCGTAGGTGAGTGGCAGTGTCCAGTATCGCTGTCTTGCTCATGACTTAGCCATTTTTTTGCACAAATGCAATTATAATACATCTAGCGGGTACTCAGACTTCCCTGTAAGATATAACTAACCAACTAAACCATCATGAGGACTAGTGGGACTACTCAAGCCTCCCTTTAATATGGGCATTACTTCATCTATCATCATAAAATGTCGTGTGCCCCAACCCAACAAACAATAGCAACTCAATTCCATATCTCACTCAACTCAGGCACACATCTCATTTTACACAACTTCAAGCAGCAAAAAAGAAAAGAATGGCGATTTTCCCTTAAGAAAGACGTCAACCCATCTATCATCGGGAAAATAGTGCACTCCAAGCACCTGGGTTACTCATATTTCACCCCCAACTATTATATCAAAGAATAAAGCATACACAAGAGATAGAGAATTATCACAAGTAGTTCTACCCACATGTTGTGATTTTATCTCCCCAACCATATCCACAACAAAGAAGGATATTCCAAAAAAAATACAAAATGGGCAATGGGAAACATCGGTCAAGAAAATTTGAAATTAACATGCTTTCTTTTGTGTTAACATCCTCACATAGCAAGAAAATCAAAAATAATAAGCATACCTCCCAAGTGAGAAGAGAGAAAAACAAAGAGATTGAGAATTTGGAGTCTTGTTCAACAATGCCCAACCCGGAAAGCTTGAATTTCTTTTTTATTTAGTGAGAGTGTAGAGAGAGATGGCGGAGTGAATAAAATGGTGAAGGGGGCTGGTTTTTATTTATGGAAGTGTGTTGAAGTGATTGGTGGGATTAATGGTTGAAGTAAATGGAGTAATAGGGAAGGTGAATATGTGGAAAAGTGGTGTCATGGGCTAATTGAAATGGTGATTCATTAAGGGGTTACGGGGAAGAGAAAAAGGTAAAGAAAAGATGATTTTTGTGAAGTGGGGAAGGATTTCCACCAGTCTAGGGAAACCATAGTTCAGGTCAGTCGACGGGTGGTCAACAATTAAATGATATGACTTACCTGCACCTGCACTAGACTTGCGGCTACAGGTGGGCACCTGCATTTCGCAGTTCCAAGTGTAGTTTGGCCCAATGTTGCACAGTTTTCTAGTCGCGATCTGCACCTAACTTACACTTTGCGGATCACCACCTGCATTTTGCAGGTGGCTCGCAATTCACCTTCCATTTTCTAGATTTTCATTATGAAATTCTGGCTTAGGTTTGCACCAAACTTGTATTTCGCAGAATGGCACCTGCGTTTTACAAGCGAGGTGCAAAAGCCTTCCATTTTTTTCAACTTGATGGACCTTTTTGTGACTAGGTTGTTCCTTGTTCATTAGCACCTGCATTTTGCAGGTCTCATGCATTGCTTGCCCTATTTTTCTTTCAATTGGTTTTGTATCCAATCTTCCTACAAAATAAGAAACAACACAAATATCAAATCTTCAACATAAAACACTTGGGTTGCTTCCCAAGAAGTTTCTTAGTTATTGTTGTGGCACGATGGAGACCTCCTCAATCATCAATTCTCTGGATGGTCATCCTCTGAATCAACATCATCCTCACAATTTTTGTTTTGCTCCTCCTCTTAATCAAGGACATCTATAAGTTTACATTCATCTGGGGGTTTTGTGGTTTGACACACATTGAAGGTGACTTCTTCACCATCCACTATAAACTTTAGCTTCCCTAGCTCCACATCAACCAACCCTATTCCCCTGTCCACTAATGGTCTCCCAAAAATAATGGGCACCTTGGCATCCACGTCACAATGTAACATGACAAAGTTGGCTCAGAGGATAATTTTGTCCACTTGGACCAAAACATCTCTAGAACTCCCATGTGTCTCTTGATAGACCGGTCCACCATCAATAACCTCATCGTAGTAGGCTTGGCATTCCCCAAACCTAAATTTTTGAAACTGATGAGAAGCATCAAATTGATGCTTGCACTGATGTCACATAAAGCCATGTTTGACATGCACATTCCAGTGGTTCAATGGAGTAATTCCCCGAAAGCTCAAAATTAATATCTGGGACTTAAATCAGAAAATCAAAAAACTATAGAAAAGTTGTAGAACAACCAACCTAAAGGGTCGTTGAGGGACCCAATGACTTGTCAGGTAAACCGTGAAAAGGATTCCAAGGTGATGAATTAGTGTTTCCCAACGGACGACCCAACAATTCATTATCAGGCTGCATGACTCGTTAAGTCGCCCATTTCCAAGCCAGAGTTTCAGAATTTGAGAAGTAGATAGTGTACTTGACAGAAGGTCACCACAAGCCGTCATCAGCTATAACGACTCATCAACTCCTTCGCTTTCATTCCTTCCTTTCCATCTTACCAGTGTACCTGACGGATGACACAATGAGCTATTCCCAGTCATGAAGACTCGTCATGTGCCCGTCCAAGATTAGTAGAGATTTTCCAGTGAACCAAATGAGAGGATCCAACGGCTCGTTGGACCTAGTAACGAGTCGTTAGGTAACCCGTTAGCGGCATGTGATAGTTTTTCGCAGCAAATTTCAAAGGGCTATTTAGTAACGTCCTATTCTTCAAAGCCTTAAACCACACCATTTTTCCTTCAATTTTGGACACTTTAGTGGGGGTAATGGGTCTTTCTCCCTATTCCCCACTCAAGCACTCAGAGAAGTAAACCATAACTTCTCTCAAGAATTCTTAGAGCAAGAACTAGGGAAGCTTTCTTATCCTCAATTTCTCAAGATTTTTTATGGGTTATTCATCAGGTATGTGGGGTTTTAGCATGGGGAATGTCCTTCCCTTGCGTCCACAAAGCAAAGCCCTCCTCAATTTCTTCTATAAATTTTAAGCCTGAGCTTTCGAATATGAAGAGTATTCATGTTTGTTTTTTGTTTACTTCTCTTAGAATGATGTTCATGTAAACAATTGATATGATCCCTCTAAATTCCTTGTCAGATTGTCGATATTCATACAGAAAGTGAATTTAAGCCCTAACTTTTGAGTAAGGGTTTTTACTGGATAAATTTGATCTAGTGAATGAGGAATGCTTTGGGTTGAATTCCTAGAATTTTCTTGCTATTCGTATGTGTTGGGTAAATATCCCATGAATGAGAATGACTTTTGCTCTGTTGAATGAAATTCACAATTTCTTTTTTAAAGTTTGCCTTATAGTATGAATTTGTCCATGTTGTCGGCATGAATGAGCTCTCTATTAATAGCCTAGAAATTTAGTTAGTTAGAGCACAAAACTCTATCAGTCTAGTCTCAGTTAGAATCATATCAGTCTAGCTTCAGTAAGATTTTAGCAGCCTCAGTGTTGTCCAGAAACGTGTCAACTGATCAGTTTGACTCCAATTTTTTTTGAGGTGTTAGTGGTGCCTCCCAGTTTTCAGTCTCAAATTTAGATTTCAGTTATTTAGTCCATTAGGCGGTCATGACATTTGGTTATAGCTCTGACCAGCCCCAAGACCCCAATTCAGTTGTTAGTTGTTCTATAGACGGTTATGACGCTTCTAGATAAGCAGCTCTGACCAGTCTTAGCATCTAGTTTCAGAATCTGGTCCGATAAGGCTCTCAGGGAACATGCAGTGATTCCTCCCTAACTAGTCTTGGGCCCCAGTTATGAGCTATTATCCTAGTAGATCAGTTTAGGTTTTTTGGGGGGGGCAAAACTTAGCATCGAGCGGGCCAGGGTTCCAGCGTACCCAGATTCCCAAAACGACATTGCAAGCGTAGGTTTCAGTATTACAAGGCCTGATCGTCGCCAGATAGATTTTTTTGATCACTCAGTTGATGACTTTATACCATGGAAAGATATATTGGGTCCTAATAGTAGGGTGTATAAATCGGACTCCACATCTAGCTCATGTGGTTAAATGTTGTTTATAGAATCTCCCACGAGTCAGTCCAGTCCAGTAGCAAAATAAGAAGCTCAGTGTTTCAGATTTAGGGCATGTCCTTGACCAACAGACAGGGTTGTCTTGACCATTTCAGATTATATCAGTAGTTCAGTTCAGTTTACCTATCTGTCATGGCGTGTCATTGCAGTTTAGACTTTATAACTAGCATGTTTCTCCCACTTACTCAGTACGTTCAAAGTACTGACGCATGATTTTCATGATACAGCTGTAGGTTCTCAGATTTAGCACAGATAGTTACTTCAGTTTCAGAGCATCTACGTCAGCAGATCAGAATGTGAGTCCTCATCATTCGAAGGCCTTGTTTATTTATTTCATTTGGTTATGGTTTTCTATAGACTTAGAGTTAGCTGGGGGCCTATCCCAGCAACTCCTCATTAGTTGGCTTTCAGACCAGACTTGTCTTTTAGAATTGTATTTCAGATATCTATAATATGTCTTTCTTTATTTCAGTCTTTGCATTGTATTAAACTTACAAACCTGTTATTTAAAACATCTGATGTGGATATTTACTCAGAATTCTAGTGTATGATAGACCAGGGGTTGACTTGACATAACATGTGGATTCAAGTACCGTGTTATGTCTAGGGTGTAGGCTCGAGGCATGACAAACTTGGTATTAGAGCCAAGTTTAGAGTATCCTTAGAAAGTTTGAAAGCCGCATCGAGTAGAGTCCTTTCCATGGGTGTGATGTGCTCCCCACTTACGGAAAGGAGGATATGAGATGTTATTAGGAAATTTCCCCTTTTTTTCATGCTCTTTATCGTCCGTTAAAGTCCAATTCCAAAGACAACTTTCTAAATAGTGTCATTTTTCCTTTTAGTGAACAATGCCTCCTCGATGTGGAAATGGACGAAGAGCCGGAAACATCAATGGATCCGCTCCACCAACTCCGATAGTTCCTTTGGACGACTTTGTGGCTACCGCCGAATTCAGGTCGGCCATTCAGTTGCTGGCTCAGACCTTCACCCGTCAAATGAACTCCCAGGTGGTTCTAGTAGCCACAAATGGGTCTGTAGCTGCTGCCTGGGCGTGGGATTTCACCTGGATGAACCCTCCAGAATTTAAAAGAACAAATGTGGGATAGGACCCACAAGGCTTTGTAAATAAGATCATAAAGATTACTAGGATCATGGGTGTCAGCTCCTCAGAGAGTCCTGACCTGGTTGCCTACCAGCTAAAGGGGGTAGCCCAGGTTTGGTATTATCAGTGGAAGGAGGGGCAGTCAGCAGAAGCAGGACCGGTTCAGTGGGAAGAGTTTCGTGCATCTTTTCTGGATAGGTTCTTTCCCCGGGAGCTGAGGGAGGCTAAGATGGCAGAGTTTATGAACCTATGGCAGGGCAACCGAATAATGGGTGAGCATTCTATGGTGTTTACTAGACTATCAAAGTATGCTTCAGAGATGGTGGCCGAGCTGAGGGATCACACGCTGAAGTTCGTGAATGGAGTGTCTAATCTGGTCCTCAAGGAGTGTAGGATCGAAATGCTGATCAAATACATGGATTTTTCCATCCTAATTGTTTACGCTCAACAGATTGAGGCTGAGAAACTGAAAGATATGTAGCAAAAGAACAATGGGGCAAGAACTGCTCATACAGATTTTGGCCACCAGAGATCTGACGTGGTAGTCGCCCACAGCAACAACAACAACAGCAAAGGGCCCCAACACCAAGCTCAACCAGCGCACCAACCTTTTAGTCCCGCTAGGATCGCAGGGGTGGGCTTTCTGGCACTCAGTCTCATGCCCACAGTACAGGAAACAAGTATCCAGCTTGTCCCAAGTGTGGTAGGAATCACCCAGGAGAATGCCTTCAAGGAAGAGAGGGCTACTTTGCGTGTGTACAGCTTGGACATACGCTTAGTGAGTGCCCATCAGCAGGGCAAGGGAGAACAAAATCCACTACCTCAACAGCTCCAACAGGCTGACAAGCTCAGCAGGCCAACCCATTAGGTATAGATGGCGGTCAATGGCAGAATCATTTTTATGCTCTTTCTTCTCGTGAGGATCAGGAAAGCTCACCTGACATAGTTACTGGTATGTTATGTCTCTTTCACCTTTACGTGTATTCCCTCCTAGATCTGGAGCTACTCTGTCGTTTGTAACTCGATATGTAGTAGTCCAGTTTGGCATTAGTCTAGAGGTCTTATCAGAACCCATTTTAGTCTCCACCCCATTTGGCGAGTCAGTTTGAGCTAGTCGGGTGTATAGAAACTGCCCAATCTCAGACTTGAGTAAAATCATTCCAACTGATCTTGTAGAGCTAGATATGGTTGACTTTGACCTTATTCTAGGCATGGATTGGTTACATTCCTGTTATGCCTTAGTTGACTGCAGGACTAGAGTTCTCAAGTTTTAGTTTCCATATGAGCCTGTGTTAGAATGGTCGGGCAGCAGTTCAGCGCCTAAGAGTATATTTAGGACCTTCCTTAAGGCCCAGAAACTCATTTCCAAGGGATGTTTATATCAACTGGTTTAGGTGAAAGATTCTAACTCTGAGACCCCAACCATTCAGTTGGTTCCAGTTGTCAGCGAGTTCCTAGATGTATTTCCTAAAGTTCTTCATGGAGTTCCCCCTAAACGGGAAATAGACTTCGGAACAAATCTCCTTCCAGACACTCAGCCCATCAACATCTCTCTTTAAAGAATGGCTCCAACTAAGCTTAAGGAGTTGACGGAATAGCTAAAAGATCTTCTTGACAAGGGCTTTATTATATCCAACATCTCTCCCTCGGGTGCTCCAGTGTTATTCTTGTGTAAGAAAGATGGTACCCTCAGAACGTGCATAAATTACCGCCAGCTGAACAAAGTCACAATCAAGAACAGATATCCCCTACCTAGAATTGATGACCTGTTTGATCAGCTGCAGGGAGCCAGTTGTTTTTCCAAGATTGATCTCATGTTAGGATGCAATCAGTTAAGGGTCAGAGAGTGTGACATATCGAAAACAGCATTCAAAACTCGGTATGGTCACTACGAGTTTGCGGTGATGTCCTTTGAGTTGATGAATGCTCCAGCATCCTTTATGGACCTAATGAATAGGGTTTTCAAGTCATACATACATATGTTCATCATCGTATTTATCGACGACATCTTGGTGTACTCCAGAAATGAGGAAGAGCATGACAATCACCTAAGGCTAGCATTACAGACTCTTAGAGATTGCCAGTTATTCGCCAAGTCCAGTAAGTGTAAATTCTGGTTGAAGTGTGTGACTTTCTTGTGTCATGTAGTCTTAGGTGAGGGGATACAAGTAGATCCTCATAAGATAGCAACAGTGAAGGATTGGCCCAGACCTACCTCTCCTACTTAAATCAGGAGTTTCCTGGGCTTAGCAGGTTATTACCGATCGTTTGTGGAAGGTTTCTCCTCCATAGCATCCCGCCTTACCAACTTAACTCAGAAGAAGGTAAAATTTGAATGGTCGGATGAGTGTGAGAAGATTTTTCACTACTGCTCCAATTTTTACCCTGCCACAAGGAACAGATTGGTTGGTTGTATATTATGACACCTCTAGAGTTGGACTCGGTTGCGTATTGATGCAGCGGGGCAAAGTGATAGCCTATGCCTCCAGACAGCTCAAACTCTATGAGAAGAATTATCCAACTCATGACTTGGAGTTAGCAGCAGTGGTATTCGCATTAAATAGATGGAGACACTACTTATATGGAGCTCACATAGATGTATTTATAGATCATAAGAGTCTATAGTATGTGTTCAGTTAGAAGGACCTAAATGTTGTTCAGAAAAGGTGGCTAGAACTACTGAAAGACTATGACATGAGCGTGCTATATTACTTGGGCAAGGACAATGTGGTGGCTGATGCACTAAGTAGAGAGTCTATGGGTAGCGTGGCTCATGTAGAAGAAGGCAAAAAGGAAGTGGCTAAAGATATTTACAGGCTAACCCAGTTGGGAGTACAGTTGGTGGATTCAACTGAGGGTGGTGTAGTAATGCAGAACTGGTCAGATTTCTCTTTAGTTTCAAGGTTACGTCCAGACAAGATGAAGAACCCATCCTACTTAAGATGAAGGAAGCGGTCCTCAGAAAAGAGGTTGAGGCTTTCTCCTAAGGGGAAGATGGAGTGCTCCGGTACCAGGGAAGGTTTTCTGTTCCAGATGTTGGCGGGTTAAGACAACAAATACTGGCTGAGGCACACAGCTCGAGATACACCATTCACCCAGTGCTACCAAAATGTGCCGCGAGTCGTGGGATATTTACTAGTGGAAAGGCATGAAAAGAGACATTGTCGAATTCGTAACTAAGTGCCCAAACTAGCAGCAAGTAAAGGTAGAACACCAGAGTCCTGGAGGTATGACTCAGGATATCAGTATACCAATATGGATGTGTGAAGAAATAAACATGGACTTCATTACAGGTCTACCGCGAGCTCGCCGGCAGCATGACTCAATCTAGGTGGTAGTGGGTTGGATGACCAAGTCAGCTCACTTTCTCCCAGCCAAAACCATGGATTCAGTTGAGGACTATGCTAAACATTATATCTGAGAGTTATTCAAACTTCATGGGGTACTCTTGTCCATCATTTCAGATAGGGGAGCTCAGTTCACCTCCCATTTCTAGAAGTCTTTTCAAAAGGGACTTGGTACTCAGGTCAAGCTAAGTACATCTTTTCACCCACAGACAGAAGGGCAAGCTGAGTGAACTATTCAGACTCTAGAGGATATGCTTGAGCATGCGCGATCGATTTTAAGGGTAATTGGGATGACCATCTGCCTCTTATCAAATTTGCGTACAACAACAACTATAATTCCAGCATTCAGATGGCCCATTTTGAGGCATTATATGGTAAGAGGTGTAGATCTCCTATAGGTTGGTTTGAAGTCGGTGAAGTTACGTTGACAGGGCCAGACTCAGTTCATGAGGTGTTCATAAAGTTCAACTCATCCGTGAAGGATTGAAAACAGCCCAGAGCCATCAGAAATCCTATGTCGATGTGCAAAGAAGAGAGCTAGAGTTTTCAGTTGATGACTGGGTATACCTGAAAATTTCGCCCATAAAAGGGGTAATGAGGTTTGGGAAGAAGGGGAAACTCAGTCCTAGGTATGTGGGACCTTATAAAATTTTGCAGTGTATCCGCAAGGTGGCCTATTAGCTAGAGTTGCCTTCAGAACTAGCAGTTGTACATCCAGTTTTCCATGTATCACTTTTGAAGAAGTGTATCGGAGCTCCAACCTCTGTGGTGCCATTGGATAGTGTGGCAGTCAAGGATAACCTCACCTATAAGGAGGTACCAGTCCAAATCCTAGACCGTCCAGTTCGTAGATTGAGGAATAAAGAAATAGCCTCAGTCAAGGTTTTATGGAGGAATCAACAAGTTGAAGGAGCTACGTGGGAGGCCGAAGCAGATATGAGGGCCAAATACACACACTTGTTCTCTACCTACTATGTTGTAGTTTGATATGTGAATTTTGTTCTAAGACCTGAACTAGTTGTTGAATTCAGTTCATGTAACTAAATTTTCTTTCTGACTTTGGTTGTGTTTATGAAACGCAAAATTCAGTTCAGTTATATTCTCTAAAATGGATATAGTCACTTCGATCATTTTGAAGTTAAATGAGCAGTATTTGAATGCTTTGATTGTTATTTTTCTGGTTTCTATGAGTTGTCTAACATTTGAGGATGAATTTTTCCAAGGGGGAGCTATTGTAATTCCCCAGAAGCTCAAAATCAATATCCGAGACTTAAATCAGAAAATCTGGAAAACTGTAGAAAAGTTACAAAACAACCAACCTGACGGGTCGTTAAGGGACCCAACGACTCGTCGGGTCAAGCGTGAAAAGGATGCCAAGGTGAATAGTTAGTATTTCCCAATGGACAACCCAATGAGTCGTTATCAGGCTGCACGACTTGTTAAGTTGCCCATTTCCCAGTCGGAGTTTCAGAATTCCAGAGGTAGACAGTGTACTTCACGAAACGTCACCACGAGCCGTCGTCAGCACTAACGACTCGTCAGTTCCTTCATTACCATTCCTTCCTTGCCTTCTTACCAGTGTACCTAACGGATGACATGATGATCCATTCCCAGTCATGACGACTCATCATGTGCCCATCCGATATTAGTAAAGATTTTCTAGTGAACTTGACGAGAGGATCCAACGGCTCGTTGGACCTGCTAACGAGTCATCAGGTCACCCACTAGGGGCAACTGACAGGTTTTCGCGGCGAATTTCTAAGGGCTATTTAGTAATTTTATATTCTCCAAAGCCTTAACCACGTCGTTTTGGATTCGGTTTTAGATGGTGGGGGTAATGAGTCTTTTTTTCCTCATTCCCCACCTAAACACTCAGAAAAGTAGACCATAAGTTCTCTCAAGAATTCTCAGAGCAAGAACTAGGGCAGCTTTCTTCTACTCAGTTTCTCAAGATTTTTCATGGGTTCTTTAGTAGGTATGAGAGGTTTTAGCAAGGGGATTGTCCTTCCCTTGTGTCCCCAAAGCAAAGACCTCCTCAATTTCTTCTATAAATTTTAAGCCTGAGCTTTCGAATATGAAGAGTATTCATGTTTTTTTTTTGTTTACTTCTCTTAGAATGATGTTCATGTAAACTATTGATATGATCCCTCTAAATTCCTTGTCATATTGTCAGTATTCATACAAAAAGTGAATTTAAGCCCTAACTTTTGAGTAAGGGTTTTTACTGGATAAATTTTCTCTAGTGAATGAGGAATGCTTTGGGTTGAATTCCTAGAATTTTCTTGCTATTCGTATGTGTTGGGTAAATATCCCATGAATGAGAATGACTTTTGCTCTGTTGAATGAAATTCACAATTTCTTTTTTAAAATTTGCCTTATAGTATGAATTTGTCCATGTTGTCGGCATGAATGAGCTCTCTATTAGCTGCCTAGAAATTCAGTTAGTTCGAACATAGAACTCTATCAGTCTAGTCTCAGTCAGAATCATATCAGTCTAGCTTCAGTAAGATTTTAGCAACCTTAGTGTTGTCTAGAAACATGTAAGTGATCAGTTTTACTCTAGTTTATTTTTGAGGTGTTAGTGGTGCCTCCTAGTTTTCAGACTTAAATTCATATTTCAGTTATTTGATCCATTAGGCGGTCATGACATTTAGTCATAGCTCTAACCAGCCCCAGGACCCCTGTTTAGTTATTAGTTGTCCTATAGACGGTTATGATGTTTCTAGATAAGCAGCTCTAACCAGTCTTAGAACCCAGTTTCAGAATTTGGTCCTATAAGGCTCTCAAGGAACATGCAATGATTCATCCCTGACTAGTCTTGGGCCCAATTTTCGAGCTATCAGCTTAGTAGATCAGTTTAGGTTTCTAGTGGGAGCAGAACTTTGCATTGAGCGGGCCGGGTTTCCAGTGGAAAGTTCCCAGAACTAAATTGCCATTGTAGGTTGCAGTATTACTTGGCCTGATCGGCCCCAGATATATTTTTGTGATCACTCAGTTCATGCCTTTATACCCTGGCAAGGTATATTGGGTCGTACCAATGGAGTGTATACATCGGACTCCACGTCTAATTCACGTGGTTAAAAGTCGGTTATAGACTCTCCCACTAGTCAGTCCAGTACAGTATCAGAATAAGAAGCTCAGTTCAGTACAGTATCTCAAATCAGTGTTTCAGATTTAGGGCATGTCCTTGACCATTAGACAGGGTTGTCTAGAGCATTTCAGATTATATCAGTAGTTCAGTTTACCTGTGTCATGGCGTGTCATTGCAGTTCATACTTTATAACCAGCATGTTTCTCCCACTTACTCAGTATATTCAAAGTACTGATGCATGCTTTTCATGTTGTATCATTTCATGATACAACTGCAGGTTCTCAGGTTCAGCACAGGTAGTTACTTCAGTTTCAAAGCATTCTACGTCAGCAGATCAGAGTGTGAGTCCTCATATTTCGAGGGCCTTATTTGTTTATTTCATTTGGTTATGGTTTTGTATAGACTTAGTGTTAGCTGGGGTTCTGTCCCAGCAACTCCTCAGTAGTTGTCTTTCTAACCAGACTTTTCTTTCACAATTGAATTTCAGATATCTATAATATGTCTTTCCTTACTTTCAGTTTTTACATTGTCTTAAACTGAAAAACTTGTTATTTAAAACTTCTATTATGCATGTTTACTAAAAAGGCTAGTGTATGATAGACCAGGGGTTGACCTGAGGTCACTTGTGGCTTCAAGTATCGTGTTACGTCCAGGGTGTAGGCTCGGCGTGACAAATGGATGGTAAAACCTTTGCAGTCCTCTCTCTTGGGAGCAAGATTGCTTGCCATCACTGCACTATAATGGTGCATCACCTCCCTTGTGCCTACATCCATAATCTTCTTCTTTTTTTTACAATTCCTTTGTGAATTTTTCAAAGCCTAGCATCTAAAGCAATGCATCCACCAGCAATATGTTGATGGACAGCTTGCTAAACATCTCAAACAATTTCTAAAACTGGTAGTCCTATTTCTTCTTCACCAACTAATGTGGATAAGGAGGTGGGATTCAAGGTTGTTGGCCTATTTCATTTAAAGCCTCTGTACTTTGTTTCTCAACAATAACCTTTTCGAGATTAAAATCCACTTCTCCCTCTGCAAGTTCTTCTCCTTTATCAAAACAATCTGGTGCTCTTGGCACCTCATCACTCACATCATTTCTTCTTTTAGGGTCAACCACATTCTTGGGTTTAATGCCCACATCATCCACCAATTTCGCACTCCTTGTGACAATGGCCATAAAATGATTGTCTTTCTCTAGATTAAGCATTGTATCACTTGGGAAGGTTCCTTTCATTCTGAGGTTCATTTGGGTTGAAAGGTGATTAATTTAATCTTCCAAATATTTAATGGATGTTGAATAAGAACTCACTGTTGCTGCCAGGTTAGATACCTCTCTTTTTAGCTCCTTGACCCCACTTTTCATGGACTCAATTTTCTTTAGCACTCTTGCTAACATTTCTTCAGTCTTCGAATCACCAACATCACCTACCCCGAGTTGCATTTGGGGTACATCAGCCTTAGGTAGGGGCACATTGGATTTGAACTCCTATGATATCACTCCTCATCGTGATTCGTCTCCCTATTTCCTTATCTTTCATTCCTATCAACCCAACCTTGGTTATCATGGTTCGTCCAACCTTGATTCTCATCACGTGGATGCCAAGGGCCTTGGTTGGCAACTTCATATCTTAGGCGAGAACCCTTCATTTGACTAGCCATGAATTGACACTCTTCCTCATTCCTTCACAATGACTCTTCCCCCTCATACTGCATAGGGCCTTGGGTCCCTACTGCATTGACATTCTTGGACCCGGTTCCCATGACATGCTTTATCATTAGATCAAGATGGGTCATCATTTTTTCCAAGGTCTCATCTCTTTCTTCATCCCTTTTTCTCATCTCTATAGCCATAAGGTTGGAATAGACACTACTTGGGGATGCTTCAGTGTCCCTAGTGTTCTACGCCCTATTCGTCTTGGTAATCCGATCTAAGAGAGCTTTAGTCAATCCACATATCTAGTCTAATAAGGACCAACCAGAAAGATTATTGGCCATGGACTTATTTATTGAGTCAAGTGCACAATAGAACCTTTGGAGAAGAACTCCATCAAGCAACCCATGGTTTGGAAATATTGCCACTTCATTTTAGAATTGGAGCCAAACCTCATGCAAAGGTTCACCGGGGAATTGTCTAAAATTGGTGATATCGTCCCTCAATTAGAGCATTCTCAAAGGAGGGAAAAATCTGTCCAATAAAGCTTCCGTAGCTCATGAAATGAGTTGATTTACCCAGAAGGCAGCTCCTCCAACCAAACAGTGGCTTCTCCTGTTAGTAAGAATGGGAAAAGTCTCTATCGAATCGATAATTTGCTGATGTTGGGTTTGCATATTTCGAGGAAATGCTGAAGGTGTTTTTCGGAGCTTTGGTAGGGGTTAAAAACCGACACGCAAGTGCACGTGGTCAAACAAGTAATAAAGTGGCTAAGTAAGCCAAGTATCGAACCAAGGAGACTCTGGATAAGTAAAAATTTCTCAAGTATACTATATTCTATCTTACTTCTATATATGCTGACAACAACGTAACCAAAAGTTAAATAATTTTGTTTATAAATTATATACTGAAACTATTAACAAATATCTACT
Organism: Datura wrightii; assembly: GCA_035772735.1. NCBI lineage: Eukaryota > Viridiplantae > Streptophyta > Magnoliopsida > Solanales > Solanaceae > Datura > Datura wrightii. Next base: position 17,334,609 of record JASDFA010000002.1, read on the forward strand.
TTGAATTTAAACTATGGATATGAGCATGCCAAGGTTAAGAACAAGTAATGAACTTGATTATAATCATAATTCGGTTATTCTTCTCTTCTAGTTGCTAGCCAAGAACATTAGCCAAGAGATTAAAACTCTCGTATTTAATCTCACTTAAGAATCATAAACCATCCATCTACATTTCTGTGATCAAATGCAATGTATGACCTCGCAATACAATTCCGGTTCCTAAATTGACTAATACGGCTTTCAAGTATATTTCTATCAGGAAAGCACATCAAAACCCAATTTTCCCAAATCAAGTTAAGAACAATACCCTATTAATTCACAACTTTCCAATTTCGTGCTCTATCGAGTGAAATCAGACTTTTTAGATGAACATTAATGTCGGCCACACACTAATGCAGTAGAAACAAGAATTAATAGAACAACATAGAAGAAGAAGATGAAAAACCATACAATTCAATAATCAAAATTCATCACCATTGTTCATAACCTCAGCAAGGAAGAGAATTAGCCACTCATTTGTGGATTAATCATCCTAAAACAAGTGTTAATCATACAAACAATTGATTGAAAGAAGAAAGAAAGAGAGAAAAACCCTTAGCTTTTTCGTCCCTCAACTGCCTGTAACCCACGTCCTTGCTCCACCAAGTCTGAATTAATTAAAAATAAGCCTAAGTGTTCTATTTATTCTATTGGGAATTTTTTCCGGAATAACAAGCAACGTGTCATGGAGGCCAACGCGGAGCACTGCCTCCATGACACGGCTTGGACGCGGACCCTCACTGGAAATCTGGGGTCCGGGAATAAAGCCTCAACGTGGCACGACATGCAACGCGGTGGTTTGCCTCCGTGCCACGGAGCTATCGCAAGGCTCCACTGGAAATTGACAATTAAATCACCCTCCAGGCAGTGTGCCTCCGCGATGGTAGCGTGGCACGGCTCCATCGCGAAGCCCCTTTACATTGTGCAGTCCAATGTCTTTTTTGTGCTCGCATCCAAGTCCAACTCCGATATTGTTCCAACATACATTTTAGCTCCTCAAAATCATGTTTTACCTACAAAACAATGCTAATCATGTTGGTTAGTATAAATTCACATTTTATTGCCAATTACATGAAAATGTATACACATTGCACAATAAACAAGGCGAAAATGATACGTTTGAGTATCACTTGGGCATATAAATCTGCCCAAGATCACTTACCCCACACTTAAATCCTTGTTCGTCCTCGAACAACACATACACAACTCATGCAAATTACATCCCAACCTTCGCCACTATGGTGCGACAATTTGAGCTACGGTCATACCGATCATTCAATGTTGTAAATCATCAAGAAAACATGCATGGTGTTACAATGCAACGACCTTTAATACATCAATACTTCCTAGACTTTAAGAATCGACCCTCGATATCGGCAAACTCACGCAAATTAGCTAATCAAGATATCCGACACGAACATCAATCATTCATCAAGCATGTGCCCTCACAACTCAAGAGAATCTTCCCCTTTTTGTTCATGTGACACACAAACATTCAAGTAGGGGCATGTAGAAATTAATTTCACTCTCTCTCCTAAAAGAATTCACATGCCTCATGTCATGACCCATAAGCTTGCCCTTAGTGTATTACTCCACTAATATAAAGAAATGCAATGTAAGATCACGTAGGACTTTAATGGGTTGTAATGGAAGCTATGGAACTATTACATATTGGATTAGCCAATAATAGCCACTAGCATCATTAAGCGCCTTTTCAACACATTCCCATCAACTCATGAACATTGTTTCTCTCTTTTCTTTTTTCTCATCATCCCATTCATGCTGGTTTACTTTCGTATGGCCCATTTCATCAAACACACTTGACATGACACAAAGGTTTTTCATGTACCTTCATTATCATTTCATTATAACAAGTGCCTCTTCAACCTTTTCTTTTCTTTCCTCACTCTGCTTTTGTTTTTCTTTCCACTATTCTCACTCTTTGACACTTTGGGAAAAAATTTTCTGTTCTTCTTAAGCGCTTAAGAGTTTTGTATAAACTTTACGGCAAATCAAAAGAAAGAATTAAGCTTAGTTTATACAATTTTGGACAAAAGAAAGAAATAATCGGCTAAAGGCTCAACGGGCTGACTAGGGTACACAATCACATAAAAAGGTAGTGTATGACAAGAAAAAAAATAGAAACTCTCGGTTAAAACAAAGAAATGCCTACATCCTTTCCAAAACTACACCTCCTTCATTTCGTTTTGTACACACACCAGGCAAGTTCTAGACACTTCACAATAGGATGGAATAACAACACCTCACTTCACACTTCATGCACATGCTCGATTCAAGATGCATTCACAGACTCTTTAATTAGCCAATTACATGAATTCAAAATTAAGCCTCAATCACACCGAATCGAATTCTACAGCCCAGGTAACTCAACATATTTACAAAATTGCATGCTTTCAACCGAATCACTTTTACATTTTGAATATCAGTTACAACACGTAACCATAATTTCACAACCATATAGTAACTAAAGGTTCCGTAAATCCACCAAAGAAAAAAACTAAAAACAAATTAAAATCACTACTCCTACCGACTACATTTTCCTTAAGACGGTCGTCATCCATCCATCACAGGGAACGGTCACTAACTATGACTTCGGTTCAATGGGACTATTCTCGGTAAAAGAACCGAAAACAAACTCCGAGAAACCCAAAAATAAAAATTGAAAAAAAAATTTCAAACATCAATCATTTTGATGGACAAATAATTACAAAATTTTTAATATGTACAAAATATTTTCGCAAAATTTTAAAAATATCGATCATTTCGATAGAGAAAAAAAAACATACGAAAATATTTACAAAATATTTTTACAGACTTAGCTAGCAAACCACAACATTTCACAACACACATCATCAATTACCACAAATATATACAGATACAAACTAGTTTGCACTTCACAAACACAGGGAAACTTAAACATACAAAACAAACAGAGGAAAGAACATACAAGCAAACTAGCCTAGCCCCAGCACCTAATTACTCCCCACCCCACACGTAAATCGAACACTGTCCCCAGTGTTCACAAAAATTCAAATCACAAAATTTTGGGTGGTGGAACTCCCTGATCAGTCGAAATATTCGACTTCTTCATCCGGTGCTGCTGCCTCATCGCCCATGTCCGAGTCACCTCCATCGTCGTCATCGGACTCCACATCGGAGTCCTCCCGGCGTGTCTCCTCGTCCGTGGGGACATCATCGTCAGTGGGCTCTACAAATGCTGGCCCCACTCGACATAAAGCCCTGGCGTTTTCGCCAAATGGGTAATCCAGCTCCAGCTGCCATAGCTCCTCCTCCGTGGTTGATCTCCCACCAATCCGAACCTGAAGCATTTGCATACCAAATATTCGTGCCATGTACTGGTCGTCGCGAGCATGTCGCTCGCCAAGTGTCAGCACTGGCCCGTGTGTGGTGTCAGGGGCCTTAGTTTTGGTCACATCGAGGGCCCTCCGCTCCAACTGCGGGATGTAGTCCAAAGCCTCTTCCTCGACGTCGAGGCCCCGGAGGAAGGTGGTTATAAGTCCTCCGAACCCATACCTGTGGCCCTGGTGTAGTCGGGCTCTCTTCATGGCGGATATGATGACTGCCCCAACATTAATCTCCAGCCCTTTCATCAGGGCATACACCAGGCAGACACGGTCCCGGGTCACATCAGTCATGTGCACCCTCGGGATCAAGCACGAACAGACTATCTTCAGCCATATTCTGGCCTCCCTGTTCATTTGAGAATACGGCAGAGTCTGGTGGTAACCCCTATCCTTATGTCTGCTCCATCGGGCTGTGGATCGAGCCCCACACAATGTGCGTCTGATATCAGCATATGGTGGGGTGATGTTCAGCTGGCGGAGAACGTGGGCGTCTGTGTCCCGCGCTCCAATGATGGCATTTAATTGCTGGGGTTCCAGAGTGACAATCTGCCCTCTGATCTTTATTGTGTGGCTACTGATTGCCGAGTTCCAATTCGCATAGAACTCCCGGACTAGATGTAAGTTGCACTCCTTGGGCTCTTGAAATATGAAGCTGAGCCCAGCTACCTCGATCCTCTGCACTATACGGGGGAACTCCTGTGCTAGTGGTTCCCGCACAATATGCTCCTCAGAGATGTATTTGTTTTCCTTATGTTTAGCGTACCACTTCTTCCCTTCATCGGTTACCCACCTCGTTCCGTATTGGCGGTGTTGGCCACGTGGGACTGCTGGTGCAGCAGGGACTGCTGTGCCCAGTCTAAGTCGTTCTCTCCTGGTGCCTGAAGTAGATGCACCCTTACCCTTATCTTGCCTACTTGCCATTGTACCTGTCAACACAAATAAACAAGCACCATGTCAAGCTAAATGCATATTAGCTTCGGCTAAGGTCGGGTTAAGCTAAGTTTACCCCACACTTAGTCCTTAGCTACGGTTACGATACTATGGCAAGGATCACTTTATTTACACCAAAAAACAAACAACTATACAATTTATGCTTAGTGCGTTCGCAAAGAAAATTTCAACAGTATAACTTTAGCGTACTACTCAGACTTCATACAGCTAATCCTAATCCTACCATTGCTACCAATTCAACCATCGCACTTAGCAACGAAAACAACAAACAAAAACAACAACAAAAATTCTAGATACATATGAACCTATATAACCAACCAATTCAAACAATTTTCATATTTTCCCAAAATCCAGAGAATTCATCGTCTATTACATTCAAACAATATTTACAATGACTTATCTCAATTCACAAGCACACCCCGTCATATAATTCACAAATTTACCAAGTTACCCAATTCGATTTCAACAACCCAAGCCCTAGAATTGAATTTCACAATCAAATTCGAATCATTCACGCAATCGACAAGTTCAAATGCTCATTACAACATTCCGAACATTTATCAATCAAAGCATAACTCAATTTCATGCTAAATTTCGACTTAGGGTGATTTATCTCACCTCCCATGCTCAAATTCGACTAAAATCGACAAATTCTTGAGAGAGAATAGGAAAACATACCTTTAAGTTGAATAATCGAAGAAACTCGACAACTTGGTTGCTTAATACCGTGGCACGTTGAAGGGGGAGGGAAATTCGGGTGTTTGGTCGCGGAGAAGAGAGAAAATGAGGAAAAAGGGCCTAAAATCGGGGTTTAAAATGAAGAAAAATACATGGGTCACCCGGCAACCCGGTGTGACCCGTCACAAAATATAGGGCAATGTGTCACGGAGGGTAACGCGGAGCCCCTCCTCCGTGACACGGAGCTATCGCGATGGCTTACTGGAATTTTCGAAAATTCCAGATTAACCTTCAACGTGTCACGGAGTGTAATGCGGAGCCCCTCCTCCGTGACACGGAGGTATCGCGATGGCTTACTGTGTCTTCATTTTATTAATTTTTTCATACCTTGCCTTTTCCTTCCCGATTCCGTGCACATTTTTCTCCGTATGACCTGAAAATCACCTCACTAAACAAAATTGGTTAGATTAATAGACTTCCCTAATTAAAATGAAAAATACTAACTAAAATGAAATTTTTTTTACTAAATCAAGAAAAAGAAAATTAAAATAAAATCTAGTTACACTTTACAAAATAAAAGAAAAAATATATATATATTTCACGGGTTGCCTCCCGTGCAGCGCCTGGTTTACCGTCGTTGCTCGGCGTCCTTTATGCTCAATTATCCACTAGGGTGATGGACGATTTTTCACGATCATTGTCCTCCCCCCAGTAGTGCTCACCCTTATCTGGTGGTCTTCCCCTCAACTCTCGGGAATCATCCATTTGTTTAGCATTCCCATGATCAATTACATTGATCACCGAGAGTTCTTCATTCACCATCGGGAGCTTGGGTGCTTTTTACACATCGAACACTTCTACCTTGTCATGTGCTTGCATTGTAAGTTGACCCACAACCACGTCGATTAATGCTTTCCCGGTTGCCAAAAAGGGTCGTCCCAAAATAAATGGGACTTCAGCGACTGGTTCAAAATCCAAAACAATAAAATCAACCGGAAAAATGAGGGATCCCACTTGCACAAGCACATCCTCAACAATGCCATCCGGCCTAGCTAAGGATCTGTCTGCTAACTGCAAGATTATGGTTGTAGGTCTAGGATTCCCTAGACCCAACTTTCTGAATACCGAAGATGGCATCAGGTTTATGCTCGCCCCCAAGTCACACAATCCACGAGCTCGGATACTCTACCCAATAGTAAGCTGGATAGTGAAACTTCCAGGGTCTTTTAACTTCGTAGGCAGTCTATTTTGGATCCGGGAAGTGCATTCCTCCATCAAAGCCACCGTGGCATACTCAGTCAAATGACTTTTGTTGGCCACGATGTCTTTAATATATTTGGCATATTTTGGCACTCCCTGCAAGACATCAACAAGAGGTAAATTAACATGTACCTGTTTAAGCACCTCCATAAATTTCTTGAAACACGCCTCCTCTTTGTGTTTCTTGAGTCGTTGAGGGAACGGGGGTGGAGGTCTTTCTGCTTCTGCTTCTTTGGTCTTCCCCCTATTCGAAGTTTGTTCTTCCTCAACATCTGCTGCTCCAGACTTTTGAGGTGGTCTCTCCGGTTCCACCTGCTTCAGCTGCAAACCACTCCTTGTGTTCACTGCATTTACCTGCTTCAGATTAGGATCCGTGTCGCTAGGCAGTCCTCCTCTGGTCCTTGTGTTTTGGGCACTGGCAAATTGCCCAAACTGATACTCAAGAGCCTTGGTCGCTAATTGATTGTTCTTCACTTCGGCTACCAATTTAACATAGTCAGCCTGCAATTGCGCCTGATTAGCGATCATGGTCTTGAACATTTCCTCAATGGTAGGTGATGGTGGTGGAGGAGGGGCATTGTGATTTCTGAATTGAGATTGGTAGTTCTGTTGCCCTCCTTGATTCCTGTGCATACCCTGACCCGAACTTTGGCCTTGTTGGTTGTTGCTACCCCACGAAAAATTTGGATGGTTCCTCCAATTTGAGTTGTAGCCGCTACAAAACTGCTGCTGATTTCTCTGTGCATTGCCCACAAAGTTAACCGAATCTGGGTTTGCTCCACAGCACTCAGCTGAGTGCTCACTGCTTTCACACACTTCACACCACATTTGCTGGACCGCATTGACTGAAGCTGAAGGCTGGTTCAAATTCATGTTGCTGAAGTGGTTGTTCAACTGATTCTGCAAGGCAGCTATCTGTGCAGCAATAGCTGTAAATCCATCCACTTCAAGCACTCCTGCTGCTTTCCTTGCTCCACCTCGAGATGAATCAGCATTCCATTCTGGATTGCCCTGTGAAATCCGGTTGAGCAAAGTGTATTTCCAGCGCTTGCCCTCCAGCTGCTGAGTCTAGCAAAATTTTAGTATGGGGTTCTAAACCCTCAATAAATGTGTGTACCAACACCTCATTTGACTGATGATGATGAGGACAGTCCTACAACATGGATTTAAATCTTTTCCAGGCTTGATATAAATTTTCTCCCTCCCTCTGTTTGAAACTTAGAATTTGACTTCTAAGTCTGACTGTTTTACCAGAGGGAAAAAATCTTATCAAGAACTTTCGTGCAAGATCATCCCACGTTGATATAGAATTTGGTGGTTCAGCTTTTAACCACCTCTTGGCTTCACCAAGTAAGGAAAACAGAAATAGTGTGAGCCGAACGTAATCAGGTGACACTCCAGCGGGTATATAAGTGTCACTTATCTCCAAAAAGTTTTGGAGATGTTGTTGTGGGTCTTCATGAGGGAGACCGGTAAATTGCCCGCTTGTGTGCAACAATTGCACCATGTTCTGCTTTAGTTCAAATCTCCCTCCAGGCTCTGGTTTGCGGATACTTGAATGTACATTGTTGGAATGTGGGATTGCCACCTCGCGAACCGGCCTTGCTGCTGCTTCATCGGGCACTAACACTGCCCTCACAACCGGTGGATTTTGTTGCTCCATTATAGTCTGTCTGAGCAACTGCAGCTTCTTTTGTAGAGCTTCTCTGCGTTTACTATGAAATTCACGTTCAGGCTCTATATAAGATTCCACCAACTCCTTGTCCTTTGCCAGTGTTCACAGAAATCAAGTCTGCAAAATACAGGCTAAGACCAAGTTGTCAACACTTAAGAAAATAAAACAAAAATACAGTAAATTTACACTTAACACAATTTCACCAATTGCCTAGTCTCCCCGGCAACGGCGCCAAAAACTTGTTCGGTGCTTTGGTAGGGGTTAAAAACCGACACGCAAGTGCACGTGGTCAAACAAGTAATAAAGTCGCTATGTAAGCCAAGTATCGAACCAAGGAGACTCTGGATAAGTAAAAATTCCTCAAGTATACTATATTCTATCTTATTTCTATATATGCTGACAACAACATAACCAAAAGTTACATAATTTTGTTTATAAATTATATACTGAAACTATTAACAAATATCTACTTTGAATTTAAACTATGGATATGAGCATGCCAAGGTTAAGAACAAGTAATGAACTTGATTATAATCATAATTTGGTTATTCTTCTCTTCTAGTTGCTAGCCAAGAACATTAGCCAAGAGATTAAAACTCTCGTATTTAATCTCACTTAAGAATCATAAACCATCCGTCTACATTTCTGTGATCAAATGCAATTTATGACCTCGCAATACATTTCCGGTTCCTAAATTGACTAATACGGCTTTCAAGTATATTTCTATCAGGAAAGCACATCAAAACCCAATTTTCCCAAATCAAGTTAAGAACAATACCCTATTAATTCACAACTTTCCAATTTCGTGCTCTCTAGAGTGAAATCAGACTTTTTAGATGAACATTAATGTCGGCCACACACTAATGCAGTAGAAACAAGAATTAATAGAACAACATAGAAGAAGAAGATGAAAATCCATACAATTCAATAATCAAAATTCATCACCATTGTTCATAACCTCAGCAAGGAAGAGAATTAGCCACTCATTTGTGGATTAATCATCCAAAAACAAGTGTTAATCATACAAACAATTGATTGAAAGAAGAAAGAAAGAGAGAAAAACCCTTAGCTTTTTCGTCCCTCATCTGCCTGTAACCCACGTCCTTGCTCCACCAAGTCTGAATTAATTAAAAATAAGCCTAAGTGTTCTATTTATACTATTGGGAATTTTTCCCGGAATAACAAGCAACGTGTCACGGAGGCCAACGCGGAGCAATGCCTCTGTGACACGGCGTGGACGCGGACCCTCACTGGAAATCTGGGGTCCGGGAATAAAGCCTCAACGTGGCACGACATGCAACGTGGTGGCTTGCCTCCGTGCCACGGAGCTGTCGCGAGGCTCCACTGGAAATTGACAATTAAATCACCCTCCAGGCAGTGTGCCTCCGCGATGTAGCATGGCACGGCTCCATCGCGGAGACCCTTTACATTGTGCAGTCCAATGTCTTTTTCGTGCTCGCATCCAAGTCCAACTCCGATATTGTTCCAACATGCATTTTAGCTCCTCAAAATCATGTTTTACCTACAAAACAATCCTAATCATGTTGGTTAGTATAAATTCACATTTTATGGCCAATTACATGAAAATGTATACACATTGCACAATAAACAATGCGAAAATGATACGTTTGAGTATCACTTGGGCATATAAATCTGCCCAAGATCAGGTGTCATTGTGTATCCTCACTCAATTTGCCTTCAAAGAGTCTATTGATTTGTAGCAAATGTAGTATAGTGCTATTCACATGAAAGACAACGTTCTCTACTGTAGGAGGTAGGAGAATATACCAGCTATGTTGGGTATCATTGGATCATCATCCTCATGGTCCATGTGGCCATCCAAAGAACCTTCTTGAGATTGTTGGCTCATTTAAGTCAACCTACAGAACAGCAAAAACCACCATAACATAAAAAAAAATACAAGATGCTTAATTAATTCAAATCAACAAACAACTAAGTGTTATCAAATCTCATTCCACAGCAACATCGCCAATATTGATGACGTCCAAATCCACTCCTCACTAGGAGAGAGTGTACACGATTGTCACAATATAATTTACCCAACTCGTGATTGGGGGTCGAATCCATAGGGGATGAAGATTGACTGAAACAAAAGTTGTTTATAAAATTGAACCAAATAGTATCATTGCTTAAAATCTAGGAAAGTAAATATTGGGGGATTGTATGATCACAATTTGAATTCAAACTCACAAACAAAATAGGGTAACAAACTTTTGAGTAACAATATGAGTGAACAATAGGGGTATATTATTGATGGGTCATTGATAGGATCGGGGTTAACTAGAAATTCAAAGCATTATTTATGCATATAAATAGTCATTAACAAGGCGGCACCCGATATTTCTCAACCAATTGTGTGCCTTTGCCGTAGATTTTCTCAAACCCCAAGGTCTAATACATTTCAACCACTATGAGTTGGGTAAGAAGTAAGTTATCTCTAGCCTTAATTCTTTAATACGTATATGAAAGTGGGTATTGGCTATCTCTAGCCCAATCCCATAGAATCATAACCCAAATACCCACCATTGTTTTCTCACCTATGTTCTATTCCTCTTTTTTAGGAAATAACAGAGTAAGAAAACACAATCTATACTTGCAATTATAGATATTTCAATTATAATTTAGAGAAAATAATAGATTTGTACTAAATAGGGTATGTCTGATCCTCTTTTCTTTTGCATGTATGCCCATTTTGCGCTGAGAAGCATCCAAAATGTCCTTGCACTAGAGCTACACCATTTTACCCTTTACAGCACAGCCTCACTTCCATGGCACCTATGTTTTGTAAGTGCCCATCTGCGAGGTGCAAGTCACTCGCAACTCTGGGCCAGAGGATTAGAGTGGTTTTGTGTTTCGTAGGTGCTGATCCGCATTCCACAGGTGTTCCTTCAGCCTTAATGTAGTGTGTTTCTATATTTGGCCTATGTTTCACAAGTGTCAGATTATGAAGTAAAGGTCCTCTTCGTCCAGGACCATGCTTTTTGTTCAATTCCTTTGCTTGATCTATTTAAACTAAATACCTTCAAAAACATGAGATAAAGGTCATAAAACCTTCTTAAATGACATGAAAAACAAGAAACATCTCATGCTTAAAAGCCTAATGAGTTGGAAAACTACCAACTCGTCAAACTCCCAAACTTGAACATTACTTGTCCTCAAGCAAGGAATTTCTTCACAGCTGAAAAATTGAATTAAGCATGTCACACTAAATAAGTTATGCACAAAGAACTACTAGGACTAAGACAGCCCTAAAATCGCACACTAACTCAAGGAAAAGAAATGACTGCAAAATTTTGCAATTGCTTCAAGAGGTAAATGCAAAAAATTTGTATGATTCACAAGTGTTTCTTTCATTCAAATCAAGGGGGCATGGATAATAAAAACAAGTGCACAGTTTAACTTAAGTCATTGAAAATTTACATTCAAAGCTTGCCATGAAGTTCATTGCACAATTATCTCAATCACCTCTTCCACTTTGAACTCATTTAAGCATGTACCCCAAAGAAGTGATTCCATTCACACAAAGAGAGAATTCCATTTCATTTTTCATGCATTCTCACATAGAGATTATGAGATAGCACAAATAATCTCACTCTCGCAAGGAAATCTAAGTGCATGCAAATAGACCTTAGACTTTCCCTTTGTGTAACTCACCACTGATGTAGAGTTGCTACACTCAAAATCATTTAGGACTTAGGGGGTCATAATGAAGGCTAGGGGTAATGGTAAGATGATCTTTTTAGTTCTAGTGACTAGAACCTCCCTAATTCCCTTTTGTGAACACTTTTGCGTAACATATTTCGTTACTGAAATCACTCCACCTTATTTCTCCTTTATCGACCTCATCACTTTTGTATTAAGAGCCACCTTTTTAGCACCTTGGTTTCCACCATTAACCTTATCTAAGCAAGTGGTAGCACCTTTCAACTATTCTTTTTCTTCTAATGCTTAGAAGTTTTTCAACCAACCATTTCATTCATTTTATCTTAATTTGGTGCGACCTCACATTGAAGCTCACATATTTCTTTCCTAATTTCTTCTGTAAACCCCCAATATCAGTTTTGGTGCTAGCTTTGAACACATCAAATGTTGCCTCCTTATTATGTACTCTCATCTTGAACTCTCTCTCTTATATCGATGGCCCCTCCAGTAGCTAAGAATGGTTACCTCAATATTATCGACACCTTTATATCTACTTTAAAATCAAGAGTTATGAAGTCTGCGAAAATTACAAACATACCAATTTGAATAAGCATATTCTCAATAAATGCCATCGGGAGTGTAATATGATCTGTCAGCCAACTGAGGAGTGATGGTTGTAGGCCTCAGTTCTCCTAAAGCGAGTCTCTTGAACACAAATAAGGGCATCAAATTGATACTTTCCTCCAAATCACAAAGCGCTCTGTCCACTTCACTTTCACCAATTTGTATGAAGGGGGAAACTCCTTTGCTCTTTAAGCTTCTGAGAATCTTAATCAACACCCTTGAGCTACACTCACCAATAAATGCAACTACCTCTAACTTTGTAATTATTTGCTTAAAAGCAACTATATGCTAAGATACTTTTCGTATTTGCATCTCCTTTAGAGCATCAATCAGAGGGATATTTATGTATATCTCCTTGAAACTATAAAGGAACTTCTTGAACCCAACCTTGTCTTTACTTCTCTTGTCCTTGCTTTCTACAACCTTTTCAGAAACCATGGTGAATGTCTTTTAACTCATTTTCGGGCTGCTCAGCAACCTTGTCCTCAAATCCTCTTTTTTGTGTAGACTCTATGGTATAGTCGCTGGAATGAGACTCTGTGGTAATGGTGGGTGAGGCTTTCTTTCCTTCCACACAATTGTCCTTCTGCATTTTAGCTACTTCTAGCAGCGCTATCTTCTTCTTGTGGAGGTGGAACTACAAATATCTTTTTTCCACTTCTTAAAGAGATAGCTATTAACTTCTTAGGATTTGGCTTTGTATCACTCAGTAAGGTGCCTACAGGCCTAGCATGCTATTCTTAGGATTTGTCTCTGTATCGCTCAGTAAGGTGCCTACAGGCCTAGCATGCTATAAAGACGCCATCTATCCTATCTTTCTCTTCATCTCTTGTATGGACTTTAGAATCTCATTTATAATATCATGATGTTGAGTTAACTATTGCTACAATGCTACATTCTATTGTTGCTACTGCATCATTTACTTCATCATCTCGTCTAGAGAATTGTTCGCTTGCTGAGGTGGAGGCTGCTGAAAGTTTAGTCGACGTCTACAACCATTTTGATTACCAACCCACACTTAGGTTTTAGCATTCTAATTGAAATTTTTACCAACTAGGTTGCCTTGGTTACCATAACCTTACTTCTGTTGTCCCACATAGTAAATAGAATCTAGATTCAATGGATAATTCATGTAAGGATGACCTTCTCCAAAGTGCTCACAAGTTATTCGAACCTGCTTAACTTGTTAAACCTGAGGTGGAGCTACCAACTAGTGTATAACATTCACAAGTTGTCCAATGTCTAACTATATGGTTATGACACCATCAAACATTAACATACTTCTTCCCTTCTTAGTGGTGAATGCTCTACTCGGCTCTTGGTAGTCTTGACTACTCATGGATATCAAATTTAGCAACGCCTAAATTTCATCATAACTCTTAGGTAAAATTTGCTCTTGAGCTGGAGCATCTAATGATATCTTGGAATCCTACCTCAGTCCTTTGATAAGATTATGGCCTATAATTTCTTTGGGCTACATGTTATGTGGACAATCCCTCAGGTAGCCTTTAAATAGCTCCTAAGCCTAAGCTACAGAATATCCATCTTTCTAAAAAAACCCAGAGTTCTTCCCTCTTAACTCTTTTGTTCTTCTTGCAGAGAAAAATCTGTCGAGTAAATTATTTGACAAATTCTGCAAAGAGGTAATAGATCCTGCATACTTTCTATGTAGCTATTCCCTTACTTCTTCACTCAATGAGAAGGGAAAGAGTTTCAACATTACATATTCAGCTGAGACATTATGATAGTGAAAATATTCACTAAACTAAATGAATGTGACCAAGAGTTTTTGTGGGTCTTCATATTGTTTACCCTAATACTGGCACATATTCTACAGTATCCACATTGTACCTTCTTTTTAACTCAAAATTTCCTATGACATTAGGCTTCAGAATAGCCTTTGATGCATTCTCAGGATAGGCCTGGCAAAGTTTAACACATGAATCTGATGAGTATGTAATTTACCTACTCATTAAACTCTTAAGCATGAGATTTTGCATGATTTTCACATCAATTAGGAAGGTTTTATTCCTTTTCTATTTGATTTTGTAGGTATTTGATTGAGAAAAGAAAAGCAAAGGAATTGAATAAAGAATGAGTCTGTTGGAAGCAAGAACCTGCGTTTCGCACATTGGCACCTGCAAAGTGCAAGTGTGGCACATAAAGCACTGGTCTTAAGCTGAAGGGCACCTGCGGAGCGCAGGTAGGCACCTGTGAAATGCAGGTGCAACCACAGATGCATTCCAACTAATCTACCCAAGACCTGCGCCGAGACCTAGGGCTCACGAATGGGCTGCGTTTCGCACAACTGGCAGAACTACTAATTGGGTAAAACTATCCAACTTTAGCAGAAATTCTCTGTGGAAGCTTCAAAGGAAATTTGAGGAAAGCTGTACAAAAAGAGAATATGCAGAAATACCCTAAATGTACTCATACATGTAATAACTTGTACATCATAGAGAAAAGAATTGTAGATAGAAGTAGAAAGTACATTATTGATCTTATTCTTCTTTGCTAATGTTGTGCTAAACCCACCATTGTTGAAGATTTGTAAGAGTAAATCTCTATTAAAATATGTTGAATGTTAGTGAATCACTGTCACAAACCGAGCCTAGACCCGGGACTGCGACACGGGACCCAGAATCACAAATGGCTCTAAGCTAACCCATGGTACATATATAGCATGAAAGAGAGCATATCGAAAGAGAAAATGAATCATAGCATAAGGTAAGTTGAAGTCCAAATAATATAAAGTTTGAACAAATACAACATGTCACAACACGGAAAATCTAATACATAACTATCTGAAAAGCCTCTAACTATACGATGGGCTGATGTGACAACACCCCTAACTAGCCAACTAAGTTTGTAACTGAAAATAAGAACATAACATTAATAACTATTATACATCCTCAAAAGATGAGGACTCACCCAAATGTGGACTGAGCTGGACTATAGAGGGAGTGAGCTAAAATCGGGGCTGAGACTAATCACCCAAACCTATATCATGAGATGGTATAGCATAGAGTATATGGTCAGTACTTTGAATATACTGAGCATGTAGAGAAAGTAGAACATTCTAGTAAAACGATAGTCTAAAATCATGAATATCAAACAAAATAAGATGAGAGTAAGGACGACATGCTAAAAACCATATCCTTGAAGTATCATAATTATGAAATATTCATCATAAGTTGAAACATAATGACACAAGGGTTTTGCAAGCCAATTATCTTATTTAACATACTTGAAATCATAAGTAACAACTCATAAAGTATCAATGGGTCAAATACTCTATAAACATAATATCGTAAGACATAAGCAGAATAAATTTAAACATGAGGAACTAGGGGAGACATAGTAATAACCGATGCCATCATAATTGAGCTTACATGATGCTCCAACTATCTCACTGAAGTGGGAAGAGCACTCCCAAGATTGCTAAGGCAAGGAACGATTAAGGCGTGATATCACTTGTTAATTCCTGTAGGGCTTGAACATGAATACATACCTACTGTGGCACGCAGTTTTAAGAATTAGGATTTTCTTGCACATGGCTCATAGTCGTCATCGCGAAAACATACTTGATCTTTCATGGGCAAGTTTAAAATTATGAAATAATAATCATACTTTACATACATGAACTGGCCTTGAAAATAATGCCACAATTGTCTAGGATACTAACACTTGATTTTTCATGAATCCCATACATACTCAAATAAGACTTTATAACTAGAAATCATGAAATCATAAGTATGCATGCATACTTTGATAATTCATCATAACTTGAAATTATAGGCTCATAAGCTTGAGATTCACAAGATCATGCATAATTCAATAAAATCATCATAAACATGAGAATATAGATCCATGAGAGATTCTAGTAGAAAATAAGTAATCATAATCATAATTCATAAAATTAATCATAAGATACTTGAATTAATAAGAGATCGTAAGAGATTTCATGAGAAATGGGTCTAACCCTAAAATTTCAAATCAATCATGCTTGGAGACTTGAAATCATGAGATAGGAATGAAATTGTGCATGAGGGTGGAAGGATGTCACCCATTCATAACCTACATACCTGGGCTCGATGAATTCCTAGCTTGGCTTGAAGACTTAAGAGAAATTGAATTATTTTGATGAAGAACCCTAACCTTGGCTTGATAGGATTTGATCTTCCAATTGAGGTGTTAGGAGTACAATGAGGTTTTAGGCTAAAATAAAACCCTTAAATAATCCTTGTAGGAAGCCCAAATGACCTCATTGAGGAGGTAAAAGCGTAGGAAGTTACAAAAAGTACCGTTGAGACCTTGTATTTAAAACTGTCCTACCCAGTGCTACAACTCATCCGACTCATGGGACTTTACCACGACTCATAGTGAGTCTCTTGTTTTTCAGGTCCTGCCTTTGATCATTTTTTGAACTTCTTACCATGGCAACCTACCACGATCAGTACCCTACCAACGCTCGTGGTTCCTCACTTCATCTCAAATCTCTTCTCTGAATCACTTGCTATGACATTCTAGTATGACTCGTACAGCTCTATACAGCTTGTAGAATCGACTCATATCTTATTGTCCATCCCAAGACGACTCTCTAAATCCCCTACTATCGACCATAGGTACGACCCATAGTGGCCTTGTACAACTCGTGACATCGAGTCATTATTCCTCCATCCTCATCTGTTGATTCCTATAGAACTGTCAATATGGGTCTTGGTATGACTTGTACCAAGGACGTACAGACTGTACTGTGGGTCGTATTGAGACATTTTCCCAATTTATCTGCATGATCATCTTCCAACCCTCAGGTCTAGTCTTAAGAACTTTTGGGGTGTTACATTATCTCCCCCTCGGAACATTCATACCCAAATGGAGACTAAATAAACTGGAAACATGGGGAAAGAGATGCAATCCCAGAAGTGAAAGTTATAGACTAAGAATTGATGGAGTGACTGACTCCGTACTGAGATGTGTGACTGAGCTGAATGCATAAAACATACATGCATACTATGACATAAATGGAATTGAGAGACATGAACTTGACATGAAACAAAATAGAGTACTAAGGAGGAAACTAGTACCTTATGTTGGAACTGAATGACAAGGAAAACGATATAGGTATTTAGCCATCATATCTACTTCGGCTTCCGAAGTAGCTCCCTCAACAAGCTGTTCTCCATAAAACCTTCACTAAAGCTACCTCCTTGTTCCACAAGTTTCGAACCTAAGAATCAAGGATCTCAACCAAAACCTCCTCATAGGTGACGTTATCCTTCACACCTATGCTCTCCACCGAATAAACTAAAGTTGGGTCATCAATGCATTTCTTCAATAGAGATACATGGAAAAGTTGGTGCACTAAAGTTAATTATGTTGATAGCTCCAACTCATATACCACCTTACCCACTCGCCTCAGAATCCGATAACGACCAGCATATTGGCGACTAAACTTCCCTTTCTTTTCAAACTTCATCAGTCCCTTCATTGGAGAAACCTTCAGAAACACCTAATCATCAACCTCGAACTCAAGGTCTCTCTTCATAACATTCGCATATGATTGTTGTTGACTCTGAGCTATCTTTAACCTCTCCCGTAAGAGCTAAACTTTATTCATAGTAAGCTGAATCAAGCAATATCAACATAGCCCGACCTACCTCAAAACATTCAATAGTACACCTCCACCCATAAAGAGCCTTAATTGGAGCCATCTGAATGCTGAAGAGATAACTATCACTGTAGGCAAACTCAAGGAGGGGTAAGTGATCATCCCAACTACCCTTGAAATCAATCACGCAAGCTCTCAACATATACTCCACAGTTTGAATGGTCCATTCAACCTTACCATCTGTGAGTGAAAAGTTGTACTAAGCATCACCTATGTTCCAAGGCCCTTTTGAAATGATCTCCAAAACTGAGAGTTGAACTAAGTACCCTTATATGAGATAATGGACAAAGGAACTCCATGCAACCGAACCAACTCCTGAATATAGAGTCTAGCATAATCCTCAGATGAATATATTATTTTGACCAGTAAGAAATGTGTTGATTTGGTCAAGCTGTCTATAATCACCCATATAGAGTCATATTGTCGACCGTACGAGGCAACCCTGTAATGAAGTCCATGTTGATATCTTCCCACTTTCACGTAGGAATACTGATGTTCTGAAGCATATCCCTAGTTCTCTGATGCTCAACATTCACCTATTGTCAATTCAGGCACATAGCCACAAATTCCACTATGTCCTTCTTCATGCCATTCCACTAGTAGACTTCACATAGATCACAATATATCTTGGTGGCACCCAGATGGATAGAGTATCGAGAGCCATGAGGCTCGCTCAACATATGTTCTCTTATGTAATCCACTATCGAAATACATAATCGGCCTAATATCGAAGCACACCATTTTCTGCCTTTAGAGAAAACGTCCAATGTATGACTCTGGACAGCTTCTCTCAACTTTACTAAGATAGGATCCTCATCTTGCCTGGCTTTAACCTCCGTTAACAATGAGGATTTCGACACCTTCTTGACAATATCACCACCACCAGTTGAATCTGTAAGGCGAACTCCTAAATGAGCAAGCTATGGAAATCGTTCACAAACTCTTTCCTCCCATGATCGACATGGGACATTCTCTCTATGGAAAGCCCTCTAAGAGCATCTGCCACTACATTGTCCTTATCCAAATGATAAAGGACACTCATGTTATAGTCTTTATGATGCTCTAGCCATCTCCTTTGCGATAAATTTAGGTATATCATAGTAAACATATATTGAAGGCTCTTGTAGTCCATGAACACATCCATATGCATCACATACATATAGTGCCTCCAAATTTTAAAGGAAAACACCACCGCTGCCAACTCTAGCTCAGGCATCAGATAATGCTTCTCATAAGGCTTAAGCTGTCTCGAGGCATACACAATGACATTGTCATGCTGCATCAACACATAGCCAAGGCAAATTCTAGAAACATCACAATATACAATGAAGCCATTCCTTCCCTCTGGTAGGGTTATTACTGGGGCCAAAGTGAGTTGACTCTTTAACTCCTGAAAACTCTTCTTATAAGAATTACACCACTAAAATTTAATGACCGTGTAGGTCAACTTAGTCAATGGTGCTGCAATGGATGAAAATCCCTCTACAAACCTCCTGTAGTAGTCGGCAAAACCTAAAAAGCTTCTAATATTAGTGGGGCTAAAAGTTATAGTCCAATTCTTCACTACTTCTATCTTTTGAGGGTCCACCTACACACCCTCACAAGATGCCACGTGACCTAAGAATGTGAATTTAGCCTGAACTCACACTTGGTGAATTTAACAAACAATTGATGATCCTTAATAGTTTGCAACGCAATCAATGAGCGGCATGATCCTCTGCGCTCCGAGAGTATATGAGAATATCATCTATGAAGACAATAATGAATATATCCAAATACTGCTTGAACACCCTGTTCATGATATCCATGAAAGTTGTGGGAGTGTTTGTTTGCCTAAAATACATGACTACAAACTCATTGACCATACCAAGTGGTGAAGACTTTTTTCGGAATGTCACTCTACCTAACGCTTTGATGATGATAGTCGGATTAGAGGTTTGTCTTTTAAAAGCACCTAGCACCTTAAAGCTTGTCAAACAAGTCATCAATATTGGGGAGGGGATACTTTTTGTTGATTGTAACCTTATTTAACTGTGGATAGTCAACGCCTATCATAAGGGACCATCCTTCTTTTGAACAAAAAGAACTGGAGCCACATAGTGTTCAAAATCATTCCAATGATCACAAGTATGAACCACGAGTCGTGGTACCATAGGATGGATCATCCTGTCTAGTCGCGAGATGAAGCTCAGAAAGTGATCAAGTTGCTTCAGTGACTATGAGTACATACCATGAGTTGTGGTATGACACAATGACTCATGAGAACTAGATAACTATTCCTCAATACGATTCTCCAAAGGTATTTTTGTAACTTTCTGTGCTTTTAACTCCTAAATCATGTCATCTTAGTTTCTGTTTGAGGAAAATTAAAGGGGTACTAGTAGAATAACCCCTTATACCTCTCCTATCATTGAACTTCATAAATTAGTATGCTCTCAAGAAATTAGGGTTCTTCTTCTCCAACCTCTTGGGTTCTCAAGCAATAGGCAAGAAATCGTCAAGTCCAAGTATGTGAAATTATAAATGAGGTTTTCCTTTCACAACTAAATTGAAATAGATATCAAAGCATTGAGTTGAATGGGTTTATTACTTAAACCTTTAAGAAGTGTGACCCTCCTTTGCAGCGGCTGCTTCAAATGACTTGACCAGCCACAAAGTCACTGCAAAAAGCAGAACTATGTTATAAGTTCACACAACATGAGCAAGTTGTCATGCAACAAAAGATAGTGGCATCTTTATTAATCAAAAATCATGAGTACATTAAAACGATTGAATGAAGTGTTGCATTGAGTTGGATAATCTCAACGATTAGTCGTATTGTGTTAATAAAGACTTATAAAATTAATCTTAAAATATTATAGTATATGATAAGATGAAAACAAAGAAAATAACGTAAGTGAAGAAACATTTTCTTATTTCATTTGAATGTTCTCAAGTGTATACAATATGAGTATTGGGTTCTAGGAAGTTTTGATTATTGACAAGGAGATGATGAAATAGGTAAGTCAAGTTAATTTAAAAAAGGTAAAAAATACACTGTTTAAAGAAGCTAAAATTGCAAGATACAAATATGAAATAAAGAGAAGTGCGTACAAATCAAGACATGAATAATGGCACAGAAAGAAAACTCAAGGAAATAAAAATGTATTGAATTGAAATTGTTGGAATTTGACTACAATACAAAAGAAGCAAAGAATTTGACTTGAAGAAGGAGTCTAACTTGAAGAAGAACTCTACGAAAAGTAGAGGTTGTGGCCGTGAGCAGTTTGAATTTATGAAGAACTCTTCGATGAGTTGTGCATATGTAGAAGCAGTTCTACTCAAAGTAAGGCACGTACTAATGGAGAGAAAAAAGGCAGTTGTCAAACTAAGAGAGAGAGCAAGAATTGAATAGTGAAGAAACTTAGTGAAGAACAAAGTCCTAGTATAGAGATAGGTTAAGAGTTTAGCATTCTTGTAATCAGAGTTTTCATTGAGTTATAAGTTGATGTCATCTTAATTTAGTGTGTTATAAACTGAATTAGGATTACTTCGTCTTCAAGTTTTGTGAACTCGAAGGCATTGGGAACATATTTTTCAGAAAGTTTATGAGTTGTTAGGAATTAGAATTTGTAATTCCTTAGGTTATAAAAGTTGTAATCTGTTGTTGAAAGGCTCATTCAGTATAGTGAAGTTGGATAAAATCCTGTGGAGGTACAGTTCGTGGTTTTTCACCTTTTGTGAGCCGGTTGTTTTCCACGTAACAATTACTATATTCTTTACTTACTACATTTAACTGTTTAGTTGAAACACATTAGGGGACATGTTTCTTTCATAGGCAACAAGTAAAGTTAAATAACTAAAACTTTGATCGTGTAGAATATCAATTAGTATCAAAGCAAGGTAATCTTATATGGATAACACCTAAGATAAGATCATGATGAATTCTGCACCACCAATCGGGCATAGTGAAGGATCAACAACTCGACCTCCTCTTTTCAATGGATCACATTTTATGTAGTGGAAAGCTTGTATGGAGAACTTTATTCAAGCTGAAGACTATGAGTTGTGGGATCAGATTACTACTCGACCAACCATTCCTATGAAAATGGTGAATGGAGATGAAGTTATGAAAGTAAGATAAGAATTTACTCCTGAAGCTCTGGTGTCTCTAAAAAAGAATGAAAAAGCCAAAAACATTCTGGTATGTGGTCTAGGCCCTGATGAGTACAATAGGATTTCAAATTGTAATACTGCTAAATAGATATGGATGCATTAGTCAATGCTCATGAAGGGACATGTCAAGTAAAGAAATTCAGGGTAGCTATGTTGTTCACTGCATATCAAACATTTAAGATGAAGGAAAGTGAGTCATTGTAAGAAATGATTACGATACTCACATCTTTGGTAAATGAATTGCCTTCCTTGGGAAAGGTTCTCACCACTAAAGAGCAAGTTGACAAAGTTCTAAGAATTCTCGCAAAAGTAAAATTGGTTGTGAAAGTCACAACTATAAGAGAAGATAAAGATATTTCAACCATGACACATGATGAATTGGTTCGAAATTTTAAAACATCTAAGATAAATATGGATGATTTCAAAAAGGAAGATGCAACCAAGGAAAAGTCACTAGCTCTAAAAGCATCTAATGGTGATGACTCTGTCTTTGATGAAGAACAAGTGGCTTTTCTAGAAAATAAATTTAAAAAGTTTCTCAAGAAAGAAAAGGGATATGAAAAGAAGGGAACAAGTAGCAAAAAGGGGCCCAACGACAAATATATTGCAGGTGTTATACTACAAACTGATCACATGATTGAGGACTATCCATTACGGGAAACTGAATAGAGAAAGGAGAGGGCTGAAAAAGAAAGAGTTTAAAAGGAAATGAAGGAGAAAGAAAACAAGAATGAGAAAGAAAATTAGGAAATAATAGCTTCATGGGGATCATAATATGATGAGTCTGACAATGAAGAGATTGATGAGACAACCTTCATGTCCATAGGAGACTCTGACCTTGATGATGAAGAAAAGAATTCAGAGATAAGTACTCCCGACTTAAATGAAAATTTTCATATTCTTTATAAAGGAAAACTTATTTCCAGGATGGATTCTTTAAGTGATAATCTTCAATAGGTTACCTCTAATAGGGATCAACTATTTAGTGCTCTTGCAAGTTTAATGTTTGAGTATATTGATCTTAAAAAATGCAAAAATGTCACCGATGAAGAAAATAGCACCCTAAAGGAACAGGTAAATCGACTTGAATCACCAATCTAACCCTCAAATCTGAAAAATTGAAGACATCTTCCTCTCAAAATGAATAGATAAGTAAGAATCAGAAAAAGGTTGAGTCAGAACTTAAGAACTACAAAATAGACTACTTCTGTGTGAAAGAAATACCAATAAAATTGGGTCTAGAAGTGTGTAGGTTAAAACTCGATCTAGAAAGAGATAGAGCGGTGGACAAAGTCATCTGGAATTATAAATAACTTAAGTGGAAGAGTTCACAATGAAAGGGATGGAATATGTTTTCATAAAGAAGCTAATATCACTGAAGATATCTATTACTTGTGTGGAAAACTTGGACATCCCACCAGTGATTTCTAGGAGCGGAAATAAGAGAACTGTCGTGCGCCCCTAGTGCACGAACTTTCTTTTGTCCGTAAACTCATTCAAAGTTGCTCTGAAACCTCCTTGATAGCTCGTTCCTGATGGATTTCCACCATATTCACCTATAAAGAACCTACAAAATCACAACATAGAAATACAAGCATGATACATAGAAATAATACTCAAAGAGATGATAAAAGTACTAATATGCAACATAATTAGAGGCTGAAAATATGTACTTTTGGCCTCTTATCAACACCCTATACTTAGACCCTTGTCTCAAACAAGTAATTTAAGCTCTCTACCTTATCCTTATATGGGCTACACCAATTGAATAGGTCTTCTCAGGCTACAACTAATATGACCACATCAAAATATCACGTTTCTAACACAACATGCTTCAACTTTCAAAATAAGCTCAAGAAAAACCTTTCAAGATGACCTAGCCTCTAGAATTGATTCAAGCTTTGTGAATATTAGGTAACAAACATATGGAACCTACCAAGAGATCAAACATATCACCTATCCTTTATCAACTATGTGCCCTTACAACAAGAGAATCGCTCATAATTTTTCTCATAAGAATATGAAAGAATCACATGTATTGGCATGTTAATAATGAAATTCACACTTACTCGCACAAATAGCTTCTCATCAACATATGATGAACCATAGGCTTGCCCTTGGTGTAAATACTCCACTAATGTAAGAATGTCAAAGTTAGAGTCAAATAGGACTTAAATTGTTGCAATGTAGGATAAGGGACGAGTACAAATTATTTCACCAGAATAGTGACTAACCTCCCTAAGCACTCTAATACTTCACTAACTTTTTTCTATTTTATTATAGTAATTGATCTTCTTACTTTACTCCTTCTACCTTCTCTTGCTTGAAATTTTGGCAACTTAGATGACTAGTAGAGAGTTCTTGACAATATTTATTCTTTTCAGCTTATTTATTCTCTTTTCTCTTTTGTCATCTCCCCACTAACCGCACCTTCCTCGTTTTACATTTTTCATCTTTTGTATTGTTTTTAACTTCCACACTTTAGCTTCCATTTTTTTCTTCACTTGTGCTCCTTTCATAACGACATTATCTTTTTCAATTTTAAAGTATCTTAGGGGTCATTTGGATCAAATAATGGTCAATAGAACAAAACATTTATTTAGCTTTCAACATGTCTACCAAAAGAATAGGCTAAAGGCTCAACATTGCTAACTAAGGATATCACGAATGGGTAGGTAATTCATAGGATAAAAGTAGGCTAATCAAAGGAACACCTATATCATATCCTATATTCAACACTCTTCATTTCATATAATACACACACCAGGAAAGTTTTAGATGTCAAAGTGAAAGCATGGGATGTATGCATATTATCTCACACACACATGACAAATGTTCAACTCAAGACAAATTCATGTAGACCCTCAATTAGGAAAAAAAATAGAAACAATTCTATATCAAGCTAATAAAATCACATAAGAGTCTAGTAAATGGGCCTAGGTGTCTCAAAAGAGGTCATTCATTTGGCCAAATTAGCATATATCCCAAACACCAAACATTCAAATGAGTTCTTAAAGACTAGCTTTTCTCAAGACAGTTGTTAACCATCCATCATCTGAAAAATCCTTTTCTTCTCTTAATAAAATCTAAAGATACTCCTAAAAATAAAAAAAATTACCTAGTTCAAAGGTGTCCCCTTTGGAAAAGAATCAAGGACATCAGAAAAATTGAAGTGTGGATGAGACATTCCATTTTTTGAAAAACCATTCAGATAAAACTCATGGCATACTCACCCTTAATCTCACAATATCTAAAGATATACCCTCAACCTACACTTAAAGTCATACTCTGTCCTCAGAGCATCTATAAAATATAATAATCCATGGGTGAGGGTCTTGAAACAAAACTAGGAAATAAATATTGGGGGATTGTACGATCAAAGTTTGAATTCAAACTCAACAACAAAACAGGGAAACAAACTCCGGAGTAACAATATAATCAAACACTAGGAATGTGCTATTGATGGGGCATTGATATAATTGGTCTTAAATAGAAATTCAAAAAATTACTTACAAACATAAATAGTCATGGTCAAAGCATTACATGATGTTTCTCAACCAACTGGATGCCTTTTGCCTTGGTTTTTTTCAAACCCCAAGGCCTCATACACTTCAAATACTACAACTTGGGTAAGAAATAAGATATATCTAGTCTTAATTCTGTAATGGGTATATGAAAGTGGGTATTGTCTATCTCTAGCCCAATCCTACACAATCAAAACCCAAATACCCACCATTGTTTTTCCACCCATATTCTATTCCTCTTTTTTAAGAAATAATAGTGTCATGCCCCACCTTGGGAGGCATGACTGGCACTTGGTGCCCGTCTAGGACCTGAACTACTCAGCTGATTGAGCCTAAGCACCTCTAGTGTAAGGCTGACTCTAACTCTGGAATCAAGAAAACAATGGGCTATATAGCGGCTGTAAATACAACCCCCGACCAACAAGGCCTATAGCCAACTGTGAAAATAAACAGCTAACCAGAGACAAACAAACATAGGGAGTCCTATGCGGGTCGACAAGGCATAAGATGGTCGGGACAGGTCCCCAACCTACCCATACTGTCTATCCACAGGGAAGTAATGTAATCTGCAAGCATCTAGGAGTAATAAGATGGTCGGGACAGGTCCCCAACCTACCCATACTGTACAACAAAAGAAATAAACCTTTATCACACAAGCTCCGAAAGAAAGGAGCTGATGGCTCTGTACGGTTGACTGGAACTACGAGGGACCTGCTCCTCGTCTATGTGTACCTGCAGGCAAGTAATGCAGCACCCCAGAAGAGGGCACCAGTACCACAGGTACTGACAATGTAAAGCAATAAATTTAAATGACTGAAAGTAAGAAATAGAACTGTCACTAACTAAAGTAAAGAAAATGGACTGAAGATGACTAAAGAAGTGAAATCAGGACTAAACATAACTTTAATAAGGAGGGTAGGGGTCATACCTTACAAACTAGGCGTCTTACGATCTAACTATCAGTAACTGACCAAACATAAACCTTACCTGGCTCCCATAAGCCGGAAGGTACAATCAGCACAAAATAACCCACTCGGGCCCCCATTAGCCCTAGTGAGTACACCTAAATCTATATACACCTATCCAGGTAATACCGAGTCAACTACCAACTATAAGTGTCCTACCAATCCCTTAGGTCTGCAACTGGTCCTGCTCGGCCCCTGACTGTAGTTGTATCTGAGTCGGCGGGGATGTGTATAAGGCCAACCACGACAATATGAGAATTTGGATCCCCATCTTCGTACCTTGCATATGGCATGCCGCTCCGTAGAGCGACGTACCTGATCTTGGGTAAAATGGCATGCCCAAGTTATACTTTATAACTTAGTTTTCGTATTGGTTATCTATTTATTTATATACATTCTCATGTAATTTTATGTAAATGTGAATATATATACTAACCAACATGATTAGTTCTTGTTTTTGTAGGTTTAAAATGAATTCGGGGAACTAATCTATGATTTGGTGAAGTGGAGGAATGGAATCGGAAGCAAAATGCGAAAGTTGGCAAGGAGAACACGCAAAACAGCCCACCTGTGATACAACAACATGCCACGGCAGGCCAGGCTGCACGACAAGGGCGTGCCACCACCCCTAACGCGCTGCACAAGCAGCGTGCCACGTTGTCATCGCGGCAAGGGGCTGCCTGGCGTGTTTTTATGCAAATTCTAGATTGCTTCCGCGATTCCTCCGTGTCACAGAGGTAAATTAGCATGTTCACCTCTATGACACTGAGCTATTTCATGTCGGGCATAATTTTATGCACCTCTCATTTACTATAAATTGGTCCCTTAGCTCCTAAAATCATTTTGTCACGTAATATTTCTGAAAAACTACCAAGGAGTGAAGGGAGAAGTGGGAGAACTCACTTAGGGTTCTTAAATTTAATCTTCTCTTCTACCAATTCTTGTAAGTATGTTACTTTAATTATGTTTTCTTGTAATTATACAAACTTGAGTTTCTAGAACCCTTCCTCTAGGGTTGAAGCCACAAGGTATGATTGTGACTAAGTGAATTTGTTTTGGTTTTAAGTTATTAAATGTTGTTTTGTCTTACGTTCTTAATCATGGTTGTTTTTGTGATTGATCACCATGAAAACACATGCGTTACACCTAGGTAAAAGCTTCAGAAAGTAAACCTAGGCAAGAACAATGAATGTAGGGAGCAAGTTTGTATCTTACGATATAATTCGCAGTCACGATAAGAAATTATACCTAATTTTCCTTGCTTGGTTACTAAAACGGGATGAGCTAGACACCAACTTAGAATTATTACATCACCACTCGTAGAAGTAGTTGTGAAGCTAAGTTCGGTTAAATGATTAGAGGTACGAAAGTCCCTAATTAAGAGCATAAACCCTGTAAACCACATTCCCATAATTCAATTGCCCATGAACTAGAATGTCACATCCCCGCTCAACGATGTAGTTGTGAGGCTAGATTGTCGTGTTTAGAGGCTCGAAAGACAATGAACATGCAATTGTCATTATGTGAGATGATAATTGATAATTCCATACTTAAACTATTACGAAGCGTAGTATCGCATGATTATCTGGCCTTAGCTCTAGTTGCTCGGTTAATTACTTCAGAGTATTTCTGTGACCACCCCTAGACTTTATTAAACTTTATCGAGAAAGTCTATATCAACACTTGTGAAAGTTAATATCACACTTGAACTTTATAATTAGCTAAATTGGTGCAGTCCTTGTGGGTTCGACATCCAGCTCTTAAAGAGGGACACTATATTACTTGTAAGACCACGTACGCTTGCGTGTGCACTTGGGCGTAGTCGTCAATATGTTTTTGGCGCCGTTGTCGGGGACTCGGCGAAGTTTAGTAAGTTTTTATGTTTTTGTGTGATTTTTTATTTCCTTAAGTGTTGAGAAACTTTGTCTTAGTCTAACTTATTGCAGGTGACAGGTTGTCTTGCTGAGCTGGCTAGGAATAGAGAGCTTGTGGAACCGTTGGTTTAACCAGGACATCAAATTCATTTGCGAAGGAGAGTAGCTCTTGAGAAAAAATTGAAAAGACTTCAAGAAAAGGTACAACAACAACCACCCGCAGGACAAGCACTATTGTCACCGAAAGCATTGGCAGCTAGACCAGTTCGTGAAGTGGCAATCCCACAAGTGACAAATGTGAACTCTAGTATCCATAAACCGGAACCTGGAGGAAACTTTGAATTGAAATAGAATATGGTGCAGCTGTTACATTCTAGTGGTCAATTCACTAGGATTGCACATGAGGACCCGCAGCAGCACTTACAAAACTTTTTAGGGATTAGTGACACTTTCGTCCCCAACGGAGTGTCCACAGACTATGTCCGACTTACCCTCTTCCCATTTTCATTGTTGGGAGAGGCCAAAAGGTTGTTGAAAGCTGAGCCACCAAACTCCATAACATCTTGGGAGGATTTGGTGAAGAAGTTCTTGATCAGATTCTTTCCTTCAGGCAAGACTGCAAAATTGAGAAGTGAAATACTGAGTTTCAAGCAGAGGCCTGATGAGAACTTATATTTGGCTTGGGAGAGATTCAAATCGTTACTGAGAGACTGTCCCCATCACTAGCAATCCAATGACGTGTTGGCCCATACCTTTCTAGAAAGTCTAGACCCATACACAAAACTTTTACTAGACTCTGCATCGGGTGGGCAAGCCTTAGAGAAGACTTATGATGAGTTGTACACGCTGTTGAATAGAATTGCATAGGGAAATCCAGAGTGGCACAGCGAGTCATCGACAGGGGCAGGAAAAAAAGCATGGCTAATAGAAGTAGATGGTATGAATGCCTTGGCAACACAGTTAGCTTCATTCCAGCATCAAATGATGACTCAATTCAATAAATTGAGTATGAACCAACAACAGGGTCAGGTTAATGCAGTTCAGCAAGCTCTAAGTTGGTGTGAAATTTGTGGGAATAATGGGCACAATGTAGAATCTTGTGGAGCCCATCTGGAATTAGTCAATTTTTTTGGGAATGTGCAGAGGAACAACCATAAATTTGGGAACAATTACAACAAGAATTGGCAGAGCAACCCGAATTTTTCTTGGGGTGGAAATCAAAAGCAAAGTTATTAGAAACCTCAACAACAGCAGTATTAGCAAAATAGGCAGAATGATGGCCAGTTAAGCAGCAACATTGAGGAAACGTTGCAGGAAATCATGGAGACCCAGATTCAGTTTGCAGAAATTTAGGCAAGGATGGCATCGGATTTGAAAAATCAGCAATTGGCCAACCGCAACCTAGAAAAGCAGATGGGTCAGATAGCAGCTGCTCAAAACATGAGACCGCAGGGAGGACTACCAAGTTACACAGATCCTAACCCCCGTCAGGTCAAAGCCATCAGTCTGAGAAGTGACAAACAATTAGCTGATGTAGTGTCAAAAGAGAAAAGAAATGAGGTGCAGCCGGAGTTGGTTAGGAAAGGACCATCCACTGACAAGGGAGAAAATCAGAGTGCTGTGTAACAAAATGCACAATCATCATTGCAGCTAGCACAGAGACCACCACCCCTATTTTCGTAGAGATTCGAAAAGAGTAAGGAGGAGGAATGCTTCAAAAAGTTCTTTGAGATTTTCAAAGAATTTCACATAAATTTGCCTTTGCTTGATGTTTTGCAGGGAATGCCCAAGTGTGCTAAATACTTGAAAGATGTGATGGCGAACAAAGTCAGATTGGTGGATGTTCAGACGGTAGCACTGACTGAGGAGTGCAGTCACAGGGTATTGAGCAAGATTCGTAAGAAGGTCAAAGACCCAAGGAGTTTTACCCTCCCCATACAAATTGGTAAAGCTAAAGTGCTATGAGCCCTATGTGATTTAGGGGCAACAGTTAATCTAATGCTTGTATCTTTCTTTAACACCCTAGGGTTGGGAAAACTGAGTCCAACAAGGTTGATGCTACAGCTGGTGGATAAGTCACGAGTGGCACCAGATGGAATCATAGAGGACCTTCTAATCAAAGTGGGTGAGTTTATTATACCTACTGATTTTATTATCTTAGATTTTCATGTTGATGACCAGGTACCCTTAATCTTGGGACGGTCATTCTTGGCCATCGGAGGAGCGGTAATTGACATAAGAGCAGGGACCCTGAAAATGAGGGTCAACGATGAAGAAGAACTCTTCCGAGTTTACCAAGAGATTAACCCACCAACACACTATATTAACCTTTGTAAGGTTAGTGTGTTGTCAGAGGATGAGTGTGGGGTGGGTGATTCCACAAGTCGACGGCCAGAGGTAATGATAAGTGTTCAGCTCGAGTCTTATGAAGGGCTTCAGAGTGTGAAGAAGATGGAGGAAGAGAGGAATAGAGTGGAGGTTGTTTCCTCTAAAAATCAAAAGAAAAGGAGATGGTTATTGAAAGGGAACCCAGGAATGAGGATGTCCTAAAAAGGATAGTCCACGTCGTGCCACGACATAAAATAAGGCACTGTATGGGAGGCAACCCAAGGGTACCACAGGTACAAATTTGTGAATTGTTGTTTGTGTTTATTTTGTTTATTGTCAACTTGTGTTTCTTTTGGTGGATATTTAAGCACAGATGGAGGCGAAGTCTGAGTACCCATGGAGGAGGAAGCTAACAAGCATGGAAGAGAAAAAGTGTGGCATCGAACACCCACTTGTGCAAAAATGAAGATAAACATGTTGTTAACTAGGCAGAAAGGCTAAGTAGTATTTCTCACCCTTTTGAATTTTAATTAGATGCTTTGGGGATATAGCATAAGTCATGTGTGGGGTGAGGGAAATTTAAAAAAATTTTGCTTAATGATTTTGGTGAATGTAGTGCTTGATCCATATTGGAAAAATATTTGAGTTGAGCATGACTTCACCACCCGTTGGTTTTTCTTTTCGGTTATTTTCCGACGGGGGATCTTTGAACCGAAGAATAAAAATTTTATTTGTCTGTATATGGTGTTTCTAGTCATAGTAAGAGACTATTTCCGATTATGGATAGATGACGACCGTCTTGAGGAAAATTAGTCAATCGGTTTTAGTTTTTGAACCTATAGCTAATTTATGGCTTGATGTTCTTGTTATGTGCTATACATGATTGTAGGATACAAGTTTGGTTAGTGTTGAAGCATGTAAGAAGTGTATAACTTTGTTTGAGACACTTAGGCTCTTCAATTTGACTCGATGTGGTTGAAGCTTAATTATGAATTCTTGTGATTAGCTGAGTAAGAGTCTGCTGAATGTGTCTTGAATTGAGCATGTGCTGTTAGTGTAAGTTTTTTGAATATTCCGTGCTATTGTGGAATGTCTAGAACTTTCCTGGTGTGTATATAAAATGAAATGAAGGATGTTGACTGTAGGAGATGATTTAGGCATTACTTTCAATGAACCTAATTGTTATCCCTCACTTTACCGACCTTGAATGTTGAATCCTAGTGAGCCCCATTGAGCCTTAACCCTATTATTTGATAGCTACAACATAAGTTTAATCCTTGTTCTTTCATTACCCTTGAATTTGATCCAAAACTCCTAAGTGCTAAAGTGAAAAATTCCAAAGGGTGAAGGAGTGAGAAGCATAGAAAAGAAGGAAAAGTAGCAGTTGTAAGAGTTGAGAAAAGGTCAAAGGTGCACTTGTTTGAATATGCTAGGGTATTGGTAGGGAGTAGGAAAATAAATAAATTAAAAAGTTGTTTAAGTGCTCCTTACTAATAAGCTGAGTGTGCTTAAAGAAATTGGAACAAGAAGAGAAAATTTAAGATTGAAAATAATGTGGGGGAAGTAAGAAAAGAGATGTCCTTAATGAATGTTGGATGTATTAAAAGCGCTTGGGGAGGATAGCCACTGTTATTATCCATAATAGTACCTACCCGTCCCTTAGCTTACATTACAACTCGATAAGTCCTACTTGATCTTACGTTTAAATATCCTTAAATTAGTGGAGTAAAACACTAAGGTCAAGCTTATGGTTCACTACATGATGCATGTGAATACTTTGAGAGAGAGCATAATTTTATTCATATATCCATACATGTTGTCATTTGAAAATTTCTAAGTAAAAATGGGTAACTCTCTTGTTGTGAGGGCAAATGTTTAATGAGAATAACATTCATCTCAGATTTCTTGATCGGTTAATTTGCATGAGTTTGCTAAGATTGAGAGTCGATTCTTGAGGTTAGGAAGTCTTAACATAGTTGTATTTCATTTCAATGATTAAATCGTGCATGTTCTATTTCTAACTTGCTATCTTAAATAATCATTATAGTCGTAGCTTGAATTCTCTTGCTAAATTAGTTATGTGTGAGTCTTCATTTACATGAGATGTAAAAGGGTTGTCCGAGGATGAACAAGGATTTAAGTGTGGGGTAGGTGATCTTGGGCGAAATGGCATGCCCAAGTGATACTTTATAACTTAGTTTTCGTCTTGGTTATCTACTTATTTATATACATTCTCATGTAATTTTATGTAAATGTGAATATATATACTAACCAACATGATTAGTTCTTGTTTTTGTAGGTTTAAAATGAATTTGGGGAACTAATCTATGATTTGGTGAAGTGGAGGAATGGAATCGGAAGCAAAATGCGAAAGTTGGCAAGGAGGACACGCGAAACATCCCACCAGCCCGACAACAACGTGCCACGGTAGGCCAGGCTGTGCGACAAGGGCATTTCACGGCCCCTAGCTCTCTGCACAAGCAGCGTGCCATGCTGCCATCGCTTCAAGGGGCTGCCTGGCGTATATATATTCCTAGATTCCTCCGTGTAACGGAGGTAAACCTCTGTGAAACGAAGCTATTTCATGTTGGGCATATTTTATACACCTCTCATTTACTATAAATAGGTCCTTTAGCTCCTAAAATCATTTTGTCACGTAATATTTCTGAAAAACTGCCAAGGAGTGAATGGAGAAGTGGGAGAACTCACCTAGGGTTCTTAAAATTTCATCTTCTCTTCTACCAATTCTTGTAAGTATGTTACTTTAATTATGTTTTCTTGTATTTATACGAACTTGAGTGGCTAGAATCCTTCCTCTAGGGTTAAAGCCACAAGGTACGATTGTGACTATGTGAATTTGTTTTGGTTTTAAGTTATTAATTATTGTTTTGTCTTACGTTCTTAATCATGGTTGTTTTTATGATTGATCACCATGAAAACACACACGTTACACCTAGGTAAAAGCTTGAGAAAGTAAACCTAGGAAAGAATAAAGAATGTAGGGAGCAAGTTTGTCTCTTACGATATAATTCGTGGTTAGGATAAGAAAATTATACCTAATTTGCCTTGCTTGGTCAGTAAAACGGGATGAGCTAGACACCAACTTAGAATTATCACATCACCACTCATAGAAGTAGTTGTGAAGCTTAGTTTGGTTAAATGATTAGAGGTACGAAAGTCCTTAATTAAGAGCATAAACCCCGTAAACCACATTCCCGTAATTGAATTGCCCACGAACTAGAATGTCACATCCCCGCTCAACGATGTAGCTGTGAGGCTAGTTTGTCGTTTTTAGAGGCTCAAAATACCATGAACATGCAATTGTAATTATGTGATATGATAATTGATAATTCCATACTTAAACCATTACAAAGTGTAGTATCACAAGATTACCTGGCCTTAGCTCTAGTTGCTCTTGGAATTACTTCAGAGTATTTCTGTGACCACCCCTAGACTTAATTAAACTTTATCGAGAAATTCTATATCAACACTTGCGAAAGCTAATATCACACTTGAACTTGATAATTAGCTAAATTGGTCCAATCCCTGTGGGTTCGACATCTGGCTCTTAAAAAGGGCCACAGTATTACTTGTAAGACCACGTACGCTTGCGTGTGCGCTTGGACGCAGTCGTCAATAGTACCCTCGCCGCTGGCGGGCGGCGACACAGCTATTAACCCTGGGGTGGTCATGGAAGCTATGCACGTATAATCCAGCCCAAAACAATACAATTTATGAGTCTCAACTGACAACAACAACTAAACATGTAACATACTCCTTACATGCTTTAGTGGGATTCATACTGGATTACTATGCTGAAGAAACTAACTTGCCGAAAGAAAATGCCTTAACATACCTCGTTCGATGTTTACCCATTAACTGGCGAGTTCCAATTAGTATTCAATAGCTCTTCCCAACAAAAATTGTGTTACTGGAAAGATAGGACTAGTTTTAACACTAAATTTGGCAAAAAGGAAAACTTTACATATAAATATTAACAATATTCCCAACTTTACGGAACACGGTTGAAACCTCGTTATTTCTCAAAAGTCTATAAGGGAGAAATGTTTACTTTAAGCCTGGAATCGTATTGAAACTAGTTTAGAGAAATTCCAACAACTTTGGCTCGGCAGGACGACGATTCACCGGGCATATTTCACGAAACTAACTCCATAGAAATGCACCCTGCAGCCTTATACTTCGATACCCGAAGTTAATTTTGATTTGGACGGCATTTAGCGGCGTAATCGGATGAAAATTAAATGTTTCCCTTCGTTCTCACCTCTGCTGGTCGTGATTATATAAGTAAATAACATGAAATCTAAGTGTGAGGCCTATATACACTTGAGGCAGTAGATAAGGCAACATGGCACGTTGCCCAACGTGCTGATTCTGCTCCGTGCCATGTTGGCTAACGCGGAGGAGCAGCTCCGTGCCACTTTGCCACTCTGCCCAGCTTGGTTCGGCCTCCTCTCGCTAAATCCCGACTTGGCACTCGTTCGGCCTTTCCCCCGGCCATTTCCTCGTACTTATGGCACTCTAAAACTCTCAACCAACATATGAATAGGCCGACTAAACGTTAAAAACATACGGGGTGTAACATCCTCCCCCCCTTAAGAACATTCTTCCTCAAATGTTAACTTCTACTTGCAAGAACCTTAACCTTGCAATTACTTATTCTGAAAAAATATTGGCAGAGTATCCCCTGTAATATGGACTATCCAAAAACCTGAAATATAGAAAAATCCAATACAAATACTCCACACAATACTATGGCATTTATTCCACAATAGACTGAAATCAATTATCTCACATATACATGTATATAATGCAACTTATGAAACAACAAAAATAACATACCTTTAGCTGCACAATCTGACTAAGTCTGAAATAACTGAGTATATCTGGTTTTCATATCGTCTTCTGCCTCCCAGGTCATCTCCTCTCGGTTCTTATTTCGCCATAATATCTTGACAGAAGCAACATCTTTAGTTCTCAGTCTACGAATCTTTCGATCTAATATGGCTACTGGAGCTTCTTCATAAGCAAACTCCTCAGTGATTTGGATGTCTTTAATTGGGATAATCCAGGAGGGATCTCCTATACACTTCCTCAGCATTGATACATGAAAAACTTGGTGAACGGATTCTAATTCTTGGGGTAAATCCAATTCATAAGCCACCTGGCCTATCTTTCGTCGAATTTGATAAGAGCCAATAAACCTTTGGCTGAGCTTGCCTTTCTTACCAAATCTCGTCAGTCCCTTCATTGGTGAAACCTTCAGGAGAATACCCAGTCACTCATATTAAATTCTACGTTTCTTCGCCGCACATCAACATAATATTTCTGCCATCTCTGAGCTGTCATCAAACGTTCTCTGATAAGCTTTACTTTCTCTTCTGACTGATGAATAATATTTGGTCCAATCAATGCCGACTCTCCTACTTCAAACCAACCAGTTGGAGACCTACACTTCCGCCCATATAACACTTTATAAGGCGCCATCTGAATTGATGAATGATAACTGTTATTATAGGAAAATTCAATAAGCGTAGATGTTCATCCCAGCTGTCTCCAAAATCTAGCACACGTGCCCGTAACATATCCTTGAGTGTATGGATTGTACATTCTTCCTACCCATCCGTTTGAGGATGGAAGGCCGTGCTCAGGTTAACCTGCGTCCCCAGGCCCCTCTAAAAGGATTGCCAAAATTTAGCTATAAACTGCCCCCCTCTGTCAGAAATAATTGACAACGGAACACCATGCAATTAGACTATTTCTCTAATATACAGCTCATCATAATCTTCGGCTGAAAAGGTAGCCTTTACTGGCAGAAAGTGAGCTGATTTCATCAACCTGTCAACAATTACCCAGATAGAATCATGTTTACACCTGGTATGAGGTAACCCTACTACAAAATCCATATTAACTGCCTCCCATTTCCATAAAGGCACGGCTATATCCTGTGTCAGTCCACCTGGTTTCTGATGTTCAGCTTTCACCTGTTGGCAATTGGGACATTGACCTACGAATTCTGCTATCCCCTTTTTAATTACAAGCCACCAGTAAATCTCTTTTACGTCATGGTACATTTTTGTCGAACCTGGATGGAGAGAGTAACAGGCATAGTGTACCTCGCCCATAATTTGCTGGCGAAGCCCTGCCATGTCTGGAACGCAGAGGCGATCCCTATATCTCAAAACTCCATCCTCGGTTACCTGGAAATCTGTCACTTCCCCTCGCTGGACCCTATTTCTGAGCTGAACAAGGCTAGGATCTTCATATTGCTGTTCTTTC
Source organism: Datura wrightii (assembly GCA_035772735.1). Taxonomy (NCBI): domain Eukaryota; kingdom Viridiplantae; phylum Streptophyta; class Magnoliopsida; order Solanales; family Solanaceae; genus Datura; species Datura wrightii. Next base: position 17,371,699 of record JASDFA010000002.1, read on the forward strand.
ACTTCCACAACCAATGATGACCCTACGGTATTCTGGATTACCGCTCCATTGTCTCCTGATTCCACTATTCGAATGGCTAAACTAGATCACTGATGCAATTCTCGGGCCAATTCCTGCCGCTTGGGCTGTAAATATGCCAGGCTTCCCATGGATTTTCGGCTAAGGGAATCCGCTACAACATTGGCCCTTCCTGGGTGATATAAAATATTCACATCATTATCCTTTAACAACTCCAACCAGCGATGCTACTGCAGATTCAACTCTTTCTAGGTGAAAATATACTGCAAGCTTTTGTAATTAGTGAAAATATCAAATGGACGCCATACAAATAGTGTCTCCATATTTTCAAGGCATGAATTACCGCGGCTAATTCCAGGTCATGAGTAGGGTAGTTTTTCTCATGCTTCCTCAGCTGCCTGGAAGCATAAGCAATCACCTTACCATGCTGCATCAAAACACATCCTAGCCCAACACCCGAAGCGTCATAATAAACTGCATTACCCTCTGTTCCTTCTAGCAACGCTAGCACCGGTGCTGATGTCAATCTGTCTTTCAGTTCCTTAAAGATCTGCTCAACCTGCCTCAGTCCAATGGAATTTTGCTGCCTTCTCCATCAATTTAGTTAAAGGTGCTGCTAAAGTGGAAAATCCTTTCACGAACCTTCTGTAATACCCGACTAACCCTAGGAAACTACGTACCTCAGTCAGAGTGGTAGGTCTAGGCCATGTTTTCACTTCCTCTATCTTATGCGCATCTACCTGTATACCAGCATCTGACACAATATGGCCTAAGAAGGCTACTGAATTCAGCAAAAGTTCGCATTCAGAAAATTTTGCATATAGTTCGCAATCTCTGGGAATCTGGAGCACTGTCCATTGATGATCCTGGTGATTTGCCTCTGAGTGGGAATACACCAGAATATCATCGATAAATACTATCACGAACAAGTCTTGGTATGGTCTGAAAACATTGTTCATTAGGTCCATGAACATTGTTGGGGCATTTGTTAGTCCAAAGGACATGACTAGAAATTCAAAGTGGCCATATCTGGTCCTGAAAGCAGTCTTTGGAACATCTCTTTCACGAACCCGGACCTAATGATATCCCCACCTTAAGTTAATCTTTGAAAAAATCCTCGCTTCCTATAGCAGATCAAATAGGTCATACTTCTGTGAAGTGGGTACTTATTCTTGATAGTGACTTTATTCAGCTGTCGATAATCTATACACATACGGAGAGAGCTGTCCTTCTTCCTCACGAACAGAACTGGAACACCCCATGGTGAGGTACTCGACCTGATAAAGCCTTTCTAGCAAGTCCTTTAATTGTTCCTTTAGTTCTCTGAGTTCAGCAGGAGCCATCTGATATTGAGGAATAGATATGGGCTGAGTGCCTGGCAATAGATCGATTACAAAATCAATTTCCCTTTCTGGGGGAATACCAGGAAGCTTATCCGGAAATACGTCAGGAAATTCATTAACCACTTGAATAGAAGGAAGGGTCGTAGGCTCTGCCCGAACATCCTGAACTCGGACAATATGATAAATGCACCCTTCTGCTATTAATTTTCTCACCCAAAGATAGGAAATAAACCTACCTTTTGGTGTGACTGTACTACCTTTCCACTTCCATACTGTCTCCCCTGGAAAGTCGAACCGGACAATCTTGGTCCAACATCCGACATTGGCATACCATGGAGCTAACAAATCCATACCCATAATGGCATCAAAATCAACCATTTCAAGTTCTATCAAGTCTGTCATAGTCTGACGACTGGCAACCTCTACTGTACACCCCCGATAGACCCTTCTGGCTATAATAGAGTCACCAACTGATGTAGACACTAAGAAAGCTCGCCGAAGAAATTCTGACATGATACTGAACTTTCGAGCCACTAACGGTGTAACATAGGACAAGGTGGATCCTGGATCTATCAACACATAAGAAGGATGAGAGTAAATGTTCATCATACCTGTCACAACATCTGGTGAAGATTCTGACTCCTGTCGCCCTAGTAATGCATAAGTACGGTCTGGGCCGACACCTGGCCCCTGATCTTCCTCGGCCTCTGCCGGCTGAAACTGAGGGCCTACGCCCTACCGAGGATGCTGGAGCTCATGATCCTACCGAGGACCTATCCTGTCGATCCCGATCACCCTGACTCCTAGCTGGACAATTCCTCATCTGATGACCCTCTTGTCCACAAATGTAGCATGTTGTGGAACCATACCTGAATGCTCTAGAGTGGCATCGACTGCAAATAGGGAAAACTAGTATTGTAAACCCACTCTGCTCCACTCTCCGCTACTGTTGTGACCCTACTGCTCGCGAACCTTCGCTGGGCTCTGCCTGCCCTCGGCGACTACACCTGTTTCTCTGCCGCTGCGATGGAGGCGGAGGTCTAGGCAGCCTATCTAATAACCGTGGCCTAGGTCCTCCCCAGGACTCCTCCTGTAATTCATCCGGTCTGTCCCTGTGGTGCTGCTCCTGACTTGTCCTCCTAATCCCCCGTTGTCGCTGTCTGATACCCTCAATATTTTGAGAAAAAGGCTGTGCATAGGCGATATCCATATCCTCTTGCAATATGGCTGTGATGCAGGTCTCAACATATTTCGGGTTCAGAACCATATTAAAGCGGTGTACCCAGGCTGACATTATATCCACAAAAGCTGGCGCATAACGAGCCAAGGAATCAAACTGCATGGCATATTCCCGAACACTCATCGACCCCTGCTCCAAGTGTAGGAACTGATCAACCCGGGCCTGTCGAATCTCTCGCGGTAGGTAATGATCCAGGAAAGCCTCTGAGAAGCTGGGCTAGGTCGGAGGGGAAACATCTCTCCCTCGGGACCTCTCCCAACTCTCATACCACAGTACGGCGATGTCTCATAGCCAGAATACCGCCAACTCAACTGATTCTGTTGGTGTATAATGCATCACCCTGAAAATCCTCTGCATCTGGTCTAAGAAGTCCTTAGGGTCCTCGGTCTGATATGTCCATGTGAATTGCGGGGGACTCAGTGCTAGGAACTCTTGGACCCTTGAGCTACCAGGCCCTCCTAAAGATTCTACAACTATAGGTGGAACTGGCTGACATTGTGTAGCCATCATCTATGATAGCATAACCACCGCGCTCCAAACCTCCTGGTCGGATGGTACGGGTATAGAAACTACCTGTCACACTGACCGTCCCAAACAGCTGCTGATGTGGGGGAGACTGCTGGGGAGGTCGAGATGATACCTCTGTATTGTCCTTAATCGGGCCGTCTCTAACCAAGGCTGAGCCACCCTGCTGGTGCCCTCTCCTGCTGCTACATCTAACCTCTTGCCGATCGTAAGGTGTGGCTGGTCCGACATTTCTCATTAAACAAAAGAGTATAATGAGCTTAGGGACTCAACCCTATACTCTACCGCTCTATAGCATGACTGAATAAGAAGAAAGAGTAACCATCCTATCATGTGTTGCAGCCCCCTGCCCATAGTATGTGGTGCACAACACATCCATAGACAAGACTCTACTTAACACGGCTTACAGACTCCCTGGGATACAACCTTCTCTAATACCAAGTTTTTCATGCACCACCTTGGGAAGCATGACTTGCACCTGGTGCCCGTCTTGGACCTAAACTACTAAGCTGATTGAGACTAAGCACCTCTAGTGCAGGGTGAACTATAACTCTGGAATCAAGAAAACAACGGGCTATATAGCGGCTATAAATACAACCCCTGGCGAACAAGGCCTATAGACACATGAGAAAATAAACAGCTAACCAGAGACAAACAAACATAGGGAGTCCTATGCGGGCCGACAAGGCCACCATGATATCTAGTTTTAACTGGAAAGTGAAATTAGATGCTAAACTGAGCTATGACTGAAAGGGACACCAACTAACAGTTAAAAAGGGCCCCACACGGCTAAAAGACATAGTCTAAAACACATTTGGGCCCCATACGGCCAATATCATCTAACCACAGGGAAGTAATGTAATCTGCAAGCGTCTAGGAGTAAATAGATGGTTTGGACAGGGCCCCGACCTACCCATACTTTACAAAAAATCCTCTACTACACAAGCTCTAGAAGAAAGGAGCTGATGGCTCTGTACGGCTGACTGGAACTACGAGGGACCTGTTCCTCATTTATGTGTACCTGCAGGCAAGTAATGCAGCGCCCCAGAAAAGGGAATCCGTACCACATGTACTGAGTATGTAAAGCAATAACTTTAAATAACTAAAAGTAAGAAATAGAACTGACAATAACTGAAGTAAAGAAAACGGACTGAATATGATTGAAGAAGTGAAATCAAGACTAAACATAACTATAATAAGGAGGGCAGGGGTTATACCTGACAAACTAGGAGTCTTACTGTCCAACTATCTATAACTAAGCAAACATAAACCTTACCTGGCTCCCATAAGACGGAAGGTACAATCAGCACAGAATAACCCACCTTTGCCCCCATTAGCCCTAGTAGTACACCTCAATCTGTATACCCCTATCCAGGTCATACCAAGTCAACTACCAGCAATAAGCATCCTGCCGATCCCTTGGGTCTACAACTGGGCCCACTCGGCCCCTGACTATAGCTATATTTGAGTCTGGAGGACTCTTGATATCTACACATCGAGCGTAAACACTCGATGGGGGTGTGTATAAGGCCAACCACAGCAATATGAGGATCGGATCCCCATCTTCATCCCTTGCAGATGGCATGCCGCTCTGTAGAGCGATGTGTCCTCTCCCCTGGTGGGCGGCGACACAGCTATTAACCCTGGGGTGGTCACGAAAGTTATATAGGTATAATCCAGCCTAAAATAATACAGTTAACGAGTCTCAATTTACAAGAACAACTAAACATGATAACATACTCCTGACATGCTTTACTAGGATTCATACTGGATTACTATGCTGAAGAAACTAACTTGCCAAAAGAAAATGCGTTAACATACCTCGTTCGTTGTTTACCGATTAACTGGCGAGTTTCAATTAGTATTCAATAGCTCTTCCAAACTGAAATCGTGTTGCTGGAAAGATAGTACTAGTTTTAACACTAAATTCAGCAGAAAGGAAAACTTTATATATAAATATTAACTATATTCCCAACTTTATGAAACATGGTCGCAACCTCATTATTTCTCGAAAGTCTAGAAGGGAGAAATGCTTACTTTAAGCCTGGGATCGTATTGACACTAGTTTGGAGCAATTCCACCAACTTTGGCTCGGCAGGATGATGATTTGCCAGGAGAATTTCACGAAACTAACTCTGTAGAAATGCTCCCTGCAGCCTTATGCTTCGATACCCGAAGTTAATTTGGATTTGGACTGCGTTTAGCGGCATAATCGGATTAAAATTAAATGTTTCCCTTCGTTCTCACCTCTGCTGGTCGTGATTATATAAGTAAATAGCATGAAATCTAAGGGTGAGGCCTATATATACTTGAGGCAGCAGACAAGGCAACGTGGCACGTTGCCTAACGCGCTGATTCTGCTCCATGCCATATTGGTTAATGCGGAGGAGCAGTTTCGTGCCACTTTGCCCCTCTGGCCAGCTTTGTTCGGCCTCCAAGATTTAAATAATTTACCAACTCATTATGATTTACCAACTCGTTATGATTTAAAGAATGAACTTTTTTTTTGGTTTTCAACTCATTTAGGAAGGTTTTATGCCTTTTCTCTTTGATTTGTCATGTATTGAACTTGAACTGGAAAATCAGAAGAATTGAACAAAACGCAAAGTGCTGGAAGCAGCAGACCTGCATTTCGCACCTAGATACCTACAAAACACAGGTGCCACAGCAGGAGACACCCAAGCCTTTTGACAAAAAGCAATGGAAGATCCACATCTAATGGATGGGCACCTGCGAAATGCAGGTGCCACGCAAGTGAGATCCATGTTAAAAAGGGTAAACATATCCAGCTCTGGCACATATGCTTTTTTGATGCTTCTAAGGACAAAAATGGGATTCCATGCACATAAAGAATGAGTAGAATTTCCCCTATTTGTACACACTATGGTAGAGAGAAGAGAGGATATTCTTTGTAAGGATCATATTGTAGAGAGAGAAAAACAGACATAAGTTAAAGCTTTTTTTTCTTCTTCTTCAAGTAGCTAGTGCAAAAATACACCATTGAAGCACATTTTGAAGCTTGAGTTTTCTATCCAATGATGAATGTTGAGGAATCATTTATTTATATAATCTTTTCATCGTCATTCATGAGTAGATAAATCTATTTATAGGGGTGCATGCTTGATAGGGGTTAAAATGGATTGGGTGTTGTTGCTTTAGTCTTAGAATCACTTATTTTTCATGAAACTAGTGCTTTCTATGAGTTTTAATTAAAATATTTGCGGTTGCAAAGATAGATTGTGTTTACTTATATTGCTTTTGTTTAAGAAAGAGAACTGGGATGTCGGTGAGAAAGCAATACTAGGGAATTGAATTTTGAATGTGTGAGGTTGGGCTAGAGTTAGCCAAAACCCAATTTCATAATTTATTCAAGTGTTGACGCTAGAAATAGCTCAACTCTTCTCCAAATTAATGTGTCTATTTTGTATGTGAACTTGGGGTTCAAGAGAACTCAAATGTCCATGACTATTCATGCTAATAATTTGTTCTTTTGACTTATCAATTGACCCCAATTCAGTCGACACCCCGTCAATAGAACATCCCTTATTTTTCTCTCATTGTTTTCTATGACCTATTTGCCCTTTTTTCTTACACATTTATAGTCATAAAGTTGATCTTTTTACCCCTCAAAATTTACTTTACAAGTTGCTATACAATGATGCTAGTTAGTTCCGATTGATTTACAACCTTAGTAGCAAGCATTCCCTATTCCCTATGGATTTAAACCCAACTCATAGTTGGTTAAATTATGTTGCATACAACCATGTACACTTTTTCACTTTGATTCAATTTGGACATTATCAATTTTGGCATCGTTTTCGGGGAGGGGCATTTATAGCCTATAGTTGTTTGTTGATTTGAACTAGTTAAGAATCTTGTGCAGTTTCTATGCTATTTGATAGTTTGTTGACTAGTTAGAGGTGTGAAGATGAGCCCCTTTGAAAGACTAGTCAAAAACCCTGAGGTGTATTCTAATGTTGAATCTCTCTAATTGATGAATAAAAGGTGGAAAAGCGATGATAGAAAATACACCGTGTTAATAGTAATAATAAAGCAAATTGAGCTGTTAGAAAATTGTGTGATGGATTTTCATTCGAGGTACCATTAGGACAACCAAGGTTACTGGTACCCTCGTGATACGAATCAAGGTTGAAACTATGATTGTTTAGCCCAGTCGAGTAGTCAGAGGAGCGAAGAGTCCTCATACTCCCGAATTGAAAGAATACTTGAAGTGCTTCAAGAATGAGCTATTTCAACTAAATCGGAGATTCAGGAGCTAAAGTGTTATCTTCTATACCTCACCCAAATGCTGAAGAACCATGAAGTTTCCATTAGACATTTAGAGAAAAGAATGAACTTGTTAGAATCTCAAATGGAATCAAGGGAAAGCATGACAACCGAAGAGCCGACAAAGGAATATTCCACCCCAATTACAAACACGTTGATGAGGAATATATAGAGTGGGATGTGGAGGGGATATTCTTCTAGGAGATGTTAGAAGGCGTTCACTTGAATATTGATGGTATGTATTGCTATAAAATGTCAGGGGTCCTATTCCTTCCAACCAAAAAAGCTTGATCTTGATCTCATGAATTGGAAAACTCCACCATCATAACCATCAATCCTCGAACCTAGGATTTTAAATTAAAACTGCTACCTGCTTATTTGAAGTATTCTTATCTTAGGTTAAACAAAACATTGCCTGTAATCATCTTAGCTATAATAAATGAACAACAAACAGAGGCATTTTTGGTTATCTTATGGAAGCATATCCAAGCAATAGGTTGGACTATGGCTGATAATATTGGAATACCTTTGGGCATTTGCAATCATAAGATAAACCCTCAAGAAAATGCAATCCCTCTGTTGAGCATCAAAGGAATTTAAATCCATTGATGCAAAAAGTGGTTATGAAAGAGAAAATCAAATGGTTAGATATAGGAGTTGTATACTCGATAATTGTTAGTAGTTGGGTGAGCTAGTACAATGTGCACCTAAGAAAGGTAGAATCAACGTGGTTCCAAAATGGGAAAGATATGTTGATAGAAAAACGGCCAGTCACTGGATGGAAGGCATGTGTGGACTATCAAAAGCTAAACTACTGGACCTAGAAGGATCATTTCCCGATCCCATTGATTGATCAAATGCTAGATCGATTGATCGAGAAATAATATTACTGTTTTTTGGATGGATATTTGGGATACAATCAGATTTCGATTGCCCTAGACGACCAAGAGAAAACCACCTTCACATGTCCCTATGGGACATTGAAATTTAAAAAGGATGCCTTTCAGGCTTGTAATGCTCCTGGTACATTCCAAAGATGCATGATGCAAATTTTCTCAAATATGGTATAGGATACCATGAAAATCTTAATGGATGAGTTCTCTGTTGTAGGGAATTCATTTGATGATGGCTTGGCTGACTTGAATGAGGTGTTAAAAAGGTGTGATAAATAAAATTTGTTCTTAATTGGGAGAAGTGTCATTTCATGGTAAAGGAAGGCATTGCATAAAATTTCTAAGAAGGGTATAGAAATAGACCAAGTGAAGATTGAATCCATCTCTCATCTTCCTCCTTCGAAGATTGTGAAATGCATTCAAAGATTCTTGGGTCATGCAGGCTTTTATTACCAGTTTATCAAGTACTTTCCCGAGGTGATTCACCCTCTTTTTCAATTGTTGGAAAAGGATGCCAAGTTTCATTTCAATGATTCATGTATGAGGGCTTTCCTTTACTTGAAAGAGAAGCTTATATTGGCTCTGATCATCACCACACCAGATTGGTCTGAACCATTTAAATTAATATGTAATTCAAGTGGGTTGAATTATGAGCGGTGCTTGGGAAAAGGAGAGAAAAGATCATTCATCTATATACTACGTTAGAAAGGCCCTGAATGATGCTCAAGCCAATTACACAGTGACAGAACAAGAGATGCTTGTGGTAGTGTTTGCATTTGAGATATTTCAAGTGTATTTTTTGGGGACTAAGGTGGTGGTCAACATTGATCATGCAACACTTTGATATCTCATGAAAAAGAGGGATGCAAAACCGAGAATTATTAGGGGGGTGCTTTTGTTAAAAGAGTTCCACTTGGAAGTTAAAGATAGAAGAGGATGTAAAAGTTAGATGGGTGATCATCTTTCTCGAGAAGAGGTAGATGGTAGGTTGGGTAGAGATGAGGATATAGATGATGCTTTCCCTAATGAGCCTATAATGGCTTCTTCCCATGAACTAATACCTTGGTTTGGACTATGCCTACTAGTTCGTTAGCAACATTGATAATTCTCGAAGAAAACTCCTTATTTAGAGAGAATATAAGCGATCGTTGTATCAAAACAAATAACTCGAAGAGTGTCGAGGTCGAATCCCACAAGGACTAGAGTATGATTTGCACAAGAGTTAAATAGTGAATTGAATTGATTTGCATCCAGGCAATAAAAATGTAAATGTAAATTTCGGGGGAAGAGAAGACAAAAATATTGTGGATTCTAAAATCAACTAATCAATAGAGTAAGATAACCAAAATTGAGAAACAATAATGAGCAAAGGCTAGAGGTGTAGTGTAGATGGAATGTTAATGGAATTGTGGTTTACTAGATAGTTAGATTATTAGTAATATGTGTAAATAACCAAAGAAAAAGATGGAGCATGATGTTTTTCAACCAATTTGACTCCTTATCCTTGAGTCCTTTTGAACCTCAAGGTACAATTCAACTATTCCAATATGGTTTGGATTAGGGGCTGAGCTGTATCTAGCCATCAACATCCAAAGGGATTATGATCATAGGTTCTAGCTATTTCTAGCCCAACGCCACTTAATCAAATCCCAATCACTATTGAATTCTCTGCAATTACTTAATTCTTCTTTTGCAAGCGAAAATCAAGTAAGAAAACAATACCCATATTTGCAACTATGAGTAATCAACTATAATTTCAGGAGAATTCAATGGATTTACACTAATCAAGTAATAACAAGACAAATATAGCAATACCCAATCAAATTAATCACCATCATTACACACCCCTAACAGTAGATTTAGCTACTCATAATTGAGAAACACAAGAGCATATTCGTTAATAAAATAATTTTATCATTAGGAGTAAGCACAATCAAGCTCACAATATTTCTCAATGGCAATTATACCTTTGTAAAGAAGAAGATGAAGATGAAAAAGAAATAATCAAATATTTATTCTCTTCTCCAATAGAGTTCTTTCTCTCTCAAAAAGTAAAGGGAATATTCAAAGATATGTTCAAAGTGCTTTTTTCTAAAATATATACAAAATAAGGGCATACCTTCTCATCTTTTTTTAGGTTGGATGTTTTTGCCCTTTTCAGTCGTCTTTCACTTGCGATGGAATTTGCGGTTCGCCGATTGCTATCCGCAAGCTTCCGGTTGCTTTCCTCTATGATCCAGTGAAGTTTCAGAGCCTTCCGACGATGCCTTCAACGGTTCGCCAGTTGCCATTCGTAAGTCGCTGGTTGATTTCATCATTTGTCCAGTAAAGTCTAGAACCTATCGGCGATGGAACCGGCGGTTCGCCATTCGCAGTTACTCATCAAGCCAATGGTTTCCTGTGGTTGACCGATGTTTCATCGGTGTCCTCCGGTGGAGCGCCGGTTTTCATCTGAATCTCATCCTTTTTAGCCCAATTCCTGTTCCTTCTCTTCAAATTAGATACTTACACATCCTAAGGCAAAAAGTGCATAAAATCAAACTAAAAGAGTTGAAAACATAACTAAAGGTCATGCTTAAGAGCCTAATGAGTTGGTAAATTACCAAATTATCAAACCCCAAAACATAAGCCACTGCTTGTACTCAAGTAATGTTCTTATCAGTTGAGAAAAAGGAATGACATGTCACTCATCAAGAGTCTATGCATCAAAGGCCGCTTAATCTATGACAACCCAAAAATAAAAAAAAATAAAAAGCAATATACCCCTTAAAATGTGGAAAACTTTCAAGAGGCAACCACAATTTATAGGCATGATTCACAACTACTTTCATTTTTCAAACAAGGGCGCAGTTTATCAAATCAAATACACATAGCATCTCAAATCATAATCACTACACATTCAAAGTTTGCCTTGGAGCTGACATTGCTCATGCCTCGATTACACCTTTACTTTAATGCAAGTATGTCCCTAAATGGTAGTGATGATGCTCAATACAAGAGAAAATCTCTTTCCTTTATCATAATTCAGTGAATACATAAGGGATTATAGAAGAAAATTATCACACTCACTCTCACAAAATATATTTTCACGCACACAACTTGACCTATAGACTTGCCCTTCGTGTAATTCGCCACTAATGTGGAGCAACTACAGTTTAAATAAATTAGGACTTGTGGATCATAATGAAGGATAGGGGTAACGGTAGGACAAACATTTAGCTCTAGTGACTAGAACCTCCCAAATGCCTTTATGTTAATACTTTAATCCTCCCCATCTAACTTTTTAGATCACTCCTTATTATTCCTATTTTTTCAACCATTTTCACCTTTTATTTCTCAAAGACCATCCTTGTATCTCATTTGCCTATCACATTAAGCCTTGTCTAAGTAAGAGATAACATCATTTCTCTGTTCTTTTCTCTTTTGGTACCTTAAGGGTTTATTCAAACCATCATTTCATTCCTTTTGATCACAATTTTATGCTACCTCAAATTTAGGCTTCTCATATTTTTCCCTTTCTTGTAAACCCCAAAACTTAGGCTTTTTGCCCCTTTCTCACTGATTTCCTTATCCTTCCCCATGTCTTGAGCTTCAAGCCCCCATTATTTTCATTCACTCATAACTATCAATTTGGGAGGATGGGTGCCAGGAAGAGGGTTAAAAAAGGACATTGTCTTGTAATGTGCTTTCCAAGAATAAACAATCCATAGGCTCAATATAGACTAGCAAGAGAAGACATTTTTGGAGGTCATTTTGGGTGAAGTGACTAGTCAAATTAACGCCTAAAATCTTGTTCTAAGTTTAGATACAGCTCGAATTTCTCCTTGAGTCACACTTAGGGAATGTTTTAGAAAAGAAGAGATGCATGAGATTCATTCAAAAATCCTTACCACACAAGGCATCACACTCAAATAGTTCACACAAGTCATCATTGTCATAAGATTTTTATTTGAGACATGAGAGCATGCAAATTCACAATCCACACAGGGAATATGTAATGTATGACAAGAGACTGCTACACATTTTTTTTTTCATTTCAAATGTCCATTTTCACGTTTTTCATGCCATACAAAAAATTGCTGGTGGTACCTCTCAAAGACAATTCCACAAAAGACTCAAAGAAAGATATGACATTTTCCCTTAAGAGAGTCGCCTCAAAATATATGATTGGGAAATGTCAACCTAATTCGATAAAAATAAATAAATAAATAAATGCTCCTTGGGAAAGAACCGTAGTATGAAAAAAAAACCATTGGAGTTTGATTACTACCTAATATTTATACAGGAAACAATTAAAATTTTGAATTAGAATGCAACATTTGCCAATTAAAGCAAGGACCAATTCATTAGCACTAACATTAAAGACAATTCATGTCATTTTATGCTCGACAAAGGCTTTCAGACCATCAATTAACAAGCTCGACAAGGGCACAACTTCATCAAAACCAAGTCCAAAAAAGGCACAAATTCATCAAAAACAAGCCCGAAAAGGGCACAAATTCATCAAAAACCACCTAACTCAACCCGCCCCCAACTAAAACAATTTACATTGTCCCCAATGCATGCATGATAATTAAAAAAACAAGGAAGGGACTTCTTGTTGTGGTCACTCTTTATCGAATTCATCATCAGCATCATCTCCATCTTGGCGAACCTCATCCCTGTTATCCTCTTCGTCACCTAAGCCCTCAAACATATCATTAATAGGGCCTCGAGTTGTGGAACGGGTAGCTGTAACTGCATCAAGAGCACTCATGTTGGGTACTGTCGTAGGTGTCCTACACTTTCATTCCTGAACCTCAGCTCGAAGAAAGGCGACAGCTCCTTCCACCACATCCATATGAGAACACAACTTATTTAAGCTATCCTTAATTAACTTCAACTCCTTTTTGACTATTTCATAATAAGTTTCGGGAGTCTCTTAGCTAGCCGTTAGAGTTGGATTTCATGTGAGTGGGTCGTTTCTGCTAGCTTTTGAAGACCACTAGGGTGTGAGGAGGTGTGAGGAGGTGAGGAGCCTCGAATAATGCAACTCTAGAAGCCTACTCTGATACCTGAAGATATGGCATGTTGTGATCGGGGGCAAAGGTGGTCAGTTCTGAACCAGGGGTGATGAGCTCATCGAGAACCCCAAATGCCTGCATTCGTTGCCTCTTTTTTGTGGGAGAATCATCGTCCCTTTTTTTGCAATAAAGATCACACCGGAGGTAGAGCTAGGGGTCTTATTCGAGAGAAGGGGTACTTCCGCTCTCAAGTAAAGCTGTGTTATCCGCTTCGCATTTGGTATTGAAGTTCCGGCTTGTCTAGCCTTTCTCCACATTTAATTGGCCACTATCTCCCCAGAGTTGATAGGTACCCCTATCATAATGAATATATAAGTATGGGGGCTTCAAAATACACCCGTTGTTCATTCTTGGAGGGCATGATTCGACCACAAATGAAGTTGAGCCACAATATCCATAGATGCCGATAGAGGTGTGCTGGTGGTAATGGCTAGAGCTATGACACTGAATTGGTTCTGTTTGTTAGTGAGTGGACCAAATATTTCGTGCCCTCATCAATTTCATCCTCCAAAAATAGCGAGTTTATGGCTGCTGGATGATGTCGGCCTCAGCACCTCTCACCAACACTAAGGGTAGGCACAGAATATCCTCAACTTTGCCTCTTTGTTTCATGCTCTCCAGCCCGACCTGGTAAGAAATATAGAATTCAGGGACTAGGCTACTGTAGAAATCTTTAAGAGGGTTAGCAAAGATATGCCACTGGCAATTTGTGAATTGGGAAGTGATGTTGGTGAAGTCACACCTCATCCCCGCCAAATCAAAGCGTTTCTCCACAGTGATGGAGCGGCCTTCACAAATAGCATAGTGCCCCTTCATGTTGTGCACAAAAAAGATTATCACCTCTCTGGTGTTGGCGGGGACTGAGGTAGCTTTGGCTTTCCCTTTTCCTTTTTCTCTTGAAGTGGCATAGCCTTTCACTTGCTGGGGTCCCTAAATGAAGACATTTTCTGCAAAAGTGATGTTAGTTCCATTCATAATGTTTCTTTTTGTATTTTTCTAATGATAAAATAACAAACAATGACTAGTCTAAATATTAGATGAAAAAAAGAGGAGGGATCATCATGAAGAAGCTGACAGCACCGGCGAAACTTTAGTGAGCCGCAAGAAGTGATCCGTGAAAAGCTAGTGTACTGTCGGTGATTGGAAGAACACTAGTTCATTAAACTTTCCACTGGTGACTCATCGGCAAGCTACCGGTCGTGATCTGCAAAGCGCCGATACATCGTGGAGTCAATGCAGTGGCCTGAAGCCAAATCTTTTTGCCCAAACCATCATTTCATCGGTGTTTTGCCGGACCTGGTTGGTGAGTGGTCGATGGTCGTCATCCCCATTGCCTCAAAATGCACACAAATATCTAACTCTCAGAAACTCTTACTCACATCATATAGAAGAATTGACTACACAAGCAAAAAGAAGCAAAACAACGATTTACCCTTAGAATGGCGTCACTTGATTTGTCATCTGGCAAATCGGGTCTTTTATAGCCCTTGGGGTTACTCAGACTTCACCCCAAACTCAACTATGAAACACATGATCATAATCTCCAATTACACAATAACAATAATGTCCCTGCACCCATTTAAGCATCAAACCCCCACTCCCCATTAATTTCACATCATATCAAACAACAACATTCATCATATATATCCACAATAATGGAAATTTAAGGAAAGGGGCAGTAAAAAGAAGGGAGAGACATACTATAGCAAACTTCTTATGCATAAAGACTACAACTTGTAACAATATCAGAATGTTAGAAGCACTTTACCATAATACAAGGCTGAGATTAAATGAGAAATGTGGAAGCTTGAACTTGCTCAACAATGTTGGAGAGTTTAACTAACCAGTAGGGAGTAAGATTTAGTGAGAATGAGGTAGAGGAAATGTGTTGTAGGGGTTTTTATAGGTGAAGGGAGAGGAATGAGATTGGTTGAGAAGAAGGTGGGGATTTAATGGTGATTTAATTGAAAAGGGAATGGGAAAAGGGAGTATTGGAATATGTAAAAGTGAGTGGAAGGTTGGGTGTTGGAAGATGAAATAGTGTATGGGAAAGTGTTAAAAGTTGGGAAAAAGGGGATTTTGAGCGAATAAAAAGGGAAATGATCCAGTTAGGGTGGTTTAAAAAGGAATTTGGGTCGGGTTGGTCAATGCATTGGTCAATCATTTAAAACAAAGCACGTACCTAAATCGGTTATTCACTATCAGGCACCAATGAGAAGCGGTAGCTTGTCGGCTTAACATTACTGACTTGAATTGGTGCCCAGTTCTCTACTTCATCTCCGGCGGTTGACCGGCAATTTGCGGATTGGACTCTGTGTTCCACCGGTGAACGACCATTTGTGCCCCATTTCTTAGGTATTCTGACCTTGGTCAATGTTCATGTGGTGGTTCGCAAACTGGTGTCGGGATTCCACCAGTGACTCGCTGGTTTGGCTCTTTTGTTCCCAAGCTTCTGCTTCCATTACTCAAGGCATTGACGATTCGTGCATCTGGACCGGCGATTCCTTAGTCTAGTGCGGTGCCTGCCTTATTTTGTGTTCCTCCTCCCTACTTCATATCTAATAAGTCATATAGGACAAAAACAACAATGACATTAAAACACTTGGGTTGCCTCCCAAGGAGCACCTTAGTTAACGTTGTGGCACAATGTATCCTTTATTCAGATTCCATTTTCTGGAGGATTATCCCCTAACTCATCCTCCTCCAAATCAACTCCTCCATTTTTTCTCTCATCATTCAATATTCCAATCACCTTGTGTTCGTCTGGAGGTTCAGATGTTTGGCATACTCTGAAGGTAACCTCTTGACCTCCCACACAGAACATAAGCTCACCTAGCTCTAAATCTACAAGGCTCTACCCATGGAGAGCAATGATATCCCTAAGATGTTGGAACTTCCATATCTATTTCACAATCTAGAACCACAAAGTCAGCTGGTAGAATAGACTTATCCACCGTCATCAATACATCCTCCATAACACCCACTAGTTTCTTGATAGAGAGATCAGCCATTAACAATCTCATTGAGTTACGTTTGGTGTTGCTAATCCCCATCTTCTTGAAGATTATGAGGGGCATAAAATTTATACTCACCCCAAGATCACAAAAGGCTTTCATGAATACACACAACCCAATAATGCAAGGGATTGTAAAGGATTTCGGATGCTTCCATTTTGGGGAAAGGTTGCTCATCATCATAGCACTATAATGATGTGTTGTCTCTCCGGTGCCCACATCTACACCCTTCTTCTTCTTCAGCAACTCTTTCATAAACTTTGCATATCTGGGCATTAGAAGTATAGCATCCACCAATGGTTTTTTTATGGATAATTTTCTGAACATGTCAATAAAATTGTTGAATCGATCATCCATTATCTTCTTGCCTAACCGTTGTGGATAAGGAGGTGGAAATCATTGTTCTTGTTCTTTCTCACTTAAGGCAATCATTCCTGCATCTCCTTCCTCATCATTTGAGGAATCATATCAATGTCTCCCTCACCTTGATCCTCAACGTTAACACAACCATTTGGTGCTTGTGGCATCTCATCTGATTCTTTCACATCACCAGCCTTTAGGTCCACAACTTCCTTAGGCTTAACGACCGCATCACCAAGCCTCTTACCACTCCTAGTGACAATAACCATGAATTGATTATCCTTTGTGGGATTTGGAATTATATCACTAGGGAGTGCTCCCTTTATTCTGGGGTTCATTTAAGAAGATAAGTGGTTTTTTTGGGCCTCTAAATGCTTGGTAGAGGTCTAGTATGAACTTAATATTTGGGCAAGGTTAGACACCTCTCCTTTAAGTTCTTTGACCCCTTTGTCTGTTGATTCAACTTTCTTAAGGATCCTTGCCAATATTTATTCAATTTTTTAGTTCCCTACATCACTCACACCCAGTTGGGATTGGGCATTCTCATCTTTAGGAGGGGGAAAATACAGTTTTGAGCTTCTATGATAGCGGTCTCCCTCATGATTTTGTTCTCTATTTTCCTATCTCTCATTTCGATCGGGCCACCCTTGTGTGTCACAGTTCCTCCAACCTTGATGCCTTTCCCTTGGACGCCAAGGGCCTTGATTAGTCCCTTGGTACCCGTGTCGAGAACCCCCCATTTGATTTGCCCTATATTGGCACTCCTCCTCGTACCTTGGTGGTGAACACTCTCCCTCAAAATGCATTGGACCTTGCATTCCCACAACATTCACATCTTTATACCCGAATCCTGTTACATGTTTTGTCATTAACTCCTGCTGAGTCATCATTTTGGAAAGATTTTCATCTCACTCTTCGTCTCTTATTATCATTTCAGCTGTTAGCAAACTAGAACCAACATCATGTGAAGATACATTAATTTCCTTTGTATGCCATGCCCTATTCATCTTCGTCATCCTGTCCAAGAGGGCTTTAGCTAGGACATATGTCTGGTCCATGATTGATTCCCCAACTAGATTATTTGCAACGGATTTATTGATGGAGTCTAGGGCTCGATAAAATCTTTGAAGTAGCATTCCATCGGGAAGAGCATGGTTAGGATAAAGAGACACTTTCTTGTTGAATCTCAACCATGCTTCATGCAAAGGTTCACCCATCTCTTGCCTAAAGTTTGTAATATCATCCCTCAACTGTAACATCCTTGAGGGAGGTAAAAGGCGATACAAAAATTCTTCTGTCAACTCTTGCCACAAAGTGATGCATCTCGGAGGCAACTCCGCCAACCATATAGTTGCTTCTCCCATTAGGGAGAATGGAAAGAGCCTCAACCTAATAGACTCCTGGCATATATTCATCATGTTAAAAGGTTTGAAAATATCTAGGAAGTTCCTCAAATGGCGATTTGCATCCTCAATCGGTTTACCCCCGAAGAGCCCTTTTATTTTCAATAGGTGCAACATCGTACTAGTGACGTGAAACATTGCATTCCCCACCGTAGATGGTAGGCGAATGGCACCTGCAATCTCAGGCACGATGGGATTATCCTCTTCATGTTACATATTTCCTTCCACTGATCTATCTCCTGCTTGCAAATTTTTTCTTATATGAATTCACCCTAGATGACCAATAGTAAGAACAATATTAAACTACTTAAGATGAAAGATCAATTCAAATCAACAAACTACTTAAGGATATCAAGAGATAGTCCCCCGCAATTGATAACGTTCAAACTACACTCCTCATCTAGAGAGAATGTAAGCGATTGTTGTATCAAAATAAATAATCCAACGAGTGTTGGGGTCAAATCCCACAAGGACTAGAGAATGATTTACACAAGATTTGTTTAGTGATTTTAATTGATTCTTATCCAAGAAAAGAAAAACATAAATGTAAATTTTGGGGGAAGTGAAGGCAAAAACAATGTGGATTCTAAAATCAACTAATCAAGAAAGCAAGATTACCAAAATTGAAAAACAATAATGAGCAAAGGATAGAGGTGTGGTGTATGTGGGATGTCAATCAAATCAAGATTTACTATACATTCAGATTATTACTAATATGTGCAAATAACCATAGGAAAAGATGGAGCTCGATGTTTTTCAACCACTTGGTCTCCTTATCCTCGAGTCCTTTCGAACCTCAAGGTACAATTTAACTATTCCAATCTGGTTTGGATCAGGGGCTGAGATATTTCTAGTCATTAACCTCTAACGGGATTATGGTGATGGATTTTGGCTATTTCTAGCCCAACCCCATATAATCAAATCCCAATCCACTATTAAATTCTCCACCATTACTTAATTTTTCTTTTTCAAGCTAAAATCAAGTAACAAAATAATACCCATATTTGCAACTATGAGCAATCAACTATAATTTGAGGAGAATTCAATAGATTTACACTAATCAAGTAATAACAGGACAAATCTAGTAATACACAATCAAATTAAACACCCATCATCACACACCTCTAGCTACATATTTAGCTACTCATAATTGAGAAACACAAAAGCATATATCATTAATAAACTTAATAATTTCATTATTAGGACTAAGCACAATCAAGCTCACAATATTTCTACAAAGGTGGTTATACCTTGCTAAAGAAGAAGATGAAGATGAAAAGAAATATTCAAATATTTCTTCTCTTCTCCAATGGAGTTCTTTCTCTCTCAAAAAGTAAAGAGAATTTTCAATGATATGCTTAGAGTACTTTTTTCTAGAGTATATACAAAAATAGGGCATACATTCTCCTCTTTTTCAATGCTATATGTTTTTGCCCTTTTTAGGTGTCTTTCAGTTGCAATTAAACTGACCGTTCACTGATTGCTATCCGTGTGCCGTTGTTACTTTCGTTTTGATCTAGTGAAGTTCTAGGGCCTTCAGGTGAATCCTTTGACAATTTGTCGGTTGCCATCCGCGAGCCACCAGTTGATTTCATATTTGTCTGGCAAATTGCAGCACCTATCAGTGATGGAACCAATGGATCGATGGTTCCTGTCTACGAGCTGCCGATTGAAATTACTCATCAAGCCAGTGGTTGCCTGTGGTTGATCGGTGTTTTACTGGTGTCCTCCGGTGGATCGTCGATTTTCATTTGAATCTCATCTTTTTTACTCCAATTCACGCTCCTTCTCTTCAACTCAGGTACCTTCACGTCCAAAGGAAAGAAGAGCATAAAATCCAACTAAAAGACTTAAAATTTAAACTAAAGTTCATGCTTAAGAGACTAATGATTTGGTCAATTACCAACTCATCAAACATCATTCCTAAAGGTTTAAACTTCTATCAAACGAAAAAGTTCATATATGATGTCTGTAAATTCTATTGGGATGACCCATATCTTTTCCGTGTTTATGCTGATGGAGTGATTCGCTAATATTTTAAGGGATGTCATTCTTCACCCGTTGGAGGCCGTTATGGGAGTGTAAGGACAGCTGTAAAAGTTCTACAATGTGGATTCTACTGGCCCACTCTCTATCATGATGCTCATGACTTTGTAATGCATTGTGACAAATGCCAGCAATCCAAAAGTATCTCAAAGCGACATGATCTCCCTTTGACACTGATTCTAGGGTAGAGTTATTTGATGTGTCACGGATCTACTTTATGGGACCATATATATATATATATATATATATATATATATATATATATATATATATATATATCAGTGATTGGTTCCATGATTCAAACCTATTGGTCATAAAGGATTGAGAGCTCTTATGGTAATACTTACATCCTTGTGGTAGTAGACTACATGTCTAGGTAGGTAGAAGTAGTGGCTTTGCCTAACAATGAGGGGAGAAGCCTGACAACCTATTTAAAGAAGTATATGTTCTCGAGGTTTGGCACCTCTAGAGCTATTATCAGTGATAGAGGTTCCCCCTTTTGCAATCGATTGTTTTGTGCCTTGCTTGCAAAGTATGGTGTGAAGCATAAAGTTTTTACCACTTATCATCGTCAGACAAGTGGCCAAGAAAAAGTATTTAGCTGGGAGATTAAGTCCATATTGACAAAAACAATTAATGTGAATAGAACAGATTGGGCGAGGAAACTAGATGACGCCCTTTGGGCATACCAAATGGTATAGAAAACGCCTATTGGAATGTCACCTTATCAGCTGTTTTTTGGAAAAGCTTGCCATCTACTGGTAGAGTTAGAAAATAAATCTATATGGACCCTAAAGAGTTTGAACCTTGATTGTAGAAAGGTTGTCCATAGGCGTGTCGAAAACTATAATGAATTGGATGACTTGAGGATGAAGGCCTATGAAAAAGCAGCCATATACAAGGCCTGAATGAAGCACTACAAAGATTAGAAAATTATGCATAGGAAATTTGCTCCAGGAGATTGGGTGTTGTTGTTCAACTCTAGATTGCACGCGATTGTTTCCCCAGAAGATTGAATCCAAGTGGTCGCGTCCATTTAAGGTATCCGAAGTCTTTTTAAATGGAGCTATTGAGCTTGAAGAAAAAGATGAGCTGAGGTTTAAAGTGAACGGACAATGGGTTAAAAAGTACTTGGGTGTTTCTGAAGAAATCAACCTTGTTGAGGTCACCTATTTGGATGAACCTTAGTAGAAGGGGCAGCCCCGTCGTGCCGTGACGTTAAATAAGTACTTCTTGGGAGGCAACCCAAATGTTTTTGAATTCAGTTTCATTTGATGTTCTTGTTATTTTTGTTTTTTAGGATGGATTGAATGGAAAACAAAGTGACAGAAAAAAAGGGTATGAGCTACGCAAGACCTGTGAAATGTAGGTACCAAAGTGCTAGGTGCAATTCAGACGAAGACAAGAACTAGAAAAGCTTTATGAGGGTTTCTATGCCTCACCTACAAAACACAGGTGTCAACCTATGGAACACAGGTCCGGTGTACAACAAAACCAGAGTACCTAGCAAAAAACTAAAAAAAAAGAGGTAACTTATGACGAACCTGCGAAATGCAGGTGGATCCGCGAAATGTAGGTTCGACACAGGTCAGAGACAATGAACTGGGAAAAAGAAAGAAAACCTGTGTTTGAAACTGCAGTTTGCAGGTGCCTTCCTACAGACACAGTTCCTGCGTAGGCATAGGTATGAAGTGAACTTAAAATTGTTGACTAACCCATTGACCAAACTCTACCCATAGCTGACCCAAGTCTCTATTTCTTAAAATTTTTAATGATCATAGTGAATAGAAAGCATGCTAGTATCTCAATTCTTCTTAACCCAAGTTTTCCCCATTCCCATTAAGCATTTTCGTGTTCATGGACAAATTGCTTGTTGTGGGTATTATGGAAGTTAAAATTTGCAAAAAAATCATGTGGGTAGAGATTCTTATTCATAATGTTAGATGTATTACATGTGCTTGGACATCTTGAAATATTAGTTGGGGTGAAATCTGAGTAACCCACGTGCTTGAAATCTATGAATTGTCTCGATGATAGATAGCGCGACATCTTTCTTAAGGGAAAATCATCATTCTTTATTGTGCTTTAAGATCGATGAAAATGTGATATTATGACTGTGTTGTGTGAATTGTTTAATTTGAAAAACTTGGGTTAATTTGGACACTTGATGTTTCATGATGATAGATGGAATAATGCCCATCTTAATGAAAGGCGTTGAGTGATCCCAATGATCTTTATGGGTGTCCAAATGGTTAATAAATTATTTGGGAAGTATGAGTACCCGTTAGATATAGGATAGGTTCATACTTTTGAAAAATAGGCATGAAATTTGATGCTTTCTATTGTTGAGTACCTGCGAATTGCGGATGACAATCTACGGAACGCAGGTTGCAACTCAAGAGAGGGTTTAAGCTTCAGGTGCACTGCCTCATCCTACGCTACACATGCGAACTGCGGATCACCACCTATGAAACACAGGTGCAATGCAGGGGGTCCTGATATTTTTGAAGAATGTGCCTAGTACCTACGATTACCCTATGAACCCCAGGTCTCGACCTGCGAAACGCAGGTCCGGTGCAGGTCCTCCGGTGATTCAACAATTATGTTCCATCTTTGTTTGATATCCAACCTCTTTTCCCTTTCTTTCTTCACTCCACATAGTTATTTGCTTTTATTTTTCTAATTCCTTATGCAAAAAGATGTTAGTCATATGTGGTGCTCACATGGTGTTGCAGGAGAATGACATCTTCCAGGCATCAAGATAAAGGGAAAGCTCCTATGGCGGCTACTCCATCTCAAGAAGCAGAGGCAGAAGAGGCTATGAAAATCGCTCAACTCCTCTTTCGTCTTGATGAAATGGAATCTTATTATGTCTCCTTTAATGAGAAACGGTCCAATATAGTGAAGTCTCGATTTGAGATCGACTCTTTCACGGATAAATTGTCTGATATTTATGAACAATTTCAACTTTGTGATTGGGAGCCATTTAATATGCCTCCGGGCCCTTACTCTCCAGAATTGATGAGGCAGTTTTACGCCTCCTATAAGGCACGACAGGACCTCTTAAATAATAGAGGTCGAGTGGATATGATTCCTTGATTATCTTTTGTGTTAGTACGAGGTCGGGAAGTTAATATCACCCTAGAAGACATGAATTCTATTTATTGGGTTCATCCGGTGCATCCTGGTTTACAATATATGAGAAAACTAGAGGATTAGGATAATAAGTATGCATGGGTTGCCAGCATTATCATTGAAGGTCGACCACAATGGTCAGTGTTAAAAGGCGAAATTCATCACCATAAGCTTAAATTTGAAGCTCGTATATGGCTTGACTTAGTGTGTGTCTGCATCATTCCCACCAAAATCACAATGCATGTTCCTATTGAGGTGGTCATCCTTATAGCATGGATCATGAATCACATACATATTAATGTGGGGGAAATCATTGCGGAGAAATTTAAGTGGAAAGCTAGGCAAACCTCTATGCCTTACTCCATCCTTATTAGTTTGCTCTACCTCTGAGCCAATTGTCCATTCTTCTGACCATTGGACAAGAAAAAAAGAGTTAAGGGAGTGACTGCTCTAGCTACTAAAAGGGATAAGGATGCTCCAGCTTCTAAATGGCCCAATTTGACTTTGGGACTGAATAATCCTCTGCCTTTTGTGTAATTCGGCCATGCCTCTATTTCAACACAAGCAGACAGGAAATCACTCACCACTGGTAAGGGGTCTCCCAAAAATAGAACAAATGGACCTTTCTCATAATGCTCAACTATTGAAGTTTGCCAAAGCCATCCCTCCCATGACTCAGTAGGACATAAAAGAGGCTATGAAACCTGTGATTGACAAATTAGGAGGTTTGAGTGCTACAGAGGAATTGTTGGAGAATGAATTTTATGCCATAATGGAGGAAGTGGACAAATGCAAAAAATTGATGTCACAAAGAGAGATTGATCTGAACATCCTAGCAGCAGAAAGTACACCACCAGTTGAGAATAGGTGTCTGCTGGATGTTTGTTTTATGGGGTATGACGGCTCATTCAAGGTGGTGTCAGATGAAGAGGTGTAACATAGCCAATCACCTCGCCTGAAGATGCTCAATTTTCATGAGGTGGAAACCCCAGGTGATCCATATCGGGTGCCTCCAATTTACTCTTATCACGAGAGCCAAACTTTCCCAACTATCTGGAGAGTCTCTTCTCTCTCCAAGCCACTTGAATTCCCACTAGATTCGCTGATGCCTCTGATACCCAAGACAACATTATGGCACCTCCCTTGATGGACCACCCTTTATACTCTCTACATCACTCAGGGAGCCTTCAGTTACACCCCGTAAGTTTCTAGCGTTTAGTCGGCCTATTCGCATGTTGGTGGAGAGTTTTAGAGTGCCATACGTACGAGGAAAGGGCCTGGGGAGAGGCCGAATGACTGCCAAGTCGAGATTTCGCGAGAGGAGGCCGAACCAAGCTACCTAAAGAGGCCAAGTGGTACAGAGCTGCTCCTCCGTGTTAGCCAACATGGAACGGAGCAGAATCAGAGCGTTAGGCAATATGCCACGTTGCCTTGTCTACTGCCTCAAGTGTATAAAGGCCTCACACTTAGATATTAAGTCATTTTCATAAATCCTCGGCTAGTAGAGATTAGAGACGAAGGGAAACTATTAAAAATCATCCGATTATGCCACTAAACGCCGTCGAAATCTAAATTAACTCCGGGTAGTGATGTATAAGGCTGCAGAGAGCATCGCTGCGGAGTTATTTTCGTAAAATACGCCCGGTGATTCGTTGTCCCACTTATCCTAAGTTGGTGGAATTGTTTCAAACTAGTGTCAATACGATCACGTGCCTAAAGTAAGTACTTCTCCCTTCTAGATTCCCGAGAAATTGTGAGTTTTGGATCGTCTTTCGATAAGTTGAAGTATAGTCAGTATATATATATATATATATAAATTATCGTTTTCTTCGAATTTAGTAACGAAGTTGGCCTTATTCTTCCACTAATATGATTACAGTTGAGAAGGGCAATTGAATACGAGTTGATACTCATCAGTTAGTCAGAAAACGGCGAACGAGGTATGTAAAGCTTAACTCTCGACAACTATCCTTGTCGTACAGTGTTACGACTTATGTTCTCAAATAGAAATAACAATCTCAGATGGTGCGGAAGGTTACTACCATTAGATTGTAATTCGATATATTGTAATTAGTTGTTATTGATATACATATATAAATATCAGATATGTCGCGAGTAGCTAGTAGTAAGGATTACAGTTACATAAATTCTGGTTAGCTGCTAGAAAACATATACAGATCGTACTGCAGGACCCCTCACTAGAAAGAAGCAGGATGATGTGACTCACATTATGAACGCTACAGAAACTCTTTTTGTTCTCAATTTATTGTAATGGTAGACTTATATGTTTGTTGCAAGGCCTAGACTTCAGAAGCTTGTAAGAGTTATTGTCCTGAATCAGTTGGTTAAACAGTATGGGTGCATTAGGCGGTCTAATGACCAGTTGGCGCCTGTATTGGCAGGAAAGCATCCCTAGAGGTCATTGACGTTATCGCACGTTCAAGAACCAGAAATAGAGATAGAATAGGTATATTTTAGAGTTAGAGACACTAGGGTTGTCTAGTGTATTGAGTGATCATCTGCCATCCCTTTAGCCTTATCAGTGATTGTTAGTCTTAGTTGACTTAACAGTTATCATGTAGGATACCCAGCAAGCCGCCCAGTCGTCCGAGTCAGATAAACCCGTGGGTACCCCAAGGAGGGGTCAACATCAGTAGTCAGCGATGGGCCACCACCCTAGCTGATTCTTGTAAGCTATTCCGGTATAGAGTGCCAAGAGAGGGCCAGTCTATATAGAATTTCCTATAAGATTGAGAATTTCCTAGAACAGTAATATAGATCCGAGTGGATTCAGACAAGGCCTAAGGAGTCAGTAGTACTCTGCTACTATAGTGTAAACCACAAGTTAAGGAGATTGGTAAGCTACCTATGGAGGACAAGGGTGTCGATCGCGTAAGAGCAAGTTTGACCAAGCCCTGCCCTACAGTTGTTTAATTAGAAGAATAAAGTAGTTCGCTATCCGCAACCCCAATCTTATTCATGAGTTGTAGATGTCCGAGTAGGACATTCAGAGTATTGTTAGGCCACTTCAGACCTTGCTCTATTCATTCCAGACTATTAGAGATCATGATCACTATCAAGATCCTCTGATAAAATACGAGGACATGGCGTGCCTGCAGACAGCCATACAGATTATCCCAGAAGGGAGTAGCATTAGAGTTATGCCTAGAAGGCCAGATATGCTTTCTTTATAAAGATAGATTGATATGTCAGTATAGCAGCTGGGTTGGGGTTGCCCTCAGTTAGAAGCCTTCCATGACTGCCCCATGGTTAATAGTTGTGTCGACTCGCCCGCCAGGGGTGAGGATACGTTGCTCTACGGAGCAGCATGCCGTCCGCAAGGGAGGAAGATGGGAATCCAGATCCTCATATTGTCGTGGTTGGCCTTATAGAGACCCCCGCTGAGCATTTACGCCCGGGGTGTAGATATCAGGAGTCCTCAGGACTCAGAAACAACTATAGTTCAGGGGCCAAGCGGGCCCAGTTGTAGACCATGGGGACCGGTAGGTTGGCTACAGTACTAGTAGAGTTGTAGACACCTTAGTAGGGGTATATAGATTGAGATGTGCTGATTGTACCTCCCGGCTTATGGCGGCCAAGTGGGGTTCTTGTATGAATTTTTGTTTGCTAGTTGTAGTGTATAAATGTGTAAGTATGCAGTCATAGCTTATGTACATGTAGTGCAAATTAGATGCAGATTATGAATCAGCACGTGTACAGGTTAATCTTTCGGCTCTTCTTTTTATTTACTTCTAGTTCTATTCAACTTATCTATTACCTTACACACTCGGTAAATATTGTACTGACGCCCTTCCCGGGGCACTGCATTACTTTCCTGCAGGTACAAATAGATGAGAAGCAGGTCGCTCGTAGTTCTAGTTAGCCGTACAGAACCGTCAGCTCCCTTCTTTTGAGGCTTGTGTTATAGATGTTTATTCCTTTTGTTTGTACAGTATGGGTATGTCGGGGCCCTGTCCCGACCATCTTATTACTCCTAGAGGCTTGCAGATTGTGTTACTTCCCTGTGATTAGATGATATCGGTCGTGTGGGGCCCTTATGTGTTTTAGATGATATGTGTTGTTTGTGTGGGGCCGTATTTAGTTGTTTATCGACGGCCTTGTCAATCATAGCTCAATTTAGCATCGGCTTTTACTTTCCAATTATAACTAGATATCATGGTGCCCTTGTCGGCCCGCACAGGACTCCCTATAATTGGTTGTCTCTGGTTAGCTGTTTACTTTCATAGGTGGCTATAGGCCTTGTCGACCGGGGGTTGTATTTCTAGCCGCTATATAGGCCGTTGTTTTCTTGATTCTAGAGTTAGAGTTAGCCCTGCACAGAGGTGTTTGGGCTCAGTCAGCTCAACAGTTCAGGTCCTAGTTGGGCACGAGGTACCAGTCATGCCTCCCAAGGTGGGCCGTGACGAACTTGGTATCAGAGCAGTTCCTATCTCGGGGAGTCTGCAAGCCGTGCTAAGTAGAGTCTTGTCTATGGATGTGTTGTGCACCACGTACTATAGGCAGGAGGCTACAAGGCATGATAGGATGCTTACTCTTTCTTCTTCTCAAATCGTGCTATAGAGCTAAGTTGTATAGGGTTAAGTCCCTAAGTTTTCCTTGTTATATCTGTCCAGGGTAATGTTTAATATAAGAAAGAGACCAGCCAGTTTCAAGAGAACTACAGAGGCAGGAGGAGGTATCATTAAGACGCAACAGTTAGGGGATAGTCAGCCTAAGGACGGGAGCGGACGTCCTTGATCTCCCCAATACTCTCCCGAGGTACCAGGAACCTCATAATGTGATACATCTACTAGCACCATCACCAATCATTTGTTATAACCTCAGAGTAGGAAGTCAGGAGTATAACGTATATACGAGTCGACTTATCTATTAGATATACAAGATCTGGTCAAGACGACAGTTAATATTAAATTACCTGATGGATGTGACAAAGAGAAGGAAATGCAGGATTCCCACCTCCATCCTTTCGAATGTTGTACAGTTCCATATTCCCGCTGCATTGTGATAAGAAAAGGCTATTCCTACCTCCTAGTTTTGTTTTCAGTATAGAAAAGGGCATAAGAATTGAGGCGATGTTGCCCGGAGTAAATAGTAAGCGAAGGTTGGATTTGTTGACTCTAGAAAGTGTTACAAAATGGTGGGGATCCCCAATGTTTATGTAAGTTGTCCAGACCTTCACGGTAATAAGTCAGAAGAGCGGGTAAGACTACCAGCTTACTCAAAGTGTGGTCAAAAAATCCATCAGTGATAAACTCCCAATAATAGTAAAGTTCAAGTCAGAAAAAGGCTGAATCCGTCGTAGCATGCTAATGACTGCAGGATATGCCTGCAAGATAATGGTTATGATCTTAGTTTTTGATATTGAAAGACAAGGAGGTCATATGAATAAAATGGGTCCGACTGCAAACCATAAGAAGTATAGGCCGAGATTTGGCCAGTAACTTTATTGATAGTGTAAGGCAGGAACCATGAACCCTAGAGCTCAGTCTAAGGAAGGTAAGGGGAAAAGCACGAATAACAGACTTTGAGGGAAATCAGAATCACCTCCACGTTGATAGAACATCGCATATTGAGGAATAAGCCTTGGGCTAACAATTAAGAGACAGTAAGGTTGTAGCCTAGAATGTTGCGGTACGCCCGCCGAAGGGGAAGTTAAGAGAGTGCCAACACGAAGACTCTAATTTAGTGAAGCTTGGAAGCAAGGCCCAACAGATAGTGTCGAGCCTTCAATATAACAACAAGCAAGCTCACAAGGTCCGGATGTTGACCTCACGTTCCAAGGGTGGAAGAACTTCAAATAGCAGACCATAGAAAAGGTACATGTGTTCGTTGCCCCTAGAATTTAACGAAAATGAAATGAGATGGTATGAAAGGACAGGAGATATCATTAAAACATAGAAGCAGAGCCCCAATGATAGGACAACAATGGTGAAATAGCAGGAACCAAGTTATCCGATATACGAGATGGTCGTGTCTGCAAGGGAGTGGAGAGTAAATAATATGAATACAGTCACAGGGTTATCTCACACCAGGTGTAGCCTGACCTTATTTGAGTTAGTATAATAAGACTAATGAGGTCAATTCATGGCTCGCCAAATGAAATTATATCTCCATTAAAACTTATGCCAAGTTAAATACCCCAGAAGTCGTCGAACCATGGTGTTTGATAAACTCTAACAGAGGGGCGCAATCTATGACTAAATTTTAGGAAGGGATGTTGGAAAAGATGGTGACACATGTTAACTTAAGCACAGTTCCTCGTACACCAATTTGTGGCTAAGAAAAATATACAACTCAGACTCTCGAGGCCCACCATAAATGGAAGTGGATGCCTTTGGGATGATAACTTCAGGCAGATAGAGAAAACCTGGACATGTTAAAATAGGCAGAAGGAAAAAGCAAAGAAGTCAAAGACGTCCAAATCACTGAGGATCTAGCTTATGAAGAAGCTCCAGTAGCCATACTAGATCGGCAGATCCATAGACTAAGAACTAAAGATGTTGCTTCCGTTAAAGTATTATGGCGGAATAAGAACCGAGAGGAGATGACCTAGGAGGCGGAAGACAATATGAAAACCAGATATCCCCAGTTATTTTAGACTTAGTCAGATTTTACAGCTAGAGGTATGTTGTTATTGTTGTTTCATAAGTTCCATTATATACATGTATATGTGGAGTAGTTGACTTGAGTCTATTGTGAAAGGAATGCCATAGTCTTGTGTCGAGTATCTATATTGGACTTTTCTGCATTTCAGGGTTTTTGGATAGTCCATATTATTGGGGAGACTCTGCTGAAATTTTTCTAGAATAAGTAATTGCAAGGTTAAGGTTCTTGTAAGTAGAAGTTAACATTCGAGGACAAACGTTCTTAAGGGGGGAGGATGTTACACCCCGTAAGTTTCTAGCGGTTAGTCGGCCTATTCGCATGTTGGTGGAGAGTTTTAGAGTACCATACGTACAAGGAAAGGGCATGGGGAAAGGCCGAACGACTGCCAAGTTGGGATTTCGCTAGAGGAGGCCGAACCAAGCTGCCCAGAGTAGCAAAGTGGCACGGAGCTGCTCCTTCACGTTAGCCAATGTGGCACGGAGTAGAATCAACGCATTGGGCAACGTGCTACGTTGCTTTGTCTGCTACCTCAAGTATATAAAGGCCTCACACTTAGAAGTTAAGTCATTTTCATAAATCCTCGGCCAGCAGAAATTAGATACGAATGGAAACTATTAAAAATCATCTGATTACGCTACTAAACACCGTCCAAATATAAATTAACTCCGGAGGCATATTGGCGCGATATTGGCGCGATAACCTCCGTGACACAGAGCTATTCCATGCCGGGAATTATTTTATACATCTCTCATTTACTATAAATAGGTCCCTTAGCTCCTAAAATAAGGAAGTCACGATTTATTTCTGAAAAACTGCCAAGGAGTGAGGGCGAATTGGGAGAACTCACCTAGGGTTTATCAATTTCATCTTTTCTTATACCAAATCTTGTAAGTATGTTACTTTAATTATGTTTTCTTGTAATTATACGAACATGAGTGTCTAGAACTCTCCCTCTAGGGTTGAAGCCACAAGATATGATTGTTATTTTGCGATTTTGCTTTGGTTTTAAGTTATTGATTGTTGTTTTGTCTTGCATTCTTAATTATGGTGGTTTTTATGATTGATCATCATGAAAACACACACGTTACACGTAGGTAAATTCCTGAGAATGCAAACCTAGGCAAGAACAATAAGAATGTAGAAAGCAAGTTCTTGTCTTTTGATAAGATTTTGTGGTTAGGATAGGAATATACCAAATACCTTGCTTGGTTGATAAAATGGGAAGATAGAAAGACACCAACTTAGAATTGTACTCCACCACTGTAAGAGTAGTTGTGAAGCTATGTTTGTGTTAAATGGTTAGAGGTACGGAAGTACCCAAATCAATGGCATAACCCCATAAACCACATCCACGTAGTGAATTGCCCACGAACTAGAAATAACATCCTCGCTAAACAATGTAGTAGTGAGGCTAGTTTGTTGTGTTTAGAGGTTCGAAAGACCATGAACATGCAATTCTAATTATGTGAGACTACAATTGATAGTTTCATACTTAAACCATTGCAAATCATAGTATTGCATGATTATCTGGTTTTAACTCTAGTTGCTCCTTGAATTAATTCAGAGTATTTCATTGACCGCCCCTAGACTTAATTAACTCTATCGAAAACTTCTATAATCAACACTTGCGGCATTTAATATTACACTTGAACTTGATAGTTAGCTGAATTTTTCCAGTCCCTGTGGGTTCGACATCCGACTCTTAAAAAGGGCCACTATATTACTTGTACGACCCGTAAACTTGCGGGCACAACAAGTTTTTGGCGCCGTTGCCGGGGACTCGACGAAGTTTAGTGAATTTGTTTGTTTTTTTGTGATTTTTAAATTTCCTTAAGTGTTGAAAAAAAATTTCTTTATTAGTTTTAGATTTATTTTAAATTTTTATTTTTAATCAGATACCCTTCTAACATGACATCATGGAATATAAATGGCTTAAATGGTGGATACTCTTATTTTGATGAGTCTTGTGTGAATTGCGGAGGACCCCACTTATGGCAAAATTGTAATACTTGTAATATATGTGGTGGTCAAAATGGCCATTGGAATGGTTGCCCAAATGCATACACTTGCAATATATGTGGAGGTCAAGATGGCTATTGGGATGGCTGTCCGAATGCATACTCCCCTCCCCCAAGCCCCTACTATGATCCTTCTGTTATTTTTGACGAATATAGGAATGATGAATATGAGGACTTGGAACGCCAAGATCGTATCCAAAACATGTTAAAATAGGTCCTTCGGCAAAGAGAAGCAATGAAGGAGGAGATGGAAGCATTGAGAATTTAGCAAGAGGAAAATGGAGAGGCCCTAGAAATGATGAGCGTCAAAATCACGAAGATGATGGCTGAGGCTGAAGCTTGCGGTAATTTCCAAGTAAAGGTCTTATGCAATACTCAAGAGGAACCACAAGAAGAAGAAAAGGGTGAGTTCTTGGAAGAAGCCCAATAATTAGAAGCTCTTGAGAGTCCCCGTGATGGTTTTACACATATGGCCAATCCATTTACTAAAGAAAAGTTAGAGTCCTACCCATTTGACAGTCATGGGGAATTTGATGTTGATGCAGAGAAGGTGGATACAAGTAAGGAGGTCAAGTACAATGCAGTTTCAGATTTGAGGTGTATTGTACCCCATTCGAATCATTTTTCAACATTGAGTTTGGTTGACAACCTAGAACTAGAGTCTTCCAAACTTGTGGAGAAAGATATAGAAGGGGAACAAGCCTCACATATTCTGAAATTTGCTGATTCTGAAAGAAAGAATAACTTCACTTACTTAAGGGCCAATAAATGCCAAAGGCGACATCTACTGCTTGGTCCTTTCATTTTTTCACCACCACCCCGGGAGCATAAGAGAAAATTAGAGAAGAAATTAGGGGTGAGATTCATATCCTCAAAGGTGGAGGAAAAAGTGGTGAAACTTGATACGTCGTGCCGCGACGTAAAAGTAGGCGCTGCTTGGGAGGCAACCTAAGGGTACCATTTTAATTTCCTACATTTGTGTTGATTTTATTTATTTTTCATCTTGTGTTGTTTTGGTGGAAAGTTAAGCACAGACAGAGGGGAAGTCTGAGTATCCTTGGAGGAGGAAGCTAAGAACCATGGACGATAAAATGTGTGGGGTCAAACACACACTTGTGCAGATGTAAAAGATAAACATGTTGTTAGCTAGGCCTAAAGTCTTCAAGGAGTATTTCTCACCCTCTTTAAATGTTAATTTGATGCTATGAGGACATAGCATGATTCAAGTGTGGGGTGAGGGAAATTTCAAGGGAAATTTCAAATTTTTTGTGCTTAACAATTTTTGGTGAATGTAATGCTTGTGAGAAATATTTGAAAAATTTTTGTGAGTCAAGCATGACTTCATCACCCGTTGGTTTTTCTTTTCGGTTCTTTTCCGATAGGGGGTCTTTAAACCGAAGAATAAAAATTTTCTTTGTCTGTATATAATGTTTTTAGTCATAGATAGAGACTATTTCCGACGATTGATGGATGACGACCGTCTTGAGGAAAATTAGTCAATAGGTTTTGATTTTTGAACCCGTAGCTAATTGATGGCTTGATGTTCTTGTTATGTGCTATAAATGATTGTAAGATACAAGTGTGGTTAGTGTTGAAGCATGTCAGAAGTGTATAACTTTGTGTGAGACACTTAGGCTCTTGAACTCAATGTGATTGAAGCTTAATTCTGAATTCTTGTGATTAGCTGAGTAAGAGTTTGATGAATGTGTCTTGAATTGAGTATATGTTGTGAGTGTATGTTTTTCGAATATTCCATGGTATTGTGGAATGTCTAGAACTTTACTAGTGTGTATATAAAATGAACTGAAGGATATGGATTGTAGGAGATGATTTAGGCATTTCTTTGAATGAACCAAATTGTTATCCCTCACTTTACCTACCATGAATGTTGAATCTTGGTGAGCCCCATTGAGCCTTAAGCCTATTCTTTTATAGCTACAACATAAGCTTAATCCTTTTTCTTTCATAACCCTTGAATAAGATCAAAAACTCCTAAGCGCTTAAGGGAAAAATCCGAAAGAGTGAAGGAGTGAGAAGCATGAAAAAGAAGGAAAAGTAGCAGTTGTAAAAGTTGAGAAAGGTCAAGGGTGCACTTGTTTGAAAATGCCTGAGTATTGGTAGGGAGTAAGAAATAAATGAATGAAAAAGTTGTTTATGTACTCCTTACTAATAAGCTGAGTGTGCTTAAAGAAATGGAAACAAGAAGAGAAAATTCAAGAGTGAAAAGAATGAGGGTGAAGTAAGAGAAGAGATGTCTTTAATGAAGGTGGAAGTTATTAAAAGTGCTTGGGGAAGATAGCCACTATTACTGGCCAGAATAGTACCTACCCGTCCCTTAGCTTACATTACAACCCATTAAGTCCTACTTGATCTTACGTTCATACATCCTTAAATTAGTGGAGTACAACACTAAGGGCAAGCTTATGGTTCACTACATGATGCATGTGAATTCTTTGAGAGAGCGAGCGTAATCTTATTCATATACCCACACATGTTGTGATTTCAAAATTTGTGAGTAAAAATTGGTAACTCTCTTGTTGTGAGGGCATATGTTTAATGAGAGATAACATTCATGTCGGATTTCTTGATCGGTTGATTTGCATGAGTTTTCTAAGATTGAGAGTCGATTCTTGAGGTTAGGAAGTCTTAACGGAGTTGTATATCATTTCATTGATTAAATCGTGCATGCTCTATTTTTAACGTGCTATCTTAAATAATCATTATAGCCGTAGCTTGAATTGTCTTACTAAATTAGTTATGTGTGAGTCTTCATTTACATGAGATGTAAAAGGGTTGTTCGAGGACGAACAAGGCTTTAAGTGTGGGGTAGGTGATCTCGGGCAAAATAGCATGCCCGAGTTATGCTTTATAACTTAGTTTTGCCTTGTTTATTGACTTAATTATATGCATTCTCATGTAATTTAATGTAAATGTGAATATATACACTAACCAACATGATTAGTTCTTTTTTTTGTAGGTTTAAAATGAATTTGAGAGACTAATCCATATGTTGGTGAAGTGGAGGCATGGAATCGGAATTAAAACGCGAACGTCGACAAGGAGGATGCGCGAAACAGCCCACCTGTGCATTGGCAATGTGCAACGGCAGGCAGGATGCGCGACCAAGGCCGTGACACACCACCTAGCGCACTGCACAAGCACCGTGACATGCTACCAATGCAGCAAGAGGCTGCCTGGCGACGGTTTTGTGAGTTTCCAGTGTGCGTCCGGATGCCTCCGTGTCATGGAGGCATATTGGCGCGATAACCTCTGTGACACGGAGCCATTCCATGCTGGGAATTATTTTATACATCTATCATTTACTATAAATAGGTCCTTTAGCTCCTAAAATCAGGAAGTCATGATTTATTTCTGAAAAACTGCCAAGGAGTGAGGGAGAAGTGGGAGAACTCACCTAGGGTTCATCAATTTAATCTTTTCTTCTACCAATTCTTGTAAGTATGTTACTTTAGTTATGTTTTCTTGTAATTATATGAACATGAGTGGCTAGAACCCTCCCTCTAGGGTTGAAGCCACAAGATATGATTGTGATTTTGTGATTTTGTTTTGGTTTTAAGTTATTGATTGTTGTTTTGTCTTGCATTCTTAATTATGGTGGTTTTTATGATTGGTCACCATGAAAACACACACGTTACACGTACGTAAATCCCTGTGAATGCAAACCTAGGAAAGAACAATAAGAATGTAGAAAGCAAGTTCTTGTCTTTTGATAAGATTTTGTGGTTAGGATAGGAATATACCAAATACCTTGCTTGGTTGATAAAATGGGAAGATAGAAAGACACCAACTTAGAATTGTACTCCACCACTGTAAGAGTAGTTGTGAAGCTATGTTTGTGTTAAATGGTTAGAGGTTCGGAAGTACCCAAATCAATGGCATAACCCCATAAACCACATCCACGTAGTGAATTGCCCACGAACTAGAAATAACATCCTCGCTAAACAATGTAGTAGTGAGGCTAGTTTGTTGTGTTCAGAGGTTAGAAAGACCATGAACATGCAATTCTAATTATGTGAGACTACAATTGATAGTTTCATACTTAAACCATTGCAAATCATAGTATTGCATGATTATCCGGTTTTAACTCTAGTTGCTCCTTGAATTAATTCAGAGAATTTCGTTGACGGCCCCTAGACTTAATTAACTATATCGAAAACTTCTATAATCAACACTTGTGGTGTTTAATATCACACTTGAACTTGATAGTTAGCTGAATTGGTCCAGTCCCTGTGGGTTCGACATCCGGCTCTTAAAAAGGGCCACTACAATACTTGTACAACCTGTATACTTGCCTGCACTTCAGAAGCAGGTTAATGTGACTCGTGTTATGAATGCTATAGAAACTCTTTTTGTTCTCAATTTATTGTAATGGTAGAGTTACACGTTTGTTGTCAGGCCTAGACTTCAGAAGCTCGTAAGAGTTATTGTCCTAAATTAGTTGGTTAAACAATATGGGCACAGTTAGGCGGTCTAACGACCAGTTGGCGCCTGTGTTGGCAGGAAAGCATCCCTAGAGGTCATTGACGTTATCGCACGTTCAAGAACCAGAAATAGAGATAGAATAGGTATATTCAAGAGTTAGCGATACTAGGGTTGTCTAGTGTGTTGAGCGATCTTCTACCATCCCTTTAGCCTTATCAGTGATTATCAATCTTAGTCGACTTAACAGTTATCATATAGGACGCCCAGCAAGCCATTCCAGTCGTATGAGTCAGATAAACCCGTGGGTACCCCAATTAGGGGTCCACATCAGTAGTTAGTGACGGGAAAGCACCCTAGACGGTTCTTGTAAGGTATTCAGGTACAGAGTGCCAAGAGAGGCCCAGTCTATATAAAATTGCCTATAAGATTGAGAATTTTCCAGAACAGTAATATAGATCCCAGTGGATTCAGAGAAGGCCTAAGGAGTCTGTAGTACTCTGCTAGTACAGTGTTAACCTCAAGTTAAGGAGATCGGTAAGCTACCTATGGAGGACTAGGGTGCCGATGACGTACAAGAAAGTTCGACGAAGGCCAGCCCTATAGTTGTTTAATTAGAAGAATAAAGTAGTTAGCTATCCACAACCCCACAGTTATTCATGAGTTATGGATGTCCAAGTAGGACATTCAGAGTATTGTTGTGCCACTTCAGACCTCGCTCTACTCGGCCCAGACTATGAGAGATCATGATCACTATCAGGATCCACTGATCAAATACGAGCACATGGCGTGCCTGCATACATCCATATAGATTATTCCAGAAGCGAGTAGCATTAGCATTAGGCCCAAAATGCCAAATATGCTTTCTTTATACAAATAGATTGATGTGTCAGTATAGCAGCTTGGTTGGGGTCGCCCTCAGTTAGAAGCCTTCCATGACCGCCCCAGGGTTAATAGTTGTGTCGACTCGCCTGCCAGGGGCGAGGATACGTCGCTCTACGGAGTGGCATGCCGTCCGCAAGGGACGAAGATGGGGATCCAGATCCTCATATTGACGTGGTTGGCCTTATACACACCCCCGCCGAGAGTTTACGCCCGGGGTGTAGCTATCAGGAGTCCTCCGTACACAGACACAACTATAGTTCAAGGGCAAATCGAACCCAGTTGTAGACTCAGGGGACTGGTAGGTTGGCTACAGTACTAGTAGAGTTGTAGACACCTGAGTAGGGGTATATAGATTGAGATGTGCTGATTGTACCTCCCGGCATTTAGGGGCCAAGTGGGGTTCTTGTATGAATTCTTGTCTACTAGTTGTAGTGTATGAATGTGTAAGTATGTAGTCTTAGTTTATATACATGTAGTGTTAGTTAGATGCAGATTACGAATCAGCAGGCGTACAGGTTAATCTTTCGGCTATTCTTTTGATATACTTCTAGTTCTATTCAACTTATCTATTGCCTTACATACTCGGTACATATTGTACTGACGCCCTTTCCGGGGCGCTGCATTACTTGCCTGCAGGTACAGATAGATGAGAAGCAGGTCCCTCGTAGTTCCAGTTAGCCGTACAGAATCATCAGCTCCCTTCTTTCGGGGCTTCTCTGATAGAGATTTATTCCTATTGTTTGTATAGTATGGGTAGGTCGGGTCCCTGTCCCGACCATTTTATTACTCCTAAAGGCTTGTAGATTGTGTTACTTCCCTGTGGTTAGATGATATCGGCCATGTGGGGCCCAAGGTGATTTAGATGATGTTTGTTGGCCGTGTGGGGACCTATATAGCTATCGGTTGGTGTCCTTGTCGGTCATAGCTAAGTTTAGCATCGGCTTTTACTTTTCAATTATAACTAGATATCATGATGGCCTTGTCGGCCCACATAGGACTCCCTACAATTGTTTGTCTCTGGTTAGCTGTTTACTTTCACAGGTGGCTATAGGCCTTGTCGGACGGGGGTTGTATTTACAAGCGCTATATATCACATTGTTTTCTTAATTCTAGAGTTAGAGTCATCCCTGCACAAGAGGTGGTTGGGCTCAGTCAGCTCAGCAATTCAGGTCCTATTAGGGCACCGGGTGCCGGTCATGCCAACCAAGGTGGGGTGTGACACCTTCCTTCTCTCTTTTTCTCTTAATGTACTTTAGGGACAATGCATGAATTTGTGTGAGGGAGGGGAATTCCTGTGACGGGCCTGTTATGTAATGAGCGTCCTTGTTAAACTTGCTTTGAAATTATTTTGTTATTGCTCTTGTGTTGACAATGTGAGAGCTATTGATGGGTGTGTTTTACTTTGCAAAATATTTCATGACCCATGTTTTATAATCTTTTTTTGTTCATAGTATATAACAATTAAACTCCAAGGATTTTCTTTATACCATGGTTCTTTCCCAAGGAGAAAAAATTGTCCTTTTCTTTTATTGTCGAACCGAGTAGCATTTTTCTATGATAGATTGAGAGGTGACTTTCTAAAGAGAAAATGCCACGTCTGGTGGCTTTTTGAGTCTTTTATTGTACTTTTTTTAAGAGGTACCACCAAAAAAATTTATTGCCATTTCAAATGAGTTTTGAGATGAAAGGGACACTTGAATTTGCAATGATCATTCTCTTGTCATAGGTTTCACATTCTTTGATTGGCTTTTTGATTCATACACTAGCTTGTCTAATGTAATACTATTAATGTGATTTTTAAAAATGTATAAACTCTTTAGATTTTGATGCCTTATGTGGTGAGGTCTTTGGCTTGATTCTCATATGTACATAATAGTCTAGAACTTGCCCTATGTGTGACCAAGGCAAAATTCTAGATGTGGCTACACTTAGAACATGATCTTAGGCTTCTTTGAATAGTCACGTCACCAAATGACCACCTTGAACATCTATCTATGCTTGGCAATGTTTGAGCCTTTGACCCTTTTCTTTGGAAAACACATTATAAGCTTATTATCCTTTCGTAATCCCTCTATTGGCATCCATCCTCCCTAGTTGGTAGTGGTTAAGGAATAAAATGGGTCTTGAAGCCCAAAACTTGG
Organism: Datura wrightii; assembly: GCA_035772735.1. Taxonomy (NCBI): domain Eukaryota; kingdom Viridiplantae; phylum Streptophyta; class Magnoliopsida; order Solanales; family Solanaceae; genus Datura; species Datura wrightii. Next base: position 17,411,137 of record JASDFA010000002.1, read on the forward strand.
GAAGAAGATAAGGAAGAAATGAGGCAATGACTAAGTTTGGGGTTTGCAAAAACTAAAAAGGGAAAGAATATCTAATCTTCAGTGTGAAGTAGCACCAAATCGTTGATGAAATGAATGAAATGTTTGGTTAAAACACCTCTAAACATTAGAAGAAAAAGAATAGTTGAAAGGTGTTACCTCTTGCTTAGATGAGGCTAATTGTGGAATCCAAGGTGTTAGAAAGGCGGCTCTTGATAAAAAAATAATAATAAAAATTTGAAGATGATGATCAAGGAGAGATATGGTGGAGTGATCTCAATATTGAAATGGGGTGTTTAAAAGTGTTCACAAAAAGGCATTAAGGAGGTTCTAGTCACTAGAACTAAAAAGATTTCCTACCCTTACCCCTAGCATTCATGATGACACGCAAGTTCTTAGTGATTTTGTGTGTAGCAACTCTACATTAGTGGTCAATCTGTATGCACATGAATGTCTTTGTGTGAGTGAGCATATTTGCTTTATTCTATAATTATTATTTGTGAAATGCTTGAAAATGAATTGGATTCTCTCTTTGTTCGAATGATATCACTTCCTTGTGGTATATGCTAAAATGTGTTTTCGATTGAGATGTGTGAATGAGAGAAGTGTGCAGTGAACTTTAAGCCAAGCTTTGAATATGAATTTTCAATGATTTGATAGGCTACTTAAGCTGGTTTTTATTAGCTAGGCTCCTATTTTGAATGAAAGGAATAAATGTGAAATATGACAACTTTTGTGATCACTTCTTGAAGTACGTGCAGCAAGTTTGAGTCTTTTCTTTTTATTGATTAGGTGTGTGATTTTGGGGTTGTCCTAAGTTCTAGTGGTCCCTTATGTGCAACTTTTGTGTTATCACATGCTTAATTCAATTTCTTAGTTAAGAGGAAATGTCTTGCTTTAGGACAAGCAATGGTTCAAGTTTGAGGGTTTGATTAGTTGGTAATTTACCAACTTATTGAGCTTTAGAGCATGAACTTTTTCTTGGTTTTCAACTCATTTACAAATATTTTGTGCCTTTTCTCTTTAATTTTGCAGGTATTGAACTTAAACAAGGAAAGCAGAGGAATTGAACAAAAAGCAAAGTGCTAGAAGCAGAAGACCTACGTTTTGCACATGGACACTTTTGAAATGCAGGTGCCACACAGAGTAGCACTGGCTTGAAGCTGAAGAGCACCTGGGATGTAACACCCCAAAAGTTTCTTAGGTCAGACTCGAGGCATGCAATAGAAAATACCAGAACTAAACAATGAACCTCAATATGATTTGTTGTAGGGTCCAAAGGGTCATTGGAGGTGCTTGTTGTTTCATGACCAGAGAGCTGTTAAAGATTTGCCCAAAATCCACGAGGGGATTGTATGAACCGTGGCTTGATTGAACTGGTAATTTTTTATGGTCGTTGAAGAAAATTAAGAGGATTTCCAAGGAACAATGGGGAAAACCAATAGACGAACCAACAGTCCGTTGTTTGCTACCACATCCCTTTGGATGGGTCGTTGGTTCTACTGTTTTGTTGAAAATTTTGGGCTAAGTTTAGAACCGTTCTAGGTATATGGATAGTCCTAAGATGGTGAATTTATGGAAAATCGGTATTAAGATCAATTCCTAATTACAAGAAGTGCATTAGATGCAAATTAAGGTCAAAGGAACCTCTAGAAAAAAGTTGAGTTTAGAGCCTCCTTATCGATTGAGTGTTCCTATAAGTTCTTACAAGGGTCAACTTCAAACAACCATAGCTCCCTTTTTACAAAATGTTTTTTGGTGATTCAGCATCTCAAATTGAATCCGTTGAAGTCTTTTTTCCATCCCATCTGACCTTGCATCAATTGGTCTTCAGAGTAAAAAGTTATGGGTGTTTAGTGAAGCAGCAGCAGGCAAACAACAAACCTCAGAATGGGCCATCCTAGCAACCAACGACTCGTCCTGTTGGTCGTTGGAACTACTAGTTTCAGGTTTTTATTAGTAGTTTGAGGGTATTTTGGTAAACTCCTATGCTTCTAACTCCTGAATGACATTATTTTAGGCTTCCTTAAGGTCAGATTAAAGGGATTAACCTAGCCTAAATCCTCACCCTCTCCAAAAGATCAATAGTTGGATTTTCTCTCAATAAAGGAGCTAGGGTTCTTCTTGAACCTCTTCAAATCTTCTTGGACTCTTCAAGGAAAGTCAAGGAATCATCAACCCAGGTATGTGATGCTATGAATGAGAGTTCATTTCACTCTAATGCTCCAAATTCTTCCCAATTCCATGGATTTCAATTCTAGATTCAAGTTTCATGATCTTATGGGGTTTAATCCAATTCTTGTGAAATTCTCTATGATCTATCTATTGGTTCAATTTTATTCATGTGTCAAATCATGTTTTATGATCTATGGGAAGAGTTTATACCTATTTTGATTATAAATTCATAGTTTCTAATTTTAATTAAATTATTCCCAATTATATAAATTTTAATGAAAAGTCAAGTTATGATTCTATTATGATTTTGATCCTATCATGTCTACATTATGATTTATGATTCATGTTATGATTCTTTTCAACTACTCTTCATGTATTTATGAACATCAAGTATATAAATGTTTTACAAGTATGCATGATTTTCATGATTTATGGATTTATGACTCTTGGCCAATTCATGGGCCCTTATTCATGGATAATCATGTATTTCAAGTGGGATCCATTATGTTACTATTTATTTGTCCTTGGACCTCATGAATGATTTCATGTGAATGTTTTTTTTAGCAGTGTCTAGCATCGAGTAGACCCGACATTTAGGTAAACCCCGTGGTCTTAGAACTACGTGACTCCATGGATATATACATTTATGATGGGATAACTGTTATATCACCATACTGCACGTCTCTTTCCTGGCAAGACTAGGACAGCTCTGCCCGATTAAGTGAGATAGTTGGGGCATCAAGTAAGCTCTATCATGATGGTGTCGGTTATGACAAGTCCTCCCATTGTTCCTCATGATTTATCAATTGTCATGTTATGTTACTTTGGCTCAACGTATGTTTTTATAAAGTTTCTCTTATGATTATGATTACGAATAAATTATGAATGATTTGAAAACCTTGAGCCCTCATGTTTATATTATGATATTTTCTTCACATTCATGTTGTCCTATTCTTGTGAACTATTTTGTATTTTTAACTGTCTATTTAATTTAGCTTTCATACTTAGTATTTTTCAAGTACTAACCGCATATTTTATGCTATATCGTCTCATGATACAAGTCTGGGGGATCATTCTTAGCCGCATCACTAGTCTTGCTTTCCCCTCAGGCCTTCTAGCCAATTGTTGGTGAATACTCATCCTTGAGAACATTCAGTTATCCATTGTTATGTTCCTTTAGTTACCGAATATTTCGAGCTAGTTGGGGATGTTTTCCCATCAGCTCATCAGTTATGTTAGAGACTTTTCAAACATTATGCAGAAATCAACTTGTCATTGTATACTCTATTGTAGATTGATATGTATGAAGACTTCCGCTTAAGAACGTTTTATTATATCAGTATATGCATATAGTATGCTCTTAGTTGTTATGTTCATGCCATGGGTCAACTTGGAGCCTCTTGGGGTTCTTTGTCCCTTGTCTTGATCTAGGCCTATGTTCGGGTCGTGACATGCGAAGTGCAGGTTGGCACCGGGGTAGACAAAATCCATTTTCATAATTCATTCAAGAGTTAAGGCTAGAAATAACTCAACTCTTCTCCAAGTAAATGTATCTATTTTATTATGTGACCTTGGGGTTCGAGAGAACTCAAATAAAATGCACCCAAGTGGTTGAGAAACATCGGGTCCAGCCTTGTCTATGTCTATTCATGCTTATAATTTTTTCTTTAGACTTATTAATTGACCCTAATCCAATCGACTCCCTGTCAATAACACATCCTTACTTTTCTCTCATTCATTGCTAAAACCTATTTTCCCTATTTTTTATTGCATTTAAATTCATAAAGTTGATCCTCTTTTCCCCCAAAATTTACTTTACAAGTTTTTGTACATTTATGCTGGTTAGTTTTGATCAATTTACAACCTTAGTAGCAACCATTTCCCATTCCCTATGACTTCGACCCCCACTCATAGTTTTGTAAATTATCTTGCATATGACCATGTACACTTTGTTAATTTGAGGAGTGGATTTAGATGTTATCGGTTAGCAACATTGTTCAACTGATAAGGGACAAGCTCAACTCCCTCTATCTCCATAACATGTATAACTCAGAGAATATTCTGCATTTTGTCTATAATGATCAAGGGGTCTTCTTCCACCGTGCACCCTATAAAAGTTAAGTGCTCATATCAAGAAATTGCTTAATCTTGGAAGTACTGGCCTAAGTCTGAGATCTAACATGAATAGAATCTAATTCCTGTAGCTGGGACTGGGCTACTATGAGTTGGGTAAGCATCTGAATCGCTCCCTTAAACTTTATATCTAACATGTTTGGCTATTGTGGATGGAAGGACTCTGAGTGTCCCGCTGGGTCTATTGTACGGGAAGGAGATGATGGCTTGTGGGTGGCTAGTTGAGGGGCCCTAGGATCTATTTTGCATCCCTTGGGCCAAAGAAAACTCACTAGTCTCCCTTTTTGTCGAAGCATTAACACTAATACTAGCCCTTTGGCTTGTAGCTGTCTTTTTCTTTGGATCCATTCTCATGAAAAAAATCTAAAATTCGTAGTAAAGCACTGGTTAGATCGAATTCTTAGAGCTCGCTCTATAGCACGATCTAGAGTGTGAAAGAAAAGTAGTATTTGCTAAATGTCCTGCAGCCTCCCAACTATAAATGTGGCATGCTACACACCCATAAGTAGGATCTACTAGACACAACTTTGTAGACTCCCTAGGACACATCAAGCTAGGTCTTTGATACTAAGGTTTTCACGCTCAAACCTGGGACATAGGTGAGACCAGCATTTGTAGTCATTTCCAGCTCGAGCGTATCATTGAACTGGTATAAAAATGTGAGCAACATCTAACCAGGATAGCCATGAATAACACGAATCTGAAAGTTGAGGTAAATCATACAACTAATATAGGGCTTTTCATAAAGTCACTATTTTACACAAAAGATAACCCAACGACCTAAATCAGAGTTAAAGAAAAAGGAGATACTTCCTAATTTTCTATGCAGCCTCTAAATAACATGAGCATCAGATTTACTGAGACAAGTCCTCTGTTATAGCTCAGACTAAAACTAGACACAGCTACGCAATGATACATAGCCTAAGAGATAGAGGGGCTCACCAACTAAACCAGGAGGATCCTAGTGAGTTGCTCATCTCTGGGGGTCTGTACTTAGGGATGCGTTATAAAACAATGTTTCTCCCCTTATGAGGAACATTATTACATAGAATTATACTATATGTAAGATATTAAAACCATATGAAACATACAATATTGAGGAGTAGACAGATTCTGTGCATAAAAATCATAATAAAATCGCGTAAAGTAATCATGAGGTCTCAAAGAAAAATATCTAAATTTCCCCTTTCCTTTAAAATATGTACACATACTTCAACTAAAATACTAACTGAAAGCTATGTCTAGAAATACTATAGAGGTCATGGCATAATTAATACAATACACCATATAAACATGAAGTTCGATCCCTATGACACGATTGGCTAAGCCACCCTACCTTATAGGAGAGGGGTTTCAGATAACTTGCTACCAAGACAAATAAATCATCCTCTATAAGGGAAAAGTTGGGGATGTGTTCGTGTTGTGGTATGCTCCACTCTTACGCCAGTAAACATAGTATTCAGCATTTTTTCAAAAAGACTCACGCCATCTAGGTTAATCACTTACTCTATTTTAAAAATACTGATATTGTAATATCCCTCTGGGTTAAAATTTGACTAATAACTAATGTATAAACTTGGCCTTGTTTGAAGGCTCTATGTATGAAAAATATGCCTTTTTTGAAGGCCTGAGCTTACCCTTGGGTTTAACTGATATATATGTGTGTGTGTGTGTGTGTGTGTGTGTGTAATTTAAAAGTGAGGAGCTAAACAATTGTAAAATCATGCTATTGACTCTTGATAACTCATAGTCAATCTAAGACAATAATTTCTCAACTCAAGTAAGTCATGTGTGTGGTCTTGGCAAAAATCTATGACTATAATGATCTAAAAAAAATATAGGTGTGACCTCGGCCAAATCTATAGTAATAATTTCAAAAATATTTCATCAAGTCAATAACTTTGACTAATAAGGGAAAAAAGTTTATTTTCATACATATTCACGAAACTTCATAAAAATCACTTATGAGGTAGATTTAAGTTGAATCATGCTAATTATATAAGATTCTGAAAACTTTATTTATAGAATCATCAAATCATGGAACAATTTCTCAAAATCATCTAGTAGAACTCAACAAGAGTATTGAGGTAGAAAATTATGGGAAGAACATGATTTCTGATGCGTCCAAATACACACGCAAGCGCACACTGTTGTAAAGTAATATGGGATGGAGAAATGTCCATATATTGTAACCACATAGACTTGTAATATTGTTGTCCAATTTAAATTCTTATTCAAACTATTCACAATTAGAGATATGATTCTTAGAGAGGTATTTATATTACTAACTAAACTAATTTAAAGACTTAAGAAAACACTTAGATATTTCATTAATTCTCAGATGATATAAAAGATCCAGGGTCTTGGCAATTTTGACAATCTAGTTGAAGTATCAAATTATCTATATTTATCCACTTTCCTAAGTTACTAGTTGCAGGTTGATATCACTTAGTTTAGCATCATTTCCAATAACTCTAACACTACTTGACTACCCCTAACACCTATATTTATGTGGTTTCTGATAATAGTGAAGTGCATATAAGCTTTCATCTGTATGACTAAGAAACTATAGGTAATCATTCTCATTTCCCTATAAGGTTCACAAATAATCCACATTCCTTCTTATTTTCCTAGCAATTCCCTTTTTCAAGTTCAATTAATGATCCATAGATAATGCTTAACTATTTCATCAAATAATTTACCCCAAGAAGAAATAAATAACTCAATAGCGGAAAGCTTTAATAAATATAAATAATAATCAACATTCAACCATCATGTTCATTCCAAAACCGTAGAAATATGGTTTTTAGATACTCATGATTCCAAAAATATGAAAGGGCTTCTTGAGTTTAAAAGACAAAAATGTTAGAAAGTTATGAGAAGAAGTAACGAAAAGAGAAACTCGTCGTGCCCTTTTGCTCTGCAATGCAATTTGGTTCAACACTGTCCAACCACCTAGTGCACCATGTTACTGATTAAATTTCCACTGAAGTTCCAAAGTAGGTGCATTGCACCACCTAGTGCACCAATCTGCTACACATTGATTTTTCTGATGTTTGGCTTTGGTGTCCTGTGCCTCCTAGTGCACCGACATGTTTTTCTCCGTAAAGTCATTCAAAGTGGCTCTAAAACCTCCTTGATAACTTGTTCCTGATTGATTTCCACCACATTCACCTATAAATCATCTACAAAATCACAACAGAGAAATACAAGCATAATCCATAGAAATAATACTCAAAGAGATGATAAAAATTCTAATATTCAACAAAAATTGAGGCTAGAAATATTTACTTTTGGCCTCTTATCAACACCCCACACTTAGACCCTTTTTCATCCTTGAGCTAGAAAATTAAGCTCTCTACCGTATTCCTATAGGGACTATACCAATTGAACAGGTCTGCTCAGGCTACACTAATATGACCACATGAAAATATCATGTTTTTAACACAACATGCCTCAACTTTCAAAATAAGCTCAAGAATAACCTTTTTAGACAACCTACCCTCAATAACTGATTCATGCTCTGGGAATATTGGGTAACAAACATATTTCACCTACCAAGAGATCAAACATTTCACCTATCATTTATCAACTATGTGGCCTTACAACAAGAGAGACGCCTATATTTTTTTCTCATAAGAATATGAAAGAATCACATTTATTGGCATGTAAATAGAAAATTCACACTTACTCTCACAAATAGCTTCTTATCAACATCTGATGAACCATAGGCTTTTCCTTAGTGTAAATACTCCACTAGTATAAGAATGTGGAAGTTAGAATAAAGTAGGACTTAAATGATTGTAATGTAGGGCAAGGGATAGGTAGAAATTATTTGGCGAGACTAGTGACTAACCTCCCTAAGCACTTTAATACTTCACTAACTTTTTTCTATTTTATCATAGTCTTTGATATTCTTAATTTACTCCTTATGCCTTCTCTTGATTGAAATTTTGGCAACTTAGGTGACTAGTAAAGAGCTTTTGACAATATTTATTCTTTTTAGCTTATTCATTCTCTTTTCTCATTTCTCATGTCCCTACTAATATCACCTACCTTGTTTTACATTTTTCATCTTTTGTATTTTTTTCTAACTTCCACATATTAGCTTCCTTTGTTTTCTTCACTTGTGCTCCTTTCATAATGACATTCTCTTTTACAATTTTAAAGTATCTTAGGGGTCATTTGGATCAAACAAAGGTCAATAGAGCAAAAAGGGATTTGGTTTTCAACATGTCTACCAAACGAATTAGCTAAAGGCTCAACATTGCTAACTAAGGATATCATGAATGGGTAGGTAATTCATAGGATAAAAGTAGGTTATCAAAGAAACGCTTATATCATCTCCTAAAATCAACACTATTCTTTTCATATAACACACACATCGAGCAAGTTTTAGACACCAAATGGAAAGCATGGAATGTATGCATATTATCTCACACACACATGGCACATGTTCAACTCAATACAAATTCATGTAGACCCTAAATTAGGAAAACAGTAGAAATAATTCTACACCAAACAAATAAAATCACACAAGAGTCTAGTAAATGAGCCTAGGTGTTTCAAAAGAGGTCATTCATTTGGTCAAATTAGCATATAATCCAAGAACCTAACATTCAAATGGGTTCTTAATGACCAACTTTCCTTAAGACAGTCGTTAACCATCCATCATCAGGAAAATCCTTTTCTTCTCCGAGAAAAGTCTAAAGCTACTCCTAAGAATAAAAAGTTTTACCTAGTTCAAAGGTCTCACCTATGGAAAAGAATCCAGGCCATAAGAAAAATTGAAGGGTGGATAAGACATGCCACATTTGAAATTTTTTTATAGATAAAACTCATGGTATACTCGCCCTTAGTCTCACAATATCTTAAGATATACCCTCACCCTACACTTAAAGTCATGCTCTATCCTCAGAGCATCTATAAAACAAAATAAGTCAATACACCCTGAGACCCTCTAGGGCCTAGTTAGTAGTATGCTTCTTTGATTCACGGGTCGTATGACCCCACACTTAACTCAAAACGTACTCATTAGCTTTTATTTTTTGGTACTCAAACTTCCCCTTATCTACATACCAAAACGATCAAAGGTGACGTACATATAAAAACTAAGAAAAATACACTTACAATTTGGTTTCCTCCCGGCCAATGTCCGACATGAAATCGCGGCACAATGCATCTCTCAACTCAAGTTACCATAGGACGTTTTCTCCTCCTTTTCAGAGGTTTCTCAAACTCATTCCTTCACTTTTTCTCTACCTTACTAATGACATCCGAAACCACTCTTCACTAGGAGAGAGTGTATATGGTCGTCACAATATAATTTATCCAACTCATGAGTCGGGGTCGAATCCACATGGAATGAAGATTGATGGCAACAAAAGTCATTTCTCAAATTGAACCAAATAGCATCATTATTTCAAAACTAGGAAAATAAATATTAGGAGATTGAAAGATTACAATTTGAATTCAAACTAAATAACAAAACAGGGCAACAAACTTCGGAGTAACAATATTAGCGAACACTAGGGATGTGCTATTGACGGGGCATTGATAGAATTGGGGTTAACTATAAATTCAAAGCATTACTTACGAACATAAATAGTCATGGACAAGGCAGCACCTGATGTTTCTCAACCAATTAGGTGCCTTTTGCCTCGCAAACCCCAAGGTCCTATATACTTTAACCACTACGACTTGGGTAAGAACTACGCTATCTCTAGCCTTATTTCTTTAATGGATGTATGAAAGTGGGTAGTGGCTATCTCTAGCCCAATCTAACATAATTAAAACCCAAATACTCACCATTGTCTTCCCACCATATTCTTTTCCTCTTTTTAAAGCAACAATAGGATAAGCAAATACAATCTATACTTGTAATTATAGATATTTCAATTATAATTTAGAGAAAACAATAGATTTATGCTAAACAAGTAATTCTATGATTAAACTAGCGACCACCCAATTAATTCTAGCCCCTATCATGCACACACCCCTAACATGAGGTTTAGCTACTCATATATGAAGAACAAGAGATTAAACCAATAATAGAATCACTATCATTCATCATTAAGAAGAAACTTCAAGCTCAATTTATTCTTCAATGGAATTTTACCTTAGAAAGCTGATGAACATGAAGGGAAAAGCTCTCACTTCTCACTATCTTTTTCACTCGCTAAAATTCAATTCAAAAACAATACAATGCAATGGAATGGAATGGAGTATTCCATTCTACAAAAGATGTACAAAATAGGGTAAGACTGCTCCTTTTTTTCCCATTTTTCCTTGAGAAGCATTGAAAATACCCTTGTGCCAAGGTTGGACAATTTTACCCTTTTCAACATAGCCCAACTTGCACTGCACCTGTGTTTCATAGGTGCCTATCCATGAGGCACAAGTCGCTTGCAACTCTGGACCAAAGGATCAGACCGGTTTCTTCATTTGGCACCTATGTTTCATAGGTGCGGATCCGCGTCCTATAGGTGCTCCTTCAGCCCTAGTGGAGTGTGTTTCTCTGTTTGGCCAGCATTACGCGGGTGTTATCTTGTGAAGTGTAGGCCTTCTTCGTCCAGCACCATGCTTTTTGTTTAATTCGTTTGCTTTATCTATTTAAACTGAATACCAGCAAGGACTTTCTTCACAACTGATAAATTGAATTAAGCATGTCACACCATATGAGTCATGCACGATGGACTACTAGAACTTAGACAAACCCGAAATTGCACACTTCCTCAAGGAAAAGAAAAGACTCAACAATATTGCAAATGCTTCAAGATGTAACCACAAACAATTGACATGATTCACAAGTGTTTCTTTCATTCAAAGCAAGGGTGCATGGCTAATCAAATAAAGAGCATATAGCATCTTATGTCATTGAAAATTTACATTCAAAGCTTTCCATAAAGTTCACTACACACTTTTCTCAATCACACTATGAATTAAGCATGTCACACCATATGAGTCATGCACGATGGACTACTAGAACTTAGACAAACCCGAAATTGCACACTTGCTCAAGGAAAAGAAAAGACTCAACAATATTGCAAATGCTTCAAGATGTAACCACAAACAATTGACATGATTCACAAGTGTTTCTTTCATTCAAAGCAAGGGTGCATGGCTAATCAAATAAAGAGCATATAGCATCTTATGTCATTGAAAATTTACATTCAAAGCTTTCCATAAAGTTCACTACACACTTTTCTCAATCACCTCTTCCACTTTGAACTAATTTAAGAAGGTACCCTAAAGAAGTGATGCCATTCACACAAAGAGAGAATCCCATTTCATTTGTCATGCATTTCTCACATAGGGATTATAACGTAGCACATATATTCTCATTCTCACAAGAAAATTGAAGTGATTGTAAATTGACCCTTAGGCTTGCCCTTCGTGTAACTCACCACTAATGTAGAGTTGCTACATTAAAAATCATTTAGGACTTTGGGGGTCATAATGAAGGCTAGGGGTAAAAGTAAGATTATTTTTTTAGTTCTAGAGACTAGAACCTCCCTAATGCCCTTTTGTGAAAACTTTTGCATCACTAAATTCATTATTGTGATCACCCCACCTTGTTTCTCCTTAATCAACCTCATCTCTTTTATATTAAGAGCCATCCTATTAGCAACTTGGTTTCCACCATTAACCTCATCTAAGAAAGAGGTGGCACCTTTAAACTATTCTTTGTCTTTTAATGTTTAGAGGTTTTTCAACCAACCATTTCATGCATTTCATCTCAATTTGGTGCTACCTCACATTGAAGCTCACATATTTCTTTCTCAATTTCTTTCGCAAACTCCCAAACTTAAGTTTTAACCTCTTTTCTTCCTTATCTCTCCGTAAATTTTGGGCATCAAGCCCCTTTTTTTCACTTCACCACTAACTAGGGAGGATGGGTTCCAAAAGAGGGATTACAAAAAGGATAATAGGCTTCTAAGGCGGTCTTCCAAGAAAAAGGTTAAAGGCTCAAACATGGGCTAGCAAAGACATACGTTCAAGGAGGTCATTTTGGTGAAGTGATTATTCAAGAAAACCCTGAGATCAGGTTCTAAGTGTAGCCACAACTAGGATTTCTCCTTGAGTCACGCTTAGGGAAAATTCTAGACAATCATGCGCACAAGAGAATTAAGCCAAAAATCTCACCACAAAAAGCATCACACTCTAAGGAGTTCACACAATTATTGCAACCATATCAAGAGTATAACATTGGACAGGTGAGCATATGAATTAACGAGCCAAACAAGGAATGTGCAACTCATGACAAAAGAGGCCTCAAATTTTAAATTCAAATGTCTTTTTTTCCTCATAATCCATTTTCAATGCAATTTATTTAAATATTTGGTTTTACCTCTTAAAAGCAAGTGCAACAAAAGACTCAAAGACATGGTATTTTTTTCTTAAGAAAGTCGTCACTCAATCTATCATAGGGAAATGTCTACCTGTGTGACAATAAAAGAAAAGAAAAGAAAATCACTCCTTGGGAAATAACCTCGGTATAAAGAAAATTCTTGGCGTTTATTTGCTAACTACTATGAACAAAGACGATTATTAAGACATGGGTCATGGACATTTGGAAATTTAACAAGACCCGATAAATGACACTAATTAGTGAAAAGCAAAATTCCATTCAACACAAGCCCGGCAAAGGCATTCCACCAACAAAAACAAGAATTAAAACTAGTAACATCCACAACTTTAGAAATTAAGCCCGACAAGGGAAACAAAAGAAAAGCAAACATAACCAACCCAAAAGAGAGACACATTCCGATCCCCAACTATAAAATTACATTATCCCCAATATATACATGAAGAATAAAGTGAGGTAAGAACTCCTTAATGTGGCTTCTTTTCCTCATCACCATTAGCCTCCTCTTCATCATGGCCTTCACATCCAAGGTTTGCCTCATCATCTTCACCTAAGCCCTCAAATAAATCATCAATAGGTCCCCGAGTTGTAGGAGGAAGCTATGGCTGAATCAAGTAAGCTCATGTCTAAATCCTCCGTTGATGCACGGCTCCTCAAGTCTCTCGCTTCGGCTTGGAGAGAGGTAACTTCTCCCTCGACTACACCCACTCAAGAACATAGCTTGTTCAAGCTATCAAACACATTCTTGATGTCCTTCTTCACCATTTTGATGATAACGGAAGGGATATTTTTAGCACACTTTTGGACTTGATTTTCAAGGGATTGTGTTGTTTCTGCTAGCTTCTGGATTAGTTTTGGGTTGTAGGATATAGGAGGAGGTGAAGGCCCTCTGAATAGTGCCTCTTTAAATATATGACCCGATGTTTTGGGGTGTGGCATGTTGATGTCGAAGGCTATGGGATTTTTTGCTATGTCATGAGAGGTGGATTCCTCTATTGTGTCCCATGCTTGCATCCTCTTTCATTTATTTTATAGAGCTTCAACATCCATTCTCTTTTCAATGGTAATGACACCCGTGGCAGTGCTGCCTTATTCATTAGGGATTAGCAGAATAGCCGCTTTGAGACATTGCTGGTTAATGAGAACAGCGTAGGGTATTGAGGTAGGTTGTTTGTTGTTTGGACTCACGTTTCATTATGGTAGCCACCACTTTACCAAAATTACAGGGAACCCCTGACATGATGCAGGAAATGAAGATAGTTGTCTCGAGGTTCACCCATTGATTATTGTATGATGGTATGGGGTGTTTACAAAAAAATTCAAGCCACCATTTTTCCTTGAATTTTAGGTCCTGCCTCATAATATCTCCCTCCATTATGGCCCACAAGGGCTGATCATTTGAAATAATGTGTGATACCTAACCAAATTGGTCCTCCTTGGCTGCCATATTTACTGTAAACTGTCCCTGAGTCAATCTCATCTTCCCAAAACATGGCGTATAGAGCATCTAAAGTGATGTCGACTTTCATACCGCGAATCATTACCACAGGTAGGCAAGGGAACTCATCCACTTTCCTTCTATGTTTCATGGCATCGTGCCTCACTTGATATGAGGCATAGAACTCCGGCATATGTAGTAGGTAGTAGTTGGGGAGAGGCTCTGCGAACATGTGCCACTGTCTGTCATTAAACTGAGCATTGATGTTGGGGAATTCATTCACTAGCACGCCTGATTGAAGCATTTCACCACAGTGATAGGTCTAACCAAGCATGTGGTGAAATGGTTATTCATTAAGGCGTTATGGGGAAGAGAAAAAGGTAAAGAAAAGGTAGTTTTTGGGAAGTAGGGAAGGAATTCAACCGGTTTGGGGAAACCATAGTTCAGGTCAGTCAACGGGTTGGTCAACAATTAAGTGATATGACTTACCTGCACCTACGCTGGACTTGCCGCCGCGGTTGGCTAACTGCGTAGTGCAGTTCCAAATGTAGTTTGGCCTAGTGTTGCTCAGTTTGCTTGTTGTGATCTGCACCTGACTTGCGCTTCATGAATCACCCCCTGTGTTTTGCAGGTGGCTCATAGTTCACCTTCCATTTTATAGATTTTCCTCTTGGAATTCTGTCTCAGGTCTAAACCCAAACCTGTATTTTGTCGGATGGCACCTGCGTTTCGCAAGTGAGATGCAAAGGCCTTGCATTTTCTTAAACTTTCTGGACCTTTTTTGTGACTAGGTTACACCTTGTGCATTAGCACCTGCATTTTGGAGGTCTCACGCAGTGCTTTCCCTATTTTTCTTTCACTTGGTTCCTTATCAAATCTTCCTACAAAATCAAAAACAAGACAAATATCAAAGCATCAACATAAAAACACTTGGGTTGCCTCCCAAGAAGTTCCTTATTTATCATCGTGGCATGATGGATACCTCCTCAATCATCAATTCTCGGGAGGATCAGCCTCTGAATCAACTTCATCCTCACAAATTTTTGTTTGCTCCTCCTATTAATCGAGGACTGTTATCACTTTAAATTCATCTAGGGGTTTCATGGGTTGAAACACTTTTAAGGTGACTTCTTCACCAACCAGTCTATACTTTAGCTCCCCAAGCTCCACATCAACTAACACTCTTCCCCTGGACAGCAATGGTCGCCCAAAAATGATGGGTACCTTGACATCCATGTCGTAATCTAGCACGACAAAGTCAGCTGAGAGGAAAAATTTGTCCACTCGGACCAAAAAATCTCTATAACTCCCATGAGTCTCCTGATAGACTGGTCCACTACCAATAACCTCATTGTAGTATGCATGGAATTCACCAAACCTAAATTTTTGAAACTGATGAGAGGTATCAAATTGATGCTTGCACCGAGGCCAACTAAAGCCTTGTTGAACATGCACATTCCAATGGCTCAATGGATGGTAAAAGCTTCGGGGTCCTCTCTCTTGGGAGCAAGTTTGATTGCCATCATTGTACTACAGTGGTGCATCACCTCTCTTGTTCCAGCTTTCACAATCTTCTTCTTCTTTAACAATTCCTCATGAATTTTTCAAAGCCTAGCATCTAAAGCAATGAATCCACCAGCGATATGTTGATGGACAACTTGCTAAACATCTCAACTAATTTCTAAAACTAGTAGTCCTATTTCTTCTTCACCAATCAATGTGGATAAGGAGGTGGGATGCAAGGTTCTTTGCCTATTTCATTTGAAGCCTATGTTCTTTGTTTCTAAACAATAACCTTTTCGGCATTAACATCCACTTCTCCCTCAGTAAGTTCTTCTCCTTCACCAAAATAATCTGGTTGTCTTGGCACCTCATCACTCACATCATTTCTTTATTTAGGGTCAACCACATTCTTGGGTTTAACACCCACATCATCCACCACTTCCCCACTCCTTGTGACAATGGCCATACAATGATTGTCCTTCTCTAGATTAAGCATTGTGTCACTTGGGAAGGTCCCTTTCATTCTGAGGTTCATTTGGGTTGAAAGGTGATTAATTTAAGCTTCCAAATATTTAATGGATGTTGAATGAGAACTCACCATTGCTGCCAGGTCAGATACCTCTCTTTTTAGCTCCGTGACCCTATTTTTCGTGGACTCAACTTTCATTAGCACTCTTGCTAACATCTTTTCAGTCTTCAAATCACCAACATCACTTACCCTGTGTTACATCAGCCTTAGGAGGGAGCACATATGGATTTGAACTCCTATGATATCACTCCTCTTCGTGATTTGGCTCTCTATTTTCCTATGTTTCATTCCTATCAACCCAACCTTGGTTATCATGGTTTGTCTCACCTTGATTCTCGTCACGTGTACGCCAAGGACCTTGGTTGCCACCTTCATATCTTGGGAGAGAATCCTTCATTTGACTAGCAATGAATTGACACTCTTCCTCATACCTTCACAATAACTCTTCCCCCTCATACTGCATACGACCTTGGTCCCTACTAGATTGATATTCTCGGACCTAGTTGCCATGATATGCTTTTTCATTAGATCAAGATGGGTCATCATTTTTGCCAAGGTCTCATCTCTTTCTTCTTCCCTTTTTCTCATCTCTATAGATATAAGATCAAAATATATACTACTTTGGGACGCTTCAAAGTCTGAAGTGGGCCATGCCCTGTTCATCTTGGTCATCCGATCTAAGAGAGCTTTAGCCAATCCATATGTCTGGTCCACTAGGACCCACCATTGAGATTATTGGCCACAGACTTATTTCTTGAGTCAGGTGCGCGATAGAATCTTTGGAGAAGATCTCCATCAGGCAACCCATGGTTTGGATCACTTTATTTTTGAATAAGAGCCAAACCTCATTTAAAGGTTCACCGGGCAGTTGTCTAAAATTGGTGATATCGTCCCTCAATTGGATCATTCTCAAAGGAGGGAAAAATCTGTCCAAGAAATCTTCCATAGCTCATGAAATGAGTTGATTCTCCCGAGAGGCAGCTCCTCCAACCAAACAGTGGCTTCTCCCATTACTGAGAATGGGAAAAGTCTCTATCAAATCAATTCTTTTGTAATGTTGGTAATGTTGAAAGGTTAGCGTATTTCAAAGAAATTCAAAAGGTGTCGGTTTGTATCCTCACTCAGTTGTCCTTTAAATAGTCCTTTCATTTGTACCATATGTAGCATAGTTCTCATCCCATGAAAGGAAGCATTCTCTATCGTAGGAGGTAGGGGAATAGTACTAGTTATATTGGGTATCATTGGATCATCATCCTCATGGTCCATGTGGCCATCCGAAGAACCTTCTTGAGATTGTTGGCTCATTTAAGTCGGCCTACAGATCAACAAAAAGTAACACAATATAAAAAAATACAAGATGCTTAATTAATTCAAATCAACAAACAACTAAGGGTTATCAAATCTCATTCCCTGGCAACGCCGCCAAAATTGATGATGTCCAAATCCACTCCTCACTAGGAGAGAGTGTACACGATCATCGCAATATAATTTACCCAACTCGTGAGTTGAGGTTGAATTCACAGGGAATGAAGATTGATGGCAACAAAAGACTTTTATAAAATTGAACCAAATAGAATCAACATTTCAAAACTAGGAAAGTAAATATTGGGGGATTGTAAGATCACAATTTGAATCCAAACTCAACAACAAAATAGGGTAACAAACTTCTGAGTAACAATACTAGGGGTGTGTTATTGATGGGGCATTGATAAGAATGGGGTTAACTAGATATTTAAAGAATTACTTACGAATATAAATAGTCATTGACAAGGTGGCACCAAATATTTCTCAACTAATTGGGTGCTTTTTGCTTTAGATTTTCTCAAATCCCAAGGTCTCATAAATTTCAACCACTACGACTTGGGTAAGAAGTAAGATATCTCTAGCCTTAATTCTTTAATGGGTGTATGAAAGTGGGTATTGGCTAGCCCAATCCCACAGAATCAAAAGGCAAATACCCACCATTGTTTTCTCACTCATATTCTATTCCTCTTTTTCAAGCAATAACATAATAAGAAAACACAATCTATACTTGCAATTATAGATATTTCAATTATAATTTAGAGAAAATAATAGATTTATGCTAAATAAGTAATGCTAAGATTAAACTAGCAACACTGAATCCATTCTAGCCTGAATAGTGCACACACCCCTAGCAAGAGGTTTAACTACTCATAGATGAAGAACAAGGGATTAAACCAATAATGGAATCACTATCATTTATCATTAAGAATAAACTTCAAGATCAATTTGTTCTTCAATGGAGGTTTACCTTATAAAGATGAAGAAGATGTAGGGAAAAGCTCTCACTTCTCTCTCTTAAATAGAATTAGAAAACAATACAGTACAATGGAAGGAAAGGAATATTTTATTCTTTAGAAAAGGTGTACAAAAATAGGGTAAGGCTGCTCCTCTTTTCTTGTGCATGTATGCCCATTTTCCCTTGAGAAGCATCCAAAATGTCCATGTGCAGAGCTGGACCATTTTATCCTTTTCAGCACGGCCTCACTTGATCGGCACCTATGTTTTACAAGTTCCCATCCATGAGGCGCAAGTCACTCGCAACTCCAGGCCAGAGGATTAGATGGGTTTCTGCATTTCACAGGTGCTGATACATATCCCACAGGTGCTCCTTAAGGCTTAATGTAGTGTGTTACTACGTTTGGCCTGCGTTTCATAGGTGTAAACCTGTGAAGTGCAGGTCCTCTTCGTCCAGGACTATGCTTTTCATTCAATTCCTTTTCTTTATCTATTCAAACTATATACATGCAAAAACATGAGATAAAGGGTATAAATCACTCCTAAATGACTTGAAAAACAAGCAAAAGCACATGCTTAAAAGCCTAATGAGTTGGGAAACTACCAACTCAGCAAATCCACAAACTTGAACCATTTCTTGTCCTTAAGCGAGGCATTTCTTCATAGCTAAAAAATTGAATTAAGCATGTCACACTACACGAGTTATTCAGAAAGGACTACTAGGACTCGGACGACCCTGAAATCGTACACTAACTCAAGGAAAAGAAATGACTCAACAATTTTTCAAATGCTTCAAGAGATAACCACAGATAATTGGCATCATTCACAAGTGTTTCTTTCATTCAAAACAAGGAGGCATGGCTAATAAAAACAAGTGTACATTTCATCTTAAGTCATTGAAAATTTACATTCAAAGCTTTCCATGAAGTTCATTGCACACTTATCTCAATCACCTCTTCCACTTTGAACTCATTTAAGCATGTACCCCAAAGAAGTGATGCCACTCACACAAAGAGAGAATTCCATTTCATTTGTCATGCATTTCTAACATTGAGATTAAAAGATAGAGCAAATACTCTAACTCTCACAAGGAAATTTAAGTGCATGCAAATTGACCCTTATGCTTGCCCTTCGTGTAACTCTCCACTAATGTAGCATTGCTACACTCAAAATCATTTAGGACATTGGGGGTCATAATGAAGGCAAAGGATTAAAGAATATGATTTTTTTTTGCTCTAGCGACTAGAACCTCCCTAATTTCCTTTTGTAAATACTTTTGCATACCTTATTTCATTATTGAGATCACTCCACCTTATTTCTCCTTAATCAACCTCATCACTATTGTATTAATAGCCATATTTTTAGCACCTTGGTTTCCACCATTAACCTCATCTAAGCAAGAGGTATCACCTTTTAACTATTCTTTTTCTTCTAATGCTTAGAAGTTTTTCAACCATCCATTTCATTCATTTCATCTCAATTTGGTGTGACCTCACATTGAAGCTCACATATTTCTTTCCTAATTTCTTTTGTAAACCCCAAACCTTAGGTGTGGTGGTAGCTTGTACACATTAAAAGTGACCTCCTTATCATGTACTCTCATCTTGAATTTTCTCTCTGTTATATTGATGATGACCCCTCCAGTAGCTAAGAATGGTTACCGCAATATGATCGACACCTTTATATCTACTTTAACATTAAGAGTTATGAAGTCTGCGAGAATTACAAACTTACCAATTCGAATTAGCACATCCTTAATAAATGCCATCTGGAGTGATATATGATCTGTCGGCCAACTGAAGAGTGATGGTTGTGGGCATCAGTTCTCCTAAAGAAAGTCTCTTGAACACAAATAAGGGAACAAATTTATACTTTCCTCCAAATCACAAAACGCTCTCTCCACTTCACTTTCACCAATTTGTATAGGGAGGGGGAAACTCCTGGCAATTTAAGCTTCTGGGAATCTTAATCAGCACCCTTGAGCTACACTGTTAAATAAGTGCAACTTTCTTAAACTCTGTAAATATTTGCTTACAAGCAACTACACTCTAAGATACTTTTTGTATTTGCATCTCCTTTAGAGCATCAATCAGAGGGATGTTTATGTGTAGCTCCTTGAAAATATCAACTTCTTGGAACCAGCCTTTTCTTTACTTTTCTGTCCTTGCTTTTCTACAATCTTTGCAGAAACAATGGTGAAGATCTCTTAACTGCATTTTTAGGTTGCTCAACGACCTTTTTCTTAAATCCTATTTTTTGTGCAGACTCTATGGTATAGGCGCTGTAATGACACTCTGTGGGAATGGTGGGAGAGGCTTACTTTCCTTTCACACAATTGTCCTTCTGCATTTTGGCTAATTGTAGTAGCACTTTATCTTCTTCTTGTGGAGGTGGAGCTACAAATAACTCCTTTCCACTTCTTAAAGAGATAGCTTTTAGCTTCTTAGGAATTGGGTCTGTATCACTCAATAAGGTGCCTACAGGCCAAGCATGCTATAAAGATGCCATCTATCTTATCTATCTCTCCATCTCTTGTATGGACTATAGCATCTCATTTATAATATCCGGATGTTGAGTTACCTATTCTGCTGTGCTATAGCCTTTTGTTGCTTTTCCATCATCTACTTCATCATCTCCTCTAGAGAATTCGTCGATTTCTAAGGTGGAGGCTGCTGAAAGCTTAGTTGAGGTCTACAAAAATTTTGATTTCAAACCAAATCTTGGGTCATTGCATTATAATTGAAATTATTACCAACAAGGCTACCTTGGTTTACCATAACCTCTATTTTGTTGTCCCATATGGTAAATAGAATCTAGAATCAATTGTAACTCATGTAAGCATGACCTTCTCCAAAGTGCTCTCAAGTTATTTGAA
The DNA here is from genome assembly GCA_035772735.1 of Datura wrightii. Classification (NCBI taxonomy): domain Eukaryota; kingdom Viridiplantae; phylum Streptophyta; class Magnoliopsida; order Solanales; family Solanaceae; genus Datura; species Datura wrightii. The sequence continues at coordinate 17,432,435 of JASDFA010000002.1, forward strand.
TCTGCTTAACTTGTTAAACCTGTAGTGGAGCTACCAACTAGTGTATAGCATTCACAAGTTGTCCAATGTCTGACTGTATGGCCGTGACATCATCAAACACTAACATACTTGTTCCCTTCTTAGTGGTGAATGCTCTACACGGCTCTTGGTAGTATTAACTACCTGTGGATATCCAATTTAACAATGCCTAAATTATATCATAACTCTCAGACAAAATTTTCTCTTGAGGTGGAGCATCTAATAATACCTTGGACTCCTTCCTCAGTCCTTTGATAAGATTATGGCCTATAATTTCTTTGGGCTACAGGTGATGTGGAAGATCCATCAGATAGCCTTTAAATTGCTCCTAACACTAAGCCAAAGATTCTCCATCTTTTTGAACGAACCCTGAGATCTTCCCTCTTTACTCTTTTATTCTTCTTGCAGAGAAAAATCTATCGAGTAAATTATTTGACAAAATTTGCCAAGAGGTAATAAATCCTGCATACTTACTATGTGGCTATTCCCTTGCTTCTCGAATAAATGAGAAGGGAAAGAGTTTCAACTTCACATATTCGACTGAGACATTCTGATAGTGAAAATTTTCCTTCAACTAAACGAATGTGACTAAGTGCTTGTATAGGTCTTCATATTGTTTACCCTGTACTGGCACATATACTGCAGCAACCACATTTACCTTCTTTCAACTCAAAATTTCCTTTGATATTAGGCTTCACAATAGGCTTTTGATGCATTCTCAGGCTAGGCCTGGCAATGTTTAACACAGAATCTGACGAGTTGGTAATTTACCAACTCAATAGGCTCTTAAGCAGGAGCTTTTGCATGATTTTCACATAAATTATGAAGGTTTTATTCCTTTTCTTTTTGATTTTGCAGGTATTGTATTAGGACAAGAAAAGCAAAGGAATTGAATAAAGAATGAGTCTTTTGGAAGCAAGAACCTACGTTCCGCACATAGGAACCTGTGAAATACAGGTGTAGCATAGAAAGCACTGGCCTTGAGCTGAAGGGCACTTGCGAAGAGAAGGTAGGCAACTGTTAGATGCAGGTGCAACTGCAGATGGAGTCCAGCAAATCTACTCAAGACCTGCACGAGACCTGTGACTCACAAATGGGCACTTATGAAATGTAGGTGTCGCGCAAGTGGCCAGATTGCTGATTGGGTAAAACTATCAAACTCTGGCACAAATTCAATGTGGAAGCTTCCAAGGACATTTGAGGAAAGCTGTACAAAAAGAGTATATGCAGAAATACCCTAAATGTACTCGTACATTTCATAACTTGTACATCATAGAGAAAAGAAGAATTGTAAAGAGAAGTAGAAAAGTACATTGTTTTTCTTCTTCTTCTTTTCTAATCTTTTTGTAAACCCACCATTGTTGCTGATTTGTAAGCGTAAATTTCTATTAAAATATGTTGAATGTTAGTGAATCACTTTCACGAAACAAGCCTAGACCCCAGACTGTGACACGGGTCCCATAATCATGAAGGGCTCTAAGCTAACCCATGGCACATATATAGCATGAAAGAGAGAATATCTAAAGAAAAAATGAATCATAACATGGGATAAGCGGAAGTCCAAATAATATAAATTATGAACAAATACAACATGTCACAATGTAGAAAATCTAATGCATAACTGACTAAAAAGCCTCTAACTATACGATGCGATGTTGTGACAACACCCCCAACTAGCCCACTACGTTTGTAACTGAAAATAAGAACATAATATTAATAACTGGTATACATCCTCAGAAGATGAGGACTCACGTAAATGGGGACTGAGCTGGACTATAGAGGGAGCGGGCTAATGTCGGGGCTGAGACTGATCACCCGAACCTATACCATGAGATTATATAACATAGAGTATACGGTTAGTACTTTGAATATAATGAGTATGTAGAGAAATTAAAACATGCTAGCAAAACAAAAGTCTGAAATCATGAATATCAAACAAGACAGAAGATGAGAGTAAGGACAACATGCTAAAAGACATATACTTGAAGTAATCATAATTATGAGATATTCAACATGTGCTGAAACATAATGGCCTAAGATTTTTGAAAGCCAATGATCTTATTTAACATACTTGAAACCATAAGTAAAAGCTCATAAAGGATCAATGGGTCAAATACTCTATAAAAATTATATCGTAATTCATAAGCATGAATAAATTTAAACTTGAGGAACTATGGTAGACCTAGTTATAACTGACACCAATCATAATAGAGCTTACATGATGACCTAACTATCTCGCTCAAGTGGGAAGAGCCGTCCCAAGCTTGCCAAGGCAAGGAACGATTAAGGCGAGATATCACTTGTTAATCCCTGTACGGCTTGAACATGAATATATACCTACAGTGGCACGTAGTTATAAGACTCAAGATTTTCTTGAGCCCCTAGCCTACTCGGTGCTACTACTCCCAAAAAATGCACATAGATCATAATCATCATCGCGAAAACATACTTAATCTTGCATGGGCTAGTTTAAAATCATGAAATCATAATCATACTTGACATACATGAACTATCCATGAAAATCATGCCACAATTGGTTAGGATAGAAACACTTGATTTTTCATGAATCCCATATATAATAAAATAAGAATTCACAACTAGAAATCATAAAATCATATGCTTGCATGCATACTTTTATAATTCATCATAACTTGAAATTATAGGCTCATGAGATTGAGATTCATAAGATCATGCATAATTCAATAAAATCATCATAAACATGAGAAAAAAGAACCATGAGAGATTTTAGTGGAAAATAAGTAATCATAATCATAATTCATAAATTAATCATAAGATACTTGAATTCATAAGAGATCATAAAAGATATCATGAGAATTGGGTCCAACCCTAGAATTTCAAATGAATCATGCTTGGAGACTTGAAATCATGAGATAGGGATGAAATTGTGCATGAGGGTGGAAGGATGTCCCCTATTCATAATCTACATATAGGGCTTGATGAATTGCTCGCTTGGCTTGAAGACCCAAGAGAAATTGAATGATTTTGATGAAGAACCCTAACCTTGGCTTGATAGGATTTGATCTTCCAATTGAGGTGTTAGGAGTAGAATGAGGGTTTAGGATAAAATAAAACTCTTAAATACTCCCCGTGGGAAACCCAAAATGACCTCATTATAGGAATAAAGCTTAAGAAGTTACAAAAATACCCCTGAGACCTTGTATTTAAAACTTTCCCGTCCACTGCTATGACTCGTCTTACGACTCATGGGACTTTACAAAGACATGTAGTAAGTCTCATGGTTTCAGGTCCTTCCTTTGATCATTTTCTGAACATCCTACCACGGGAACCTACAACGATCCGTACCATACCACGGGTCGTACCAAGGATCGTGGTTCCTCACTTCATCTTAGAGCGCTGCTCTAAATAGCTTGCTATGACTCTCTAGTATGACTTGTACCACCTTTGTATAGCTCGTAGAATCAAGTCATGGCTTCTTCTCCATTCCCAGACGACTCTCTGAATCCCCTACAATGGACTGTAGGTACGACCCCTAGTGGCCTTGTACTACTCATGGCATCCGTTCGTTGTTCCTCCATCCTTATTTGTTGATTCCTCTGGATCCAGCAATACAGGTTCTAGTATTACTCGTACTAAGCACGTACTGACTGTACTGTGGGTTGTACTGAGACATCTTCCCAATTTCTCTACATGATCATCTTCCAACCCTCGCGTCTAGTCTTAAGAACTTTTGGGGTGTTATATTATCTCCCCTTGGGAAAATTTATACCCGAATGAAGACTAAATCAGTTGGAAAGTTAGGGAAAGAGATGCAACCCCGAAACTAAAAGTTATAGACTGAGAACTAATAGAGCGACTAACTCTAAATTGAGATATGTGACTAAGCTGAATTCATAAAACATTCATGCATACTATGACATAAAAGGAACTGACAGACATGAACTTGACATGAAACTAAATAGAGTACTAGGGAGGAAACTGGTACCTCATGCTGGAACTGAAACTAAATATCTGCTTCGAATTCCGACATAGCTCCCTCAACAAGCTGATTTCTCCATAAAACTTTCACTAATGCTACCTCCTTGTTCCTTAACATCTGAACCAAACAATCAAGGATCTCTACCGAAACCTCCTCATAGGTGAGGCTATCCATCACACCTATGCTCTCCATCGAAAAAACTAAGGGTGGGTCATCAATGAATATCTTCAACGGAGATACATGGAAAACTGGGTGCACGTAAGTTAATTCTATTGGTAGCTCCAACTCACATACCACCTTACCTACTCGCTTTAGAATCCTATAAGGACCAACATATCGGGGACTAAGCTTCCCTTTCTTTCCAAAATTCATCACTCTTTTCATGGGAGACACCTTTAGAAACACCCAATCATCGACCTCAAACTCAAGTTCTCTCCTTATAACATCTGCATATGATTGATGTTGACACTGAGCTATCTTCAACCTCTCCCAGATTAGTGGAACTTTCTTCATAGCCTCATGAGCTGAATCTAGCCATATCAACAAAGCCTAACCTACCTTGATCCATTCAATAGGTGATCTACACCTCCACCCATAAAGAGCCTTAAATGGAGCCATTTAAATGTTGGAGAGATAACTATTATTGTAGGCAAACTCAAGAAGGGGTAAGAAATCATCCCAACTACCCTTGAAATCAACCAAGCGGGCTCTCAACATATCCTCCAAGGTTTGAATGGTCCGTTCAACCTTACCATCTTTCTGTGGGTGAAAAGTTGTACTAAGCTTCACCAAGGCCATTTTGAAACGATCTACAAAACTGAGAGGTGAACTGAGTACCCTTATCTTAGATAATGGACAAAGGAACTCCATGCAACCGAACCAACTCCTAAATATAGAGTCTAGCATATTCCTTGAATAAATCTATTATTTTGACCGGTATGAAGTGTGATGATTTGGTCAACTTGTCTATAATCACCCATATAGAGTCACACTGTCGACCATACATGGCAACCCTGTAATGAAGTACATGTTGATAACTTACCACTTCCACGTAGGAATACTGATGTCCTAAAGCATACCCATAGGTCTCTGATGCTCGACCTTCACCTATTGTCAATTCGGACACTTAGCCATCAATTCTACTATGTCCTTCTTCATGCCATTCCACCAGTCGACTACATAGATTATGATACATCTTGGTGGCACACTCTAGCTCATGCATCAGATAATTCTTCTCATGAGTCTTAAGTTGCCTCAAGGCATACGTAATGACCTTGTCATGCTGCATCAACACATAGCCAAGGCCAATTCTAAAATAATCACAATACACAATGAAGCCACCTGCCCTCCCGTAGGGTTATTACTGGGGCCAAAGTGAGTTGAGTCTTTAACTCCTAAAAATACTTCTTATAAACATTAGACCACTGAAATTTGACCTTCTACTAGGTCAACATAGTCAATGGTGCTGCAATGGATGAAAATCCCTCTACAAACCTCCTGTAGTAGCCGGCTAAACCCAAAATGCTCCTAATATCAGTGGGGATGACAGGTCTAGGCCAATTCTTCACTACTTCTATCTTTTGAGACGCCATGTGACCCAAGAATGCAAGTTTAGCCTGAAGTCACACTTGCTGAATTTAATAAACAACTAATGATCCTTAACAGTTTACAACGCAATCTTGAATGAGTGGCATGATCCTCCGTGCTCAGAGAGTATATGAGAATATCATCTATGAAGACAATAACGAATATATCCAAATAGTGCATAAAAACCGTGTTCATCAAATCCATGAAAGTTTTGGCAGTATTTGTTAGCCTAAAAGACATGAATGTAAACTCATTGACCATACCGAGTCCTGAAGGCTTTTTTCGGAACAACTCTCCCTAACTCTGAGATGATGTAGCCGGATTAGTGGTTTGTCTTTGAAAAGCACCTAGCACCTTGAAGCTGGTCAAACAATTCATCAATATTGGGGAGGAGATACTTATTCTTGATTGTAACCCTGTTCAACTGTGGATAGTCATTGCCTATACTAAGGGACCATCCTTCTTCCAAACAAAAAGAACTAGAGCCACAAAGTGTTCAAAATCATTCCAATGATCACAAGTACGAACCATGAGCCGTGGTACCACAGGACGGATCATCATGTCCAGTAACTAGATGAAGCTCAAAAAGTGATCAAGTTGCTTCAGTGACTATGAGTACATACCATGAGTTTTGGTACGACACAATGACTCACGGTATGACTCATGAGCACTGGATGACAATTCCTTAATACGATTCTCCAGAGGTATTTTCGTAACTTCCTATGCTTTTAACTCTTAAATCATGTCGTTTTAGGTTCTATTTGAGAAAAATTTAAGGGGTACTAGTAGAATAGCCCCTCATTCCTCTCCTAAAATTGTAGAACTTCATAAATTAGTACACTCTCAAGAAATTAGGGTTCATCTCTAACCTCGTGGGTTCTCAACAAATAGGCAAGAAATCATCAAGTCTAAGTATGTGGAATTATAAATGAGGTTTTCCTTTCACAGCTAAATTGAAATAGATCTCAAAGCGCTAAGTTGAATGGGTTGATCAATTAAACTTTTAAGAAGTGTGACCCTCCTCTACAACGACTGCTTCAAAAGATTTGACCAGCCATAAAGTCACTGCAAAAAGCAGATATATGTCATAAGCTCACACAACATGAGTAAGTTTTCATGCAACAAAAGATAGTGGAATCTTTATTAATAAAAACTCATGAGTTGATTAAAACAATTCAATGAAGTGCATCCATTGAGTTGGATAATCTCAATTGATTAGTCGTACTATGTTGATAAAGAGATATATAATTAATCTTAAAATATTATATAGTATATTATAAGATGAAAACAAAGACAATAACATAAATGAAGAAAGTTTTTATTATTTCTTTCGTATGTTTTCAAGTGTTTCTCAAGTGTATACAATAAGAGTGTTGGGTTTTATGCAGTTTTGATGATTGACAAGGAGATGATGAAATAGGTAAGTCAAGTTACTTCAAAGAAGGTGAAAAATATACTGTTTAAAGGTGCTAAAATTGCAAAATAAAAATATGAAATAAAGAAGATTGTGCACAAATCAAGACATGAATAAAGCCACGTAAAACAAACTCAAGGAAATAAAAATGTGTTAAATTGAAAGTGTTGGAATTTGACAACAATACAAAAGAAGCAAAGAATTTGACTTTAAGAAGGACTCTTACTTGAAGAAGAACTCTAAGGAAAGGAGAGGTTGTTGGAGTAAGCAGTTTGAAGTTATAAAGAACTCTTTGATGAGTTATACATATATAGAAGTAGTGCTACTCAGAGCAAGGCACGTACTGATGGAGAGAAAAAAGACAGTTGTTAAATTAAGAGAGGAAACAACATCTGAATAGCGAAGAAACTCAAATAAGAACCAGGACCTAGTATAGAGATAGGTTAAGAGTTTAGCATTCTTGTAATAGGAGTTTTTCATTGAGATATAGCTTGATGTCATCTTAATTCAGTGTGTTAAAAACTAAACTAGGATTACTTAGTATTCAAGTATGGTGAACTCAAAGGCATCGGGAACATATTTCTCCGAAGGTTTTTGAGTTGTTAGGAATTAGAATTTATAATTCTGTAGGTTATAAGAGTTGTAATCTATTGTTGAAACGCTCATTGAGTTTAGTGAAGTTGGAGAAAATCCTGTGGAGGTATAGTTCGTGGTTTTTCACCTTTTGTGAGCTGGGTATTTTCTATGTAAAAATTACTATATTCTTTAGTTACTGCATTTAATTGTTTAGTTGAAACACATTAAGGGACCTGTTTCACTCATAAGCAACAAGTAAAGTTAAATGACTAAAACTTTGATTGTGTATAATATCAATTGGTATCAAAGAAAGTTAATCTTATAAGGCCAACACCTAAGATAAGATCATGATGAATTCTGCACCACCAGTTGGGCATAGTGAAGGATCAACAACTCAACCTCCTCTTTTTAATGGTGTTCGGGGTTTTTATAGGGGTATATAACTACACGCAAGTGCACGTGGTCGAACAAGTAGTAAAGTGGCTTTAGTAAGCCAAGTATCGATCCCACAGGGACTTGGATGAAGTGCAATTTGCTCAAGTGTACCATATTTTACTTCTAAAAATGCAGACAACAGTGTAACCAAAAGTTTGATATTTTGTTTTATAATTTTTATACTAAAGCTAAAACAATTATCTACTTTGAGTCTGAACTATGAATGAGAGCATGCTGAGGTTAAACGAACATGTAATGAAATTAATTATCATTGTAATTTGGTTAATCTTTTCCTACGGTTGCTAGCCAAGAACAATTTCCAAGAGATTAAAACTATCGTATTTAATCTCACTTAAGAATCATGAACCATCCACCTACATTTCTGTGATTAAATACAATTCATGTTCTAGCCATACAAACCCGGTTCCTAAATTGACTAATACGACTTTCAGGTATATTTCTATCCTGAAAGCAAATCAATACTCAATATTCCCAAACCAAGTAAAGAACATATCCTATTAATTCACAACTTTCTAATTTCTTGCTCTCTCGAGTGAAACTGGACTTTTTAGATGTACATTAACGTAGGCCACACATTAATGCAGTAAGAACAAGAATTAATAGAACAACATGGAAGAAAAGATGAAAAACCAAAGAATCAATGATCACATTTCATCACAATTGTTCATAACCTCAGCAAGAGGAGGAATTAGCCACTCATTTGTCGATTAAACATCTTTAAATGAGTGTTAATCATACAAGCAATTGAATTAAAGAAGAAAGAAAGAGAGAAAAAACCCTAATATTTTCATCCCTCAACTGCCTGTAACCCACGTTCTTGCTCCACCAAGTCAGAATATTGAAAAATGAACCTAAGTGTTCTATTTATATTGGTGGGAATTTTTCCCGGAATAACGAGCAACGTGTCACGGAGTGCATCGCGGAGCACTGCCTCCGTGACACGCTACAGACGCGGACCCTCACTGGAATTGGGGGTCCAGGAATTAAGGCCCAACGTTGCACAGCGTGCAAGACGGAGGCAAGCCACCGTGCCACGGACCGGACGCGGACCCTCTCTGGAATTTGGGCGAAATTTCCCTATCCAGGCAGAAGGCCTCCGCGATGGCAGCGTGACACGGCTCCATCACGGAGCCCCTTTATTTCATGCTGTCCACTGCCTTTTCCCGTGCTCGCATCCAAGTCCAACCCCGATATCATCCAACATGCATTTAAGCTTCCCGAAATTACATTTTACCTGCAAAACAATGCTAATCATGTTGGTTAGTATAAATTCACATTTTATTACCAATTACATGAGAATGTATACACATTGATAGATAAACAAGGCTAAAATGGTACTTTTGAGTATCACTTGGGCATACAAATTTGTCCAGATCACTTACCCCACACTTAAATCCTTGTTCGTCCTCGAACAACAATCCTACACTTCATGCAATTTGCATCCCAACCTCGCTACATTGGTTTGACAATTTAGGCTACGGTCATACCGATTATTCAATACAGCAAATAATCAAGAAAACATGCATGGTCTTATCAATGCAATGACCTTCAATACATCAAGACCTCCTAGACTTTAAGAATCGACTCTCGATATTGGCAAACTCATGCAAATCAGCTGATCAAGATATCCGACACGAAAATTAATCTTTCATCAAGCATGTGCCCTTACAACACAAGAGAATCTTCCCCTTTTTGCTCATATGACTCACAAAAATTCAAGCAGGGGCATGTAAAAACAATTTCGATCTCTCTCCCAAAAGAATTCACATGCATCATGTCATGACCCATAAGCTTGCCCTTAGTGTATTACTCCACTAATATAAAGAAATGCGATGTAAGATCATGTAGGACTTTAACGGGTTGTAATGGAAGCTACGGAACTAGTAAATATTCGGTTAGCCAATAATAGCCACTAGCATCCTTAAGCGCCTTTTCAACACATCCCATCAACTCATGGACATTGTTTCTTTTTTTTTTTTTCATCATCCCATTCTTGATGTTTTTCTTTAGTATGGCCCATTGTATTAAGCACACTTGACACAACAACAAAGATTATTCATGCACCTTCATTATAGTTTATTTATAGCAAGTGCACCTTCAACCTTTTCTTTTCTTCTATCACTCTGCTTTTCTTTTTCTTTTCACCATTCTCACTCTTTGACACTTTGGGAAAATGATTTTCTCTTCTTAAGCGCTTAAGAGTTTTGTATAGACTTTACGGCTAATGAAAAGAATGAATCAAGCTCGATTTACACTTTATGACAAAAGAAAAAGTAATAGGCTAAAGGCTCTGATCACGGGCAAACTAGCATGCCCGAGATACGCTTTATACCTTAATGTAGTCTTGTTTATCTAAGTTATTTTACATACTTTCATGTGATTTTATATAAATGTGAATATATGTGCTAACCAACATGATTAGTCCTTGTTTTGTAGGTTAATAATGCATTTGAGGAACTAATTCACAAGTTGGTGAATAGCAAGGAATGGAGTGGAAGCAAGTGGCGAAAGTAGGCAAGGAGCATGCCTTGGCAAGGCTGGCCGCGCCAGGCAGCGTGCCACGCTGTGCGTGTGCCGCGCCCAGCGCCGTGCCACGACCTTGCCAAGTGCACGAGAGAAGGCAGCAAACGGCAGCAGCAGGCAGTAAACTAGCGCGCCAGCGCCGTGCCACGCTAGGCCAGCTGCGCGACAGCAGCTTGCCAACGTGCTGCATGAGAAGCGTGCCACATTGGCCAGCGCGGTGACCCTCGGCAGCTTGGTTTCCGGAGGCACTTTCCAGAGAGCTTTCGCGTTGCCTCCGTGTCACGGAGGCAGTGCTCCGCGATACACTCCATGACACGGAGCCGTTCCATTACAGGCTAAATTATGCACGTTTTCCATTTACTATAAACAGGACCCTTAGCTCCTAAAATCATGTGGTCACGATTTTATTCTGAAAAACCACCTAGGAGTGAAGGGAGAAGTGGGAGAACTCATCTAGGGTTTATCAAATTCCCTTCTCATCTACCAAATTCATCTAAGTATGTTAGTTTAGTATTAGTTAATTGTAGTTTTACGAACATGAATGGCAAGAACCCTTCCTCTAGGGTTGAAGCCATGAATTATGATTGTGCTTTTATGAATTTGTTTTGGAATTAAGTTATTGATTGTTGTTTTCGTCTTGCATTCTGGATTGTTGGTTGTTTTTATGATTGATCACCATGAAAGCATATTTGTTAGCTTGAGTAATAGCTTGAGAAAGCATTACCTAGGTCAGGACATGAGAATGTAAGGAGCATGTTTGTATCTCGGGAGAGATTTTTGTGTCAGGATAGAAATATACCTAACACCGTGCTTGGTTGACACACGGGAGTTATGAAAGACCAACTTGGGATGTCACATCACCACTCGAAGAAGTAGTTGTGAGGCTAAGTTGGGTTAAATGGTTAGACGCACGAATGTCCCTAATCGTTTCCCCGTAAACCACAACATAATTGATTGCCCGCGCCTAGAAAATTAAACTCCTCGCTCACAATGATGCAGTGAGGCTAGATTGCCGTGTTAAGAGGCTCGAAAGACCATAAACATGCAATTCTAATTATGTGAAATAACAATTGATAGTTCCATGCTTAACCCATTGCAAATCGTAGGATCGCATGATTAATTGGTTTTACCTCTATGTTGCTCCTAGAGTGATTTCAGAATATTTCGTTGACCCAAACTTAGACTTAATTAATATCAATCGAAAATGTCTATAACAAAAACTTGAGGTATTTAAGATCACAATAGAAATGGATAGTTAGAGGAATGGGTCCAGTCCCTGTGGGTTCGATAATCCGGTTCTTAAAAAGAGCCACTATATTACTTGCATGACCCGTACACTTGCGGACGCGCGAATCGGGCACGTCAGGCTCAACGGGCTGACTAGGGTATACAATCAACGTGTGTACGACAAGGAAAAATAGAAACTCTCGGTTAAAACAAAGAAATGCCTACATCCTTTCCTACAATACACCTCCTTCATTTCGTTTTGTCCACACACCAAGCAAGTTCTAGACACTTCACAATAGCATGGAATAACAACACCTCACTTCACACTTTTTGCACATGCTCAATTCAAGATGTATTCACAGACTCTTCAATCAGCTAATTACAGGAATTCAAAATTAAGCCTCAATCACACTGAATCGAACTCTTTGGCCTAGGTATCTCAACATATTTACAAAGTTGAATGCTTTCATATGAATCACCTTTGCATTTTAAATATCATGTACAACACGCAACCAGAATTTCGCAACCATATAGTAACTACAGGTTTTGGGATGCAACCCACCAAAGAAAAAAAAAACTGGAAAATAATTGAAAAGAATCTACTCCTAACGACTATATTTCCCTTAAGACGGTCGTCATCCATCCATCATAGGGAACGGTCACTACTATGACTTCGGTTCAATGGGACCCTTCTCGGTAAAAGAACCGAAAACAAACGCCGAGAAACCCAAGAAGTAAAAAAATGTTGAAAATATCGATCATTTCGATAGAAAAAAATATGTACAAAATATTTTAAAATTTTTTTAAAAAAAATATCGATCATTTCGATAACAAAAATATGTACAGAATCGGAATCAGCTAGCAACATTCAGCAACACACATCAATTTCACATAAATTTACAAATACAAAACAACACTTTAACAATTCACAACACACAGGGAACACAAAATTTCACATGCACGACAACAAATGAGAGCATACATACAAAAATAGCCCAGCCCAGCACCTAACTACTCCCACCCCACACTTAGCTCGAACACTGTCCCCAGTGTTCACAAAATTTAAAATAGCACAAAATCGGGTGGTGAAACTCCCTGATCAGTCAAAGTATTCCACTTCTTCGTCGGGTGCTGCTGTTTCATCTCCTATGTCCGAGTCGCCCCCGTCGTCTTCATTAGACTCCACATCGGAGTCCTCCCGACGTGTCTCCTCATCTTTGGGACATCATCATCTGTGGGCTCTACCAATGCTGGCCCCACTCGGCATAGAGCCCTGGAGTTTTCGCCGAAGGGGTAGTCTAGCTCGAGCTGCCATAGCTCTTCCTCTGTCGCCGGCCTCCCGCCTATCCTCAGCTGGAGCATCTGCATCCTATACATTCGAGTCATATACTGATCATCACGAGCATGTCGCTCGCCAAGTGTAAACACTGGCCCGTGGGTGGTGTCGGGAGCCTTAGTTTTAGTAACATCTAAGGCCCGCCACTCCATCTGCGGGATATAGTCAAGGGCCTCCTCCTCGACATCTAGGCCCCTGAGGAAGGTGGTCAGTAGTCCACCAAAGCCATACCTGTGCCCCTGATGCAACTGGGCTCTCTTCATGGCGGAGATAATCACCGCCCCTACGTTGATTTCTAGCCCTTTCATCAGGGCGTACACCAGGCATACACGGTCCCGGGTTACATCTGTCATATGTACCCCTGGGATTAGGCATGAGCAGACTATCTTCAGCCAGATTCGGGCTTCCCTGTTCATCTGTGAATATGGCAAAGTCTGGTGGTAGCCCCTCTCTTTGTGTCTGCTCCATCTAGCTATCGATCGGGTCCCACACAATGTGCGTCTGATGTCCGCATATGGTGGGGTAATGTTCAGCTGTCGGAGCACGTGGGCGTCTGTGTCCCGCGCTCCGATGATGGCATTGAGGTGGTGGGGCTCCAAAGTGACTATTTGCCCTCTAATCTTGATGGTGTGACTTCTGATAGTAGCGTTCCAATTGGCATAGAACTCCCGAACGAGGTGCAAATTACATTCCTTGGGCTCTTCAAAGATGAAATTGAGCCCAGCTGCCTCGATTCGGTGGACCATCCTAGGGAACTCCTGTGCCAATGGTTCCCGTGCTATGTGCTCCTCGAGGAAATATTTATTTTCTTTGTGCTTTACATACCACTTTTTCCCCTCATCAGTCACCCATCTTGTTCCGTATAGGCAGCGTTGGCTGCGTGGAACTGCTAGTGCTACTGTGCCCAGTCTGATTCGCTTCCTTCCGGTGCCCGAAGTTGATGCGCCTTTCCCTTTCTCTTGCCTGCTTGCCATTTTACCTGTCAACCCAAGTAGACAAGATCAATATTAAGCTAACGGATATTAACTTCAGCTAAGGTCGGGTTACGCTAGGTTACCCCACACTTAGGCCTTAACTACAGTTACAACAATACGACAAGATTATCTTTGTTTACACACAATAACCAACTATACATTCATGCTTAGTGCGTTCGAAAAATTCGACGGTATATCTTCTGCGTACTACTCAGACTTCGTACAGCTAATCACAATCACTACCATCACTAACATCTTAACCATCGCACTTAGCAAGGAAAAACAAAGAAACGAAAACAACAACAAAAATTTATCTACACGAACCTATACAACCAACCAAATTCTTACAAATTTCAACATTCCCTTAACCCGAGAATCCGTCATTCTATTAACATCCTGACAATTAGTACATCGACTCATCTCATTCAACATGTACATCCGGCATGAAATTCACAAGTTCAATACATTTTCAACTCCAAATTCAAAAACAAGCCCTAGAGATGATATTATCAAGCAAATTCGATTAATGTATGCAATTGACAAGTTCAAGCAATCATAACGACATTCCGAACATTCATCAACAACAATTAACTTGAATTCATGATTAATTTCTACTTAGGGCAATTTAGCTCACCCCACATACTCAATATCGAAGAAATTCAACGAGAATTTGGGAGGAAATCGAAAAACATACCTTGACTTTGAAGAATCGAAGAAAACTTGTTGAATTTCTTGGCCTACTCCGTGTCACGTTGATGGGGGATGCGTTTTGGGGGGTTTGGTCACGGAGAGATTGAAAATTAAGGGAAAAGGGAGGGTTTTCGCTGTTAAAAAGTAGGGAAATCGCGCGGGTCACCCGGTGACCCGGTGTGACCCGTCGCGATATACACGGCAACGTGTCACGGAGTGCATCGCGGTGCACTGCCTCCGTGACACAGAGCCATTGCGAGACTGTTCTGGAAATTTTTAAAATTTCCGGATTATACCTCAACGTGTCACAGAGGTAACGCGGAGGTCCACCTCCGTGACACGGAGCAGTCGCCCCAGCTCACTGTTTTCCACTTTTTATTAATTTTCATACCTCGATTTTTCCTTCGCGATTCCATGCATATTTTCCTCCGTTTGACCTGAAATTCATCTCACTATACAAAATTGGTTAGAATTATAGGTTTCACCTAACTAAAAAAAATAAAAACTAAAACTAAAACGAAAAATTTTGTTGTAAATTAAAAAGAAGAAAAAGAAAAATCTATTTACACTTTACAAAAAGAAAGAAAAACACTTTTTTTTCATGGGTTGCCTCCCGTGCAGCGCCTGGTTTACCGTCGCGGTTCGACGTCATTAAGCTCAGTTGTCCTCTAGGGTGATAGACCATTTCTCTCGATCACCGTCCTCCCCCCAGTAGTGCTTACACTGATCCGGTGGTTTTCCCATTAACTCCCGTGAATCCTTAATCTGCTTATCATCGCCTTGATCAATCACATTGATCACCGAGAGTTCTTCATGCACCATCGGGAGCTTGGGTGCCTTGTACACATCGAACACCTCCACCTTGTCATGTGCTCACATTGTTAGCTGCCCCGCAGCTACGTCAATTAGTGCTTTCCAGGTCGCCAAGAAGGGACGTCCCAAAATAAATGGGACTTTCGCGTCTGGTTCAAAATCCAACACGACAAAATCTACCGGGAAAATTAGGGAGCCAACTTGCACCAGAACGTCCTCCACGATGCCATCAGGTCTGGCTAAGGACCGATCCGCCAATTGCAAGATCACAGTTGTGGGTCTAGGACTCCCTAGACCCAACTTTTTGAATACCGATGAAGGCATCAAATTTATGCTCGCTCCCAAATCACACAATCCACGAGCTCGGATGCTCTGCCGAATAGTATTCTGAATATTAAAGCTCCCAGGGTCTTTGAGATTTGTGGGCAGTCTATTTTGAATCCGGGAAGTGCACTCCTCCGTTAGAGCCACCGTAGCATACTCAGTCAATCGACTTTTGTTTGCCACGATGTCCTTTATATACTTAGCATATTTTGGCACTCCCTGCAAGACATCAACAAAAGGTAAGTTAATATATACCTGTTTCAGCACCTCCATGAATTTCTTGAAACACGCCTCCTCCTTGTGTTTCTTTAGTCGTTGAGGGAACGGGGGTGGAGGTCTTTCTGATTCAGCTTCCTTAGTCTTCCCCCTTTCAGTACTTTGCTCCCTCTCAACTTCTGCTGCTCCTGATTGCTGAGGTGGTCTTTCTGGTTCCACCTCTTTCAGCTGCAAACCACTCCTTGTGGTCACTGCATTTACCTGCTTGGGATTGGGATCCGTGTCGCTCGGAAGTCCTCCTCTAGGCCTTGTGTTTTGGGCACTAGCAAATTGCCCAAATTGATATTCAAGTGCCTTGGTAGCTAACTGGTTGTTTTTCACTTCGGCTGCCAATTTCACATAGTCAGCCTGCAATTGAGCTTGGTTAGCTATCATGGACATGAACATCTCCTCAATGCTGGGTGATGGTGGTGGAGGAGGTGCATTGTTGTTTCTGAATTGGGCTTGATAATTCTGCTGCCCTCCTTGGTTCCTTTGCACACCCTGACCCGAACTTTGTCCCTGATGGTTGTTACTACCCCATGAGAAATTAGGGTGATTCCTCCAATTGGAATTGTAGCTATTACCATACTATTGGTGGTTCCTTTGCGCATTTCCCACAAAGTTTACCGAGTCAGGATTGGCTCCACAACACACAGCTGAGTGCTCACTACTTCCACACAATTCACACCACATTTGTTGTACTGCATTAACTGGGGCTTGAGGCTGGTTCATTGTCATGTTGCTGAAGTGGGTGTTAAGTTGATTTTGCAATGCAGCTATCTGTGCAGCGATAGCTGTAAACCCATCCACTTCTAGCACTCCTGCTGCTTTCCTTGTCCCACCTCTTGATGAATCAGCATTCCATTCTAGATTGCCCTGCGAAATACGGTTCAACAAGGTATACAGCTCCTCATAAGTTTTCTCCAGCGCTTGCCCTCCAGCTGCTGAGTCTAGCAATATTTCGGTGTGGGGTTCCAAACCCTCTATAAAAGTGTGCACCAGCACATCATTGGACTGATGATGATGAGGACAATCCCGCAAAATAGATTTGAATCTCTCCCAGGCCTGATATAAATTTTCTCCCGCTCTCTGTTTGAAACTTAGAATTTGACTTCTATGTCTTGCTGTTTTACCGGAGGGAAAAAACCGTATCAAGAATTTCCTTACAAGATCATCCCACGTAGAAATAGAATTTGGTGGCTCAGCTTTCAACCACCTCTTGGCTTCTCCCAATAGTGAGAATGGGAACACTGTAAGCCGGACATAATCTGATGACACTCCAGCGGGGATGTAAGTGTCACTTATCTCCAAAAAACTTTGGAGATGCTGCTGTGGATCTTCATGAGGGAGACCGGTAAACTGCCCGCTAGTGTGCAGCAATTGCACTATATTCTGTTTAAGTTCAAACCTCCCTCCTGGCTCAGGTTTGCGGATGCTAGATGTGACATTATTAGCATGTGGGATTGCCACCTCGCGAACCGGCCGAGCTGCTACTTCTTCGGGCACTAACACTGCCCGTACTACCGGTGGATTTTGTTGTTGCTCCATGATCGTCTGTCTGAGCAACTGCAGCTTTCTTTGTAGAGATTCTCTCCGTTTACTGTGAAATATCCTTTCTGGCTCTATATACGATTCCACCAGCTCCTTGTCTCTTGCCAGTGTTCAACAAAAATTAAGTCTGCAAAATACAGGCTAAGACCAAGTTGTCAACACTAAGAAAATAAAAATACAGTAAATTAACACTTAAAACAAATTCACCAATTTCCAAGTCCCCGGCAACGGCGCCAAAAACTTGTTCGGGGTTTGTTATAGGGGTATATAACTACACGCAAGTGCACGTGGTCGAACAAGTAGTAAAGTGGCTTTAGTAAGCCAAGTATCGATCCCACAGGGACTTGGATGAAGTGCAATTTGCTCAAGTGTACTATATTTTACTTCTAAAAATCCAGACAACAGTGTAACCAAAAGTTTGATATTTTGTTTTATAATTTTTATACTAAAGCTAAAACAATTATCTACTTTGAGTCTGAACTTTGAATGAGAGCATGCTGAGGTTAAACGAACATGTAATGAAATTAATTATCATTGTAATTTGGTTAATCTTTTCCTCCGGTTGCTAGCCAAGAACAATTGCCAAGAGATTAAAACTCTCGTATCTAACCTCACTTAAGAATCATGAACCATCCACCTATATTTCTGTGATTAAATGCAATTCATGTTCTAGCTATACAAACCCGGTTCCTTAATTGACTAATACGACTTTCAGGTATATTTCTATCCTGAAAGCAAATCAATACTCAATTTTCCCAGACCAAGTAAAGAACATATCCTATTAATTCACAACTTTCCAATTTCTTGCTCTCTCGAGTGAAACCGGACTTTTTAGATGCACATTAACGTAGGCCACACATTAATGCAGAAAAAACAAGAATTAATAGAACAACATGGAAGAAAAGATGAAAAACCAAAGAATCAATTATCACATTTCATCACAATTGTTCATAACCTCAGCAAGAAGTGGAATTAGCCACTCATTTGTGGATTAAACATCTTTAAATGAGTGTTAATCATACAAGCAATTGAATTAAAGAAGAAAGAAAGAGAGAAAAAACCCTGATATTTTCGTCCCTCAACTGCCTGTAACCCACGTTCTTGCTCCACCAAGTCAGAATATTGAAAAATGAACCTAAGTGTTGTATTTATACTGGTGGGAATTTTTCCCGGAATAACGAGCAACGTGTCTTGGAGTGCATCGCGGAGCACTGCCTCCGTGACACGCTACGGAAGCGGACCCTCACTGGAATTGGGGGTCTAGGAATTAAGGCCCAACGTGGCACGGCGTGCTACGTGGAGCCAAGCCACCGTGCCACGGACCGGATGCGGACCCTCTCTGGAATTTGGGCGAAATTTCCCTATCCAGGAAGAAGGCCTCCGCGATGGTAGCGTGACACGGATCCATCACGGAGCCCCTTTATTTCATGTTGTCCACTGCCTTGTCCCATGCTCGCATCCAAGTCCAACCCCGATATCATCCAACATGCATTTAAGCTTCCCAAAATTACATTTTACCTGCAAAACAATGCTAATCATGTTGGTTAGTATAAATTCACATTTTATTACCAATTACATGAGAATGTATACACATTGATAGATAAACAAGGCTAAAATGGTACTTTTGAGTATCACTTGGGCATATAAATTTGCCCAAGATCAAATGGATCACAATTTATCTGGTGAAAAGCTCGTATGGAGAACTTTATTCAAGCTAAAGACTGTGAGTTGTGGGATCAGATTACTACTAGACCAACCATTCTTATGAAGATGGTTAATGGAGATGAAGTTATGAATGTAAGATCAGAACTTACTCCTGAAGATCTGGTGGCTCTCAAAAAGAATGCAAAGGCCAAAAGCATTTTAGTATATGGTTTAGGTCTTGATGAGTACTATAGGATTTCAAATTGTACTACTGCTAAATAGATATGGGATGCCTTAGTCAATCTCATGAAGGGACAAGTCAAGTAAGAAATTCAGGGTAGCTATGTTGTTCACTAACTATGAAACATTTAAGATGAATGAAAGTGAGTCTTTACATGCAATGATTATGAGACTCACATCTTTGGTAAATGAACTGTCTTCCTTCGGAAAGGTTCTCACAACTGAAGAGCAAGCTGACAAAGTTCTAAGAATTCTCCCACAAGACAAATTGCATGTGAAAGTCACTACTATAAGAGATGCTAAAGATATTTCTACTATGCCACGTGATGAATTGGTTGGAAATTTGAAAACCTATGAGATTAATATAGATGATCTCAAAAAGGAAGATGGAACCAAGGAGAAGTCACTAGCTCTAAAAGCATCAGACAGTGATAACTCTAACTTTGATGAAGAACAAGTGGCTTTTCTAGAAAAGAAATATAAAAAGTTTCTCAAGAAAGAAAAGGGGTATGTGAAGAAAGGAACGGTAGCAAAAGGGGGTCCAGCGACAAATCTATAGCAGGTTGTTATACTGCAAACTGATCATATGATTAAGGACTATCCATTATGGGAAATTGAGTAGAGAAAGGAGAGGGATGAAAAAAAGAGTTGAAAAGAAAATGAAGGAGAAAGCAAAGAAGAATGAGAAAGAAACTTATGCAATGATGGCTACATGGGGGATCAGAACCTGATGATTCTGGCAATGAAGAGATTGATAATACTGTCTTCATGCCCATAGGAGACTCTGACCTTGATGATGAAGAAAAGAATTCTGAGGTATGTACTCCTGACTTAAATGAAAATTTTGCATATTCTTTCTAAAGGAAAACTTATTTCCATGATTGAATACTTTAATTGATAATCTTCAAGAGGTTACCTCTAATAGGGATCAACTATTTAGTGCTCTTGAAAGTTTAAAGTTAGAGTATATTGATCTTAAAACTACAAAAATGTCACTGATGAAGAAAATAGCACCGTAAAGAAATAGGTAAACCAATTTGAATCACCAATATGATCCTCAAATCTGAAAAATTGAAGGCATCTTCCTCTCAAAAGGAAGAGATCAGTAAGAATCAGAAAAAGGTTTAGCCAGAACATAAGAACTAGAAAGTAGACTACTTATGTGTGAAAGAAAAATCAAGAAAATTGAGTCTAGGAATGTCTAGGTTAAAATTTGATCTTGAGAGAGACAGAGGGTGGACAAATTCATCAAGAATTATAAATCACTTAAGCGGAAAAGTTCACAATGAAAGGGCTGGAATAGGTTTTCATGAAGAAGCTAATATCACTGAAGATATTTGTTAGTTGTGTGGAAAACTTGGATATCCCACCACTAAATGTCCAGTGGTTGCTAGGAGCAAAAATAAGAGCACTGTCGTGCGCCTCCTAGTGCACCAATATGCTTTGTCCATAAACTCATTCAAATTTTCTCTGAAACCTCCTTGATAGCACGTTACTGATGGTTTTCCACCATATTCACCTTAAAAGCACCTATAAAACTACAACATAGAAATACAAGCATAATCCCTAGAAATAATACACAAAGAGATGATAAAAGTAGTAATATGCAATGTAAATAGAGGCTGAAAATATGTACTTTTGGCCTCTTATCAACACCCCATACATAGACCTTTGCTCGTCCTCGAGCAAGCAATTTAAGCTCTCTACCTTATCCTTATATGGACTAAACCAATTGAATAGGTCTACATAGGCTACAACTAATATGACTACATCAAAATTTCAGGTTTTTAACACAACATGCCTCAACTTTCAAGATAAGCTCAAGAACAACCTTTTAAGATGACCTAGCCTTAAGAACTTATTCATGCTCTGTGAATATTGAATAAAAAATATATGTCACCTACCGATAGATCAAATATTTCACCTATCCTTTATCAACTATGTGCCCTTACAACAAGAGAGTCGCCCATATTTTTTCTCATAAGATTATGAAAGAATCACATGTATTAGCATGTAAATAAAGAAATTCAGACTTACTCTCACAAATAGCTTCTCATTAACGTATGATGAAGCATACGTTTTCCCTTAGTCTAAATACTCCACTCATATAAGAATGTCGAAGTTAGAATCGAATAGGAGTTAAATTGTTGTAATGTAGGGTAAGGGACGGGTAGAAATTATTTGGCCAGAATAGTGACTAACCTCCCTAAGAACTTTAATACTTCACTAACATTTTCTATTTTATCATAGTCTTTGATCTACTTACTTTACTCCTTATGCCTTCTCTTGATTGAAATTTTGGCAACTTAGGTGACTAGTAGAGAGTTCTTGATAATATTCATTCTTTTCAGCTTGTGTTTTTTTCGAACTTCCACACATTAGCTTTCCTTTTTTCTTCACTTGTGCTCCTTTGATAACGACATTCTCTTTTTCAATTTGAAAGTATCTAAGGGGTCATTTGGATCAAATAAAGGTCAATAGAATATAAAAGAATTTAGCTTTCAACATGGCTAGTAAAAGAATAGGCTAAAGGCTCAACATTGCTAACTAAGGATATCACGAATGGATAGGTAATTCATATGCTAAAAGTAGGCTAATCAAAGAAACACCTATATCATCTCCTACATTCAATACTCTTCATTTCATATAACATACAAACTAGGAAAGTTTTGACGTCAAAGTGAAAGCATGGAATCTATGCATATTATCTCACACACACCTAACACATGTTCAACTCAAGACAAATTCATGTGGACCCCCAATTAGGCCAAAAATAGAAACAATTCTATACCAAACAAATAAAATCATACAAGAATCTAGTAAATGAGCGTAGGTGTCTCAAATGTGGTCATTCATTTGGTCAAATTAGCATATAACCCGAGCACCTAACATTCAAATGGGTTCTAAATGAGTAGCTTTTCTCAAGACAGCCGTTAACTATACATCATAAGGAAAATCCTTTTCTTCTCCTAAAAAATCTAAACCTACTCCTAAAAATAAAATATTTCACCTAGTTCAAAGGTCTCCCCTTTTGAAAAGAATCAAGGCCATAAGAAAAATTGAAGTGTGGATGAGACATGCCATATTTTGAAAAAACATTCAGATAAAACTCATGGCATACTCACCCCTAATCTCACAATATCTGAAGATATACCCTTACCCTACACTTGAAGTCATGCTCTGTCCTCAGAGCATCTATAAAATAAAATAAGCTATGGCTGAGAAATATTCTCTGAGACCCTTTATGGAGTTGGGTCAATCCACAGGGAATGAAGATTGATGGCAACAAATGTCATTAATTGAATTGAACCAAATAGCATAATTGTTTCAAAACTAGGAAAAGAAATATTGGGTGATTGTAAGATGACAGTTTTAATTCAAATTCAAAAGAAAAACAGGGCAACAAACTTTGGAGTGATAATATGAGGGAATACTAGGGATGTGCTATTGACGGGGCATTGAATGAATTTGACTTAACTAAAAAATGAAGCATTACTTACGAACATAAATAGTCATTCAAGGAGACACCTGATGTTTCTCAACTAATTGGGTGCCTTTTGCCTCGGTGTTTTTCAAACCCAAAGGTCCCATACACTTCAACCACTACAACTTGGGTAAGAAGTAAGCTATCTCTAGACTTAATTCTATAATGGGTGTATGAAAGTGGGTAATGGTTATAGGCACAACTAAACAACCCTTCCACTCGAGGACTAGCTCACCAAAAAATCGAAACTCTACCGCATGGGTTCTATAATTTACTGAACCGTAACATGTATGTAGCCAGTCCATGCCAAAGATAACATCAAAATCATTCATGGCTAGCTCCACCAAATCTACTGAGGTGACTTTCTGAAGGACTGTGACAGGGCAATTTCAGTACACCCATCGAGCTATAACTAAATCACCAACTGGAGTAGAGACTGAGAAGGGTTCTGATAGGATTTTGGGATTGACCCTGAAACTACTACCAACATAGGGCATCACAAAAGATAAAGTATCCCCCGAATCTAATTATTCATATACATCAAGGTGCAATACTCATAACATACCGGTGAAAACATCTAGTGAAGTATCTTGCTCCTGTCAAGATGTAAGAGCATAAAACCTGTTCTGGCATTGGCCACCACCTTCACTTTTGGACCCACCCTACTGAGTCGGGTGTGCTGGTGCTGCTACTGAGCTAGTAGCCTGAGCACAACCTCTACCATCACACTTTTTAGCCAACGGACACTCCCGGTGCTTGTGCCCAGGTCTACCATACCCCAAAATAGATATCGTACCAATCAAACACACCCCTATATGATTCTTGCCACACTATCTGCAGACCGGAAAGGTAAGCTCAGCCTGCATGCTCCTTTATCCCTCCAACCTGATGCTCCTCTCCTCTGGTCACCTCATGGTCTAGATGGAGCACTGGCTGATGATGGTGATAGAGTCAATGACCTCTTATGAGATTGTTGGCAATGTCTGCCTCTCTATCTCTGTTGAGAGAAGCCATAAATGTCTGTCCTGGCACTGTTGGCCTCTTTTTCTCTCAGATGCAATGCCTCCATCTGCTGATCATACAAAACCAAGAGAGGAAAATTGATGTCCTGGTGAAGCATAGAGTTCCTACAACCCTTGACTAGGTAGTCCGCTATCCCGTGCACAAACCTACTCACTCGAGCTCTTTGATCAACCATTAGCTGGGGTGCATATTTGGATAGATGAGTGAACTCCAAAGGATATTCCTGGACCATCATGTTGTTCTGCTTTAGGTTCACAAACTCAGCTTCTTTAATTTCCCTCATTTCTCAGGGAAAAAACCAATCCAGAAATACGGTATGGAACTCCTCCCAACCAATGGGGCCCACTCCAACTGTCTTGCTATACTTCCATTGCCTGAACCAGATATGCGCAACACCTTTCAAATGATACAAGGCTAGATCTGCGCATTCCTCCCCAGTAACCCCCATGATCTGCGTGATCTTTAGAAATTCATCAATAAACTCGTTGCGGTTCCTTGCCCACATTCGATCCGAGAATCACCAGAGGGTTCATCCTTATAAAATCTCTTACTGTCGTCACTGCTGCATTTCCAGTCCAAGGGACATGCTGCACCACCTGTTGGTTGGCTTAGGTAGTCAAAGCTTGAGCTAGCATCTGAATGGCAGCCCTAAATTCTACATGGGCAACCTTCTCGGGCACATAATCATTGAGGGCTAGTGTGAGCTGCAGGTGCCCATCCCTCTTACCATTCTCGTGACTATTTCATTTCCGTTCCTTCTTTTGTTAATTCAGTGAGGAGGCATGATTCTTTAAATGCATATAGCACGAGTTAGAAGGATAAAGAGACATTTCATCGCATGACATAGATCATGAAAGAAGGGACATTTCCTAAAATGTTTCACAGCCTCTTCATCATAAGTGTGGCGTGCTTCACACCCACAAAAATGACCCACTTAACATGGCTTTCAGACACACTAGGACACTTTAAAACCTAGCTCTGATAACAAATTTGTCATATCCCGAACATAGACCCGGATTTATACACAGGACAAGTAACCCACAGAGGCTCTAAGCCGACACATGGCATGAACGTAACATCTAAAGCTCAACATAATGATGCAAAATTAAAATCATACATTATAGAGGAAGTTTGAAAACATAATAACATCTGAACATCTAAATACATAACATAATTTTGAAACTGAATACATACTATGTTTGATAAGTCTCTACATACCGACAAGTTGATTGGACAAGACCCCAACTAACTCACTAAGGTATGAAACTAAAAACACTGAACATAAACTGAAGAAGGGTCCTCAAAGGATAAGGACTCACCAACTCTGGCTGAGAGATGCATACTTTGAGGATCAGACTAATGACGGGGCTGAACCTAAGTGTCCGAGCCTGTATCATGAGAAGATACAGCATAGAGTATGCGGTCAGTATTTAGAAGGTACAGAGTATGCAAGGTAATTAAAAACGGATAATGAAAATACATAAGTGTTCATAAGAGTAGGACAACATGATCATAAAGTAAATATCATAAGGTAACATAACGGCTCAAGGTTTTCAAACCATTCATAATCCAATCATAATCATAGTCATAAGAGAAAACATTATAAAACATAGCTTGAGCCAAAGTACATAAACGTAACCATGCATAAGTCATGAGGAAAAATGGGAGGACTCGTCTTAACTGACACCATCATGATAGAGCCTTACATGAATCCCCACTATTTCTCCCAAGGGGTCAGGACCATCCCAGGCTTTCCAAGTAGGGAGACGCGCATGCGTGGTTATATAACAGGTATCCAATAATAAATATATACATATACCTATTGTGGCACGTAGTTAGGAGACACGGGGTTTACATGAATGTCAGGTCTACTCAGTGCAAGAAACTACCCCCAAAAACATGCACGTGAGGGCTCATATAGTAACCGTAAAATCATTCGTGAAATTTATGGATAAACAAAATAATAACATGATGGATCCCACTTAAAATACATGATTAGCCATGAATAACGGCCCCTAAGTTGGCCAAGAGTCATAAATCCATAAATCATGAAATCCACGCATATTTGTAAAACATGTATATACTTGATATTCATAAATCCATGGTGGGTACTTGAGAAAAATCATATCATAAATCATAAATCATAATTTAGGGCTTAAGAAGATCAAGATCATGATGGAATCATAGCTTGACTTTTCATGAAGCATACATAATTAGGCATAATTTAATTTTAAATTTGAAACTATAAATTTGTAATCAACATAGTTATAAAATCTACCCATAGATCATGAATTATAATTTGATACACGAGAAGAATTGACACATAGATTGATCATAGAGAATTTCACAGGAATTGGAATAAACCCCATAGATCATGAATCTTGAATCTAGAATTGAAATCAATGGAACTGAGAAGGATTTAGAGAATGAGAGTGAAAGGAACTCTCATTCATAGCCTCACATACCTGGGTAAATCAGATTTAGACTTTCTCTTGAAAGCGCAAAGGAAATTGAAAAGAAATTGGAGAAATTTTTCAAGCTTGATCTCCAAGGATGAGTTCTAATTTGCATGCATGGAATGGTAAGACTTAGAATAGGTTTAACACCCTTTAAACTCTTCTAATTGATCTTAAAACAATGTGGTTTAGGACCTTAGAGCTTAGAAATTATAAAAATACCCATAATGAAAAGTCTAGAATTTCTACATTGTCAGTGGCAACGAGTGATACCACGAGTCATACCTTGATACCACAACTCGTGGTATTTGTCCATTACTTCCTTCCCTCATTCTCTAGTTCTCAGGTCCTAATACCACCAACTCAACAAGACGAATCGTTTAACCACACAATGATCCGTTGTATCCTCCTATTATTGCCTCTAATAAAACTACATCTAGACTTCCTACGAGTCACAACATGACTCATACATTCATCCTACAAGTCGTGGGTTCCATCTGTTACTTCGACTGGGGAATTTTTCCTGCTCTTCCCTTGGGCACTTACAGCCACTCGTTGTTCCTCTCCACGAGTTGTAGCATGACTCGTGCTACCCATCTATGACTATTCTAGAACCAACACACTACTCGTGCCTACGAGTTGTGCCTTCAACCAACGGGTCATTACGAGGCCCATTGTTACAACTCCTTTCTACATAATTGCTAACCACGAGTGGTTCCTACGGTTCATGGGTCCTTCCTACGACTTTTACCATCAGTCATCCTAAGGCCAAAATTTTAGATTTTCAGCTACTTCTCATTCAAAATTCCTGAATCTGGTCATAGGCACTTCTGGAGTATTACATTTAATTAGCACAACATCTACACCACACATATAGTCCATCTCATTATTGTCTACAATTTTTGTTATTTTTCTATTCTAATCATGTGAGTTAGAATCTACACCACGCATCATGTCTTCCCAAAAATATTTATTGCTTTGTTTTACTTTGAGTGGTGCGAACTTGTTTCAATTTTTCAAACAACACTTGCACATATCACTCGTTAGTGCCTGTGTGATTTGACCCTGACATCCGTCGGGATATTTGTTTTAAGAAGTGTATTTTGGAAATTATCAACTTGTAATTAAAGATATTTCAATTATAATTTAGAAAATTTAATGCCCCGAAAACCCTATGATCAGACCCGTGAGTTGAAACGGAGAAAAATAGGATTTCTGCACCAGGTCACAAAACGAGTCGTCATGTGACCCTTCAGGATGCCCACGAGTCGTTAAGTGTCTCATCTTGAAGAGTTCGAATTAAGTTGGAAATCCATGTTTTTGGGTAACCACAGACCTGACCACGAATCATGGTCATCACCATGAGTCGTTGAGTTAGTTTTGGTCAAGGATTAGATGAAGGAAGAGGAAGATGGGCAGTGTACCAAACTGATGGGTTACCATGACTTGTCGGGTACACCATGAGTCATGGTGTCCAGAGTTGAGATTTTCCAATGCAGGTGATGAATGACAGGCCACGACTCGTGGCCAGGGATAATGACTTGTCCAATCCCTCATTGGGACTGGCAATCTGTTTTTCCCTGTGAGTTTATTAAGGGCTTTTCAGTAACTCCTATGATCCTAAGGCCTAAACTATCTCATTTTTAAACTCCGAATAGTGATTTTTTAGAAGGGTAAGTTCATTCTGAGCCATTCCTAATTCATGCATACAAGCTTATAGGTTTTGAGATGGTGATCAAGTCTAGTCCTTCCAAGTTCTTCCTTAATTTTCTTTGGGAAATCAAGGAGATTATGAATGGGTGAAATTGTTCACACCCATGCCCAATCTCTCTGTAATTCATGAAAATCTACATGTTAATTCTATGGGATTTTAACCCAATGCATAAATTCCCTAAGTTTCTACCATGAGTATGATCTAAGCATATTTCTATTGATGAATTATAATTCATGGGCAAGTTTTACAATTTTTTCAATTATACATCATGTTCAAGTTTTATAAATTATGATGCCCATCCATGAAAGTTCATGAAAGTTGAGATCTGTGATGTTTGCTCAAGTGTGTTGAGATATTTCTGAGAAAAGCATGCTTTCAAGTTAGCCTTGTCTATGATCATGTTTTAAAATGAATTAAGTATTTTCAAGCATGTTTAAGCATTGGGCAAGCCCATATGTTCAAGTATGATTTATAATTTCATGTCAATTAGCTTACCACATGGTTTTGGAGTCCAGACTCCCAATTATGTTCATCTTGTGGTATGGTTTGATCCAAGGCTCCTCATGTATGATTTAAGATTTTTTATATGTATATGATTATTCAGCTTCATCACTGGATGATGGTCAGCTTAGTTGAAAAATAATGGAGAGCATATGCATCTTTTTGGAAGTAGTGTCTAGCACCGAGTAGGCTAAGCGTCAGTCAAATCTATGCCTCAGAACAATGAGCCTATGTAGGTATGTTTAGATTATTCGGGACCTCCTTTGTGAGATTTATCCTACCCCAAGGTTCCTTCAACTTGATATCGATATCATGGTAGCATCATTAGCCCTGGCAAGGCTTTGGATGGCTCTGCCCATTTGAGTGTGATAGTCGGGACCACGTAAGCTCTATCGTGATAATGTTGGTTATATGATAAGTCTCCCTTTATTCTTCATGATTTCAGTTATGCATGTACATCAGTCATGATATTATGTTTTCAGTAGGTTTGACCCAATGTTCAGTTTTACTTATGATTATCATAGTTCAGCTTTGGGTCATTCGACATAGTTATGATGTTCAGTTATGTTCAGATCATGTACATCGGTCATTTGTACTGACCGCATACTTTATACTATATCGTTTTCTTATACAGGCTCTAATATCTAGACTTAACCTCGTCACTAGCCATTTTTTCGGAGTTCGCATCCAGTCTCAGTTGGTGAGTCCTCATCTCTTGAGGCCCATACCTTATTAGTTATTTTTATATTTTCATTCTCAGTCATAGATAGCTAGTAGCGGTCTTGTCTCATTAACTCATCAGAAATAGAGGATATTCTGACATAGATTATAATCAGCTCTAGATTCAAGTATGTATTCTAATGTTATGTTATGCTTATACTTTCACTATGTTTATTATGATTGATCTCCACTCTTATTGATTGAGTTATATATTATGTTCATGTCATGGGTCAACTTGGAGACTCTCAGGGTTCCTTGCCCTGTGTCTCGATCCGGGCCTATGTTCGGGTCGTGACAAAGAAAATAATATATTTATGCTAAATAAATAATTCCAATATTAAACTAGCAATACCCAATCAATTCTAGCCCCTATCATGCACACACCCCTAGCAAGAGGTTTAGCTACTCTTAGATTAAGAACAAGAGATTAAACCAATAGTGGAATCACTATTATTCATCATTAACAATAAAATTCAAGGACAATTTGTTCTTCAATGGAGGTATACCTTAGAAAGATGATGAAGATGAAGGAAAAATCTCTCATTTCTCTCTATCTTTTTCACTCTCTGAAATTCAATTCAAAAACTATACTATTCAATGGAATTGAGTTGTTACACCCTGTAAAATTCTATCGGTTAGTAGGCGTACGCGTGGATTTGTGATGAGTAAGGAGAGCTCGACACCTGTGTAAAGAGCCTCAAAAGCAAGGTAAGGCAAGGCTGGGCTGGGGGGGACCAGCGTGACATGCCAGCCTGCAGTGTCTTGGCTAGCGCGGCAAGCCAGGGCACTGCCGCTATATATATTGTCCCCTCACTTCATTTTAATTCATTTTGAAAGGGGGTACTCGGCCAGAGAAGAGAGAAACCACAACTTTTCATCAAATTTTCATCGATTAACTACCAAACGCCATCCGAATGCAAATTAACTTTGGGAAATGAGTTCTAGGCCTATGGGCAGCATTACTACGGAGTTATTTCTCAAAAATTCTCTCAGTCCACCAGAACCCCGCTGAGTAAAGGTTGTTGGAATTGCTCCAAATTGGATTCTAAATGGCCATAGGTAATATCTAAGTATTTCTCTCTTATAAACTCTCGAGAAATAATAAGTTTTCGACCGAATGAAATGGAGTTGAAGTTACAGTTGATTCTATTAAAAAAATATTGTTATTGGCCATTTTTATTGTTGAAAATAGCCATATTCACTTAGTGTAAAGGCGGCAACTAAGTGGAATAACTAGCTTCAGGTGGAAAACTTGTTAAACAATCGAAATTCCGCATTCGGGGTCTGTTAAGACTCATTCCGTCGGTAAGTTATTCTCGTCGCATAATGATACGACCTATGTTTTAAATGTAGATAATGATCCTATATGTTGTAATTAGTTGTTGCCAGTATAGTAACACCCTGGAAGTCCTAGAGATCAAACCCCAGAGTTAGAAGAAGTGCAACAGAAAAAGTCAGCATAAATTTACTGTAGGATGAGTCAAGGAATGACTCGTTAGGTGACCCCACGAGTCATGGTTTGACTCGTGGTGGAGCAGTCAGGGAGGTGAGCCAGGCCAGTGGAGATGGACGACCTAACAAGTCTTCTTGCTTGGCAACGACAGGTCAAGTAAGTCGTTAAGAGGGAGAAGCTTTGGTTTTAAGGAAATTTCTAGTGAACTTAACGGAAGGGCATAACAAATCGTTGGGTATGGTGAAAAGTCATGATGTTGGTCATGACCTGAAGGTTGAGAAATTCTAGTAGACCTGACTAGTGGACCTAACGAGTCGTTGGGTGGGACAATGACTCGTTTAGGTGAGTCGTGGCATCAGTTCAGGCAAATTTTTCAATTTTCTCAGGGGCAAGTTAGAAAAATCCCACGCTCCCAGATTTGAAGTGATGTCATTTTGGGTATGTTTTGGGACGTTTTTAAGGGTTTTCCTAAGCCTAAATCCTCATTCTTTCAATCTCTTTCTTTCTCCTCTCTTCTCAAATATCCTAGGGGTTCCTCCAAGGTGTTGTTCAAGCTTCAAGGAAGGTAATCAAGAAGAATTTTCTTCTACCTGGTATGTAGGACTTCAACAATGATATTTTTCCATCCTTGTCCCCTAAAATGTTTTCAATAAGAATCAAATTTTAAATCTATTTAGAGTACCATGATTTGGGATTTGAGAGATAGGTAATTTCTACTTTGTTCCTAGTTCCTAAATGCTAATATTTACTTCAATTATGGAATAAATTGGAATATTAATTATTACTGGGTTGCTTTGGAATATGGATTATATGTTGGGATTGCATGATGGTAGTATGTTCTTCATGAATTGTCTTGAGTAATAAATGGTTTTTGCATATTGTTGACTTGATTGTCGTAGTCATGCATGAATATGATGAAATTGTGAAAATTAGGTTGAGTATGTATGCATGTAGTATGTTCTTCCTAAATTGATTCTAGTATTAATTGGGAATTGCACATTCCTTCCATGATTATCATAGAAACTCATGAACATGATGGAAGAGTGGAAAATATTGCGTAATTAAACCTATTGACTTGACTATGATGTTGGTGATCATATGGAATTGAGTAGAAGCTGTGGGCTTGAGTAATTGAAATAAGGTAGGTGCCATTACAATGCTTTAGATTTAATTGATTTGGCGTAAGAAGATTTCACCTCCATTGCTGAACTATGAAGCTTAGGTGGATTCTATATTGTTTTTCATATAAAAATTGTTTCCATAAAAATCTTGGAATCTAAAACGCCCGTGGCTAAGGAGTTCACAAAGGAGTGGTTACGACAAGTGTGTGGAATGTCGTAGACCTAAATAACAGAAGTCATATATCTGGATAGAGTATGAGTTGTATTTATAAACTATGCATGACCTCATATTACATGTGAATGAAATGATCTTGGGGTTTAGAGGGTCATGATCGTATATAGATAATGTGACCCTATAGAAAGCTCGTTAGCAAGAGATGCTTAAGATAGCTATAAATTGGATTCCATGATGAGGTGGATAATGATGATAGCGCATGAGAATGATATCGAAACTTTTGGGCTTGATGTTATTTGAATGTAGCCCCCACCCCATTGATAAGAATGTTGTATGATGAAAGTCAGGAAATGTCCTTTTCCTCTATTTAGCTGCTACAATTTAGATTAAATTTAGTTAGTCGGGATTTCTAATTAGCAAGAGTATTTCCCTAGTCAGTCGGGATTTCTCATTAGCAAGAGTATTTCCCTAGTCAGTCGGGATTTCTCGTTAGCACGAGTATTTCCCTAGTCAGTCAGGATTTCTCGTTAACAAGGGTATTTCCCTAGTCAGTCGGGATTTCTCTCTAGCAAGAGTATTTCCCTAGTCAGTCGGGATTTCTCATTAGCAATAGTATTTCCCTAGCCTGTCAGGAGTAACATCCCTATCTAGTCAGTGACTTCTTACATCAAAGTTTTCTATCCCTTCGACAGTTAGGGATTTTCTCTAGTGAGAATGTTTCCCTTGGACAGTCGGGGAACCTTTTGATATCAGTCATGACCTTGCATCCTTGTGTCACTAAGATCAATACCTTTGTGCTCCAGTTGAAATTGTAATAATACATGTCTGTATTATGTGATTATGTTTATATGAATATGTGGATATCATACAAATTGTTGTATCTCTTTTTGGTTACGTTACTAATCCAGTGATTTACAGTACTCCCTATTTGTGTATTGATGTTTATGAGTTACTTGTTAATATTTCTGCCTACTAAGTACATTTCAAGTACTGACTCCACGCCTCTTGTGCTATATCATTTTATGATATAGATTCAGGTCTCCAGGTCCAGTCGTGCGATTAGATACGTTTCTCCCTCTCTCAACTGCTAGTTTTGAGTCCTCACTATCAGAGGACCTGTCATATGTTCTCATTCTATTATATTTCAGTTTTCAGACTTTTGGAGTTATCTAGGAGCTTGTCCTAGCAACTCATCAGTTTGTTAGAAGGCTTTCACACTTATATGGACAGATTCAGCATTCTATTTAAGTATCGATAAATTGTCTTTATGGATCATATTAGACTTTTGTTATTCCTTTAGTTGGTTCATGATGTTAGATGTTTCTTATGTTTAATGCGTGTGATGGTTATGCCATGGATTGAATTGGAGCCTTTCGGGGTTCCTTGTCCCGGGTCCACAATTCGAGTGTGCTCTCGGGTCGTGGAAAACTTGGTATCAGAGTAAAGGTTTAGAGTGTCGTAGGGTGTTTGAATGTTGCGTTATGTGGAGTCTTCCTCATGGGTTTGAAGTGCACCACACTTTTGACGAAGAGGCTATGAGATGTTTTAGGAATGTTCCTTTTTTCTTCATGATTCTTATAGTGCGTAGAATATGAAGATCTAAACATTTCCTCCCTTAACTCGTGCTTTACGCGCTCGCAGATAATGCCTCCCAAATAAGCGAATGGAAGAGGTCGTGGTAACGGCCGCCAGCAGGTACCACCAGCCCCGACATATCAAATGGAGGATCGTGTTGCTCATGTCGAGTTTCGAGCTACCATCCACATGTTGCCGCAGGCCCTGAATGCCAAGATTAATCAGCAGGCGGTAGCTCGTTCACCACAGCATGGAAATGAAGCGGCGACAAGGATAAGAGATTTCCTTCGGATGAATCAACCTGAATTCTTGGGGTCAAAGGTGCATGAAGACCTATATGAGTTCTTGGAGGAGATACAAAAGATTACTTGCATTATAAGAGTGACAGGGCAAGAGAGCGCAGACTTAGCCTCCTACCAATTAAAGGGAGTTGCTTACATCTGTTATTGTCAGTGGAGAGACAGTGGAGGAATAGAAGAGGGTCCCATGGTTTGGGATGAATTTATGGTTGCATTCTTGGACAGGTTTTTCCATCGGGAGTTTAGGGAGGCAAAGGCGGCAGAGTTCATTAACTTGAAACAAAATGACATGATTCTACAAGAGTATGCATTGGAGTTCACTCGGTTATCTAAGTGTGCACCGAAAATGGTAGTCGACCAACGGGCCCGAGTGAGCAGGTTTGTGAGTGGAGTGTCAGGCTCCTTGGTCAAAGAATGTAGAACTACCATGTTGCACCGGACATAGACTTCCCATGTTTACAAATGGAAGCAAAACAGATGAAAGAAAAAGAGAGAGGCCAAGAAAGCCAATAATAGAGACTTAGAGTCCTCCCATTAAAGGTCAGGTACAGGATATCACTCACACTGCCATCAGAGATTAACAGCCCCAACACTTTCGACAGCCAGTACTCCGTATAAGCCTAGAGTAAGGCAAATCACGTACCTATTGTGTACAAGTTGTGGAAAGCACCACTTGGGAGTTTGCATGGCCGGTACAAATGTATGTTTTTGGTACGGTGAGGTAGGCCATATGCACCAAGATTGCAAGACGGCTAAGCAGGGTGAGAGAAGATCCTCAACCACCTTTTTGGTAGCTCCTATAGCCCATTCATTTTAGCAGAATACATCTTCCAACCTAAGAGGCGGACATCGTCAAAACTTCTCTTATGCAGTAGCAGCCCATCAGGATAAGGGAAAAGTGCCAGTAGTGGCCACAACTGTGTTATGAATCTCGTACTATTATTTATATGATGCCAACCTCTATAATAAGTATGAAGTTCAGTTGAGATTGTGGGAAAATATTGTTGGGGTATGATGTAAATAGCTGTCGTATAAGGCTTGTAGTGAAGGTTAGACGTGAAAGAAGAGTTAAGAATTAATACCTTAAGAAGGAATCGGGAGCCTTAGAATGGTGGCTCTAAGCTAAGGGGGACATAGTGAGTATGTGAAGAAAGTGAGACCTTGAGGATGCTAATAAAGGGATTTCAGCCTTAGCGGTTGCAGCATGCGAACCTCTACTAAGTTCAGATAATCTTCCTTGTACCTCGGTTAGAGTTAAGTTATGTCTATATCTATGTGCAGATTCCCAAGGTTTAGAGATAACCATTTCAGTCAGTAAAGTCAGTTTTTGCCCTATGATGTCCTTATGGCTTATCATTATGTTATGAATCAGTTAAGTATGTTAACTTATGTGACCAGTATATTCAGCTTGAGCTCAATCTTTGGGAGTGGTTTATTTACTCAGTAGAGTCAGATTATCTCATGTATGTGCTCATTCCTAAATGTCGATGGTGACTCATGCTTATGAAATCCTTACTCTCAGTTAGATCAGATATTATGAATCCTGAATTAGTATCGGAGGGCGATTTGAGAAAGAAGGTTTCATCTGTATCAGTTCTGTTCCAGACAACAAGGGGGGAATTTTCTTTCAGTGTTTGGTTTAGTTCCCTGTTTGTGTCATGTTCTTCGTTCTTCATTGAGTCACGGTGTACATGTTATATGTGAGTTTTCAGGTTTGGTGTGTAAGGTTGGCCCAGAGTCAGATGCTCCATTGATGTTTAGCTGTGATTGATTGATATCTGGATATCAGCTTCATCTCTATATTTTTAGTGTGTTCAGCCAACATTCCAGGATGAATGTTCCCATGGGGAGATATTTTCACACCCCCGAAGTCCTAGAGATCAAACCCCGAAGTCAGAAGAAGTGTAGCAGAAAAAGTCAGCAGAAATTTGTTGTAGGACGAGTCAGACAACGACTAGTTAGGTGACCCCATGAGCTGTGGTTTGACTCATGGGGGAGCAGTCAAGGGAGGTGAGCCAGGAGAGTGGAGAGGGATGACCTGATGAGTCTTCTTTCCTGGAAACAACTCATCAAGTCAGTCATTAGGAGGGAGAAGCTTTAGTTTTAAGGAAATTTCCAGTGAACTTAACGAATCGTTGGGTATCGTGACGAGTCATGATGTTGGTCGTGACCTAAAGGTTGAGAAATTCCAGTAGACATGACGAGTGGACCTAACGGGTCGCTGGGTGGGACAACGACTCATTAGGTGAGCCGTGACATCAGTTCAGGCAAATTTTCAGATTTTCTTAGGGGCATATTAGTAAAATCCCATGCTCCCAGATTTAAAGTGATGCCATTTTGGGTAAGTTTAGGGACGTTTTTAAGGGTTTTCCTAAGCCTAACCCCTCTTTCTCTCAATCTCTTTCTTCCTCCTCTCTTCTCAAATATCCTAGGGGTTTCACCAAGGTGTTCTTCAAGCTTCAATGAAGGTAATCAAGTGGGATTTTCATCTACCAGGTATGCGGGACTTGAAGAAGGATATTTTTCCATCCTTGTTCTCCAAAATATTTTCAATAAGAATTCATTTTTAAATATATTTAGAGTATCATGATTTGGGGTTTGAGAAATGGGTAATTTCTTCTTTCTTCCTTGTTCCTAAATGCTATTATTTACTATGATTATGAAATAAATTGGAATGTTAATTAATGGGTTGCTTTGGAATATGGATTATATGTTGGGATTTCATGATGGTAGTATGTTCTTCATGAATTGGCTTGAGTAATAAATGGGTTTTTCTTATTGTTCACTTGATTGTCCTAGTCATGCATGAATATGATGAAATTTTGAAGATTAGGTTGAGTATTTATGCATGTAGTATGTTCTTCCTAAGTTGATTCTTGTATTGATTGGGAATTGAACATTCCTTCCGTGATTATTGTAGAAACTCTTGAACATGATGGAAGAGTGGAAAATATTGCTTAATTAACCCTAAAGACTTGATTCTGATGTTGGTGATCATATGGGATTTAGTAGAAGTTGTGAGCTTGAGTAATTGCAATAAGGTGGGTGCTGTTATCATGCTTTAGATTTAATTGATTTGGCGTAAGAAGATTTCACCTCGATTGCTGAACTACGAATCTTGGGCAGATTCAATATTGTTTTTCTTATAAAAGTTGTTTTCATAAAAATCTTGGAATCTAAAATGCCCGCGGATAAGGAGTTCACAAAGGAGTGGTTACGACAAGTGTGTGGAATGTTGTAGACCTAAATAAGCGAATTCATATATCTGGATAGAGTATCAGTAGTATTTATAAGCTATGCATGACCTCATATTACATGTGAATGAAATGAACTTGGGTTCGGACGGTCATGATCGTTTATCCATAATGTGACCCTGTAGAATGTTCATTAGCAAGAGATGCTTGATACAACTATAAATTGGATTCCATGATTGGGTGGATAATGATGATAACACATGAGAATTATATCGAAACTGTTGGTCTTGATGTTAATAGAATGTATCCCCCACCCCGTTGATAAGAATGTTGTAGGATGAAAATTAGTAAATGTCCTTTGCCTCTGTTTAGCTGTTACAATTTATATTAATGTTAGTCAGTTAGGATTTCCCGTTACCAAGAGTATTTCCCTAGTCAGTCAGGATTTCTTTTTAGCAAGAGTATTTCCCCAGTTAGTTAGGATTCCTCGTTAGTAAGAGTATTTCCCTAGTCAGTTGGGATTTCTCGTTAGCAAGAGTATTTCCCTAGTCAGTTGGGATTAGTCGGTAGCAAAAGTATCTCCCTAGTTAGTCGGGATTTCTCATTAGCAAGAGTATTTCCCTAGTAAGTTGGGATTTCTCGTTAGCAAGTGTATTTCTCTAGCCAGTCGAGACTAACATCCTTAGCTAGTCGGGGAGCCTTTTGATATCAGTCATGAACTTTCATCCCTGTGTCACTAAGATCATTACCCTTGTGCTCCAGTTTAACTTGTAACAATGCATTTCCTTATC
This sequence comes from Datura wrightii, assembly GCA_035772735.1. Lineage (NCBI taxonomy): Eukaryota > Viridiplantae > Streptophyta > Magnoliopsida > Solanales > Solanaceae > Datura > Datura wrightii. The sequence goes on from JASDFA010000002.1 coordinate 17,470,530, forward strand.
ATGTGATTATGTTTATATGAATATGTGGATATCATATAGATTGTTGTATGTTATACCCCGTAGGATTCCCGGCACCTAGATGGCCTATTCGTGCGTTGGTTAAGCATATTTGGAAGCCATACGTGCTAAAGAAAGGCCCGGGAAAAGACCGGACGAGTAACCTATCGAACCATCGCGGGAGGAGCCAAGGCAGAGCCCCTCCGCGATGGCAGTGTGTCACGGAGGTGAAGCCTCCGCGTTGGCTCCGTGACACGTTGGCCTTGTCCAGGCCCAAGTATATAAAGCCCCACTTCGGTTTTAAATCATATCATCCTTATAAAATTTCCAGAAAACAGAGAGGAAAAGTCAGAGGAAAGAAAAGAACAAAGAGGGTAATATAATTTCGTCCGATTACGCTGCCAAACGTAGTCCAAACCCAAATTAACCTCAGGTACTGAGGTATTTAGCAGCAGAGAGCATTCCTACGGATTTAGTTTCGCGAAATACAGCCGACGAATCATCGAGCTACCGAGCTAAGGTAAGTAGAATTGCTCCAAACTAGTGTCTCTGTGCTCCTAGCTGTGAAGTGAATACTTCTCCCTTCTGGACCTCTGAAAAATAGCGAGTTTTCGACCGTCTTTCGATAAGCCTAAATTTAGGCTATAATTATATCGAAAGTGACGTTGTTCTTTAGAATAAAGCTATATTTAGTATTAATTAGCGTGTACATGAATGCAGTTGGGAGAAATAGCTGAAGTATTGACCGAGCCTCGTCCGACAGACGGATAACTCGAGGTTAAGGTATGTAAAGCTAGTTTCCTCGGCAAGTTAGTAGTCTTAGCCTTGTATAGTACAATAAACTCCGTAGTAAAATTCCCAGAGTTGAATGTTAAGTATTGTGCAAGTTCAGTAAACCTAGTTTGCGTTGTTATATCGTATTCAGCCTGAAAGTTAGAAAAGCATGCGCCCAAGGGCAAGTTAGTATTTTAGATTCAGTATAGCCTATTACGTGATTAGCAAGCATGTAGTAGAATAAAAAGGAACAAATTTTCATAATAAAAGTCAGTAAAGAAAGATCAGATAGACAGACAGTTATGGCTACAGATTAGCCATTCAGACATATAGTATCTTGGCTACATATTAGCCGTACAGTTAAACAGAGATTACAGAATCAGTATAATTAGTAAGAATCAGTTCAGTGTAGAAGCAGATCAGAATAAGAAGTTAGATTTCAGATAGTCTTTTAAGTTATACATGCTTGCTATTAATATGTGCTATTTGTTTGTTGAGACTTGCTATGGCATGTGGGTGTCCCTTTGCATCCCCACCGCCCTTGGGTTATAGCTGTGTCGATACCAGATTCAGATACCGCCACTAGCTGGGCGATGCCGTCCTCCTAGAGGACGATGATGGCCGACCACCATGATAATACGGTCCAGATTACCCTGCTTGCAGGGGTAGTTCAGTTTACTCTGTGCAGAGCCAGATTACCCTGTTTACAGGGGCAGATTACTCTGTGTGCGCTTGTGGCCGAGGGCAGTTTCGGATACAGATTTTTATAAAATTACCCTATTGCGTGCTTGCAACCAGGGGCAGTTTTAGTCACAGATACAGCAACAGATTACCCCGTTGCGCACTTGCGCCCTGAGGCAGGAGTCTTCGGACTCAGACACAGTTTATTGTCAAAGGCCAAGGCCTGAGCTAAGTACCCAAGGGGGCCAGTAGGAGGAGCTCACAGTTATCATATGAGTGGAGTGGCTTATTTTTGGTTGGTTTAGACCCGGGTAGGGGTAAATAGATTGTTCTGTTGGTTGGCACCTTCCGGCTTATGGGGGTCGGTCAGGTATTGTGTGTATTATTATGTATATCTCTATGTGCTATTAGATATTGATAGATAGTAGGACGACACGACATCAGGTACGCTCAGTTTAGTTATAGAATAAATAAACTCTCCCCAGTTATCCTCCGCTAGATAGACTCAGCTACTTTCTGCTTATATGTCATGTTACTATTGTTATTCATTTCAGTTGTGTATTTTAGTCGCTTGCATACTCAGTACCATTGGTACTGATGCCCAGTGGGGCGCTGCATTACTTGCCTGCAGGTACTTACAGACGAGGAGCCAATCCCTCGTGATCCTAGCCAGCGCAGAGTTATCAACTCCTGTCATCCGAAGTTTAATATTCAGAGGTGTATTTCATTTTCTTTTATTGTATAGTACGGGTAGGTCGGGCCCTGTACCGATCATTTCTATTGTTATTCCTAGAGGCTTGCAGTCTGTATATATTTCCCTGTGGTCAGTTGAGCCGGTCGTGTGAGGCCGTGCAGTTTGTTGTAGTTAGTTAGTATTTCAGTTCCTGTTGGCCGTGTGTGGCCATAACCAGTCGGTAGTGGTGACCTTGTCGGTCACGTAATTATCTAGCATGCTAAAGTTAAGATATAGAGAACTAGACAGCATGGTGGCCTTGCCGGCCCGCATAGGTTCCCTTACAGTAGTATGTTTCTGGTTAGCTGTTTTACAAGTACAAGTGGCTATAGGCCAGTTGGCCGGAGGCTGTGTTTACAGCCGTTATATAGCCCTTTGTTTCCAGAAATTTGAGTTAGAGCCAGCCAGGCACCAGATGTGCTTTGGCTCACCAGATAGCAGTCTAGGTTCTACTAGGGCACCAGGTGCCAGTCACACCCCCCCAGAGCGGGGCGTGACAAACTTGGTCTCTTTTCGATTGCGTTACTAATCCGGTGATTTATAGTACTCCCTATTTGTATATTGATGCTTATGAGTTATTTGTTTATATTCCTGCATACTGAGTACATTCCAAGTACTGACCGCACACCTCTTTTGTTGTATCATTTTACGATATAGATTCAAGTCTCCAGGTCCAACCGTGCGATTAGATACGTTTCTCCCTCTTTCAGCTGCTAGTTGTGAGTCCTCACTATCAGAGGACGTGTCTTATGTTCTCATTTTATTATATTTCAGTTTGCAGACATTTGGAGTTAGCTAGGAGCTTGTCCTAGCAGTTCATCAGTTTGTTAGAAGGCTTTCAAACTTATGTAGACATATTCAACGTTGTATTTAAGTATCGATAAATTGTCTTTATGGAACATATTAGACTTTTATTATTCCTTTCGCTGTTTCATGATGTTAGATTTTTCTTATGTTTAGTGCATGTGATGATTATTCCATGGGTTGACTTAGAGCCTTTCGGGGTTCCTTGACCCAGGTCTACGATCTGGGTGTGCTCTCGGGTTGTGACAAGTATGTAAGGATTAGGTATGTCGTGATTAGCTGCTATTAGTAGATTACGATTACATATGTTTTGGTTAGCTGCTAGAAAATGTATAAAGATTATATCGTAGTATCCCTTGTCGGAAAAGAATATGTTAAGTGTGACACACGCTAGAAGCATCATAGGAACTCCTGTATTCTTCAGTTCATTGTGTTAGTAGAATTGGATGTTCTACTTTCAGGCCTAGACCTTAGAGGCTCATGGATAGTTATTGGGCCTGAGTTAGTAAGTTCAATAGCATAGGTGAAGCTAGACAATATAATTACCAGTTTGGCGCGTGTATTGTCAGTGAAGCACGCCTAGAGGCCATTAGCGTACCCTTACGCCCCAGGGATAGAAATTTAGATAGGATGTCCATACATTAGAGTCAGTGGCACTAGGGTTGTCTAGTCAACTGAGTGACAATCTGCCATCTAGTTAGCTACTACCAGTAACTGTCAGTTCCATTTGACTTAGTATTCATCATACAGGCTGCCCAGGAAGCCATTCTAGTCGTTCAGGTTGAAAAGACCCGTGGGTACCCTAAGGAAGGGGACCTTATTAGTAGTTAGAGGCGGGGCCAATGCCCCAGCCTATTCCTATAAGATGCTCAGGTACAGGTTGCCCTGAGTGGCTAAGTTCAGGTAAACTTACCTACAAGGTTAGAAATCATCTAGAAGATTCATCTGTGATCCGATTAGACCAAGTTAAGGTCTATAGGACTAGAACCATTTTAACACAGTATTACCCTCAGTTAAGAATTTCAGTAGGCTACTTGTAGAGGATTAGGGGCCGACCGCTCAAAAGCATGCTCGGTCAGTAGCATCCCTACAGTCATTCTAAGGAAAGGAACTAAGTAATTGGTCATCTGCGACCGTAAAGTTGCTTATGAGTTATAGTTGTCCAAGCAAGACATTCAGAGTATTATTAGCCCATTAGAGATTATGATCACTATTAGTACCCTCTAATAATATACAGGTACACGAGGTGTGCCTTCTAGCAGCTATGTAGACTATTCTAGGGGCAAGCAGCGGTCGCGTTAAGCCCAAAGGGCCAGATAGGCCTTTGAGTGGCTAGATTGAGACTTCAGTATAGCACATTGGTTGGTATTTCCCTCACCTAGGAGCCTTCTGTGACTACCCTGATGTCGACCACATTACACCTCCCAATTGAGACATAAAGTGGTTGATGCCAAATATAGAACCCAACTATAGGTTGAGGTCGATGCCATAGGGAATATAGCAAAGAACTTAAGTTAATGCGAATAGCTATTACTATCGAGTTACATATTTCCTAAGGGGGAAAGAAATAGAATACTAAACCAAAGTAAAACTACTGAATGCTTAGATCACATTCGGTTTGTATTCAATTAATGATTTGACTAGGATTATGCTCCCCAAGACTTCATAACCACAAGGCTTATACACTAGTCATCTATTCCGGTGTTCAACATGCAATATCGGTAAGTTAGGTTCACCTTAATGGTTGGTCCCCTATCTAGATGATTGTCACCACGCAACTTGATCCGTATACGGGTGTACTTTTAATTGACCCTTACCCTTAATATCGGATTAGCTGTCTCCAGACAAGTTCAAGCTATTAGATGAGGGTTGATAGCCTCAAATCTCCATTGTTAATCCATTTTTCCTATTCACTACCTCCTTGGTTTGGTAAGTGAGAATAAGGCAAGTCCTAATGTTTGCAACCATCAAGAATCAATTAAAACAAAGGGAAAACAATACATGCATTAAATCCTATTCAAGAATCACTAAGTATTCAACCTATGTGTGTTAATTCATCTTGGTTCCCACAACCCTAATTATAGGTTTAGCTACTCATGCTTGTATGATCACAATCACAAAATATTGAATAAATCATAATTGAAACTTACAAATTATTGTAGAAGAAAACCAAGTAAATTGAATAAAACTCCAAAATTGATTAATAAATTCCAATGTTAATTTTCATCCTCAAATTCAAGAAAAAAATTGTAAACCTTGTTTCTTGACCCAAGAATAATAGTACAACAGCAAAATCCTACGTGAAAATTAGTAACAATAAACTTCCTTTCAAAAATAAATCTAAAAACATTGTATTTATAATTTCAAGAAAACCTTTTCCTAATCAAAACTGGAAATAAGGTCGTCAGTGACCACGGGCTTCATGACGAATCGTTGGGATCTTTGATGAGTCGTTCCTTGCTAAAACTAAGTCGTCTTCAGCATTGATCCCAATTGTGGTAACGGGTCACCTAACGAGTCATTGTGCCTAGGCACGAGTCATTAGGCCCCTCGTGGTCTAACTCATTCAAAATTCCAGTGCACCTTACGGTTGGTTCCATTGTTCTGCCAATAAGTCATTTAGTCAACTAATGAATAAGTCGTCCGTCAACTCCACTAACTACTTCTGCACTAATTCTTCTCTAGTCTTTACGACTGTCACCACGAATCCTTACCAGATGTAACAAGTCATTCCCTCAACCTGTCAGGTACATTGTTTCTGCATCTTCAAAATTCATCTTTTGCCCACAGCTTCAACAACGAGTCGTGCTTCTTCACAATGACTCGTGAAGTTCCTAACAGTCACCTATTCATTCATTTTAAGCATTAATTTGCCCAATTCACTTTCGAACCAGTTTTCCTGTAACATTAAACACAAAACACATCATACCTATATAAACATGCCATGAATGTGCATAATTTCTTGGTATTAAGTGTCGAAAGTGTCGTAAAATCACGGCACATCAAACCCTCAACTTAGAACTTTTGCATGTCCTCAGGAAAACATAAAATAAAATAAAATAAAATAAACTACTTCGACTCTTCAATCGAAAGAACTCCAGGAAACTTACGGCAGTCACATTTATTCATCAAATCGAATTTTCTACCCCCTCCCTCATGATATCAACTCAAATCACAAATGTACATGAAAAATTTCCAACCATGACACAGAGGAATCAAAATATGGCAAAACACTATCACTTGCAACCACGCATATAATTCTATAACACTGACCTAGACAATTTACAGACGATTTTATTCACCAAATTATCTCACTTCAAAGAAGTCCCATGCTCACACATGTGTATATGATTATTTTGATATATTTTTCTTGGGAGTAAGTAAGATTCACTCACTCTCACAATGAAATTCTAACTGTGTGCATACAATACCATAGGCTTGCCTTTACTTTGAGTACCTCGAGTTTCAGACATGTAACCAGGATAACTATAGGACTTTCTAGGCTTGTAACGCAGGCTCAGGCTCGGGTATGGTACATATGGAATTAGTAGCTTAACCATCCTTGGCACTACACACATCTTGACTCCACTTTTCACCCCCTTTTTTCTATTTTCCCCCCTTTTTCCTTTACTTGCTTCTTCCTTTCTTTGCCTTTGCAACTACCAATGTGGTTTCTCTTTATTCAAGCATCATTGATGTCACATCATTCTTTTCTTTTCTTTTCTTACTTTTTGACAACAATTTTTATTTCTTTCTTTTCTTTTCGTTATGCATACCGCACCTGCTCTTTCCTTTTCATTACCCAATTTTCATTCCACCCGTCTCTTCTTAATCACCCCTATAATAGCCACCCTCAACTTAGGTGATTTGCTTGAGTTGAGGTTCACAATATCCACAGAGGGACTAGGGCGAAAATAGGTTCATTTTTAATAAAAGCAGGAAGGTGAATTGGTTTAAACAAAAAGAGAGATCAATTTAAGCTCAAACATTTTGACAAGGGACCTTTATTCTCTTTTGGTAGGTCTTTAAGGGTAAAGTAGGCTCATAAATAAAAAACGTCCTATGATCATTTCCTAGTTTCCTATCCTCTATCTTGGTACGATTGATCAGACAAGTTCTAGATTTACACACACAACTGAATTTAGCTATTAAACCTCACTCACACATAGCATAGGTCAACATCATCACTTCTACTAACTGCTAGTTCAGGTATAGCCATACAATGATAATCATGTTCACAGTTTCATCGCCATGCAAAGATTCACAAAGATCGTACTTGTCAACTTTAACATACACATTTAAAATTTTTGAAGGGGTATCAACTAATAAATTAACAAAAATCAACAAGTTTAGCTCTTGACTGCCTTTAGTTCAGCTAACTTTCTTTCGACTGACATAAACAAACACAAAAAAAACATAAAACCCTAAATGTGTCGATTCTACTAGATATGGAACACCCTAGGAAAATATATTCGGCGTTAAACACCCTCGGGTTATGTTAAGAAAAAGAATGCACAGGTATCCCTCCCCATCCCCATTAAGAAAATCATATGTCTTTCTCGACGCGTATATATCAGAAAAACTAGGGAATTAGGGAATATACCGATGTGACCTAGGTGTCGGCTACTTGGTCGGTGGAGGGTGAACATACGCCTGCAATACCATCTTGACCCGGTGCATTTTCAGATCTAACAGAGCTTGTCACTTCTCCACGAGTTCTCACTGCCTCAGTCTTGGCTCTCTGTCAAGCCTCCTCTCTCGATATATGTAGCACTCTCTACATCTCACTCCGCTCTCATTTTTTCTGACGGAGCAGAGAAGCATCTTCTGAAGAACTTGCCTCTTCACGAGGCCTCTTTCCCTTATCATGTGCCACCGGCTCCTCAGTGATAAAATCAAAAATTGGTGGCAACTCTTCTTCAAACTCATCATCTATCATAGGAAGTACCGTGGAGGTACTGCAGCTACTTGTCGTGCGGCCACATCCCGCACCTCGGGTCTGAGCTCTGAATGCCATTTTGACAATTCAGGTGCCTTTAACTGTGCAAGGTGCTCATCCATTCTTTTCTCGAAAGCGTCCAAGCGGCCATGCATACAACTGGACAATGGTCCAACTCTTTTGACACCTACGACTTTACCTACTTCATCAAAACTTTTACCTGTAGAGCCATGTGCGTCTGCTACTTTTCATCCTTAGCTAGCCGCCTAGCCATATAAACTAAGAAATCCTGAGAAATCATAACTAGGTTGGCTATAGTGGCTCGTGGAGGAGAAACTGGTGGTCTAGGAGCTGCTGCGGTGGATGATGACTCGAGAACATCAGCAGGTGTGGAGGTGTCCGCTGCATCTGTAGCCTCAGGCTAGCTACCTGTCTCTTTTCCCTCTATAGGCTCAGCCGCCAACTTAGTGAACTGTGTGGTATCGGTTTGCATACCTCTTCCAAATGCGTCTGCTAATATGGTTTCTCCAGCGTATGCAACTGCCTGAGTCCTTGCTCTCGATACAGGGTTTGTGTCATCTCGAATCAACTCGATATTTGTTATATTCTGGACCACTATTATCTGTTCAACTGATGGAAACTCCAGCACCTTTGACTCCTGACAAAGTGTATCAATAATAAAGGGGAAGGGAATTGTAGTACCATCCTTGATTGCTCGCTATCTAATCTCCTCAGCAATGTACCACAAGATTGATGGCTTATCTCTCCATAATACTTGCTACCAATGCCTCTCTGTCAGGTGAGAAGATGTTATCGTTGTTCTTGGTACCAGCCTGTGCCTCACTACTGACCACCAAATTTTGCCTGAAAGTTGAGTGTGGCCTTCTTTATCTGAGACTCTGTTACGTGCAACCATTCGACAAGTGGACCTCTTGTAGCAATGATTCGAGATAGCCAAGTATATTGCCTGATGCGCTCCTAGGTCAATTTTTTGGTCTTGACTTTCTCCATCTCATATAGCCTGTGGTAAAACACGACCATGTTCATTGGTGCATGATAATCTGGCCCATAGAGCATCCTAGAGATTGTCCTCTCAGATATTTCTACTGGAGTCTCTCGAACCAACACTTGCGTCAAGGCATGCCTATTTTTCCTGTCCTGACCCCCTAATGCCAAACGATTTAGTGCGGCCACATAGGCTACATAAAATTCTCTGACTAGGCACGGGCTGTAGCATCCTGATGGCTCGGTCAACCACTCGAATCTGTACTTTTCGAACATAGCTTGTAGCTCTACAAGGTCTTTCATCCCCATAGTGATCAGCCTCGGCTCCTTGTATATGCTCGTGTTTGTATTTCCATTCTCATTAGGAGCAATATCTCTGTTATATATGGCCCTCATACCATGAACAAACCATCTCCGCAAGTTCCTTAGTTGCTCGTTTGATGTGTTCGAGGTCTCAGTCAGTTCATCATCAGAGTCCCCTTACTGAGCATGTGACTCTTCAACTATCTTTGTGTTTCATCCAGCTGTGAGGGCCTCGGGAGCAAGTGCAGTTGCAGCCCTAGCATTATCATCAGTGCGGCTAGGTGGATCCCTCGCCAGTAGAGTGGGAGCATCGACAAGGGCTGTTGGATTTGAAGTTTGTTGAGCCCTATCCCTGGTTGACCTCCTCACTAACTGCTCCTCTAATACATCATATTCCTCCTCAGATCCACTTGACTTTTTGAAGGAGGATGGCTCATCAAACAGTCTACGGTATGATGGTTGACTGCGCTCAGGTGCTTGTTTCTTTTCCTGACCTTTCCTTGGTGTACCTCTCGAAGCCATTGCACCTGTGGAAACATTGTTAGTATATGAGATGAGATGAAACAAAAACATTTTAAAAAGTGCTGCTCAGTGGACCTGATGAGTGACTAAACGAGTTGTTGCCACTGGCAATGACCCGTGAGGTCCCTCATTGTCACAAACTAGTCTTCCTTCATGTTGGGCCAGTGTACTTGACGACTGGTCCCAACGAGTCGTTACCAAAGGCAGTGAGTCATTAGTTCAGTCGTTAGGTACACTGACCTATTGATTTAATTTTTCCACTCTGGACGAGCTACACAATGAGTCATTTGGTGATTCAACCACTCGTGTGTAGCTCCTACTCAAGAGTTTCAGTTTACCCATACGTTCAGCTTCATCTACTTCCTATTATTCAATCTCCACAAACACAAACCTTAATTTCTCACACCAACCCATGTACATTCAATCGCAATTTAGTTGTTTAAATCTTCCTAGGGTTCATTATCATCATGGGGAAAAAATCAAAACAAATACAACATTTAATTAGACCCTTGCAAGTTCATCAAAAACATGGGTTACCAACAAAAATTCTTATTCAAATGTAAGCGACACTCACAATTAAGAGGGAAAAATGTACTCATGAAATGGTTTAGCAGAGATAGGAGAGCGATCGTGTGTGCTTTGATATCGTGGTGAGTGCAATGTCAGGGGGTTGTTCAATGGGTTTGACAGAAGAAGAAGAAGGGGGAAGTTTGAAATTGTTGGGTTGTTGGGTTTAATATTAGGTGAGAATTTTGAAAGGTAAAAGAATCATGTTTATATGATTAAGTTAAACTATACCCTAATTCCAGCCTGGGTCGGGTCGGATGTCAACTTATTTTTTAAAAACGCAGGACGAATCCCAAATGAGTCGTTTTGTGATGAAATAACTCATTTTGGGACTTTGTTTTGTGACTGGAGTTCAACAAACTTACCTGGGACCTAACGAGTCAAGCAACGACTTGTGGTGTCACCTAACAAGTCGTAGCTTTAGACGTGGTCCTTGGACTGTTGTAGCATCAATACGGGTCACTTAATGAATCGTTTGATCTCCCAACGATTCATTGAGTGAGTCGTTATCATCCTTTTCCTTTTAATTTAGACTTTTGCCCAGTGTACATGATGGAAGACCTCACGATTCGTTTCGTCAATAGATGAATCGTTGAGTCACCAGTTGCTACTCTGTTTTCTGTAGTTCTCTTCCAGATTTGATTGAACGAGTCGTCAGGTCAAATGACAACTTGTTCTGTGACATTTTGTACCAGAACTGAAGTTCCAGATTTTGGTTCCAACTTCAAATTTTCCATCTTAATCACCTGCACCCATCAACAAACTACCACTATATTTTTCTTACATTTACAACTTGGGTTTCCTCCAAAGAAGTGCTTGATTTTACGTTGCAACATGACATGGGCGTTTTGTCTACTCAAAATTCACCAAAACACCTCCATGAGTTGCCTCCCATGCATCACCTGATTTAACATCGTGGCACGATGCAAGTCTCTTGGTTACTTAGAATTCATCAAGTAATTCGTCTCCATCCTATAGTGCTGAGACTATCCTAAATTCCTTTGGCTGTTTCATGGTCCGGGATATGTTGAAGGTGACCTCTTCTTTGTTTAACTTGATTTTAACTGTCCTACCTCCACATCTACTAGTGCCCTACCAGTTGCAAGGAATGGTCTCCCCAAAATGATGGGGACCTCAGAATTGACTTTGCAGTCCAGAATCACAAAGTCTACTGGGAATATAAATTTGTCCACCTTGACAAGCACATCAAATAGGATCCCCACTGGTTTTTTAATGGTTCTGTCAGCCATCAGTAGCTACATAGTGGTCGGTGTAGGGGCTCCCAAGCCCAATTTTTTAAACACTGCTAGTGGCATCAAATTTATGCTAGCTCCCAAGTCACAAAGAGCCCTTGCAAACTCAACATCCCCAATGGTGCAAGGTATAGTAAAAGCACCTGGGTCTTTCTTCTTTTGAGATAGGACCTGTGTAGTTATGGCACCACCGTGATGCAGATTATTAGCAGGTTAAAACTTATAGTCATTTTTCTAGTGTCAAGGTCCTTCATGAAATTTTGCATATCCGAGCATCTGCTCAAGTGCCTCAACTAAGGGTATGTTCACCAACAACTGCTTAAGCATAGAGATAAATTTGTGATATTTCCCATCTTCGAATTTCTTCTTCAAACGCTGTGGATAAGGAGGAGAAGGTCTAGGGATCGAAGTAAGTTTTTGTTGTTCCTCCTTCTCCTTCCCATGGGCAGCTCCTTGCTCCTTTCCATTTCTTGGAGCATTTTTCACATCTGTATCTCCAACCAACGTTGGGTTTTCAAAATTAGCTAAACTGACTGTCATCATTCATTGAGACGGGCTTTTCTGACTCCTTAATTACAACTAGCCGTGGAGGACCAACTGTTGCCATCTCGCTCCTAGTAGTGACTGCCATGCAATCACTATCATTTTTCAGATTTTGCACTGTGTTGCAGGGAAGTGTGCCTTTCTGCCTCTGATTCATTGCAACAGACATCTGACTCATCTGCTGCTCAATCTACCTGATAGCCACGGCATGTGACTCCATCTTTTGATTTAAACCAGAAATATCAGCGAGGAGCTCCTTAGAGTGGCCATTTATTGTCTGAATATGCTTGAGTACTTTGGACAACAATTCTTAAACCCTTCAACCACTGGACTCTAGCTCACAGTTTCTTGGAGGAACATACAGACCACTCCTATCATTTTTGAACTCCTCGAGCTTCTTCTAGTCTCCATTATCCCGGTATCGGCCTCGATCGTAATTATTATCCTTGTAAAAGTTTCGACCTTGTTTCCCTTGACCTTGACGCCAAGAGTTTGTGTTAGACCCTTGGGTGTTAGTCCGGAAACCCGCCCTCTAATCATTTAAATAGTTAGTTTCCTCCTCAGACTCAGATTCAAATCCATCATTTCTCGGGGCTTTTCCCTGAGAAACCACATCATTTACATTCTCTGCTCCAACTCCCATCAAGTTCTTGGCATACAACCCCGTAGTGGTCTTTATCTCTGCAATATCTTGATCACACTTCTCATCTTTTCTCCTCTATTTTGCATACATACCAACCGCATAAGAGCCAGCTGGAATCTCTGACTCTCTAGTGTGCCAAGTGCGGTTGGTTTTGGTGATCCTGTCTAGTAGCTCAGTAGCCTCTGCATAGTGTGTCTCATAAAGTTTACTCTGGAGACGGTATCAGCCACCACCTTGGTTTTGGCATTCAGAGACCTATAAAAGATCTCCAAGAATGTATCATCTAAAATCCTGTGATTTGGCACTCTTTTGAGCTTTTTGTTGAAACGGAGCCAGGTCTCGTGATGTGCTTCCCAATTTAGTTGTCTGAAGTTATATATTTCATCTTTCAATTGCAACGCTTTGGATGGTGGGAATAATCTTTCAAGAAAAGCTCTCTTAAGTTCCCCCAAGTAGTGGTTGAATCATTCAGCAACTCGGCCAACCACATTGTTACCTCAGTCCCTAGTGAGAATGGAAATTACCTTAGTCTGATGCATCCTGGCTCACTCCCGGTTGTTTGTATGCCTTACATATACCCATGAAATTTTTCAAGTGAGCGTGGGCATCATCAGATGAATGACCCGCAAATATTCCCTTCACATTGAGCAGTTGGATCATTGCATTGGTAATATCAAACCTTGCCCCAGCAACCAAAGGAGGAGGGGCTACAGCTCCAGTGGCACCGACTTCATCTATATCGAGATCATCCTCCTCATCAAAATATCGATGTCTCTGGTGTTATAGACGTCTATGTCATCTAGCTCGCTCTACTTCTGCAGGTAGACATTTCTCTTCAGTAACTCTAGCGAACTCACGATCTCTAGCCGGAGCTTGCTCCTCAGCCAACAATCTTGTTGTGGCTTGGTCCACAGTTTCCTGCTCTTGGATGTTGTCCATTCTTCTCAGGTTTCTTAACGTCTGCTCAAGTTCATGACCAATTGGAACCAGGGGATTTCCTTGGCTCCTAGTATCGAGCATGCACAAACCTCCTAAGACCTGTTAAGCAACCAAAACAACAAATGAAAAATAAAAAAGAAATAAGAACCAATAGTAAAGCAAACACACTTAACAAAAGCCTTAGTTGCATTCCCCAGCAACGGTGCCAAAATTTGATGTCACCCGAATTACACCTCGCAATTGAGATATAATGCAGTCGATGTCAAATATAAAACCCAACTAGAGGTTGAGGTCGATCTCACAGGGAATATGGAAAGAACATAAGTTAATGCAAATAGCTATTACTATCGAGTTACTTATTTCCTAAGGGTGCAAGAAATAGAATAATAAACCAAAGTAAAACTACTGAATACTTAGATCAAATTCATTTTGTATTCAATTAATGACTTGGTTAGGATTGTGTTCCCCAAGACTTCATAACCATAAGGATTATACACTAGTGATATATTCTGATGTTCAACATCAAATATTGGTAAGTTAGGTTCACCTAAATGGTTGGTCCCCTATCTAGATGATTATTACCATGCAACTTGGTCCGTATACGGGTGTACTTTTAATTGACCCTTACCCTTAATATCGGATTTGCTGTGCCCGGACAAGTTTAAGCTATTAGATGAGGGTTGATAACCTCAAATCTCCATTGTTAATCCCTTTTCCCATTCACTACCTCCTTGGTTCGGTAAGTAAAAATAAGGAAAGTCCTAACTTTTGCAACCGTCAAGAATCAATTAAAATGAAGGGAAAAACAATACATGCGTTAAACCCATTCAAGAATCACTAAGTATTTAACCTATGTGTGTTAATTCATCTTGATTCCCATAACCCTAATTATGGGTTTAGCTACTCATGCGTGTATGATCAGAATCACAAAATATTGAATAAATCATAATTGCAACTTACAAATTATCGTAGAAGAAAACAAAGTAAAATGAATAAAACTCCAAAATTGATGAATAAATTCCAATGTTGTTTTTGATCCTCAAATTCAAGAACAAAATTGTAAACCTTGTTTCTTCACCCAAGAATAATAGTACAACACCAAAATCCTACGTGAAATTTTGTAACAATAAACTTCCCTTTGAAAATAAACCTAAACAATGTATTTATAGTTCCAAGGAAACCCTTTCCTAACTAAAATTGGAAACCAGGTCATCAGTGACCAAGGGCTTGGTGACGAATTGTTGGGATCTTTGACGAGACATTCCTTGCTAAAAATAAGTCATCTTCAGCAATGATCCCAATAGTGGCAACGGGTCCCTAACGACTTGTTCTCCCTAAGCAAGAGTCGTTAGGTTCGTCGTGGTCTAACTCATTCAAAATTCCAGTGCACCTTACAGTTGGTTCTACTATTCTGCCAACGAGTCATTTAGACAACTAACGACTCGTTAAGCCGTCCGTCAGCTCCACTGACTACTTCTGCAATATTTCTTCTCCAGTCTTCATGACAGTCTTCATGACTCGTTACTAGATGTAACAAGTCATTCCCTTAACCCATCAGGTACACTATTTCTGCATCTTCAAAATTCATCCTTTGCCCACGACTTCAGCAACGAGTCGTGCTTCTTGACAATGACTCGTGAAGTGTCTGGCAGTCACCTAGTCAGACATTTTAAGCATTAATTTTTCCAATTCACTTCTGAACCTATTTTCCTGCAACATTAAACACAAAACACATCACACCTATATAAACATACCCAGAATGTGCATAATTTCTTAGTTTTAAGCGTCGAAAATTCCATAAAAGCAGGGCACATCACACCCCAGGATTATTAGTTGTTTCATCACCTACGGGGCAATATGGCATTGCTCCAAGGAGCGATATGTCATGCCAAGGGATGATGCAGAGGCCTAAGGGTCATATTAAGTCCATTCCTTGGCTGGACTATTACTTTTATGTCGTATCGACATCACTGACCCTCATCGAGCCTGGTGCCCAGGGTGCAGATATCAGGAGTCCACCGGACTCAGACTTAGCTACAGATCAAGAGCCGAGTGGGATCAATTTTTGAACCGGGGGATCGGTGGTGTGCCTATAGCACCAGTGAAGTCATAGGAACCTTGTTAGGGGTATATAGATTAAAGTGTACATACAAGGGCTTATGGGTGGCCCGAGCGAGTTATTCTGTGTTGATTGTGCCTTCCAGGCTTGTGCGGTCCTGGTTAGGTTCTTGTTTGTATGCTTGTCTGCTAGCTATGGCTCATGATATATGATTGTATAGTTGTAGCTGATATACGTGTAGTGTTTTACTAGATGCAGGTTATGAATAAGAAGACTTCAAGTTAACTTCTGCCCCTTCTTTCAACTTATTTTAAGTCTTTAACAATATTTACTCAGCTTGAATTATTGCCTTTCATATTTAGTACATATTTTACTAACGCCCAACCATGGGACGTTGCATACATTCCTTCAGGTTATACAGATAGAGTTCAGGATCTCCATTAGCAGCTACTCCACGTCAGCAGTATGGCGAGCTCCTTTCATTCGGAGTTGCTAGGTTGTAGAGATTACAGTCATTCATCTATATAGCATTTGGGTATGTCGGGGCCTTATCTCGACCACTATTTGTATTCTAGAGGCTTGTTGACTATAGTATCTAGTTGGCTAGCTATTGTTGGTCGTGTGGGGCCCATGTACATCTTATTTTATGTGTTGGCCATGTGGGGCCTAGTATAGCTGCTTAATTTTCTTTCTGCTATAACTAGACAATATGGTGGTCTTATTGGCCCGCGTAGGATCCCTTTGATGTATGTTGGCTGGGTTAGTTATTTTATTTTATAGGTGTTGCATGGCCATCTCAGCCCGATGTTGTATTTACAACCGAGATAAAGCAGTTTGTTTTCTTGAATTTAAGTCATTGGTTGGCACCAGATATGCTTGTGCCCATCTAGCTCAGTTTAGATCCCAGTAGGGCACCAGGTGCCAGTCATGCCTCCCAAGGTGGGGCATGACAAACTTTTTATTGAAGAAGGTCATATCCTAGGGAGTCTGCAAGTCGTGTCTAGTAGAGTCTTGTTTATAAATTTGTTATGCACTACATTCTATAAGCAGGAGGCTATGAGGAATGATAGTATGGTTACCCCTCCTTCTTCTCATATCGTGCTATAGAGAGGAGTTGTGTAAGGTTGAGTCCCTAAGCTTTCATTGTTATGTCTGTCTGGAATGGTATTCGATATAAAATAGATTCCAGCCAGCTGCAAGATAACTACAGCAGTAGCAGGAGGTACCAGTGAGGTGCCACAGTTGCGGGACAGTCAGCCTAAGGGCGAAAGCAGATGTCTTTTAAATTTCCCCCCATCATTCTCCCGAGGCACCAGGAACCTGAGAAAGTGATAGATATGTCGGCACCATCCCCAGTTCTCCCTATAGCCTTGGAATAGTAGGTCAGGAGTATAGTATATGTACATACGAGTTGTCTTACCTACTAGATATTTAGAATTAGACAGGGGTGAAAGATAATGTTGAATTACCTGAAAGGTGTGAAAGGAGGAGGAAATTGTAGGATTCCTACCTCCAACTCTTCGGATGTTGCAAGGTTTCACACCTCAGTCCTATCATAGTAAGATATGACCAATTTCCACCCCCTAGCTTGTTCTTCTAGTATAGCAGAAAGTGTAGGTACCAATGCCATGATGCTCTGAATGAATAGTAAAGGAGGGATAGAATTATTGCTTCCAAGAAGGATTAGAGGGTGGTTGAGACCCTTAGTGTTTACAATGTTATCTAGACCCTTACAGTAGTAAATCAAGAGGGCTAATAAGGCCGATTCTGCCACAGTGTGCGAATGACGCTAGGGCACACCTGTAAGATAATGGCTATGGCCCTAGTTTGTTATGTCGAAGGACTAAGAGATCATGTGAACAAAATGGGCCCGAGTGCGGGCCTGAAGGATACAGGTCGGTAGACTTGGTTAGTAATATCTTTAATAGTATGAGGTAGAAGGCACAACCCCAGATCTCAGCCTCTGTAAGCAAGGAGGCAAGCACGAGTATTTCATACTAGAGGGAAACAGAATCACCTCCAGGTTAAATAAGATTGATAGAGCACTGGACCACCGCCGAATGTTGAGAAATAGTCATCGGGCTGACAGTTAAGAGATAGTGAGGTTGTAACCTAGAAGGTTGTAATATCACCACTAGTCGTGGAGGTAAAGGAGTGGCCACACAAAGATTCTAATCTAAGTATAACCTAGAGAAAAGGCCCAATAGGAAGATAATGGTCTTTGAGATAATAAGGGGCAGAGTCATGAGACTCAGAGGCCGACTCTGAGTTCCAAAGGTGGCAGGACTTCATTAGCAGACTATGGCCAAGGTGTGCTATGTCCATTACCCCCTCCACCCAGAGTTTTATGAAAGCACATCAAGTCATAAAGAGAGACCTACTGATGGCATGGGAAGAGGGAAGATATAGTTGAGTCATAGCACAAAACTTTAACCAGACAGGGGAGGATGGACACCAGAAACGGAGCAGGCCAATTTAGGAGATGGTCGTGCCTGCAAGGAAGTGGAAAGTAATTAACATGAAGTTAAAGGTTATGCCGAGTTAAATGCTTAAGAATTTGTTTGGTTGCATGGAGCCCAAGTATCTAATAAATTCTGATGGAGAGCCACAACACATAGCTAGGTTTTTGAGAGGTGTTAGAACAGATTGAGATGCAAGTTAATGTGAGTATGACTTCCCATCCCCAGGCAAAGGACCAAGCAACGCACCCGATTTATGTGCTTCAAGAGATATATATATATATATATATATATATATAGGTCCCCTATATGATGACCCGAAGACGGAAAATTAAGGGTAGCTGAACCAGGGCATAATATATCAGGTAGATGGAGAAAGTTAAACTAACTAGAGAATAGGTACCGATAGCCCAGGGTCGTCGGAAGTCCTACCCTAATATACGGCGCAGGCAATTAAGGATTGAAGCAGCAGGTAGGTATTTCTAAATACTTCGCCAAAGAAGGGCATTACAAGATTTGGTAAAAAGGGAAAGCTTAACCTTAGATTCATTGGTCGTATCATATCCTCCGAAGGACAAGAAATGTGGCATATGAGCTGAAATTGCCTCCAAAGCTAGAATTTGTCCACCCAATCTTTCACGCAACAATGTTGCAGAAATGCATAGGAGATCCATCCCCAGTATTGTGTCCAATTTACTAAGGAGTTAGCCTACGAAGAAGTGTCAGTAGCTATACTAGATTGGCAGGTTCCAAAACTAAGAAATAAAGATATAGCCTCTATTAGAGTATTATGGAGGAACAGAAATGGAGAAGAGATGACCTGGGAAGTTGAGGATGACATGAATCCTAGATATCCTCACTTGTTCCAAGATTTTTTTAGATTATGCAGTTAAGGTGATGTTGTCATTTAGCTGTTATTTTAATGCTTATCTTGTCAGTACTCTTTAGCTTGCTACCTCTTTTTGGTAAAATAGTTGTGTATAGTATCCCGTGAGATGCCTATTTGTTGGGTTTTCTGCATTTCAGGTTTTTAGACAGTCCTCATTATAGGAGAGACTCTGCTGAAATTGGTTACAAGAGTTAACTCCTCTAAGCCTAAAGATGACATTCGAGGACAAATGTTCCTAAGGGGGAAGGATGTTACACCCTGTAAAATGTTATCAGTTAATGCGCGTACGCTTGGATTTTATAACGAGTAAGGAGAGTTCGACACGTGTGGAAAGAGACTCGAAAGAAAGTTCGGGCAAGGCTAGGCCGCGGGGGGCCAGCGCGATGCGCCAGCCTTCAGTGCCTTGGCCAGAGCAGCACGCCAGGCCATTGCCGCTATGCGAGGCATGACGCTGGGGGCCTTTTGGCACATTGAGAAGAGCAAGGCACACCCTTGCCACCACTCTAAATATATATACACACACACTCCCCTCACTTCATTCTAATTCATTTTGAAAAGAAGTCCTCGGCCAGAGAAGAGCGAAACCACAACTTTTCATGGAATTTTTGTCGATTACACTACCAAACACCATCTAAATGCACATTAACTTCAGGAACAAGTTTTATGCCTACGAGAAGCATTACTATTGAGTTATTTCTCAAAAACTTCGCTCAGTACATCGTAACCCCGCCAAGTAAAGGTTGTCAGAATTGCTCCAAAATGGATTCTAAACGGCCACATGTAATAGGATGGTATTTCTCCCTTCTAAACTCTCAAGAAATTATAAGTTTTCGACCGAATGAAATGGAGTTGAAGTTAAAGTGGATTCAATTGAAAAGATATTGTTATTGGTCATTCTTATTGTTGAAACTAGCCGTATTCTCTCACTATAAAGATGACAACTAAGTTGAAATACTAGCTTCAGGTGGAAAACTGCTTAAACAATCGAAAGTCAGCATTCGAGGTATGTTAAGACCCATTCTGTCGGCAAGTTATTCTCATCACATAGAGATACGACCTATGTTTTAAACTTAGATGATGATCCTATATGTTGTAACTAGTTGTTGCTAGTATATAAGGATAAGGTATGCCGTGATTAGCTGCTATTAGTAGATTACGGTTACATATATTGTGGTTAGATACTAGAAAACATGTAAAGATTTATCGCAGTATCCCTTGTCGGAAAAGAATATGTTATGTGTGATACACGCTAAAAATATCGTAGGAACTCCTCTGTTCTTCAATTCATTGTGCTACTAAAATTGGATGTTCTATTGTCAGGCCTAGACCTTAGAGGCTCGTGGATAGTTATTGGGCCTGAGTTAGTAAGTTGAACAACATAGGCGCAGCTAGACGATATAACTACTAGTTTGGTGCGTATATTGTTAGTGAAGCACACCCAGAGGCCATTGGAGTACCCTCACGCCCCAGAGCCAGAAATATGGACAGGATAGCCATACTTTAAAGTCTGTGGCACTAGGGTTGTCTAGTGAATAGAGTGGCATTCTGCCGTATAGTTAGCTACTACCAATAACTGTCAATTCTAGTTTACTTAGTATTTAGCATACAGGTTACCTAGGAAGCCATTCCAGTCATTCAGGTCGAATACACCCATGGGTAAACTAAGGAAGGGGACATTATTAGTAGTTAAATGTGGGGCCAATGCCCCAACCTGCTCCTATAAGATGCTCAAGTACAGGTTGCCATGAGTGGCTAAGTATAGGTAAACTTACCTACAAGGTTAGGAATCGTCCAGAAGAGTCATATAAGATCCGAGCAGACCAACTTAAGGTCTATAGGACTAGAACCATGTTAGCATAGTATTACCCTCAAGCTAAGAATTTCACTAGGGTACCTGTAGAGGATTAGGGGCCGACCGCTGAAAAGCATGCTCGGTCAGTAGCAACCCTACAGTCATTCTAAGCAAAGGAACTAAGTAATTGGTCATCTGCGACCCTACAATTGCTTGTGAGTTATAGTTGTCCAAGTTGAACATTTAAAGTATTGTTAGGGCACTACATACCTCGCCCTATCCTGTCTAGACCATTAAAGATTATGATCACTATCAGGACCCTCTAATCAGATACAGGTACACGGGGTGTTCCTGCTAGCAGCTATGCAGGGTATTCTATGGGGGAGAAACAGTCACATTACTTCTAGAGGGGGATAGATACGCCTTTGAGTGGCTAGATTGAGGCTTCAGTATAGCACATTGGTTGGGATTGCCATCACCTAGGAGCCTTCTGTGACCACCCTAGGGTTATTAGCTGTGTCGTTGCCTACGGGGCTATATGACGTTGCTCCAAGGAGTGATATACAATCCCAAGGGACAATGCATAGGCCCAAGGGCCATATTACAGTCATTCTATGTCTGGACTATTACTTTTATGATGTATCAGCATCACTGACCCTTATCGAGCCTGGTGCTCAGGGTGCATTTATCAGGAGTCTACCGGACTCAAACACAGCTGCAGATCAGGAGTTGAGTGGGCTCAGTTGAAGGCCGAGGGGACTGGTGGGATGGCTAAATCACCAGTGGAGTCATAGGATTCTTGTTAGGTTTAAATAGATATAAGTGTGGTTGCCAAGGCTTATGGGAGCCCCGAACAAGTTATTCTGTGTTGATTGTACCTTTCAGGCTTATGGGGGCCAGGTTAGGTTCTTTTTTGTATTCATTTCTGCTACAATAGCTTATGATATATGATTGTACAATCATAGATCATATACATGTAGTCTTTTAATAGATGCATTTTATGAATAAGCAGACTTCTAGGTTAATTTCTGCCCCTTCTTTCTAGTTACTTTCAGTCTTTAATAGCTTCTACTAAGCTTTTATTATTTCCTTACATATTCAGTATATATTGTACTGGCACCCAATCATGGGGCACTGCATACTTGCCTGCAGGTTCGACAAAAAGAGTTCAGGATGTCCGTTAGCAGTTGTTCAGCATCAGCAGTTTGGCCAGCTCCTTTCTTTCGGAGTTGCTAGGTTGTATAGGTTACAGTCTTTCATTTATATAGCATTTGGGTAGGCTGGGGCCCTGTTCTGACCACTATTTGTATTCTAGAGGCTTCCATACTATAATATCTAGTTGGTTAGCTATTTTTAGTAGTGTTGGGCCCATGTACGTCTTATTTTATGTGTTGTCCATGTGAGGCCTAGTATAGTTGCTTATTTTCCTTTCTGCTATAACTAGACAACATGGTGGTCTTGTCGGCCCGCATATGATCAATTTGAGGTATGTTGGTCGGGTTAGCTATTTTCTTTTACAGGTGTTGCATGGCCTTGTTGGCCCAAGGTTGTATTTACAACCAAGATAAAGCAGTTTGTTTTCTTGAATTTAAGACATTAGTAGGCACCAGATGTGCCTGTGCCCATACAGGCCAGTTTAAATCTCAGTAGGGCACTAGGTGCTAGTTATGCCTCCCAAGATAGGGTGTGACAAATATGGTATCATAACAGATCGTATCCTAAGGAGTCTACAAGCCATTTCTAGTAAAGCCTTGTTTATAAATGTGTTGTGCACCACATTCTAAAAGAAGGAGGCTACGAGGCATGATAGTCACCATCCTTATTCTCAGATCATGCTATAGACCTGAGTCCCTAAGCTTTCATTGTTACGTCTGTCTAGATTGGTGTTCGATATAAAACAGACCCCTGCCAGCCTTAAGATAACTACAGCAGCAACAGGAGGCACCAGTGAGGTTATACAATTGGGGCATAGTCATCCTAAGGGAGAAAGAAAATGTCTTTTAAATTTCCCCCCATCATTCTCCCCGGGTACCAGGAACCTGATAAGGTGATAGATATGCCGGTGCCATCCCTAGTTCTCCATATAGCCTTAGAATAGGAGGTTGGGAGTATAGTATATGTACATAGGAGTTGGCTTACCTACTAGATATTTAAAATTAGACAGGGGTGACATATAATATTGAATTACCTGAAAGGTGTGAAAGGACGAGGAAATTGTAGGATTCCTACCTCCAACTCTTTTGATGATGCAAGGTTTCACACCTCAATCCTATCATAGTAAGATATGAAAAATTTCTATCCCCCATCTTGTTCTTCCATTATAGCAGAAAGCATAGGTACAATTGCCATGATGCTCAGAATGAATAGTAAAGTAGGGATAGAATTGTTGCCTCTAAGAAGGATTAGAGGGTGATTGAGAGCCATAGTGTTTACAATGTTATCTATACCCTGACAGTAGTATATCAAGAGGGCGAATAAGGTTTCTAGTATCACTCAGGTGTGTGTGTGAGAGTGCATCAGCGATAAACCCCTAGCAATAGTAAAGTTCGGGTCAAAAATAGGCCGATTCCGCCGCAGTGTGCGAATGACGGTAGGGCGCACCTGCAAGATAATGTATCTGGCCCATGTTTTTATGTCAAAGGATAGAGAGATCATACGAACAAAATGGGCCCGAGTGCGGGTCAGACGGATATAAGTCAGTAGACTTGGTTAGTAATATCTTTGACAGTAAGAGGTAGAAGGCACGAACCCCAGATCTCAGCCTCTGGGATTTAGGAGGGAAGCATAAGTATTTCATATTGGAGGGAAACAGAATCACCTCCAGGTTGAAGTAGATTGACAGAGCATGGGGCCACCACTGAATGTCGAGAAATAAGCATCAAGCTGACAGTTAAGAGATAGTGAGGTTATAACCTAGAATGGTGTATTATCATCACCAGTTATGGAGGTAAAGGAGTGGTCACACAGAGAATCTAATCTAAGTACAACCTAGAGACAAGACCCAGTAGGAAGTTAATTGACTTTGAGATAATAAGGGGCAGAGTCATGAGACCAAGAGGTCGACCCTAAGTTCCAAAGATGGCAGGACTTCGTTAGCAGACTATGACCAAGGTGCACTATGTCCATTACCCCCTCCACCAAGAGTTTAATGAAAGCACATCATGTCGTAAAGAGAGACCTACTGATGGCATGGGAAGAGGGAAGATATCATTGAGTTGTAGCACACAACTCTAATGACCATCCAGGGAATGCTAGACTCCAAAATGGAGCAGGCCAATTCAGGGGATGGTCGTGCCTGCAAGGAAGTGGAAAGTAATCGAAATGAAGTTAAAGGTTATGCCAAGTTAAATGCTTAAGAATTTATTTGGTGGCGTGGAGCCCATGTATCGAATAAATTTTGATGGAGAGGCACAACACATAGCTAGGTTTTGGAGAGGTGTTAGAATAGATTGAAATGCAAGTTAATTTGAGTATGACTTCCTATCCCCAGGCAAAGGTCCAAGAAGCACACTCGATTTAGGTGCTCGTAGATATATATATATAGGTCCCCTATATGATGACCCAAAGAAGGTAAATTAAGGGAGTGTAACCAGGGCATACTATATCAGGCAGACGAAGAAAGTTAAACTAACTAGAAAATAGGTACCGACAGCCCAGGGTCATCGGAAGTCCTATCCTAATGTACGGTGTAGGAAGTTAAGGATTTAAGCAGCAGATGGGTATTCTTAAAAACTTCTCCAAAAAAGAGCCTTATGAGATTTGTTAAAAAGGGAAACCTTAGCCTTAGATTCATTGGTCGTATCAAATCCTCTGGAGGACAGGCAAGGTGGCATATGAGCTGAAACTTCCTCTAGAGCTAGAATCTATCCGCCAAGTCTTTCACGTGATAAAGTTGAAGAAATGCATAGGAGATCCATCCCGAGTAGTGTAGTTGAAGACGTCGAAGTTACTGAGGAGTTAGTCTATGATGAAGTGCCAATTACTATACTAGATTTGCAAGTTCGGGGGCTAAGAACTAATGATGTAGCCTCTATTTGAGTACTATGGAGGAACAAGAACAACGAAGAGATGACCTGGGATGTTGAGGATGACATGAAGCCTAGATATCCTCCCTTGTTCCAATATTGATTTAGATTATGCTATTAAGGTGATGTTGTTATTCAGCTATCATTTTACAGCTTATGTTATTAGTACTGTTTAGCTTGATACCTCTTTGTGGTAAAATAGTTGTGTATAGCATCCTGTGAGACACCTATGCTGGGTTTTTTGCATTTCAGGTTTTCAGATAGTCCTCATTATAGGAGAGACTCTGCCTAAAATTGGTTAGAAGAGTTAACTCCTCTAAGCGTAAAGATGACATTTGAGGATGAATGTTCCTATGGGGGGAGGATGTTACACCCTGTAAAATGTTATCGGTTAGTACGCATACGGGTGGATTTGTGATGAGTAAGGAGAGATCGACATGTGTGGAAAAATCCTCGAAAGAAAGGTGGGGAAAGGTAGGTTGCGTGGGCTAGCGCAACACGCCAGCCTGCAGTGCCTTGGCTAGCGTGGCGCGCCAAGCCACTGCCACTATAGGAGGCACGGTGTGGGGGGCCTTGTGGCGCATTGGTCAGCATGCGGCACACCCTGGAGACCTCCCTAAATATATATACACACTCCTCTCACTTCATTTTAATTCATTTTGAAAAGAGGTCCTTGGCTAGAGAAGAGAGAAACCACAACTTTTCATCGAATTTTTGTCGATTACGCTATCAAACACCATACAAATTCAAATTAACATTGGAAAACAAGTTCTAGGCCTACTACCGAGTTATTTCTCAAAAATTCACTCGGTACATCGTAACCCCACAATGTAAAGGTTGTCGAAAATTGCTCCAAATTGGATTCTATACGGCCACATGTAATAGGTAAGTATTTCTCCATTTTAAACTCTGGAGAAATTATAAGTTTTCAGTTGAATGAAATACAGTTGAAGTTAAAGTTGATTCTATTTAAAAGATATTATTATTGGTCGTTCTTATTGTTCAAAATAGTCATATTCTCTTAGTGTAAAGGTGTCAACTAAGTGGAATTACTAGCTTCAAGTGGAAAATTTCTTAAACAGTTGAAAGCCGGCATTTGAGATATGCTAAGACTCATTCCGTCGGCAAGTTATTCTCGTCGTATAGTGATATGAACTATGTTTTAAACCTATATAATGATCCTATATGTTGTAATTAGCTGTTTCTAGTATATAAGGATCAAGTATGTTGTGATTAGCTTTTATCAGTAGATTACAGTTACATATGTTGTGGTTAGCTGCTAGAAACATATAAAGATTATATCGCGGTATCCCTTGTCGGGAAAGAATAAGTTATGTGTGACACACGCTCAAAGCATCATAGGAACTCCTCTGTTCTTCAGTTAATTGTGTTAGTAGAATTGGATGTGCTATTGTCAAGCCTAGACCTTAGAGGCTCGTGGATAGTTATTGGGCCTGAGTTATTAATTCCAATAGCATAAGCGCAGCTTGACGATATAACTACCAGTTTGGCGGATGTATTGACAGTAAAGCACTCCTAGAGGCCATTGGCGTACCCTCACGCTCCAGGGCCAAAAATTTAGATAGGATCACCATACATTAGAGTCAGTGGCACTAGAGTTTTTCAGTGAACTGAGTGACAGCCTACCATCTAGTTACCTACTACCAGTAATTGTCAGTTCCAGTTGACTTAGTATTCATCATACAGGTTGCCTAGGAAGCCATTCCAGTCATTCAGGTCATATTCACCCGTGGGTAATCTAAGGAAGGGGACCTTATTAGTATTTAGAGGCGGGGCCAATGCCCCAGCCTGCTCCTATAAGATGCCTAGGTAACGATTTATGTGTGTGGCCAAGTTCAGGTAAACTACCAACAAGGTTAGGAATCGTCCAAAAGAGTCATATATGATCTGAAAAGGCCAGGTTAAGGTCTACAGAACTAGAACCATGAAAGCACAGTATTACCCGTAGGCTAAGAATTTCAGTAGGCTACCTGTGGAGGATTAGGGGCCGGCCACTCAAAAGCATGCTCGGTTAGTAGAAGCCCTACAGTAATTCTAAGCAAAGGATCTAAGTAATTGGTTGTCTGCAACCCTACAGTTTCTTATGAGTAATAGTTGTCTAAGCAGGACATTCAGAGTATTGTTAGGCCACTCCAGACCTCGCCCTATTTAATCTAGCCCATTAGAGATTATGGTCACTATCATGACCCTCTAATCAAATATAGGTACATACTGTGTGCCTACTAGCAGCTACACAAAATATTCTAGGGGCAAGCAGCGGTCGCATTTGGCCTAGAGGGCCTAATACACCTTTGAGTGGATATATCGAGACTTCAGTATAGCACATTGGTTGGGATTGCCCTCACCTAGGAGCCTTCTGTCACCATCCCAGGGTTATTAGTTGTGTCGTCGCCCACGGGGCTATCTAACGTTGCTCCAAGGTGTGATATGCAGTCCCATGGGATGATGCAAAGGCCCAAGGGACATATTACAGTCCATTCTATGGCTATACTATTACTTTTATGCTGTATTGGCATCACTGACCCTCGTCAAGCCTGGTGGCCAGGGTGCAGTTACTAGGAGTCCACCGTACTTAGACACCTCTACAGATCAGGAGTCGAGTGGGCTCAGTTGCATGTCTAGGGGACTAGTAGGATGGCTATAGCACCAGTGGAGTCATAAGAACCTTATTAGGGGTATATAGTTAGAAGTATGCTCGCCAGGGCTTATGGGGTCCCCAAGCGAGATATTCTATGTTGATTGTACCTTCCAGGCTTATGGGGGCTAGGTTAGGCTCTTATTTGTATTCTTGGCTACTAGATATAGCTTATGGATATATGATTGTACAGTCGTAGCTCATATACGTGTAGTGCAGACTTCCAGCTTTTATATTTCCACACATGTAGTGCTAGATATAACTTACTTTCAATCTTTAACAACTTCTACTCATCTTTTTTATTTCCATACATGTTCAGTACATATTGTACTGACACCCAACTATAGGCCGCTGCATACTTGCCTACAGGTTAGACAAACAGAGTTCAAGATCTCCATTAGCTGTTGTTCAGCATCAGCAGTTTGGCCAGCTCCTTTCATTCGGAGTTTCCAGGTTGTAGAAATTACATTCTTTCATTTATATAGCATTTGGGTAGGCTGGGGCCTCGTCCCGACCAACATTTGTATTCTTAGAGGCTTGCAAAGTACAGTATCTAGTTGGCCAGTTGTTGTTGGACGTGTGGGGCCCATGTACGTCTTATTTTATGTGTTGGCCGTAAGGGGTCTAGTATAGCTGCTAATTTTCCTTTCTGCTATAACTAGACAGCATGGTGGTCATGTCGTCCCGCGTAAGATCCCTTTGATGTATGTTGTCTGGATTAGCTATTTTCTTTTAGGGGTGCTTTGTGGCCTTGTCAGCTCGAGTTTGTATTTACAATCAAAATATAGTAGTTTTTTTATTGAATTTAAGTCATTGGTAGGCACCAGAGGTACCTTTGCCCAACCAGGTTAGTTCAGATCCCAGTAGGGCACCAGCTGCCAATCATGCCTCCCAAGGTGGGGTGTGACAGGAATATTCTATTCTACAAAAGGTGTATAAAAAGGGTAAGGTTGTTCCTCTTTTCTTGTTCATGTATGCCCATTTTTCCCTGACAGGGTCCAAACTATCGTCGTGCAAAGGCTAGACCATTTTACCAATTTCAGCACATTCTAACTTATGCGGCACGTTTGTTTCATAGGTGCCCATCCACGAGGCACAAGTCACTTGCCACATTGGGCCAGACGATTAGACAGGTTTCTGTGTTTTGCACCTGCATTTTGTAGGTGCTGATCTGCGTCCTTGTTCGGTGTATTTCACAACTACACACAAGTGCACGTGGTAAAACAAGTAGTAAAATGGCTTAAATAAGCCAAGTATCGATCCCACAGGGACTGAACCAAGGTAATAATCGAATTAAGTGTTAATGAACTCTAACTCTAAAAATGCAGACAACAGTTTAAAGAAGATTTTGAAGAGTTTGTTTCCTAATTAATACTAATCTAAAACAAAATTATAAAGTGAGTCTGAACTATAGTAATGAGCAAGATGAGGCTAAAACGAACATGCAGGGAAGTAATTTATCGATACAATTTGGTTAATCTTTCCTTCGGTTGCTAGTCAAGAATTATTGCCTATGGAGAGAAACTTTCGTATTCTACCCAACTTAAGAATCATGAACCTTCAACCTACATTTCTGTGATAAAAAAATTTCATGTTCTAGCCATACGAAGCTGATTCCTTAATTGACTAATACGACTTTCAGATATATTTCTATTCTGAAGGTAAATCAATTCTCAATTTTCCCAAACTAAGAAGAGATCATATCCTACCAATTCACAACTTTCCAATTTCTTTCTCTTTCAAGATAAAATTGGACTTTTTAGATATACATTAACATTAGCCAGACATTAATTCAGTAAGAACAAGAATTGATAGAACAACCATGGAAGAAAAGATAAAAAACCAAAATGATCAACAATTACATTCCAGGCCAAATGTTCTTAACCTCAGCAAGAAGTGAATTTAGCCACTCATTTATGGATTAAACATCATCAAATGAGTATAAATCATACAAACAATTGAAATAAAGAAGAAAGAGTTAGAGAAGAACGCTAAGAATTTCGTCTCCTCAACTGCCTGTAACCCACGTTCTTGCTCAACTAAGTCAGAATAATTAAAAATAAACCTAAGTGTGACATTTATACTAGTGGGAATTTTTCCCAAAATAACAAGCAACGTGTCACAGAGTGCATCGTGGAGCACTGCCTCCGTGACACAGTGCAAACGCAGACCCTCACTGGAATTTGTCTAAGTAGCCCACCCGAGGCATACTGCCTCTGCGATGGCAGCGTGACACGGCTCCATCGCGGAGCCCCTTTATTTGCTGCTTGTCCTTGACCTTTTCCACTGCTCGCTTCCGAGTCCATTCCCGATTTTCACAAACATGCAACTTAGCTTCCTAAAATTACATTTTTCCTACAAAACAACACTAATCATGTTGGTTAGTATAAATTCACATTTTAACTACAAATCACATGAGAATGTACAAACAATGATAGATAAACAAGACGAAATAGAGCATTTGAGCATCACTTGGGCATATAATTCTGCCCAAGATCAGTCCTCTTGTGTCACGACTTGAGTTCACACCCTAGCCGTAACACGGGACATGGAACCCCTAAAGGCTCCAAGTTGACCCAAAGCATAATCATAACATATCACATAACAATAGAAACAACTAACAAAAACATAACTGAGCGGAAGCTAACTATAAGTTTCTGATCTCCGATTGAGTTATTTACCTTTTCAAAGAAGAAGATGAAGATTTCTCTCTCTACAATTCAATTCCCCAACTTCTCTCTACTTTCTATTTGCTAATAGAATAATAGAATAAAGATGTGGAATAGAAAGTTCAATTCTCTTTTTAAAAATGTACAAAAGTAGTGTATAAATTGCTCCTTTTTTCTGAATCGGACGTTTTTCCCCTTTTCTGATGGACCTCACTTTCGAGTCACCTGGGTTCTTTTTTTCTGATCTGCGGATGACCAGTCTATTACGTCTGGTGGGTAGTGGGTTCTGGATTAATTCAGCATTGGAACTAGCAGTTTGTCATTACTAATCTACAGTCCACTGATAGCCATTATTCTTCCGCACAGTAGGTACCTATGATTAACTGGCGTTTCACCGGTATCCTTCGGTGGAGCGCAGTTCCTCATCTCAATTTTAATGCCTTTTGCTCAATTTCATGCTTTCTCTAATCAACTTAAATACCTACAAATATTAACGAGAAAGGGCATAAAATCCACTTAAAATGACTTCAGAACTAACCAACTCATGTCTAAAAGCCTAGTATGTTGGTAAATTATCAAGTCATCACTGGGCTACTTGAATCCTAATTGAGCCTAGCATATCTCATAGACTTCGTACATCCGACTTCTTAGCTAATATCTCACTGATCCATATTTCAAAGATGTCAAGTCGACTATGCAGCCCTCTAGCTGCGTCATCAATCTCAGCCTTGACCCAAGGCTTGACCTGCTCCATCTTTACATTGACCTTTTTCTCAATCAAGGTCAACCTCTTCGCTAGCTTATATAAGAAATCCTGAGGAATAAGTATGTATTCAGCTGGTACATAGCCTAGTGGGGCTAGTGGAAGAGCAAAGGAAGTACTAGGGGCAGCTGTTATGTGGTCGACTTTAGTAGTCAAAATCTCACTCTGATCAACTGAGATGGGGGCATCTAGCTTCTTACTCCCCGCTAAATATGATGTCTAGATTGCTGATAGTGCTATAACCTGACTCACCAAGTTTATCTCACCCCTTCTCAATATAATATAAGCAATTCGCATCCCTCTGACTTCGGCATCTATCTCCGTTGTCACCCTAATACCTGACTCTCTACAGCGCACGTATAAAAGACTCAAGAATGGAATGATTATGCTCAAAGATAGAGCTCAATTTCGAATATCTTCTATCCCTATCCCTCGAGATATTAATAGCATACCTCAACATGATGCTCGCCACCAATGCTACTCTATGGGTGCTCAAAGTAATATCATTCGCCATCGGCGCCAACCTGTGGCAAAATAATGTCCAGCAGACCTTTTATTTATTTGTTGGGATCTCTTTTATACCTGCTATATAAATTTATATGTTGGGAGATCTTTTAGAAACTGAGAAGGTATTGGAAAAAGGCCTTAATAGCTTAAGCTACACATTGTCGGTGTAGGGCTATGACCGCCCCAGTGCGCTGGGTAACTAGATAGCTGGGTCTCGCACTTAATCAAGAAAAAGGACTCAATTCAGTCTCCCATTATTATATGTAGAACATTATCAAAATCCATGCAAAAATCATGATGAAGACTACTCAGTTGATTAGGCATTGATCATATGGAATTCCATACACATGGTGATAATTGTGTATCAAAGATTTCAACAACTAGGATCCCCAACTAATGATAAATTGCATGTTCAAGCTAAAATAAATGTCTTTAGTTAATGCTTTTGC